>CM077080.1:12466458-13666458 GCA_039513925.1 Platanthera zijinensis
CCTCCAATGTTGGTCCCTCCATAAAAGATTAAAATGTTTTTAATTGAGGCTTTCCCACCGGCTATTCCATGGGCGAAGTTCGTTTTCCCCATTTTTTTTTTGTATGGTGTTTTCATTTTCTGTCGGTCTCCTTTCATACTGAGCTTTCCTCCTACATGACTTCCTTCAGGTTCGACTCTCCCAAATATGGAGGTCTTTCCTCCGCCCCCCTCCAAATAATTGAGGAGGCCCTCCCCTCCATGTCGATCTCCCCTCCATACTGGCTTCCTCCACACTGGCTTCCTCCATGTTTGACCTCCTACATGGATTGTTTGGTGCTCCATTTTATGGCTTCCTCTATATTGGCTTCCACCGTAACCACTACCTCCGTATACGCCACCCCTTATTCAGTTCCTTCGAGTGATGAAGATCCTCCAAATAATGGTTTTTATAATATTTTCTATTCATAATTTCTTGTTTTTTTATCGAAAATACTGTCGTTCTGGAGTTTCTTTGATGCTATCCAAATCTATCATCATGATATCGTGATCTTGTTTAGCGCTCTGCAGATCTAGTTTTTCTTTTTTTGATTTCTGCTTTCATTCTCATGAGCTCTTGGATAGCAGATATATCGTTTGCTCGTTGTTCTTGCCCTTCTTTTAAAACCTCTAAGATTTCTTCGTTTTTTTTAGTATGAGTCTCAATATCATAACCCTTACCACTCAATTGTCTCCTCCTCTCTTTTTCTTGCTTTCTCCTAGTTGGTCGTTTATTGGAAGTTGAGATTGGAGATTCTTCATCCCCAGTACTACCAAGATTCATGTTATTGTTATCTGAATTTAAGTCTATTCCTCTCCCTTGACTGGAGTGTTAGAACTTAATGTTTGTGACATGTCAATATTTGGGAGTTCTTATTTTTTGTAGACCCTGACGTTTCCATCCACTTCTCTGTGTTTTTTAAGATATGCCAAACATACTCAAACATGAAGCCTTTTTTCTCTTTTGAATCAGAGGCATATAACATTTTGGCTTCATTGAGCTACAAAAAAATTACTTTAATCACACATTATTTAAGATATTTATGCATTTAAATTCTAAAAAATTCTTACAATATCAAGTTCAGAAGCACCGCTGGGATTTCGTTGCTCTATCTGCCGAATACATCCTCGGAATTTGCTTGTTTTATTGCCAAAAGGACAAACGACAAGAAAGAGATTTTGGGGTTCTCTGTCCTACGCAAGTTTGAGGTCTTGTATTGTGAAAGATAGTTGAAATTCTTTCCCACATTCTTTGTTCTTTCTGATTACTCCCCATAACGGGTCTTCCGAAACCTCAAGCCAAGCATAACATAGTGCTTGATCTTCTTTTGGGGAGAATGCTTGGCCACGAATAGATGACATGATGACGAGGAAAGAAATTAGAGAGTTCTTGGTTTTGGGGATAGAGTGATGAGAACTTGACTTCTGCAATGAGTACTTATAGAGAGTGCTAGAATGGGTACTTATGAAAAAGAGAGGCTTTGAGTGGAGAAGACATCCAATGCTTGGGAGAAGGCATCCAATGCTGGGAAAAACAAGGCTCCGAATTATGAGATGACAGGATTAACAAGACAAGACAGAGGCTTGAGTGGAGAAGGCATCCAATGCTTGGGAGAAAACGCCTTAAATAGGCTTCAGTATAAGATTCGAGCTCGGCCGAACGAACGGCGGTCGACGATCGTCGAGCTCGCCCGAGCTCCCTCCTTCGAACCCCGAGTCTCGAAATCGTCGAGCGACCCTCATCGGCCGAACGTCGAACGGCGATCGGATCGACGAGCTCGGCCGAACGTCCCTCGACGATCGTCGAGCTGGGTTCGGCGCGTCGACGTCGAGCTGGGTTCGACGTTCAACGTCGGGCTGGGTTCGACGATCGTCGAGCTGGATTCGACGATCGTCGAACCCAGTTCGACGACTGGAGAAACCATCTCCCCAAAAAGTTTGGTCCGGGGGCGTTGCCCCCGAGCCCCCACCGGGACGCTGTCCCCTGGACCCCTGCCCGCTGTCCAGTCAGCGGGACCTCCACCGGGGGCTGCCGCCCCCGGACCCCCGCAGTCGTCGGTCCCGGAGATGTCGAAGGGAGATCACACTTCGATTCCTCTAAGCTCATGTGGGCAAACCCGGTGTGAGAAACAAGAGGACCGGAAGTGTTCCACAACCCCAACAAAGACAAGACAGAGGCTTGAGTGGAGAAGGTATCCAATGCTTGGGAGAAGGCATCTAATGCTTGGGAGAAGGCATCCAATGCTGGGGAAAAACAAGACTTCGGGTTACGAGATGACAGGATTGACAAGACAAGACAGAGGCTTGAGTGGAGAAGGCATCCAATGCTTGGGAGAAGACATCCAATGCTGGGAAAAAACAAGACTTCGGGTTACGAGATGACAGGATTGACAAGACAAGACAGAGGCTTGAGTGGAGAAAGCATCCAATGCTTGGGAGAAGGCATCCAATGCTGGGCGAAAAGCTATATAAACGCCCTTTTAAGATAGTCAATGATACATTCAAAACATTCTTTTCTTCTAAGAAAAATGAACTATGGAGATAAAAAACCAAAAAAAAAAAAAAATTTTTTTCTTTATTTCTTCCCATTTGCGATCTTCATCATCTTCAGATGATGATGAACAAATACTTCTCAAGTGGGAAGAAGACCTTAAAAATTGGGAGAATGAAGATGAAGTTTTAGCTCGCATGCATGCCTCCAACAATGCCATAATCGCAGCTCAACTTCAAGAAGATGCACGTCCGCGGCGCAGAGGTTCAATACCTGGCCACGTGGTAATCAATCGGGGCAGGATTGAAGGCAACACTAGACTTTGGAATGATTACTTCTCCGAACACCCCACATATGGGGAAACTTTTTTTCGACGAAGATTTCGAATGCGAAAAAATCTTTTCCTTCGCATTGTTACTGAAGTGCAGGAGCACGACAATTTTTTTGTTCAAAAGAAGGATGGTGTTGGTAAGCCTGGACTATCAACAATACAAAAAATTACAGCAGCATTTCGTATGTTAGCATACGGAACATCAGCTGATAATTGCGATGAGTACATTCGAATTGGCGAGGCTACTGTGATTCAATGCTTGAAAAGATTCTGTAGGGCAATCGTACAACTATACAAAGATGAATATTTGAGATCTCCCAATGCAAATGATGTAACAAGATTACTACAGAAAGGTGAAGAACGAGATTTTTCAGGGATGTTGGGAAGCCTAGATTGTATGCATTGGCAATGGAAGAATTGCCCAACGGCATGGGCATGCCAATATTCAGGACGTCATGGTGGACCTACAATCATTCTCGAGGCAGTAGCATCATACGACCTGTGGATATGACATGCATATTTTGGCTTACCTGGATCTAACAATGATATTAATGTCTTGCAGGCATCAAATTTATTTACAAACTTAACCCAAGGTATAACGCCTCCTACCAATTATACAATACTGGGTAAAAATTATAATGTTGGTTATTATTTAGCCGACGGTATCTATCCGAAATGGTCAACACTAGTTCAAACCATTTCTCATACACAAGATTAAAAAAAAAACACTTCGTAATGATGCAAGAGGCATGCCGAAAAGATGTAGAACGCGCATTTGGAGTTCTCCAATCACGCTTTGCAATTATTAAGGGGCCTTGCCGTTTTTGGGATAAAAATGTGTTGCATGATATCATGACTGCTTGCATTATAATGCACAATATGATTATTGAGGACGAGCGAGATGAAAATGAAGATATCGTTATTTCTCCACCGCCGCCAACTCAGAATGTTGAAGAGATGGACACAAGTGAAGTCGAAAGATTTCAGCAGTTCCTAAATCGGCATAAAAAAATCAGAGACAAGGCGGCACATTTCGCACTTCGAGATGCACTGATCGAACATCTGTGGGCACGACATGGTAATGAAACAATGTAATTTGGAAAATTGTATGCATTTTAATTTGAATGTATTTCAGTGTATGTGCAATTTTATTTAGTAAATCGTGTTCTCTAGCTATTTGTATGATCAATAATATTTAGAAAGTATGCAATATTAGTCTCGTTTTGTAGGTCTCGAAAAAACAAATTTATTAGTATATTATATGTGAAGTTTGAAATAATATTTTAGCGACTACGAACATTATTGTGTAATACACGTTTTCCTTAAATATAATAAATATATAATTAAAATAAAAAAAATTAAAAAAATATTTAAAAAGTCGAAATGGAGGGCCGGCATTTCCTCTCCTCCTTCTCTAAATTTAGAGGAGGAGGAGGCGGAAATGCCGCCTCCTCCATAATTGCAGCCTCCAATGCCGATTCATTGGAGGGCAACCGGCCTGCATTTCTGAGAAATGCAGGCCGGTTGGAGATGCTCTCACTCCCTCCCTCTCATTATCTGCTTCAGTCGACATCGAAGGTGTTCAGTGAGAGAGATGAGGTCTGATCAAGCAGAGGCGATCACAGAGGTCCGCAAATTAGTTTCCTGAGATGAACTTAGAGCCATCGCCCCAGGCATTGATGCAGAGGAGATGGCGAAAATCTTTATAGTGAAGGAAGCCATGGAGGAGGTGGTTGCGAAGAAGGAACGCGCCCTACGCGAGTTAGCGAAGGAGTTGTCTGCTTGGGTATGAAAGGGAGGTGGGTACAAATATAAAAATTCAAGACTATATAAATCAATAAAATAAATTTAATTATTGGGTACGAATAACCATATACGAGATACAACTAACAATACCCTTAGGCTCTGTTCAGCCCCCCAGAATTAGAATTGAGGAATTGGAATTCAGCAATTTCAAAACTGGCAGGAATTGGAATTGGCTGAATTCCAATTCTGTTGTTCGTCTGCTGCGCAGAATTGGGCATCAGGCATTGGAATTGAACAATTCTGCTGTTCGGATGTAAAATGGAATTCAAATCTTGAATTGAATTTAACAGAATAGAAAAACAGAACGCACATAAAATAAAGTTCAAATAAAGTCCACAAATATAAAGCCAACCATTGAGCATTAAGTCCACAAACATAAAACCAAACATCAAACAAAAACTCGATGAACATAAAGTTCACGATCATAAAACTCAATAAACATAAAGTTCGCAAATGAAGCCCAAAACATAAAGGCCACGGACATACAGTCCACCGAAATACTGTTACTTACACTGCATGCGCAACCACTCCAACTTCAGATCGTCTGACAAAGTCATGAATATCTCATACTCAGTGGTATCACGAGAGAGTATATCCATAGCCGTCAGTAATTCATGCCTCTCCAGACTCCGTAGATTTCCAAAGGCAATGCATATGGCTAGATATGAAATCAATTGTAATTAATCTTCCTTTATCCTTAAATAGAACTAAAATAAAATCAATTCTCAAAAATTGACAAAACATCAAAATGTGTAATTTTGAAGTTCACTCCTTGCAAGAACTTCTTCCTCATTAGGACAGAAAAATTAAAATTCTAAATGGAGTAAAAACATATATATATATATATATATATATATATATTTTGGTACTTCTCACTCTTGAAAGGTATGTCTTTGCCACATTGCACCACAATAAGCCTAATGAGGAAGAAGTTCCGAACGCAAAATGATATAACCTCCGGCGAGAACGAGCGAGATGGAGCCTAAATCTGGAGTCAATTGAGTAGAAATGCAAAATGATCTACCGACTGGGGTGTAAATCACAGTAGATCCAACCTACAACAAAGCTACCAACTGAGATATGAAAATTCCAAGTCGTGAGAAGAGGAAGACCTTACCTCCGGCGAAAAAACATCTTAAAAATAAGAAGATGAGGAAGAAAGAGGGAGATCTTACCTCCGGCAAGATCGAGTGGGGAGATTGGAGCGGCGAAACCTTTTCATCAGGCGGAGAAGATGCGACGCTGGTTAGGGATAGCGAGAAATGAAAACTTCGGAAGAAATAAGGAGCAGCACCCTAAGAATTTTGACACGACTAATTTAAAAACCGTGGAATTAGACCGGATTCCAATTCCGCGACAATTCTTTCTCGCCGAACAGTGGAAATGAATTCCGCATTCTCAATTCCAAATTTGATTTCCAATTCTTGGGGTCCAAACAGGACGTTAATTAAATTTCTAGTGACGGGATTAAAATGGATGATATTATTGGCAGACTTATGATGGGTTCCACCTTAATTTATAAAGATGAGGAGACCCCCATGATCCCCACCAATGGAGATCATGGGTGGGCCCTCCTTACCCCCATGATCTCTCATGGAGATCATGGGGGTGGGCCCCCATTTTCTCCCACCTTCCGCGGAAGAAACCGCCACCGGCGGTTCCCCTCCGGCCGGCCACGACCATGGCCCGCGGCCATGGCCGGCCTCGGCCATGGCCGGCCTGGGCCATGGCCGGCCTGGGCCATGGCCGACGGCAGCCATGGCCGGCAACGGCCGTGGCCAGCAGCGGCCATGGCCGGCCTCGGCCATGGCCGACCGCGGCCATGGCCGGCCGCGGCCGCGGCCATGGCCGGCCGCGGCCATGGCCGGCGGCGGCCATGGCCGGCCGCGGCCGGGGCCGGCCGCAGCCATGGCCGGCCGCCGCCATGGCCGGCCGCCTCCTCGTCGTCGGCCTCATCCGGGCGGCCCCGCCTCGGGGTGGCCTCCCCGCCGTCCGATTGAGGGAGAGGACCCACCGGCCGTCCGATCGGAACAAAACCACCCACTAACCCACTATGTTAGTAGTGAGGCCCGTCGTAACTTCCCCCTGGAGCCTATAAAAGGACCCCAGGGGCTTCTCATTTGATCATCTTCTTCTCCTACGCTTCCCCCTTCTTCTTCCTCAGGTGGGAGCTCTCCCGTTTTTCTCCGCCGGCGGCCACCCCTCGTCGCCAACAACCAGCGGCCGCCTCTCGCCGCCAACCACCGGCGGCCGCCTGTGACGTCCAGCGGCCACCAACGGCTATCAGCACCCGCCAACGGTTATCAGCACTCGTCGTAGGCCATCGGCACCCGTCATCAGCTATTGGCACCCCACCAGCGCTCAGTTTCAAAGGGAGCACTCCAAGGACAGAGAAAGACGAGCAAGGGAGGAAGTGACAACCCTTGGATACGCGCTGCCTCTGAGCGCGCGCGCCTAAAGCACCCCGCGCATTCCACCGTCCGAGTCCCGTTGGCGAGGCAGTCTGTTGCCCACCAACGGTTGCATACACCCTCTCTCTCCTCAAGATTGTAACGGGAGCGGTCTGTCGCCCCGATTCACCCAACATACTGTAATCACTCTGATCTAGTGGATTTTGACCGGCAGCGAACCGGTCACGTGGTTTTTCACCCGGTTGAAGGGTTTTCCACGTTAAAACTCCTTGTGTTCATTTCCCCTCTTCAACTGACTGTGTGCGCGCTCGACCGCTCCGCGAGCTAAGGCGGTCTAAGTTAGTCCGGATCGACCGGAGCGCCGAGTTTGGCCGCAACAACTTATAATGGCTATGAGCAGACCGTGTTGTAAAGAAAACTGCAAAACGGCCATGGGCAAACCGAGTCTTTACAAAGGTTCTCCTAAATCCTATAGACTGTGAATGTCGAATTACATATGAATCGACATATTATTTGTCGAAATTGAAGTTCGTGGGAAATTGTGGTTTTCAGTGCAACTGGTGCGAATTTTGAGCTGCAAAAGGAGTCCGGAATCCAGTCTACCCTTCGATTGGATCATTTCCAGCCTAATTTTCCTTTAGTTTATTATATTTTTCTTTCATTTACCTTTACTATATGTTTTGTTATTTTAATTCCTAGTATAGTTTTTATATTTCATGCACTTATACTTTCTTTTCCATAGTTATAAAATGCTCTCTTTTTTAATCATGAGTAACTAATTTTATAGCAATTGATTGGATGAATTCTTAATTATTTTATTTCGTAATCCCCTTTTCATAACTTCAGATGTAGGAAATTACGATTTGCCTTTGATATTTTCTTTTTTGATTTCATATAGTCGACTCATATAGTCGACGCATGCTAATCGATCATTGATCCATATTCTAATGTCATTAGCTTTGGTCTGCGCTTAGCTGAAATTGATCTGCCCATAAAAGCGGCCTAAAATAAGGTAGAACATATGCTTTTTGCTTCTCTTCGAAGTAGTCGAAATGACCCACCTTTCCTTCTGTCTCGAGGGCGCAACCATGTGGGATGGTATCGGCACGCAGTGACGAGTGACGGCAAGCACAACTAAAGTGGAAGGAGGTGGATCATTAGATGCATTTACTTATAAATTAGGCTTTGTTTGGCTCGACAATGGCGGCCGTGAACATGGTGGTTATGAACCATCAACGTGAATGCCCGATCCCACCGAAGGAACTTCATTCACTTTAATGTTCAAAATTAGTTTTTTTTTCTTGGTCGCGGTCATAACCACTGTCATGCCAAACATACATTTTATGTTGATGAAGTTTTTGTCCAAATTCACTCGAGCAAATAATGTTGGGAAACAAATATCTCACTGTGCTTGCGTAACCAGACACACCAAAGTAATACACGCAGCAAACACAAAAGAAAATGCAACCAGAGAACACAAACATTTACGTAGAAAACCCTCTCCAATCAATGAGGGAAAAATCACGTGGCGGGACACTCGAAATCCACTATCAATAATAATAAGGATTACAACAACAAGAACACTAGGTTTGCCCAATCTAGATCCCTCAGATTCACAGATTGAATCCCCCTCTCGGATTACAGTAGAAACTTCTCTCTCCAAGAAAAGGTCACAAACTCCAGATCTCTCTTCAAACCCCTGAGACAAATAAAGACATGAAAGAGAGCAAAAATACCCTTACAGTGAAGACAAGGTACTGATCTGAGAAACTTCTGTTCTTCTTCCCGAAGAACTTCACTGATAGCAACAATGGCGGAAGGACGATCTTC
The DNA here is from genome assembly GCA_039513925.1 of Platanthera zijinensis. NCBI lineage: Eukaryota > Viridiplantae > Streptophyta > Magnoliopsida > Asparagales > Orchidaceae > Platanthera > Platanthera zijinensis. The sequence continues at coordinate 12,475,345 of CM077080.1, forward strand.
TTCAAAAAACCAAAAGCATCATTCTTCTCCCTCTCGGCCGAATAACTATAATAATTTGTCTGGAATAGACCGAGGTCTATTTAGGGCAAAGGGCGAGACTATCTTAGCCCTTAGATCAAGCTCTAAACCATCAGACTGTAGAAAAAACCGAGACATCACGGAACAGGTTCCATCAGCCAAAACACTCGACGCCAAGCCACTCGATGCCAAGCCACTCGACGCCAAGCCACTCGACGCCAAGCCACTTGACGCCAAGGCACACTCGACGCCAAAACTGACGGACACTCAACGTCAAAGTTGTTGCTGCTTCACTCAACGCCAAGAGACAATAAGCCCAATCCCGCTTCCAGCACAACTCCAGACCTGATATGATTTTATTTTTCTCCAAGTCCACCGGCTCTTTAGGAATCGGACCCCAACAAATAAGCCCTACCAAATAGAATTGCTTTCCTTTGTAATCATCCTTATGCAAGATGGAATTTTTGTTACTTTGCTTTGTAATCATTGATTTTTTTTTACTTTGCTATTAGTGTATGTGCTACATTAATGCTCACATCGTCGTATTTTTATCGCACAAAAGCAAAAAGTGCTGCTCTTGAGAGGCACAGTTGGATCAAGAGACTATTAGGTGAGCATTTGCTATTTTACAATTATATTCCTTCGCGATCATTTTACTTGTAATTATATATCACAGTCCCACCTGTTTATTACAGAGGGTTAGTATCTTTGACAGTATTCTTCGGTGGCTTCAGATTTAGGCTCTGTTTGGAGGGACTTATTTTCACCGGTCAATCGGTTGAGGTCTTAACCGCTTGACCCGTGAAAATAAGTCCCTCCAAGCGAAGCCTTAGTATACAGAAGATGCGTTGTACTATTATTATGAATAATTTTTTAGAATGTAGATAAAAGTATTGGACTGGAATAATCATATTAGAACTGCTTATAACATTAACTATGCCACTCTATTCTTCTGCACAATTCAAATTTTAAACTTTTGAATTAGCACATGTTTTTCTCCCCAATGTTTTGGACTCCCACGTGTGGTAGAGGAAGATAGAAGATGAATTAAAAATAAGGGGCATTTACCGGGACTCCCACTCGTATGTGTTGATTCATGCGGTCGTAACCGTAACCGTTTGACTGGTGAAAATAAGTCCCCCTAAACGAAGCCCTAAGTGTTATGAAATGTGTAAGAGAGGGGAGGTAAATGTAATGTTTTGTAACATTGAGGGGACTTATTTTCAGGGGAGGTAAATGCCCCTTATTTGCAGTCTTAATTAAGGCCTGATTCATGCGATCGTAACCGATTGACCGGTGAAAATAAGTCCCCCCAAACGGAGCCTTAAACATATCAGCGTCAATATCAGCTTCTATTGTCGTATCGGCTTCAATGTCTCATTTCTGCACATATGCCTCATGGTGTCTGAATGTCTCAACCAGCCACATGGCAGCAGTTGGTGTTCCACTAGGAACATGTTACCATTTGGAGTAAGACTACACAATTTCCTCTCTACAAGTTTCATTTTTTATGACTGTTAAAGACATCTATTTTAGATATAGGCAGTTCACAGTTAATTGCATATCAACAAAATACACTGCAGCCTATATTGTTATTCACAGATCAAAACACATGGGAATGAGATGGTAGGAGCCTCCAGAGGAGAACAATAGTGATGGGCCGGCGGATCCAGGCGGCAGGTTCGAGCTGGCCATGGGGTTTCATCTAACCTTTTGTTTGAGGGGACTTTTCTTTATCCCCCATAGTAAATAAGAGTTAAACAACTAGAAATGCAACATAAAACCATTAAAAATGTATTCTGTCTCGGTTCAACCTGCATCAAGCTTTAAGGTGTATGTTTTCCTTGAATCAACCAACACAAATGGTATAATGAACAAGTCACAATTTTATATGGAAAGAAAATCATGGAATTCGATTTGATGAAATGCTAAAAATCTCTGAGGGTCCGTTCGTTTGAATGACATTGGTATTTAAGAATTCGTTTTGAGAATACAAAAATCAATATTGCTATTCGGATCAACGGTTTTAGGGCAGAATTAGCTTTTGGGTCCAAAGCCATTGATATTAAAATAAACCTACAAAACTCTCCGTCAAATGTTTAGGTCTCGTCGTCGATTTTAAGTTTGAGCATTCCGGAACTGCGAACTCACCGGGGCGCGCACTTTTCGCCCTGCACACATTTTCCTCCCGGGAGCGCGTTTTCCGCCCGGACGCGCATTTTCCACCCGGGTGCGGATTTTCACCCCGGGCGCCAGGGGCGAATCTAAGCTGCATCAAGCTTTAAGGTGTATGTTTTCCTTGAATCAACCAACACAAATAGTATAATGAACAAGTCACAATTTTATATGGAAAGAAAATCATGGAATTCGATTTGATGAAATGCTAAAAATCTCTGAGGGTCCGTTCGTTTGAATGACATTGGTATTTAAGAATTCGTTTTGAGAATACAAAAATCAATATTGCTATTCGGATCAACGGTTTTAGGGCAGAATTAGCTTTTGGGTCCAAAGCCATTGATATTAAAATAAACCTACAAAACTCTCCGTCAAATGTTTAGGTCTCGTCGTCGATTTTAAGTTTGAGCATTCCGGAACTGCGAACTCACCGGGGCGCGCACTTTTCGCCCTGCACACATTTTCCTCCCGGGAGCGCGTTTTCCGCCCGGACGCGCATTTTCCACCCGGGTGCGGATTTTCACCCCGGGCGCCAGGGGCGAATCTAAGCTGCATCAAGCTTTAAGGTGTATGTTTTCCTTGAATCAACCAACACAAATAGTATAATGAACAAGTCACAATTTTATATGGAAAGAAAATCATGGAATTCGATTTGATGAAATGCTAAAAATCTCTGAGGGTCCGTTCGTTTGAATGACATTGGTATTTAAGAATTCGTTTTGAGAATACAAAAATCAATATTGCTATTCGGATCAACGGTTTTAGGGCAGAATTAGCTTTTGGGTCCAAAGCCATTGATATTAAAATAAACCTATAAAACTCTCCGTCAAATGTTTAGGTCTCGTTGTCGATTTTAAGTTTGAGCATTCCGGAACTGCGAACTCACCGGGGCGCGCACTTTTCGCCCTGCACACATTTTCCTCCCGGGAGCGCGTTTTCCGCCCGGACGCGCATTTTCCACCCGGGTGCGGATTTTCACCCCGGGCGCCAGGGGCGAATCTAAGCCCCCCCCCCCGCACACACAAGAATTTTGGTAAAATAGATGATAAATTTGGATTCCCCTTATCGAACCAATTAATTATGTCTACCTATACGTCAAAACAGTGTCTGAATAAAGGAGAAAATGGTCCAGAAAGATCGAGACGTTTAAATATTTTTCATCGGAAGAGGAGAAAGATGACATGAGAGCTAACTGGTTGAAATAATTTGTGGAGATGACATAAATAAATCTAGTTGAGATATCTGCAACTAATTTTGACCTCGACAAGTCCAACTTCTTTACTCATAGTTTCTTTGGAATCTCTGAAAGAAAAACACTAGCGTCATCTTTGGCACGATATAACTTGACATCTTTTTTACTCAACTCTTATAACATTGCTTATTTTAATAATGCCTCATTTATTACACCCTAAGAGTATACAAGATTAGAGCCAAAAAATTTTGACTGCGAGTTTCTCAATCTTCTTAAACCCGGCGTGGTTCAGCCCCCCCCCCCCCCCCCCCCCCCGAGCCATATATTTAAGAAGAGGGGGCTGAACCCATTGGTTCAGCCCCAATAACGCCACGTCCGTGCCGCCGCCGCTTGTAATGTTGTCCAAACAACCGAGCCTCGTCCGGGGGCGTAACATTCCCTGCCCCATCAAAAGTCAACTTGTCCCCAAGGTGATAGTCCGGGTAAAGCTCCTGGAACTCCAGTAAATCGACCCAAGTATTGTGCTCCGCCGAGAGATCCTTCCACTTAACCAATAGCTCTGGACAGTACGCCGTGCCACGGCGTTTCCACTTAACCAACAGAACATCCTCCGGAAGCGGGCGAAGCTCGCCACCACTAGTAGCCTCGGGCAACACGGGGAAGACCGGAACAGCAGGCCCCAACTTCCGCTTCAGCAAGGAGACATGAAAGGTAGGATGAATACGGGAGCTCGCCGGTAAGGCTAAGGTATACGCCACCGGCCCGACACGCCGCGTGATCCGAAATGGTCCATAGTAGCGGGGTGCCAGTTTCTGATTTGTCCGCTGGGCCACCGACAACTGGCGATAAGGACGAAGTTTGAGGAAAACTTCATCCCCCACCTGAAACTCCCGCTCGGTACGATGACGATCGGCCTGAATCTTCATACGATCCTGTGCTGCTCGAAGGTTCTCCCGTAGGGTGGTGAGAGTCCGATCACGATCACGGAGCGCCCGATCAACTGCTGCCACGGCCGTACTCCCGGGCTCATAACTGCTCAAGGTAGGAGGTGGACGCCCATAGACGACCTCAAACGGCGTGAGTTTACTGGCCGAGTGATAAGAAGTGTTGAAACAGTACTCCGCCCAATGTAGCCAACTAGTCCAGGTCCGCGGCTCATCCATGACAAAACAGCGAAGGTAAGTCTCGACGCCCCGATTTAAGACCTCGGTCTGGCCGTCAGTCTGGGGATGATGAGCCGTGCTGAAACGTAAGGAAGTCCCCTGCAAGCGGAATAGCTCTGTCCAAAATCGGCCTACGAAGGTCGGATCACGGTCGGAAATGATCGCGCGGGGAACACCATGCAAACGAACAACCTCCCGCACAAATAAGGTCGCAACAGACTCCGCGGTGTAGGGATGGCTCAGAGCAAGGAAGTGCCCATACTTGGACAACTTGTCCACCACTACCAAGATCACTGTTTTCCCCTGCGACTTAGGTAGCCCATCGATGAAGTCCATAGAAACCGTGTCCCAGATCTGATGTGGAATCTCCAAGGGAGTGAGGAGGCCGGCCGGAGAAGTAGTCTCATATTTTTGTCGTTGGCACACCTCACACGTCTGTACGAACTCCTGAATGTCGCGGCGCATGCCCTTCCAAAACACGTTGGCCCGAGCCCGCTGAAGGGTGCGAAGAACGCCGGCGTGGCCGCCTGTCGGTGACGAGTGAAACTCATGCATCATCACCGTGCGCCAAGCAGAATGAGCAGGAATGACCACCCGCCCGTGATAGAAGAGTCGGTCATTCTATAAATGGTAGCCTGGAGCTGTCGCATGACCTTGCTGCAAGTCCTCCACAATAGCCCGTAACTCGGGGTCGCGCTGCACCGCGTCTTGAATTTCATCCATCGATTCCAACTGCGGCCCGGAAATGTGTGCCAAACCCCCTTCGGGTAAGCGAGAGAGGGCGTCAGCCACCCGATTATCCTTCCCCGGACGATATTCGATCGCATAATCATAGCCCAACAGCTTGGTGACCCACTTTTGTTGCAGGGGGGAAGAGATCCTTTGCTCCAAGAAATGCTTCAAACTCTGGTGATCGGTCCGGATCGTAAAATGACGCCCAAGTAGGTAGGGCCGCCAGAGAGCCACCGCATGAATCACCGCCAGCATCTCCTTTTCATACACTGAGAGACCCAGAGTCCGGGGAGCCAAAGCCTTACTGTAAAAGGCGATCGGCCGCCCCTCCTGCATCAAAACCGCCCCCACACCCACGCCAGAAGCATCTGTCTCGACCACGAACCGTTTGGTAAAGTCCGGGAGTGCCAACACTGGAGTCGTCGTCATAGCTCGCTTGAGCGCCTGGAAGGCGGTCTCGGCCTCAGCGTGCCACTCAAAAGCATCCTTCTGTAGCAGCTGTGTAAGTGGCCTAGCAATCTTCCCGTAGTCCTGTACAAAGCGTCGGTAGTATCCAGTGAGGCCTAAGAACCCCCGCAGTGCCCGAATGGTCAACGGTCGGGGCCACGACAGCATATTCTCGATCTTCCGTGGGTCTGCCTTCACCCCTTCAACAGAAACTAGATGCCCCAAATATTCCACCTCAGGTTGTCCGAAAGAACACTTAGACCGCTTAGCATATAACTGGTGTTGCCGAAGAGTAGAGAAGACCTGAGCCACATGAAGTAGATGATCCTCCCAAGTAGCACTGTAAATCAGGATGTCGTCGAAAAAAATCAGGACGAAGCGTCGCAGGAAGGAACGGAAAATCTCATTCATATTGGCCTGAAAGGTAGACGGCCCCCCAGTCAATCCATTGGCCATCACTAAGAACTCATAGTGACCGTCATGAGTTCTGAAGGCAGTCTTATGCACATCCTCCTCTTTCATCAGGATCTGATAGTAGCCGGACCGCAGATCCAGCTTGGTGAACAGGGTCGCCCCATGCAACTCATCCAAGAGCTCCTCGATCACGGGAATCGGAAACTTGTCCTTCACAGTTACACTGTTCAAGGCCCGGTAGTCCACGCAAAAACGCCATGATCCGTCTTTCTTCTTAACCAAAATAATCGGTGCGGAAAAAGAACTGGTACTAGGCCGTATGATACCTGCATCAAGCATTTCCTTCACACTGCGTTCAATCTCGGCCTTCTGGATGTAGGGATACCTGTACGGGCGGATGTTGGGCGGTTCCGCCCCAGTCTGTAACACAATCTGATGATCACGGAAACGTGACGGTGGAAGGGTACTCGGCTCCTGGAAGATGTCATCATACTCCTCTACAAGCGGCCGCAACTGATCTGGCACCTGTGTCAATCCCTCCTCGTCCGACCGCACCCCCAGCAGGATTGCCATCAAGCTACTAGACTCCTCCAGCTGCTGCAAACTGCGAAGGGAAATCTCCTTAACGGGAGACGATCTGAGCCCCGTCAAACAGAACTGCCGTCCGCCTTGCATGAATTCCATCGTCATCTGATCCCAATCAAAAGTAACCCGCCTCAGCTGCTGTAACCACTGCACTCCCAAAACCATGTCTGAGCCTCGGATCGGTAAGAGGTAGACGTCCGTGCACCCCACATATTCCTGCATCCGAAGCTCTACCGCCTTCAACATCCCTTGGCACTGTAACTTGCTGCCGTCTGCAACCATGACCTGAAAGGCTGCACCCGTGTCGATCTGTTGCCCCACCTTCCTTGCTACATCAGGATGAATAAAGTTGTGGGTGCTCCCACTGTCGACCAAAATCGTCACCCTCTCACGCCGAACCCGTCCAACCAACCGCATCGTAAGCGGGGGGGGGGGGGGGGGGGGGGACTGCATCCCTCCATGGCATGTAGGGAAACGCCCAACTCCGTCAGGTCTAGGTCTCCCCCAAACTCCACCTCCTCCTCTGGTAATACGTCCTCCTCGAGCTGCTCCTCCTGCTGCAACATGAAAACCTGGACCTTCTGGCACTTGTGACCGGGGACGAACTTCTCATCACAATTAAAGCATAAACCCTTCTCCTTCCGAGCCGCCAACTCGCTCCAAGACAACCGAGTCACCGTTGGCTTGGTACCCGTGGGGGGCTCCCGTCGTGCTGCCATCCGGGCCCAAAGCTGGTCTACTCGTGTTACGTGCCCGTTGCCTGTTGAACCTCTCCTCCTGAATACGTGCCAACGTAATGGCATGGTTCAAGGAACGGGGCATGAGTGCCTGAACCTCATCCCGAATATGCTCCTTAAGACCGGATATAAAACAGCTGTAAAGCGTCCTCTCTGGCCACTGAACCCGATTCGCCAACTTCTCGAACTCGGTCCGATACTCCATAACCGACCCCTTCTGACGAAGCTTCTGAAGGAGTGCCTCAAAGTTCTCATACTCCAGTGGCCCAAACCGGGCCGTAAATCCATCCACGAACTCCCCCCAAGGCACGTACTCCCGTCCCCGCAAGAACCACTGTGTCCATTGGAAGGCATCATCCTTCAGATGGAAGGACGCTAGCTGCACCCACTGGCCTTCAGGCACCTCCTGGTACTGGAAGAATAATTCGGCCTTGTGAATCCATTCCAGGGCGTCGCCGCCCTCAAACTCTGGAAAGTACATACGCGTTAACCCGGGGGTCAACCGTTGTGCTCCTGGACCTCCGTCCCTCCTTGCGTGTTCCCCATGCTCAAAACCCCCGTACCCGTGCGGCTGTCCCGCTCCCCAAGGCGGAGGCTGCGGGTGCTGCGGCTGGCCGCCCCACCCTGGGCCAAATCCGACCCCTCCTGGTGGCCCAAACCCGCGTGGAGGAGGAAGGAGCCCCCCCCTTTGCTGTCCCACCATGTCGGGTGGCCGCCGGAGCCCCAAAAGCTCCTCCCCGCCTCGGCGCCACTCTTCCGGGGCCGATCCCAGTCCTCCGAAGCCTGCTGCAGTGAATCCGGGCGGAAACAGCCCCGTCGGACCCCCGTAACCCGCTCCCGAAGCCGCAGGAGCCCCGTATCCCGCCGATCCCGTGCCGCCGACCCCTCCGTGCCACGCCGCGCCGGCCGGAGCCCCTCCCGCAGGCCGCACGCCCCCGACGCCTTCCGCAGCCCGCGCAGAGACGGAGCCGGCTGGATCGGCTCCCGATCCGGCCGAATCTTCGTTGGCCGGGCCTTTCCCCTTCAGTAGGGTCTTCAACTCCTCCAAACGGGTCTCCAGACGCACTTCCAACGCCGCCATGGAATCGGTGAGGCCAACAACATTCTCCTCTAGGGTTTCAATCCGCGAGGATTCCTCTTGATTGCGAGTATTCACCATTGCCGCGAGAATCGACTCCTCTGATACCAATTGTTAAGCCCTAACTAGGAGAGAAACTAAGAGAAGATGTAGAGGAAGCTAGAGAAAGAGATTAGGGTTAGGGTTGAGAGAAGAGAAAGTACCTGAATATATTCTTGCATGCCATCCAAAGAGAGGGGTCCGGATATTTATACCCCCGGACCCAAGACCGGCCGGCCAAGGGGGCCGGCCGGCCCAATGGGGCTGAACCCGGCGTGGTTCAGCCCCCCCGAGCCATATATTTAAGAAGAGGGGGCTGAACCCATTGGTTCAGCCCCAATAACGCCACGTCCGTGCCGCCGCCGCTTGTAATGTTGTCCAAACAACCGAGCCTCGTCCGGGGGCGTAACAGCATGTTCATCTCGTTTCCTGGGATTAGGTGGTGCCAGTTACGTTGCCACTCCTGAAGTCATGATGTGAACAATGGGACCTGCTCTGCACACACTGAGGATGTGCGCGCAAGGCTCCTTTGAAATTTTTCCAAATAATCCTTGATGGATCATGTTTGTCGCAGGAAAATCAAGTCTCCTAGCGGATTTCCACGGAGTAAGGGGGTCCAAATCCCATGTTGCTGAATTGTTTAACGGCCTCCCATGTCATTTGCAGATGTTTCCCTTCTAACTGCATGAAGTGAAGTCATCAAGTGGTATGATGCGTCTCCAATCCACTTCTGCCATGGTGTTCTTTGGTTCATGAAGAATTGATCAAATCTTTTGAGCCAACTCAATGAATCTTCCTTCCAGTCGAAGAGAGGGAAGTCCATTTGCACCAACCTAGGTATTCTTGGCCCTTCACTTCTATATTATGGTGCCATCGCACATCCACCCTCGTGGCATTCATTGTAAGGATAGTTCTGATCACCATGAGGATACCCTGCTTGAAAATCCTACAACCAATGCTGCAGAATATGCCCCGATTTATGGATTTCTGGATTATCAACGCTGTCCATGTTGGACCCCTCAGTCTATGGTTGTTCACTGGGGGTGCGGCGCACCCCCTAGAGGTCACCCAGTGCTATCATAAACGTGTATGGATCGATCACTGTCAGCAATTGTTGTCTCATTCTATGTGTCCAACGAGAATCAAATTGATGCATGTCTTCGTTAGTGAGTCTCACCAGCCAACTAGAAAGGATTCCATAGTTCTGATCCTTTGAGGAGATGAACTTGATGTTGATAGCCCGTTAATTCGTGCAAGTATGTTTGTAATCATTGATCGGGTCGCCACGGAATCCTATGCATCATCTCACAAAGCTTGCTTTTCCCGATATTGGCTTTCTCCATGTCGTTGAGTGTCTATGATACCAATTTGTCATATGCCATAGTAATGAATCGAGTTACCGGCCGAGAGAGTGAGGGTCATAGTGGAGAGAAGAACCTTCTTCCCAAGATTATACCAATGGGCACCAATGTTGCCTTTCAATATGATTTGCTAAAAGAAGATGAAGAGAGTAGTTTCAACCCTAAGCTTAGGAGATGAGCAAACATTAAGAGAAAGAGAGAGAGGAATGGTTGGGTTAAAACTTGACATCACCTTCTCATTATGTTTATTAATAGTTTTACTTTTACATTGAAATTGCTAAGATAAAAACACTGAAATAAAATTGGCGAAAAAAAAGATAATGAAGTTCAAAATTAAAAGTGCGCAATAAATTCAAAAGCTAGAAAATTTGCTTGGGGCGTCGTCAAGCACATTTTCTATTGTGTTGGTTATGTGCGTCCTCACAGTGCGTCCACAACAGAACCACCACTCAAGAGTTGGCCAGGACTAGTCCTCAAGTTTGCATTTTTGTTTCCATTTTCGTAAAATCTTCTTCAAATAAACAGGGAAGGACTCCTTGGTTGGTAAAGATCTCATAAGCAACTTCCATAAGAAATGGCATGGTTAGTGATGCAAGCAGAAAGTATTGTTAAAGATAAGATAAATTAGCTCATTAGGGAGGCCCATGTGTATTGGCCTATGTATAGTTCCTTTAGTCCCACATTGTATATGTAGGAGTCTCTCCCTCTTTCTACCTCTATATAAGTGTATGTAATCTTATTCTTTGAGAATAATACAATTAAGGGTGATTTTCTCTCCTGTTTCTTCTACTTCTACATGATAGCAGAGGAACTCATCCCCCCCGGCGGTCTCCGGATTCTATCTGCCTCCTTCTACTCGCTAGCGGCCTGCCTCCTCGCTCCTCTCTCTCTAGCCGCTTGAATGTTGCGGCCTGCCTCTTCTAACCTGCTTCCTCTTCTCTCTGTGGTTCCACCCTCCTCCTCAGGCTTCTTATAGCCTCCTCTCTCTGACTCGTGAGGTCCACGAGTTCTCTTCTACTCGCCACGACCGTAATTGTAACACCCCTTCCCAGTATTTCAGAAATCAGCCGTCCGGCCGGGTCAGCGATGTAAAGAAAACTAGGAAACAGTATTAAAACTAGTAGCAGCAGGTAATAAAATCTATATTAAGCAATTTAAGACTTACAGCGGAAGTTTGAATAAAGTAAACTAAGGGTAATCACATACCTGATATCTGGGTTCACAGAGCCACTAAACAGGAAGTAAAACTGAATTAACTGAAAATCTGATTAACCATAAATAGTCTGAAATAAATTAGATAAAACATTAATCTGATACAATGTTCTCATCTACAGGTACATGCTGAAATAGAGTAAACTGAAGAAGATAAATAGTACAAACTGACGCCACCACATGCTCATCCTAGACGTAACTTCCCACCTGGGTCACCTGAAAAACAGTGCCCACGAAGGGTCAGAGTAAGGAAAAATAATCCCTCCTAGTGACACTAAAAGCCAGTTTAACATATGAATGCATGTATGTCTTTGAAAATAATTTTATGCATTTAAAACTTTTATGCTATGTGTTATGCATGCCTTCGCACTATTCTCTGGTCACACATCTACTCGTACTAAGCACGTGACTGTTATTTTACTAACTCAAGTCCTTGCGTTCACTAACTAGCGTATTGTCTCTTGTCAGGTCTATACTTGAGTTTTAGGTGGCTTCTAACCTGCTCATCTACTAGGAAGGCTCTAGGCAGAGTAGCTCCTAACGCGCAACTGAAACTGACGACTCGAGACCATCTTACGAACCCAATTGTTCTAGTGTCACGCGGACACGGTCTCGAATCCACCAGCTGGCTCAAGGGAAGACACTTCCCAAGTCTGTACTACTCATAAGGTTCCATGTGCCTTATGAGAAAGGTAGTGCGCCTCTACCTAGCACGGAAGAAACTCTGTGTACTGGCTGACCTTTGTGGTCTGACGCTACTCTGCAAAGGATATCTTTTCTGGTGTACTACTAAGCGACCCTTGACTTTCTTGTGGTCGACTTGAAGGGTCATTCACGCCCTTGGTTGGACAAATTCCAAACCTACGAACACGGTTACCGCCTTCGTACCCTACGTTTCTGTTCATGATCTGACTACTTGGGTCTTAGGGAAATCGTGTCACCCTACACATTTTTCGTAACTGTTTTCCTATCACCACACCTTTCTATGCATGGACATGCTACTTGAAATAAATCTATTTGTGTATAAAAATACAATACTTTATATATCTAGCTAAAAGGAATTTAAATTTCCTTACAGCGGTGGTGCGGCGCTCGTAGACTCGGCGCGGCGACATCTTCTATTCCGAAAGTAAACCTACTGCTGGGGACCTTCAGAAAGCTGCCTCGAACCTACCAAAGTCCTGCAATTCAAGGCAAACCTAATTTCATCATTTTCCCTTAAGGGTTTCCAATGGAAAAAATTCCAAAACAATTAGGGCTACAAAATTAGAAACTAAACTTCGGATATTACCTTAACGGAGAGTAATTTAGGGTCACGAAATGCCCTACACTAACTCCGCGGTGGAATTAGAACTCCAAAACCTAAAATAGGGCAATAGGAATGGAAAAATCTAAGCTACTCTACTTCCACAACCAAAATATCCACAAAGGAAACGAGGCGAGAGAGGAATCGACTCACCGGAACCAAAACGAAATTCACACCTCCGGCTAGGGTTGAAATCCGGCACTTCCAAGGCCAAGGAAGGAAAAGGAATGCTTGTTGGCGCCTGCAGAGGAGGGAGGAGGTGTCGAAACAGCGTTCCGGAGGAGGATCGGGCGGCGGGAAGCCCTGCGGAAGGCGTCGGAGGCGGGACTCGTCGGGCTCGCTCCGTGCGGGAGACGGAACAGGAGGAACGGCTTGCGGTTTTTATCTTTCTCCCGATAGAAGGGGTGTGCGGGTTTAATATTAACGGGATGCGGGTAAAGCTGTGCGGTTTTCTAATTAACCGCAAAGGGGAGAGGGGGAAAGTGCTATTGGCACCCCAAACTCACACTATACCAATGCCTTAAAATCTTAAACGATTCTTGTCGCGACTTGACCCTACAATAAAATAAATTTCGCGCTAAAATTTAGGATGTTACAAATCTCCCCTCCTAATAAAAAATTTCGTCCTCGAAAATTGTAATCATACCTGAATCGAAGAGAAAAGAATAGTCTGCATTGCTCTTTAGCTCATCCTCTCGCTCCCAAGTATACTCTGGACGGCCACAGTTCATCCAAAGGACTTTGACCATGCGAATCTCTCTATTTCTGAGCTTCTGAATCCTTGAGTCCACTATCTTGACTGGTCTAACTCCAATACTAAGATCTGTCTCGATTGGTGCTTCTTCGGTACTGATGATCTGACTGGAATCTCTGACTGCTCTCCTAAGGTAGGAGACGTGGAATACATCATGTACACCACTCATTTCCTCAGGTAAGGCCAACCTATATGCAACCTCACCAACTCTTTCCAGTACCTCAAAAGGACCAACGAATCTGGGGCTCAACTTCTTCATCCGCTTTATTCTAGAGACTCCTCTGACTGGTCTGACCTTCAGATACACGTAGTCTCCAACACTGAACTCTACTGACCTGTGCTTCTGATCATGATACTTGGCCTGGCGATCCTGAGCTGTCCTCATACGCTCCTGAATAAGCTTGATCCTATCAGTGGTCTTATCAATCCATGACTCTCTGATAGAAGATCTTTCCTCACTCTCTGCCCAACATAACGGTGTCCGACAACGTCTACCATAGAGGGCCTCGAACGGTGCCATCCCAATACTTGCCTGGAAACTGTTGTTGTAGGAGAACTCCACAAGAGTAACATACTTCTCCCACTTCCCTCCAAAATCTAGAATGCACATCCGTAGCAGATCCTCCAAAGTCCTATTTGTGCGCTCAGTCTGTCCATCGGTCTGAGGATGGAAAGCGGTGCTGAAATGTAACCTGGTACCCAACCGCTCCTGAACGTATCGCCACTCCCTGGAGGTAAATCTGCCATCTCGGTCTGAAACTATAGTCTTGGGAACACCGTGAAGTCGAACTATCTCGTCTATATACAACTGTGCCAGCTTCGGACCTTGATCTGTCTTCCTAAGAGGAATGAAATGGGCGACCTTAGAAAGTCGATCTACTATAACCCACAAGGAATCATTCCCACTCTGCGATCTCGGCAAACCATGAATGAAGTCCATAGATATATCCTCAAAAGTCCACTCGGGGATGGGAAGTGGCTGCAATTTGCCTCCAGGCCTCTGACACTCGGCCTTAACCAACTTGCATGTCTCACACTTCCCTACATAATCTGCAACATCACTCTTCAAACCTGGCCACCAGACTGTCTTCTTAAGATCTGCATACATCTTCGTGCTACCAGGATGTATAGAATATCTGGAATTGTGTGCCTCGAAAAGAATGTCCTCACGAAGGTGACTGACATCTGGAATGCACACTCTGCCGTCGTGCAATAGTAACTCATCCTGAATAGAGAACCTCTCCTTCTGACCTGACTGCACTGAGATCCAAATCTCTGCCATCTTTGGATCCAACGATATAGCTGTCCTGATCCTATCTCTAATATCGCACGAAATCTCCATCCAACTCAACCAAGCTGAACCAAAACTGCCACGGGGCACAACGACGATGTCCAGTCTCTCCAGCTCTCGTACTAACTCCTCCTGCTGAGTGAGAAGATAGAAACACGAGCCTCTCCTGCTAAGAGCATCAGCTACCACGTTCGCCTTTCCTGGGTGGTACTGAATGTCTACATCGTAGTCTACTAGAAACTCCAACCATCTGCGTTGTCTCAAATTGAGCTCTCGCTGATCAAAGATATACTTGAGGCTCTTATGATCAGTGAAGATCTCACAACGCACTCCATAGAGGTAGTGTCTCCATACCTTCAGAGCATGAATGACTGCTGCAAGCTCTAAGTCATGTACGGGATAGTTCCTCTCATGAACCTTTAACTGTCTCGAGGCATAGGCTACGACCTTTCCATGCTGCATGAGAACACAACCCAAACCCTGACCTGAAGCATCACTATAGATCTGAAATTCGTTTGGCCCTGAAGGCAAACTCAAAACTGGAGCGGTCATCAATCTGTTCTTCAAGTTCTCAAAGGCCAACTCACACTCAACTGTCCAATCCAAGCCCTTTCCCTTCCTAGTGAGGGAAGTCAGTGGTAAGGCTATCTTCGAGAAATCCCTGATGAATCTCCTGTAGTATCCAGCAAGACCCAAAAAGCTGCGAACCTCTGAAACTGTCGTCGGCCTTGGCCAACTCTTAATGGCCTCTATCTTCTTTGGATCAACGCTAACCCCTTTCTGACTGATGATGTGGCCTAAGAATGCAATCTCTGAAAGCCAAAACTCACACTTTGAAAATTTTGCATACAACTGGTTCTTCCTGAGTGTGCTCAAAACAATCCTGAGGTGAGCTGCATGGTCTTCTGCACTCTTAGAGAACACCAAAATATCATCTATGAAGACGATGACAAAACGATCTAAATACTCCCGAAATACCCTGTTCATCAGGTCCATAAATACTGAAGGGGCATTGGTCAGCCCGAACGGCATGACCACGAACTCGAAGTGTCCATATCTGGTACTGAAAGCAGTCTTCTGTATATCCACGTCACGAATCCTCAGCTGATGATAGCCCGACCTCAGATCTAACTTGGAGAAGGTGCTCGCTCCCACCAACTGGTCGAACAAATCATCAATCCTAGGAATCGGGTACTTGTTCTTTACGGTCAGCTTATTCAATTCACGGTAGTCTATGCACAATCTCAGACTACCATCCTTCTTCTTCACGAAAAGCACTGGAGCACTCCAAGGCGAAGTACTGGGGCGTATAAAACCCAAATCAAGCAGCTCCTGCAACTGGCTCTTCAATTCTGCTAGTTCCCTTGGAGCCATCCGATAGGGAGATTTGGCTACCGGTGTAGCCCCAGGATGCAAGTCTATCGGGAACTCAATCTCTCTATCTGGAGGGGCACCAGGGAGCTCTTCCGGGAAAACATCTGGAAACTCCTGGACCACTGGTACCTCTAACAAATCAGCCTTAGACTCCGCGCTCATGAGTACTACGAAGGTTTCACAACCCTGACTAATGCACTTTCTCGCTTGGACTGCAGATATGATCATCTTCACTACTCCCTTCAATCCCTGAAAAGAGAAAGATGTCTGGTTGGGGCCATCGAACTGAATCTGCTTCGCCCTACAGTCAATCCTGGCGTTGACTGCTGAAAGCCAGTCCATTCCAAAAATCAAGTCAAACCCTGCTATAGGTAGCAGCAAAGCTTCCACGATAATCTCAGTGTCACCAAACTGCACTGGCACCCTGCACTTGTCTCTGGTCTGCAGAAGGGATCCATTCGGCATCATGACTTCCAGCGGTACTGACTCGGGGAAGACTTCTAAATCCAACTTACGCACTAAAGATTCCGCGATAAACGAGTGCGAGGCACCCGTATCAAACAGAATCTTAGAGGGTAAGTTACGAATCATAAGGATGCCTACATGAATGATTTATGAAGGATGAAAAATTTAATGTGTCACTACGGAGGATTTAAAACCAACTTGCAAGCAAACAACACTTACCTGTCACAACATCCTCCTGATCCTTCGCCTCCTGCTGACCCAGCCCATAAGCTCTGGGCTGCACTAAGTCTCGACCCTGTTGTGGTCTCCCATCAGTAATCATCAATGCTTTGCCCTTATCTACCCTGCTAGGGCCACCAACCTCGAACTTCGACTGCAAGAAGTAAATTTCATTAAAAACCTATCGTAAATACATAAATGTAATCAATACAAAAGGACCTAGATTACCTGATTTGGCCCAGCTTCCTGACAGAAGCGAGCTATGTGCCCAGGTTGACGGCACTTGTAACATACGCCTGCACTGGCCAAACACTCTCCTGAGTGGCGACGCTGACACTTGGGACACGTGGGATAGTCCTTGCTTCGGTCACCAGATTGACCATTCTTCTTAGCATCAGGCTTCGGCTTCTTGTTCCAGTTCTTACCTTGGTCATTCTTGTTCTGCTGCGGCTGATGCGAATCCTGAGATCGCTTCGCACGGAAACTACTTCGCTTCTGAACCTTCTGCTGGTCAGCCTCCAGTCTGCGAGCTGTATCCACTAAGCTCCTGTAATCAGCGTTGACCATAGTCATCAGCGGCTGCCTCAACGAGTCACGCAGACCATCCACAAAGCGACTGCACTTCTCAGTCTGATCTCCCTGCATCACGCCCGCATATCTAGCCAGATGAGTCAGCTCTCGCTCGTACTCAGTAACTGTCCTGTCCCCCTGGAAAAGCCTCAGATACTTCTCTTGGAGACCTCGTCGTGCGGAAGGAGGCACGAACCAACTAGCAAGAGCTCTAGAGAACTCGCCCCAAGTGAACATGTCTGGGGTACGGCCTGGCCAAACAAAAATACGATCATACCATATTAAAATTAACACATTACTTCCTAAAATAAAGGAATTGATCATAACGCTTTACCTGCAGGATCATCTGTCCGGTATTTGTCCCACCAGACTTTTGCCTCTCCTCGGAGGAGGAAAGCTGCCAGAGGAACTTTCTTATTCTCCGGGCACTCTAAAACATTCAGCAGGTCTCTGGTGTTAGCTATCCAATCATCCGTATCCATCGGGGTCTCATCCCCACTGTAGTTCGAAGGCTGAAGTTCTCTAAAATTTCTCAAATAGCGCTCCAGGGTCATCTCCACAGGTGCTGCTGCCGGAGCTGGCGCAGGGACTGGTACTTGAACTGGAGCTGGAAACCCTGCAGCCAGTCCTCTCTGAAACTCCATCAAGGCAACAGTAACCGCCCTGGCAATCTGAGACGCTATGTCAGTGCCCTCTGGAGCTGCTGGAACTGGCGGTACCTGTGGCATGGCAGCGTCTCCCATGGTTGCACTAGAAATCGGGTTCTGGCGTGAAGATTCACCTGGTTCACTAACTCGTGGTGCCTGATAGAATATATAAAGGAAATCTGATTATTTATCAAGCATCTAAGAAATCTGATCTAGCAACTTATTTTGTACTCTAGCGAACACTAAGGCTTAATCGCAATTTAAAGTACTTTACTGACAATAGTTTACTCTTATACGCTCCTATGGCTCTGTGAATTCTTTTCTAGGGTCCAGGGATCCTAAACCTGCCTCTGATACCAATTTGTAACACCCCTTCCCAGTATTTCAGAAATCAGCCGTCCGGCCGGGTCAGCGATGTAAAGAAAACTAGGAAACAGTATTAAAACTAGTAGCAGCAGGTAATAAAATCTATATTAAGCAATTTAAGACTTACAGCGGAAGTTTGAATAAAGTAAACTAAGGGTAATCACATACCTGATATCTGGGTTCACAGAGCCACTAAACAGGAAGTAAAACTGAATTAACTGAAAATCTGATTAACCATAAATAGTCTGAAATAAATTAGATAAAACATTAATCTGATACAATGTTCTCATCTACAGGTACATGCTGAAATAGAGTAAACTGAAGAAGATAAATAGTACAAACTGACGCCACCACATGCTCATCCTAGACGTAACTTCCCACCTGGGTCACCTGAAAAACAGTGCCCACGAAGGGTCAGAGTAAGGAAAAATAACCCCTCCTAGTGACACTAAAAGCCAGTTTAACATATGAATGCATGTATGTCTTTGAAAATAATTTTATGCATTTAAAACTTTTATGCTATGTGTTATGCATGCCTTCGCACTATTCTCTGGTCACACATCTACTCGTACTAAGCACGTGACTGTTATTTTACTAACTCAAGTCCTGGCGTTCACTAACTAGCGTATTGTCTCTTGTCAGGTCTATACTTGAGTTTTAGGTGGCTTCTAACCTGCTCATCTACTAGGAAGGCTCTAGGCAGAGTAGCTCCTAACGCGCAACTGAAACTGACGACTCGAGACCATCTTACGAACCCAATTGTTCTAGTGTCACGCGGACACGGTCTCGAATCCACCAGCTGGCTCAAGGGAAGACACTTCCCAAGTCTGTACTACTCATAAGGTTCCATGTGCCTTATGAGAAAGGTAGTGCGCCTCTACCTAGCACGGAAGAAACTCTGTGTGCTGGCTGACCTTTGTGGTCTGACGCTACTCTGCAAAGGATATCTTTTCTGGTGTACTACTAAGCGACCCTTGACTTTCTTGTGGTCGACTTGAAGGGTCATTCACGCCCTTGGTTGGACAAATTCCAAACCTACGAACACGGTTACCGCCTTCGTACCCTACGTTTCTGTTCATGATCTGACTACTTGGGTCTTAGGGAAATCGTGTCACCCTACACATTTTTCGTAACTGTTTTCCTATCACCACACCTTTCTATGCATGGACATGCTACTTGAAATAAATCTATTTGTGTATAAAAATACAATACTTTATATATCTAGCTAAAAGGAATTTAAATTTCCTTACAGCGGTGGTGCGGCGCTCGTAGACTCGGCGCGGCGACATCTTCTATTCCGAAAGTAAACCTACTGCTGGGGACCTTCAGAAAGCTGCCTCGAACCTACCAAAGTCCTGCAATTCAAGGCAAACCTAATTTCATCATTTTCCCTTAAGGGTTTCCAATGGAAAAAATTCCAAAACAATTAGGGCTACAAAATTAGAAACTAAACTTCGGATATTACCTTAACGGAGAGTAATTTAGGCTCACGAAATGCCCTACACTAACTCCGCGGTGGAATTAGAACTCCAAAACCTAAAATAGGGCAATAGGAATGGAAAAATCTAAGCTACTCTACTTCCACAACCAAAATATCCACAAAGGAAACGAGGCGAGAGAGGAATCGACTCACCGGAACCAAAACGAAATTCACACCTCCGGCTAGGGTTGAAATCCGGCACTTCCAAGGCCAAGGAAGGAAAAGGAATGCTTGTTGGCGCCTGCAGAGGAGGGAGGAGGTGTCGAAACAGCGTTCCGGAGGAGGATCGGGCGGCGGGAAGCCCTGCGGAAGGCGTCGGAGGCGGGACTCGTCGGGCTCGCTCCGTGCGGGAGACGGAACAGGAGGAACGGCTTGCGGTTTTTATCTTTCTCCCGATAGAAGGGGTGTGCGGGTTTAATATTAACGGGATGCGGGTAAAGCTGTGCGGTTTTCTAATTAACCGCAAAGGGGAGAGGGGGAAAGTGCTATTGGCACCCCAAACTCACACTATACCAATGCCTTAAAATCTTAAACGATTCTTGTCGCGACTTGACCCTACAATAAAATAAATTTCGCGCTAAAATTTAGGATGTTACAGTAATCTTGTCGCTGCGACCTGCTTCTCGCCGCGACTTGCTCTTAGTCGCCGCGGCCTACCTTTTCTTCCTTCTTCTCTCTTGTCGCCGCGAGCTGCTTCTTCTCGACGCGACCTCCTCTTCGTCGCCGCGACCTCCTCTTAGTCGCCGCAGTTTGTTCTTCCCTTAGTCGTCGCGGCCTGCTCTTATTCGTCGCGACCTACCTTTTTCTTTTCATCGTGTGCTGCTTCTTGTCGCCGCGACCTGCTCTTGTCGCCGCGACCTGCTCTTGTCGCCGCGATCTGCCTCTATTCGCCTCTTAGCCTTTCTCGCTGCGGTCAAATTCAAGTCGCTGCGACTTGTTTCCCTCCCTAGCTCGTTGCGCCCTGCTTTCTTCTCTCGCTCGCTACAGATTAATCCGTGTTGCTTGCCTTTCCTCTCCTTTGCGAGCTCCTGCTCCAGTCCGCTGCTTGTTCCGTTCTCGCGGTCTGTTCTACAGACAAAGGGTCTGCTCGCTCACCTTACTCGGGACAAACCTGCTGACCCCTCTGATGACTGGCTTCGCGATGACATCCGGGTCCAATATTGGTTGCTTAACTCTATGGACACCGAGCCTTACCGAATGACAATGTATTACGAAACGGTTAAGGAACTGTGGGATGAGCTGCACTCCCTCTACTCTAGCAAGGATAGCCTACAACACCTCTTCGAAATTATCTCCGCTCTTCAATCACTGGATCCTGGAACCATTGGTGACTTAACTTCTTTTGTTGCCAAGGCCAAAACCCTGGTAGAGGCCTGGATACAACACCAACCTCCCTCTGTAGACCTTGCTACTCAACGGGCTCAGAAGGAGGCTATTGGGATCACTATGATGATGGCCTGTGTTCCCAGTCATCTTCACAGCGTCCGGGCCCAGATCCTCTCCTCTTCCACTACACCCTCTCTGTCTGATGTTTGCTCAATGGTGCTCAAAGTTACACCACCTCCCGAGGCTCCGACCACTTTCTCTCCGGCTTTGCTCCAGCAACCCATACTCCCTACTCCTGCTCCCTTTGGCCGAGGTTCTTCTACTACTCGGGGAGGCCGTTTCACGTCTCGTGGTCGGGGACGTGCTGGACGCTCTACTCTCAAGTGTACCTATTGTGGTCGTGATGGCCACCTTGAAGCTACCTGCTATCGCAAACATAGTTTTCCTCATCATCTTACTGTTACTACGGCTGCTGCTACTCCTCCGGGTCCCTCTTCCACCGATGCCCCCATCATCTGCTCAGAAAGATATCAATGACATCCGCCTACAGATACTGTAACTGCAAGGGGTTGTCAACCGTTCCTCTGTCTCGGTTGCCTCCTTCTCCACTGAAGGTATCTCCTGTCTCTCCTACAGCTCTCAATGGATCCTGGATTCTGGGGTCACCCATCACATTACTTCTCAAAAACCTCCTCAGTACATGCACACTTAGTATCCCAAGTTTATCACTGTGGCAAATGACGATACTACTCTGGTGTCTAAAGCTGTTGATCTATAATTTACCTCTACTCTCTCCTTAACCTAGGTTCTGCATGTTCCGGGATCTCCCTTCAACCTACTGTCTGTTAGTAGGCTTGCTCAAGATCTTGATTGTTGTCTAATCTTTTCTCCCTCTTCTTTTGTCATGCATGATCGTCGAACACGGACTATCATTGGTAGAAAACGGCTGTCAAACGAGCTTTATCTCCTGGATGTTCTTCCCACCTCACTATCTGTTGTTCCATCCGTCAACTGACATTGTCGTCTTGGTCATGCTCCTCTTCAGATTCTTAAGAAGGCACTTCCTGATATCTCCTTGCAGGAATTCTCTTGCGAATCATGTATCTTTGACAAGCAACATCGTGCTTCTTTCCCTCCTGCATGTAATCGGAGTATTACTCTGTTTTCTTTAGTTCATTTCGATATCTGGGGTCCATATAAAATTCCTAGTATTTTTTGTTATCGGTACTTTGTCACCTTTATTGATGACTATTCACATCTCACATGGCTTTATCTACTTCATGATCGTACTGAGCTGACTTCTGTTTTCCGTGCCTTTATTGTTGAAATACGTACGCAATTTTCTACAACAGTACAAACGCTTCGCACTGACAATGCTCGTGAATACACTGGTCGCAACTTCTCCAATTTATGCACCGACTTTGGGATAATTCATCAAACCTCGTGTGCATATACACCCCAACAAAACAGTGTGGCCGAGCGAAAGAATCGTCATCTCCTTGATGTCACTCGGTCAATCATGCTTCAAATGCAGGTTCTCGCCGTATATTGGAACTTTACAGTCTCTACTGCTTGCTATCTCATTAATCACATGCCCTCCTCCGTGCTTAACTTTGCCTCTCCGTTCGGTCAACTTTTTCCTTCCAAGACTCTTTTTTCTCTCACGCCTCGCACATTTGGTTGTACTTGTAATGTCCACTCTCTCGGACCACCAAGTGACAAACTTGTCGCACGCACCACCAAATGTATCTTTGTTGGCTACTCTCGTACCCAAAAAGAGTATGTTTGCTACTCTCCCACCGTCAACAAGGTACTCGTCTCCGTAGATGTTACCTTTACTGAGGATGAAAGTTTTTCCACTCCAGTACCAACTTCACTCGACTCTCGTCCAGTACCAACTTTACCACCTCTCCCTCCTCCTCCACCCGTCTGTGTCTACACTCGACGCTTGACCAGGATTGCAGCCCGACAGCAGCCCCCTTCTACTGATGATCTTCTGCGCATTGACGATCAAGCACCACCCTCTACGGCTCATCCCATGGGAAACTATGTATCCCTCCATCGCCTCTCTCCACCTATTCACACTTTTGCCCTATCTCTCCACTATTTCCATTCCTAACTCTTTGCAGGACGCTCTACAACATCCAGGCTGGCGTGCGGTCATGGACGAAGAGATGACAGCTCTCTGGGCTAACCGGACTTGGGACCTTGTTCCTCTCCCTCCTGATCAGTTTTGTGTTAGCTACAAATAGGTCTTTACTATCAAACATGCTCCTGATGGAACAATTGATCGTCTCAAAGCTCGTCTGGTGACCAGAGGATTCACTCAGCAACATGGCCTCGACTATGACGAAACTTTCTCTTCAGTGACAAAACTAAATACTGTTCGGGTCATAATCTCTCTTGTTGTTCACCGCCAATGACCCCTTCATTAAATGGATATCAAAAATGTCTTTCTCAATGGCAATCTCCAAGAGACTGTGTATATGCACCAACCACCTGGGTTTGAGACCACGGGGGAGTCCCGTGTATGTCATCTCAGGAAGTCTATATATGGTCTCAAACAATCCCCTCGCGCCTGATTTGATAAGTTCAGTAAGGTGGTTCGAGAGATGGGATTCACTCGGAGCTCTACTGATTTCTCTCTTTTTACTCGTCATCAAGCAACAGGGACAGTTCTTCTTCTTGTGTATGTGGATGACATTCTGATAACGGGAAACGACATCATCGGGATCCAGAACATCAAACAACATCTGAACTCCGTCTTCCAGACAAAGGATCGGGGTAATCTGCGATACTTTCTTGGACTTGAGGTTGCAAGACGACCTGATGGTCTGATCTTATCTCAACGGAAGTATTGCATTGATCTTCTACAAAGTGCGAGCTATTCTGGATGCAAACCTACAGACACTCCGATGGATATGAATCATAAGCTGTCGGCACATGACTCTGGGAATGACCCTGTTCTTACCAATCCAGAGTACTATCGACGCTTGATGGGGAAACTAATCTACTTCACAGTTACACAACCTGATATCTCATTTGTTGTTGGAGTTGTAAGCCGATTCATGCATACTCCTCGGACCTCTCATCTCCGGGCCGTCGAGCGGATTCTCAGATATCTAAAGAAGGCTCCTGGACAAGGACTTGTTTATAAACAATCAACTTCATTATCTCTGGTTGCATACTCTGATGCTGATTACGCAAAGTCTCTTGATGATAAACACTCCACTACTGGTTTTTGCACCTACCTCGCTGGACATCTTATTACCTGACGCAGCAAGAAACAGACTGTTATTGCTCGCTCATCTGTTGAGGCAGAATATCGTGCAATGGCAGCAGTCGTATCTGAGGACACCTGGTTAGAGGGTCTCCTCAGAGATATGGGTCTCAAACTCTCCTCTCCTGCTATCCTGCTCTGTGATAGTCAAGCGGTCATAAATATTGCTAAGAATCCGGTGTTTCATGAGCGCACAAATCATATCGAAGTTGACTGTCACTTCATTCGGGAAAAGGTTCAATCGAAGAAGATAGTATTGGAACACGTCTCGGCATCCAGTCAAGATGCTGATATTTTCACCAAGGCTCTCTCTCGGACTTTGTACTATCAGTTCTTATCCAAGCTTGGCGCTTATGACTTGTACCCTCCAGCTTGCGGGGGAGTGTTAAAGATAAGATAAATTAGCCCATTAGGGAGACCCATGTGTATTGGCCCATGTATAGTTCCTTTAGTCTCACATTGCATATGTAGGAGTCTCTCCCCCTTTCTACCTCTATATAAATGTATGTAATCCTATTCTTTGAGAATAATACAATTAAAGGTGATTTTCTCTCTCTTGTTTCCTCTACTTCTACAAGTATAAAAGTGGTGATGGTTGTCCAACAATGCGCCGATCAAATCTTCATCACAAATCTACATCCTGCTAACTCACTAGGGTACAAAATGCACTAAAGAAGGGTTAAAACAACTAAAGTGGGCAATCACGACCTGAATGGGAAGGTGTCTAGATCCTAATAATGCCAGACTCGGATCCCCAAACCCTAAACCCCTAGTGATGTGGTAATAGTGAGTAGAGTCACCAAAATCCTAATAGCCTCTTAACTGAAATAAATAATAGAGTTCATAGCTTCTAAAGGCATATCGTATATTCATCACAATTGAATTAACATTAGTTATATCATTTAGTTATACAAAAAAAAAAGCCTAGAGCTTAGTTATCCCTTGAACATTACTTTGTAACAGAAAAAGGGAGAACTATCAGGGATTATATATTACACATTTACACTGGGAGTCTGGGAGCATGAATCCTGGAATATCAATAAGAAATGATCATCCTATCATTGCTCCGGAGGACCAGCTGGGAACTGCCCCCAACAAATTGTTGGGTGTGAAAGCCGAGAGTTGAGGAAACCTGCATTTGAACACAAAACAATGAACATGAGGTCAGGTTTCTAATTTCTGATGCTTTAAAATGTAAGGGGTTACATATTATAGGATGTTTCCAGTTTCATGATCCCTATTCATCCCTTTTCTGACACAGAACTTAAAATTTCTAATTCATAAAGGTTAAAAAATGTTACCAGACAAATGCTCCATGTATCCCCCCCCCCCCCATTATTTGCTCTCTCAGAGTACCAGTGTGTGTTGGAGATCTAATGCTCACAACATTTGTTTCTCCTTTAAAAGGTATGGAAAGTAAATTTTCAATCAGGAATAATGTTGTCAATCCAATGCTACAAGTGAAAAGTCAGGCAGGATAAAAAGACACGCTTCAGGAGTGCTCCATATGGTATTCCGTTTTTATTACCAGGACATTTTTTATTCATCTCCACAGAGAAAATAGGTGTCTGGGTAAACTCCACTTTGGAGCTCAGGTGAGGTGGAATAACAATAAAGTAGAATGCTTAAGGTAGGATGCGAGAGTATGGCTTCAGCTAATGGTTTTACAAGCAAATGAATTGCAACAGTCAAAAAACTTGCATGAAAGACCCTTGTTTTTGGACTAATTTGTAGATTAATACTACCATTAGATTACTAATGAGTGGATGCTGAAATATGTATGTGTACACACACACACGAGTGACAGACACCGGGCTCTGCCCCTACGGCTAACCATGACAGTACCCCAACCGTGACAGTGCATGGGGGCCCCAGGTGTCCCACATGACAGTACTCCGGCCACGACATTGCCCCAATGCAATGGCGCTTCTGCCACTCGCAAACCCCCGAGCGCCCGTCTGTTGCTCCTTTTTTCTTGTGCACGAGGGTTTGCGAGCGACAGGGAGAGCACAGTTTTTATTGTAGGCAAGAGACTTCATCTATATGAGAGCATTTTTTTTAAAAATTAATGAAAAATACTTATAATTTAAAGAAGTTGAAAATTAAGTAATAAAGAGGGGTAAAATCGGAAAGTCGAATGTTTAACCAAAGGGTGTTTTTCCCTTTTAATATAGTATAGATATATATTCATGCCCATTAACATACCATTTGTTGTGGCACCTAAAAAATTTCCTTGGTCGACCCTCTCATGTTGGAAGCCTGCAGCAACAATGGATCCAACAGAGTTTTGAACTTGGTCCCGTGAAGAAGTAATTAGAGACGTGATCTCAGGAGGTCGAAGCCTTAAAACTTGTTCCACTTGTTCCATAAGCACATCCGACTGGTTCTCGATGAAAGAGTAGGTATCTAAAGATTTTGCAGCTCTAGAAGCAGCAATACTAAAGATGCAGCATAAATAGTTGTAGCGCTTGGCTGATGAAATTTGGGGGTTCCCATCAAACAAAAAATCATAGATGCCACAGAAAGCTCCAACCTTTGCATCTTTTCTCCACCTTTTGAGTATATACTCTGGAGGTAAATCTTTGATATTTCTAGAATCAAGTACTTTTAACATATGATGACATGGAATCCCTACAAACTCAAACTTTTTACAACTGCAAATGATACTCCCATCTAATGAATCAAATTTGACAAAATGATCTTTAGGCTTTTCATACATGGCTACCTTATACTCTGATACTGTTCCAACCACACCACAGCTATATAGCATACAGTCCATATAAAACTCAAACTCTTTTTCAAACATTTTAAAAGCAGCAGGTGTATATGCATTTGCAGCTTGTCTCAATACCCTCATTGAGGGCAATTTCCTCACACTTTGACTAGCATTAGCATCAGCTTGAACCTCTGCAAACCGCAGATCATCAATTAGCCTCTCGTAACGTTCGTAAAAGTGCAGAAGTTCCATTTCAGGGGAAAGATACTTTTTCAGCTCACCACTCAAGCTATCCTTCAGCTGAATGCTTTTCATATCCGCATAAAATGATTCACGTCCATAAACCAATGCCCAATTTTCCCTCTCTTCAAATAGATGTGCCAACCACTGGTTATCTTTGAGATCATAAGTTTCTAACATTGTTCTCCATGCCATCAGGAACTCCTCCTCGTCTTCATAATCAAAGAGACATCGACTAAAGTCGCTGGCTAAAGTTTTTGAACCATGAAATGCTTGGGTTAGATGTTCAAGAGCATTCTGGTAAATATGCCACACACAATATCGATGAAATGTGCCGTGCATCGTCTCGGCAATTGCTTCAGCAATTAATGCACTCCGATCTGTCAAAATGGTCTTAGATTGCTTTCCACTCATCGCGATCTTAAAGGTATCAAACAACCACTTGTATGATCTTCTGCTTTCATCATACAATAATGCAGAACCAAAAATAACAGCCTGTTTATGATGGTTAACACCAATAAATACGGCAAATGGCCTACCATAACCAAAATATTTGTAAGTTGTGTCAAAACAAACCACATCACCAAAGTAGTTAAAATCCATCATAGATTTTGCATCAGCCCAAAAGAAATTGGTCAAGTTATCTACCTCATCAGCTTGAACTGCATAAAAGAATGATGGATTTTCATCCTGCATCTTCTGTAGATATTGGAGTGTAGCCCCCACATCTCCAACCGGGATGGATTTAATGCGCTTGGATCTTCGAGAAGGCTTACTGTCAACAGACTGCATGATAAAATCGTGACCTATTCGAGCTTGTATGCTCTCAGAATTATCAGTTGACAGAGGGGGTATCATTAAGACATCGGCCATGCCTGATTCATCACCCAGATCACCTGTTTCAGATATTTGTGAAACCAGAAAATCAGTAGATGAAGGGGCAGAGACTGAATGATTATGGTGGGTAACAAACTCTGAGACATGATATTTTCCACTAGTTGTTATTCTGATAATCATACATGCAGGGCAGCCGGTCCTTGTTTCTGGACGAGGTTTCTTCACCCTTTTTGCACCTTTCTTCCGCTCTCGAAATCCCTCTTTTGAGCACACAAACATCCTTCTCGTAATAACATTATCTCCGGTCACTGTCATGCTTGCCCTCCTAACAGTGAACCCTATCCTCCCAGCATACATGCTATAAAACTCGTAGGCCTCGTCTTCGGTTTCAAACTCCGGAGTCTTCAACGAATCATCCACCAAATCAACTCTAGCAGCACGAGCTTTTCGCCTCATCTTCTTCGTCTTCAGCATTTGGATCGATGCTGCAGTTGCAAGTGGATGGTTATGATTTGGCGCAAATTCTGTGACGCGGTATTTACCATTGGGCGTAAGTCTAATTGTCATGCAAGCCGGACAACCAATCCTGGTTTCAGGCCTTGGAGACTTCACCTCCTTCGCTCCCTTTTTCTTCTCACGAAAGCCTTCTCTTGAGCAAACAAAGGTCCTCCTAGTGACGATGTTCTTTGAGGTTGTCCACAGAGTTGATCTTCTAACAAAAAATCCAACATTCTCAGCATATGTACCATAGAAATCATATGCATCGTTTTCACTATCGAACAACATATTAACAGTTGGCATCCAGCCAGCACAACTAATTTCTCGAAACACAGTGCTAGTTGTTGTTGTCATATCTGCCATTTCCTACTGTGTAAGTAAGAACCAATCAAGCTCTAAAAAGTATGTATTTAAAACCTACATATGACATCAAAAGCAGTATTGAATGGCTAGTAATAGTATTGTTCAACAACTAATAGGCAGTTGCATTTAAAAAAGTAAAAACTAAGGGAAGATATATGTAATTAGATAAGTACTAATAAAAACCACCTCTAACACCAAAAATAGCCATAAAGAATATACTTCATGCATATCCCTCCTAATTTCTGTTAAAGCCAATATTTTAATTATGCCCTAGCCAAAAAAGAGAATAAGTAGCACAAGAATGAGTAGAAATTCATTTCACCTCAGCCAAGAATCAACTGTAAGTCTGTAACATACACTTAGCCAAACACTATTTCCTCGTTATCTCTTCATGGGCATATATCCGCTGTCAAAATTGCGTTTCCAAAACTAGGCTTTGTTTGGGACAGCTATGATATTTGAGTTGTGGCGGTATGAAATTGTGGTAGTAAACACAGTGGTGATAGTTTAGTCGTGTTTGAAACTTTTGTGACCATACTACATGACGATAGTGGCTTTTTGGCCTAAAATATACATAGTTTTGGAAAAATAGTGTTCTTGACCACCCACCCAAATACTACACGCATCCTCCATAATTGTGTTCACAACATCTCGCGGAACTAGGATTTTGACGTCGCCCGGGCACAATAAATTTCAACATACATATCATTGTAGAAATTTAGAACTAAGAACTAATTTTCAAATGGGGTGTTATGGATGGATTGGCGTGATATGGGATGTGATAGTGAAGATTCAGAAGTGATATGGCCAAATTATAATCTCGTTAATCCAGGATTTATAGATTATGGCAATTATGACCCGCTTTAATCACTTTCTTCATTATAATCTCTCTAAAAACACAATATCAGTAGACATTGTTGAAGGTTTTGGAAGTCAACATAAATATGATATTCAACTAGCGTACAACGTAAATCAACTCATTTTCTAAGTGTTTCTCCACCATATGCCATGACAGGGAATCGAATAGTATCACATTCCGTTTACATATGAAATAATGTTATACTCAATGTTTTATCCTCTCGGATATATTATACAAAGAAAAATTATTGAGTTTAGAACAAGGAGAAACCAGTAGCGTGCCAAAGAGAAACCAGAATCTGCTAAAGAGAAACAAAATGATTCGCCAGAAGCTGCTAAACAGAAATGAAAAAAGCTGCTAGACAGAAACGAAAAAAGCTGTGGAAATTGAAAACCAGAAGCTGCTAAACAGAAACGAAATAACGGGGGAAAATCAGAAATGGGGAAAAACCGAAAACCTAAATCTAAACAAGAAATTACTTGCCTGGAAAATGAGAGATCAATGGAAGCCAGGGAGATCAATGCTTGCTGGCTGCTTGGATGATCGGGCACTGCCGACGGGAGAACGGGGAACTGCCGGAGATGGGAGAAAGGGAGATTGGAGCTGCTCGGACACCGCCGCCGCGTGCCTCCTTGCCGTCGTCTTGTCGCCAAAATCGCGCCAGAAATCGTTCGCGAAACAGGCAAAGACCTGCCCTACCGCTTATCTCGAAAATCCCGGGAAGAACAATAATTCTGTACTTATAACATTTTCGTTATAAAATACAATTTCAACTTAAAATATAGTTCTAAATGGACTACATTTGTAATGTAATTGTAAAAATAGTAAAATGAAATTGTAAAATATATTTGTAAAATTATTTTTTATATATATATTTCCAAATTAAAATATATTGAAATGACTATTTAAAATGATCATAAAAAATGTAATAATCAATATTTCATGATTTTTTGGGTGACTCAAAAAATCAATATAAAGAAAATTCCATTTTACGCATGATTTTTACATGCGTTTAACGTATTAAAAAATTAGCCCCCAGAAATGATTTAGGAGAAATTTTTGAGCCCGAGCCCCGTCTACCGATTTGGAGACGAGCTGCTACGATGACGTCACGCGTCAAAGTTTTTTTTATTAATGTTGCGCTATCTGGACAACAAAAAGAATATTCGTGCGACTCCTTTTGTCATATCATTTTTAATTAAAATGTTACTGTTTTTTTATCTTGCAATTATTTTTTATTATTATAACAGTTTATGAACATTTTTACAAAATCAATGCAATGTGATTAATTCTAATTAAAATTTGAATTTTTTATTATCTTGCAAATAATTTTGATTAACAAGCAATCATTTATGTTATTCTACAGAGATTGAGAGTTTCAAAACAAGCAAAAGACACATATTTTGCACTAGATGTTTTGGGTCTGCATTTTGTAAAATAGCATTACTTGTTATATCCAAGTTGCACCGCAAAACTTGATGACAGTCATGTTGATGAAAAAATACAAAATGATTAGGAATAGGAAATATCTAATGTAAGAGTTTTGTATTTTAAGATAAATTTGATAGTCTGGATATGATAATTTAGTTGGCTGGACATCGTTTATGATATCCATGCATACATAAAAATTAATGCAAGGATATCATATATGATATCCCTGCAATCAAAGAAGATTGCAAAAATATTACTATATATGATAGTATCTTGCGATTAAATCACGTGCTTTAAAATGCTCGCACATAGATCGTTTTCTTCCTCATTTACAGTCAATCAACATTTTATGAGAAAAATAAGTTAAAAAGGAACTATAACCGTATCATGGTATATCTTCCACTGCTTGTTTGGAACACTTTTCGCAATTAGAGATCAAAACCAGGATTCAGCGTTTCAGCATGAATGATGGTTGGAACTGTGGGAGCTTCAGTATTGTTTGAAGACAACAAGGGACGATGCATATGGACGGCTTCGACCAGAAGCAACTTCGTCCAGGAGCGACTTCGGCTCAGAATAACGACTTCAACATTGAAAGGCTTCAACGAGCAGCAAATCGACGAGGCGTGCAGCACCAAAGATTAAGAGAGGAAATTATCTACAAGTACACCCTATATGCTCCAGTAGGGAGGTCCCACCACGTACCTGGAAGCTTAGAAGAAGCTTCCCCTCCGCAACCAAAAGGCTGGGCGAGGTACTAGGCATGTATGGACTTGGCGAGTATCCACTTAGGGGAACCTCGACCTCTTCCAAAAGTGGCATTTCCAGTACCCCTGGGGGCTGTTTATAGAGAAATCCTGGGGGGGGGGGGTATATGCTAGTATCCAGCAGCTGACAGCGAGTTCCAAGGGCTACTCACCCAAAATCGCGAGATACTCTCCCATACTCTCCCAAGCTCGCCTCTACTCGCCCAAGCTCACCACAACTCGCCTCTACTCGCTCAAGCTCGCCTCTGCTCGCCAAGCTCGCCACAACTCGCCTCTGCTCGCTCAAGCTCGCCTAATGGTCTGCGAATAGCCGTCTGTTGGGGTACTTCTGGTCTCGATGAATTACAGGTTATACACACCAAGTGTTGAAGCCAGGAAAATTCCCTACCTCAGAAATAAGATTATGGCAGCCTAAGGTTACTGATTCTACGATCCGACGTCACAATTCAAATGGCTAGCGAGAGAGAGAGAGGAAACTATCTATAAGCACACCCCAAGTGCTCCAACAGGGAGGTCCTACCACGTACCCGGAAGCTTAGAAGAAGTTTCCCCTCCGTAACCAAAAGGCTGGGCGAGGTACTAGGCAGGAATGGACTTGGCGAGTATCCACTTGGGGGGACCACGACCTCTTCCAAAAGTGCCATTTCCAGAACCCCTGGGGGGCTATTTATAGAGAAATCCTGGGGGGTATAGGCGAGTATCCAGCTACTGACAACGAGTTCCAAGGGCTACTCGCCCAGACTTACGAGATACTCGTCCAGACTTACGAGATACTCGTCCATACTCGCCCAAGCTCGCCTCTACTCGCCCAAGCTCGCCACAACTCATCTCTACTCGCCCAAGCTTGCCTCTGCTCGCCCAAGCTCGCCACAAATCGCCTCTGCTCGCCCAAGCTCGTCTCTGCTCGCCCAAGCTCGCCTAATGGTCTCCGAATAGCCGTATGCTGGTACTTCTGGTCTCGACGAATTACGGGTTATACAGGCTCATCAGTAGGCAACTCTAGGTACTCCTTAATCTTGTGAACGGGAGGCGGAGGATCGTCGATGATAACTTCCTAAAAGAAGTTATCTAGTTCCTTATTTTTACTTAATATTTGTCATAAATGAAAATAAATGATTTAAATAAGTATAAATATACATAAATTCATATTTATTTTATTAAGGTTAATTAAGTTATTTTGCTTATATTTTTCTTACTAGAAATGTCGTGGAAATCGAACTTGAGAAGTAAAAATTGGACTTATATTTTGGTTGTGTAGTTGTTACAACAACCTATTTTTAATTGTTACAACAAGTTCTAGACGGATTTAAAATTCAAATTTCAAATTTTGCGTCAAACTCAAATATGAAAGGAGATATTCCTTGGGAGAGGACTATTTGTTTTTAAAAGGGAAATCTCATACCTAAAAGAGAGAGAGAGAAAATACATTAGAGAGAAGAGATCTAGAGAGCCATCATCTTGAAGAAGGAGAAAAGAGGATAGGGTTTGGAGACGCCGGCAAGAAGGAAGAAGACTTTGAAGCAAGATCTAAACACAAATTCTGGCAGTATTTAAACTTCTATAATCATGTTTAGTAAGATCTTTCTTGTTGTATGGTTTCATCGATCCATCATGAACTAAATTCATAGGTCTTGTATATTGAGAGAATTTTGATTTATTGTGATGATGTGATTTTAATTTCTCTTTTGTGATTATTTGAAGAAATATCTTTGTTGGTTTTATATTTTATTTTGTGGAATCTTTGGATTAAGTATTCTCCTTCTAAATTGCGTGGCGAGATTTGAGAGATGAGTTACGTTATTTTAGAGTTAAATCCTTTATTTTGCGGGACGATATTCGAGAGAGGAGTCGCTTGAATCTTTAGCCAAAATTCCATCTTTATACTGCGCTGCAAGATTCGAGAGAGGAGTGACGTAAGTATAATATAAATATTAATATAACATAAAGAGAGAAAGAGATTTCATCAATTGTTAGCAGCATTGGTTTATGTGTTTCACGTTATTCTTTTTCTACCCAAGTTAGAGATAAATAGGGAAATTAAGGTAAACATATTTCAAAGATCGAGAGATGATGATGTCTAATTTCCAATCGTTGCAGGATAGTGGTTTAAACATTTCATGAAGGTTCACCATAAAAACTCTTCACAATAAAAAAAGAAATCAGCGTACAAGACTATTTTTCCAACTTGGTAAAAATAATCCTAGATAAGCTTATTTAGTTTTATTATTATTTTCTTTTAATTTTCCATTAACAAGTTCACTCTAATTAATCTGCTTGAATTTAAAGAAAAGATAAAGCTAGTACTTGCAAGCGCTAGATTAGTCACTTCTCCGTAAGAACGATCTTAATTCACTATATATTACTTGATCTGACACGTGCATTTATGTATAATATGTAAATCTATTTTAGACATATCAAGTTTTTGACGTCGTTGTCATAGAGATGAAAATAATTTAGTGTTTTATTTCTTACAATATTAGTAAATCCTGAGTATTTAGAGCTCAAGTTTTTTTTATTCTTATTTTTATTTGTAATTTTGTCGAGTACATGTTTTTTTAAATAAAATTTAATTTGCAATTTTTTAAAAATTTTTATTTTATCATAATCTATTTTAAAATTTTTAGAGCAGGTTATTCGTGTTCGATATTATTTTGTTGGTAGTATTTTTTTTGCACATTTTTTTTAATTTTATTTTATCTACATCTTTTCAAAAAATATATATAAAAATGAGAGATACAAGTGGTGTTGATTATCTTGTCATACTAGAGATGTGTGTTATATGGAGAGTGCTGAGTATCATTCGTACTTTGTAGAACACAGAGAATCTAAATTTTTAGGTCTTCAATATTGTTTGACAAATCAATATAATCTTGTGTCTCCACGAAAGAGTTTTACAGCTTTATGACTTGACCCCTTGATTGTCAAGAAGTAATGTTAGGAGATGTTTATTTTGTCATAGTACATTGCATGCTTTGAAAGATTATGTTGCATTTCAACGCAAAAGAGAGGGGAATAACAAACCTAAAATTCAAATTATTCCATCTTCTTCTCATTCTGACATTTCTTATGTTTCTGATGATATATACGCATTGACACCTTGTCTACGATGGAGTATTGGAGATATATCTATCCCGCTAGTTGATGATCTATGCGATGATGTTACAGAGCTGCCTCTTCCTACACATTCAACACCATTTTTGGATTCACTCATGAAGGAACCAACCTATGTATTCTCTGATAATGTTATTATCATGGTTCCTCCACCTTCTTTGCATGAATTTTTCACACATTTTTATCGATCATATCGAAGATATTGCGTTTGGTGATAATCTAGAACCTGAGGCTACGCTAAAGTGAGACAAAGATATTATTCTCTCTGATGATGGGAATGATTCTTTGGAGCATGAAGATGCGCCAAGGTGGGATGACAAAATTATTCTCTCTTAGAGTTTAATTTTTTTTCTTTTTCGAACTCACCACTACAGGCGCACATCATTTGGACTTAGCAGCAGGATCTTCGATATCATCTTGTCTTCTATGTGTGAAAGGAAAGAGATGGAAAGATGCTTCAAATTACAAATTTCAGGAGAGTATTTAATTTTAGTTTTTTTATTTAAATTGATCAATTAGTCCCTCATTCAAAAAATTTTAAAAAAATTCATGCTTAAAAATATTATTTTTACTAGGGGCTAGTAAAAAATATAAGTGTGGAGGCGATGGTGTTATAACCCCTACCACTTGGGTGAAGAATAATTTATTGAACACGAATTTGATGATCTTAATTCTTGTTTTAATTAATCAATAAAATTTTCTAGTTATTCAATGGTAATTAATTGGTACGACTAAACAATCTTAAGAAATCAATTAATGAATTTGAAGTTAGTAAGATTTTTTTGAAAAAACTCGCTTAAACATTTATTCTATGCACAAAATTTTTGTTTACTCCCAATACAATCTTTTGATATTGACTTCTAAAAACTGAGTTAATGATATAAGCCAAGACATGAGCTTAGGTAGTTATTCCATTTTGATCATACACTAGAACATTTGAGCTTGAATTTTCTTATACACATTATTTCATGTGTAATTTCCATATATTCCTACTAGTTGTGTCTTAGTAAATTAACCATTTATGAGTGTTTAATTTTAATAAGAAAATGTTGAATTTTGTAGTGATATGTGACCTAGGTAAATGTATACATACTTAGAATGATCCCAACTATGATGGAAAAAGAGAAAAAAAAAGTGTGTCATAGTGATATGCGACCTAGGTATATGAATGCATACTTGGAATGATCCCAACTATAATAAAAAAATGAAAAAAAAACATCATAGTGATGTGTGGCCTATGTATGCACACTTATACTTGGAATGATCTCAACTATAAATAAAAAATATTAAAAATATATGTTGATAAACCCAATGATATAGTGAATTATTAAGATTACTAACTTGAGAATGTCATTCCAATAACAAAAATTATTCATAAATTCCTAACCAAGTCAAAGTCAATCCTATTTTTAATTGAACTACTAACTCTTGTAAATGCTAAATAAAAAACTTAGTCTATTCTAAACATTTCCAATAAATGCGGAGGTTCAATAAAGAGTATTGCATGTGAGTGAATTATTTTTAAAGAAAAGCACACACTGCACTAAGATTTTTAATTAAGCTTTATCTTTTATCAAACTAACGGATTTACGAATGATTGAGCTTGTTGAAGCCAAAAATGACCGAAGCCAAAATTGACTTCTGTGGAGTTCGACCCTTGAGGAAAGGGGTGACCTCACACCTACTATGCTCGGAAGAACGTCACGGACCGAAGACTTAGGAAGCTATGGGACAGACCCTCGGCTCTAGCGTGGAGGTCCCACCTCACACCCGGAAGACCTTTGAGGTCTCCCCCTCCCTAGCCAATGCTTGAGCTAGGTGCCTTGGAGGAAGAAAGCCAAAGAGATTTTTGTGGCTAAGGAATGAATGAATGCTCTCCAAGGCACCCTCAATGGTCTATTTATAGCTTTTCCAAGTCCTAGGGGTAAAATGACCAAAATACCCCTAAGGCAACTAAGCCTCTAGCCAATAGAAAAACTCCACATCGGGGGGTAGAGAGGTAATTTCCCCCCAGTGCATAACGGTAAAAACATGGTCCGGAGAGAGGTACAAGGGTGGGAGGAGCCACACCCCTTATCTCCCTGGGAGCTGTCCCGCCGAGACCCTGGGAGCTGTCCTGCCGAGACCCTGGGAGCTGTCCCGCCAAGACCCTAGAAACTTTCCCGCCGAGACCCTGAGAGCTGTCCCGCCGAGACCCTGGGAGCTGTCCCGTCGAGACCCTAGAAACTGTCCCGCCGAGACCCCTGGGAGCTGTCCTGCCGAGACCCCTGGGAGCTGTCCCGCCGAGACCCTAGGAGCTGTCCCGCCGAGACACTGGGAGCTGTCCCGCCAAGACCCTGGGAGCTGTCCCGCCGAGACCCTGGGAGCTGTCCTGCTGAGACCCTGGGAGCTGTCCTGCCGAGACCCTGGGAGTTGTCCCGCCGAGACCCTGACAGCTGTCCCGCCGAGACCCTGGGAGCAGTCCCGCCGAGACTCTGGGAGAAGTCCCGCCGAGACCCTGGGAGCTGTCCCGCCGGGTCTACCTAGGGCCTCCCGCTATACCCGTACCCTAAAGAGGGGTCGGGGCGAGTGCCGGCCTCCCGCCGCACTCTCCCCTGAAGAGTACTCCAAGCACTAGCCTGGTAAGCTCCTTTTTTCCTCCCCTACTAATATATTTCCAAGGCAAGACCAAAATTGGCCACCAAGCGTGCCAGGACGTCCAAAAAGCTTAAAACTATATAGGGGCGAATACGGGGTTGTACACAATCCCCACTCTTTTTGAGCGAGTCCCACGCACGGAAAGAAACATCCAACCCAACGTATTCGCTGAGTGACCTCTTCTCACGGTTTGAAAGATTATAAGGTCTCTTCGAGGGGTCAACCTGCCATGCCAGCTTGATGGGAGCCTGGGTGGTGAGACCTCCTCCGGGCAAAAAACACTTAACCTCCCGGAGGGGTCAACCTGCCATGCTAGTTTGATGGGATCCTGGGTGGCGAGACCTCCTCTGGGCAAAAAACACTTAACCTCTCGGAGGGGTCAACCTGCCATGCCAGCTTGATGTGAGCCTGGGTGACGAGACCTCCTCCGGGCAAAAAACACTTAACCTCCCGGAGGGGTCAACCTGTCATGTCAGCTTGATGGGAGCCTGGGTGACGAGACCTCCTCTGGGCAAAAAACACTTAACCTCCCGGAGGGGTCAACCTGCCATGCCAGCTTGATGGGAGCCTGGGTGGCGAGACCTCCTCCGGACAAAAAACACTTAACCTCCCGGAGGGGTCAACCTGTCATGCCAGTTTGATGGGAGCCTGGGTGGCGAGACCTCCTCCGGGAAAAAAAACACTTAACCTACTGGAGGGGTCAACCTGCCATGCCAGTTTGATGGGAGCCTGGGTGGCGAGACCTCCTCCGGGCAAAAAACACTTAACCTCCGGGGGGGGTCAACCTGCCATGTCAACTGATGAGAGCCTGGGTGGCGAGACCCCCTCAGGGTAAAAACACTTAGCCTCCTGGGGGGGTCAACCTGCCATGCCAGCTGATGAGAGCCTGGGTGGCGAGACCCCCTCAGGGTAAAAACACTTAGCCTCCTGGGGGGGTCAACCTGCCATGCCAGTTGATGAGAGCCTGGGTGGCGAGACCCCCTCAGGATAAAAACACTTAGCCTCCTGGGGGGGTCAACCTGCTATGCCAGCTGATGAGAGCCTGGGTGGCGAGACCCCCTCAGGGTAAAAACACTTAGCCTCTTGGGGGGGTCAACCTGTCTTGCCAGCTGATGAGAGCCTGGGTGGCGAGACCATCCCGGAGTCTAAAGACTTAGCTTCCACGAGAGATCAACCTACCCTGTCAGCTAGTGAGAGCCTGACAACGGAATCATCATCGGAGCAAAGGACTTGGGCTTCCACGAGAGATCAACCGGCCTTGTCAGCTAGTGAGAGCCTGACAGCGGAATCATCATCGGAGCAAAGGACTTGGGCTTCCACGAGAGATCAACCGGCCTTGTCAGTTAGTGAGAGCCTAACAGCGAAATCATCATCGGAGCAAAGGACTTGAGCTTCCACGAGAGATCAACCGGCCTTGTCAGCTAGTGAGAGCCTGACAGCGGAATCATCATCGGAGCAAAGGACTTGGGCTTCCACGAGAGATCAACCGGCCTTGTCAGCTAGTGGGAGCCTGACAGTGGAATCATCATCAGAGAAAAGGACTTGGGCTTCCACGAGAGATCAACCGGCCTTGTCAGCTAGTGAGAGTCTGACAGCAGAATCATCATCGGAGCAAAGGACTTGGGCTTCCACGAGAGATCAACCGGCCTTGTCAGCTAATGAGAGCCTGACAGCGGAATCATCATCGGAGCAAAGGACTTGGGCTTCCATGAGAGATCAACCGGCCTTGTCAGCTAGTGAGAGCCTGACAGCGGAATCATCATCGGAGCAAAGGAAGAAATGAGCCACCCTCCGAGGCACTCTCGACCCTGCCAGCTGGTGTGAGCCTGGTATGAGGAGATCCTCTCAGGGGTGGGAGATAGACATATCACCTAAGCTTTTTCAATTCCAACATCCTCTAACGGGGAAAAAAAGATGGGTTACATGACCCCTCCGACTCAGCTGGTCGGGGACTGGACTCATTACATCATAAAGAAATACAAGACTCCGCCGAGGTGAGGCTTCTTCAGAGGGCCTGGGCCTGATGGCCGTCGTCTGTTTCCTTCTCCTCGGACACTTCCATCCTGCTCAGGCTCTCCATGATCTTCTCCATCTCCTCCGCCTTGGCCAACCAAGAGATGGTGTTGACAGCCGTGACATAGCACTGCCTCGCCATCCTGGAGTCTCCCTTGATCCTGATCTGAGTCCCCTCTGAGTTGAACTTAAGGCACTGGTGAAGGGAAGACGGCACACAATGGAAGGCACTGATGAGGGGCATCCCGAAGATGGCATTGTAACTGCTTAGGGCGTCAATAATGACGAACCTGCAATTTCTTGAGGTCCCCCCTAACTTCACCTGGAGTCTGACTCCACCTTCAACTTCCTTCCTCTCCCCTGAAAATCCAAACAGGGGTTTGTCTGAGGCCAGCACCCTCCTTGGCTCTACCTTCATCCCGTCAAACGCTTTCTTGAAAACGGCGTTGACAGAGCTTCCGTTGTGAACCAAGATTCGGGAGACGGTAAAGCCTTCGATGGCTGCCTGGGTTACCAGGGCATCGCAGAAGGGATCCTCATGCTCTGACATGTCTTTCGATGAGAAGGTGATCTTTTCTTCCAGGGGCGGGGCCTGGGACGTCGAGGCGACGCTCCGGCGGTACATGACGTGGAGACTTGCCTTTCGAGCGGCTTCGATCCCCACCCCCCCCCCCCCCCCCGTGGATCACAGCTATACCACCTCGGGGTCCTACATTGACCCGGTCCTCGCATACATCATCACCCCCTCCTTGGGATAGAACTTCAATCCGCTCCAGCGGCGGTTGCTGGGCTGGACCCCTCGCCCCCCTTACCTCCAGAAACTCGGGGCAGGTGGCTGTTGCGTGCCCCTCCACCTGGTGGAAGTCACAGTACAGTAGTGCCCTTTCTCCCCTCTTTCAACGGGCTGGGCGATCTCTCCTGTTGCCTCTTCCTCCTTCACCTATTGCCAAGGCCTGTTGGGGTAGGGGAAGGAGCTATCTAGGGGATTGCCTCTGGAAGTTGTACCTCCCTTAGCCCCCGTGGAAGTTCTCTCCACCTGGGATGAGAGCTCTTCTTGGACCTTGGGAAGGTCTTCCCTGCTGCCTCCAGCCTGGTTCCGGACCCTCCCGTCCCTTGAACCCCTGAGCTCTCTGCTCCTCCCTCCTTCTTCCTTCATGATGCCTTGGGCCACCTTGCTCCTTTGACTCTGTCTCTGTTAGCTTCGCCAACTTCTTGACGAATGCCGAGTTGGCCGCCTCCATGGCTATCTCCTCTGCCGCCCTTTCCATCAGCTCCTCGAAGGAAAGAGGAGCCTTCCGAGTCAAGCTCATCTTGAAGAAGCCCTCCTTCATCCCAACGGTGAAGGCCATCTGGAGGGCATACCCTTGCACTTCTTGGATGTCAAGGACCTCCTCCTGGAACCTGTCAACGTAATGGGCCAGCGACTCCTCGGCCCTTTGCTTTATCAGGAAGAGGGACTCAGGACCTTTCTTCCTCTTCTTGGAGGTGGAGAAGCGAAGCTGAAAGCTCCGACTCAAGTCTTCGAACCCGAAGATAAACCTTGGAGGGAGTTGATGGAACCAGTCCCTCGCCTTCTCTTTCAGGGTGATCACAAATAGACGGCACTTGAAGGCGTCCGTCATCGGCCTGATGGAGACGGCATCCTCGAACCACTACAGGTGTTGGACGGGGTCATCCTTCCCGGTATAGTAAGCCATGTCTGGCTCTCTGAACCCCTCGGGAACGGGAGCTGAGATGATCAGCTCGCTAAAGGGTGACCCCCTAAGGAGAGTTCTCGCCACCTCTATCCGCGCAACCTGCTCTCCAGGAGGGCTAGCTCTCGCCGGGCTGGGGAACAGCTCCCGACCGAGGAGGTCTCGCTCGACCCCCTTTCCCATCCTCTCCTTGCAAGGTCTCCTATCCGGCACACTTACTTCTCCCCCTGCCGGGGTGATCTCGCCTTGCCCCCTAGGAGCCAGCTCGCCGAGACCACTCTGGGTTAGCACGCCGAGACCCCTGGGAGCTAGTCCCTGGGGGGTGGGGGTTGAGCTGTCAGCCCGCGGGGCAATGCTTCTCAGCATATCCATGATGCCTGAGATTGAAGCAATGAACTCTTCCCTTCCTACGAAGGGTCCTGGGTTGGGGAGACCACCGAGGTCATCACTACCTCCCTGATCTCCAGCCATGACACTCTCTCGAGATTTTCTGTGCTGGTCACTCTCCACGCTCACCGCACCAAAACTGTTGAAGCCAAAAATGACCAAAGCCAAAATTGACTTCTGTGGAGTTCGACCCTTGGGGAAAGGGGTGACCTCACACCTATTATGCTCGGAAGAACGTCACGGACCGAAGACTTAGGAAGCTATGGGACAGACCCTCGGCTCTAGCGTGGAGCTAGGTCCCACCTCACACCCGGAAGACCTTTGAGGTCTCCCCCTCCCTAGCCAATGCTTGAGCTAGGTGCCTTGGAGGAAGAAAGCCAAAGAGATTTTTGTGGCTAAGGAATGAATGAATGCTCTCCAAGGCACCCTCAAGGGTCTATTTATAGCTTTTCCAAGTCCTAGGGGTAAAATGATCAAAATACCCCTAAGGCAACTAAGCCTCTAGCCAATAGAAAAACTCCACATCGGGGGGGGGGGGGGGGGGGTAGAGAGGTAATCCCCCCCAGGGCATAACGGTAAAAACATGGTCCGGAGAGAGGTCCAAGGGTGGGAGGAGCCACACCCCTTATCTCCCTGGGAGCTGTCCCGCCGAGACCCTGGGATCTGTCCTGCCGAGACCCTGGGAGCTGTCCTGCTGAGACCCTGGAAACTGTCCCGCCGAGACCCTGGGAGCTGTCCCGCCGAGACCCTGGAAACTATCCCGCCGAGACCCCTGGGAGCTGTCCAGCCGAGACCCCTGGGAGCTGTCCCGCCGAGACCCTAAGAGCTGTCCCGCCGAAACCCTTGGAGCTGTCCCGCCGAGACCCTGGGAGCTGTCCCGCCGAGACCCTGGGAGCTGTCCCGCCGAGACCCTGGGAGCTGTCCTGCCGAGACCCTGGGAGCTGTCCTGCCGAGACCCTGGGAGCTGTCCCGCCGAGACCCTGGGAGCTGTTCCGCCGGGTCTACCTGGGGCCTCCCGCTACACCCGTACCCTAAAGAGGGGCCGGGGCGAGTGCCGGCCTCCCGCCGCTCTCTCCCCCTGAAGAGTACTCCAAGCACTAGCCTGGTAAGCTCCTTTTTTCCTCCCCTACTAATATATTTCCAAGGCAAGGCCAAAATTGACCACCAAGCGTGCCAAGACGTCCAAAAAGCTTAAAACTATATAGGGGCGAATACGGGGTTGTACAGAGCTCTTATTGATTGGTAAGCTTATTAGTTGAGTAAAACAAATTTCTTAAGTATATATACTTTGATTATTTTTTTTTCCAAGAATAAAAGATCATTTGAATTAGCATTTTGATATTAGTTCTTCATCCAAATTAATGATATGAATTATCTTTTTTATGAACTAGCAAAATTTATCAAACAAACGGATTTACGAATGATTAAGCTCTTATTGATTGATGAGCTTATTAGTTGAGTAAAGCGAATTTCTTAAGTATACTTTGATTAAATTTTTTTTCCAAGAATAAAAGATCATTTGAATTAGTATTTTGATATTAGTTCTTCATCCAAATTAAAGATATGAATTATCTTTGTTATGGACTAGTAAAATTTCAAGTGTAGAGGTGTGATAACTTCCTAAAAGAAATTATCTAATTTCTTATTTTTTTTACTTAATATTTGTCATAAATGAGAAGAAACGATTTAAATGAGTATAAATATACATAAATTCATATTTATTTTATTTAATATTAATTAAGCTATTTTGCTTATATTTTTCTTACTAGAAATGCCGTGGAAATCGACCGGATCGAGAAGTAAAAGCTGAACTTATATTTTGGCTGTGCAGTTGTTACAATAACCTGCTTTCAGTTGTTACAACAGGCTCTAAACGGATTTAAAATTCAAATTTTGATTTTTGCGTCAAACTCAAATATGGGAGGAGATATCTATTGGGAGAGGGCTGCTCATTTTTAAGAGGAAAATCTCATATCTAAAAGGGAGATACAAAATACATTAGAGAGAAGAGATCTAGAGAGTCATCATCTTGGAGAAGGAGAAAAGAGGCTGGGGTTTGGAAACACCGACAAGAAGGAAGAAGACTTTGAAGCAAGATCTGAAAACAAATTTCTGCAGCGTTTAAACTTCGATAATCATGTCTAGTATGATCTTTCTTGTTGTGTGATTTCACCCTCCATCACAAAATAAATTCCTAGGACTTGTATGTTGAGAGTACTTTGATTTATTGTGATGTTGCATTTTAATTTCTCTTTTATGATTGTTTGAAAAAATATCTTTGTTGGTTTTATGTTTTATTTTGTGGAATCTTTGAATTAATTATTCTTCTTCTAAATTGTGTGATGAGATTCGAGAGAGGAGTTACGTTGTTTTAGAGTTGAATCCTTTATTTTGCACGACGAGATTCGAGAGAGGAGTCGCATGAATTTTTAGCCAAAATTCCATCTTTATTCCGCGCTGCAAGATTCGAGAGAAAAGTGACGTAAGTGTAACATAAATATAAATATAGTATAAAGAGAGAAAGAGATTTCATCTTTTGTTATCAACATTGGTTTATGTGCTTCATGTTATTTTTTTTCTACCTAAGTTAGAGATAACTAGGAGAATTAAGGTAAATGGATTTCAGAGATCGAGAGATGATGACGTCTAATTTCAAATCGTTGTAGGATAGTAATTTAAACATCTCATGAAGGTTCACCTTAAAAACTCTTCACAATAGAATAAAGAAATCAACGTACAAAACAATTTCTCTAACTTGATAAAAGTAATCCTAAGCAAACGCATTTATCTTTATTATTGTTTCTTTTAATTTTTCATTAACAAGTTCACCCTATTAATCTGCTTGAATTTATAAAAAAGGTAGAGCTAGTACTTGCAAATGCTAGATTAGTCATT
This sequence comes from Platanthera zijinensis, assembly GCA_039513925.1. Lineage (NCBI taxonomy): Eukaryota > Viridiplantae > Streptophyta > Magnoliopsida > Asparagales > Orchidaceae > Platanthera > Platanthera zijinensis. The sequence continues at coordinate 12,520,024 of CM077080.1, forward strand.
TCTCCGTGGGAACGATCTTAACTCGTTATATATTACTTGATCCAATACGTGCACTTACGTATAATACGTAAATCTATTTCAAGCGTATAAGTCGACTGGCTCATCCAGGCAGTCATCGGTGACCTCCACAATGGTTGTGGCGGCAGCAGAGGACAGCCCGCCTTCCCTCTGCTTCAGGAAAAAACCAGCTTACTCTTCTTGCTACGCTACAAGGGGACGACGCAGTTCCGCTCCATGTCAATCGAGAGGTCCACAAAAATCAATTTCTTCTCAACAACGAACACGCTGATGTTATACAGAACGAACACCAACCCGCGTGGATGCTCAAAGGAAAACAATAGGGTAAAATCACACTCCAATCCCTTCAGGCGGCAGTAGCACTTCGAAAGCTCAAGCTAAATCTCAAGCAACCTTCAAGGATTTTGGGCAAACCCAAAAAACATCCCCTCATAGCGGTAGTAGGTCTTCTATTCGAACGTGATCAACTTTTTATTGCTCCACACCTCGAATCAGTCGCCATTGCCATGAAAAACCTCGCACCACTCGCGAAAAAGTCAGGTCGTCATGCAAGAGCAGCAAAATAGTCCTATGATCCTCGTCAAACCAACCGAGGAAAACTGCTAGACTGGCACGCCACATAATTGCAATTCCGTGACCACCTCCTCGGCGGGTGGGAGCCGGAAGCCCGCCTTCAAGCACCCCTCCGTTACAGAGAGATAGCCCGGGGAAGGGTTTTGGACGCACTCCTATGGAGAAGGAATCTTGATCTCCATATGCACCATAATTCCAAAGTGCTTCCTCCACGAGCTCACCCGATCCACGCTCAAAGTCGTAGCAAGGCGTGGCGACCTTGACGAAGCAGCACGCCCTGAAGCCTAAAACAAAAAAGGCATTAAGCACCAAGGATTTTTTTAAGTTCAGCACGTTTCTCGTTGATTCTCACGAACACTAAAATTTACTATGTTACAACTAAAATTCATTATGTTACAACTGAAATTCATTATCTTACAACTGGAATTCATTATATTGTAACTGGAATTCATTACGTTGCAACTGGAATTTGTTGTCTTACAACTAGAGTTTTTTTTACAACTGGAATTCATTCTGTTCCAACTGGATTTAAATTACGACTATTTTTTTCTGAATGATAGAAATCCACAGTATCATTCCTTATTATACATAGTGAGGAGGAATCATACTCCATGTACTGCGATTATGCCCATAAAACTGGATTCAGCGTGCGGAAGCAAAATATTTTCTATTGGGCACATACCAGATTTATCAAGGGCCGAGGGTATAGTTGCGCAAAAGCTGGCCTAAAGGTTTCCAAACCGTTGAGGGACGAACAACAAAAATACTATAAATTGGATACTCGTACAGATTGTTTGGCCTGCATATACTTTAATGCAGACAAAGAAGGTAAAAATTGGGAGGTTACGAAGTTCGTTGAGGAACATAATCACCCACTTGCATCAGAAAATGACAGGCACCTACTGAGGTCTCATCGTAGCATATCTACTGTTCAAGCTAGCCTTCTAAAGAATATGACAGGTGTGGGTATTAGAATAACCGATGCATACAGTTTCCTCGCAGATGAAGTGGGCGGTGTTGAAAATGTGGGGTTTTGCAAGTCTGATGCTTATAATTTTATCCAACGCGAAAGAAGAGCGCTAATAGATAGTGGGGATGCTATCAGCTTGTCCAAAGTATTGCAGGATAGACAATCTGAGGACAATATGTTCTCTTATGATATCCAAACTGATGAGATGAATAGACTTATTAGTTTTATTTGGATCGACGGCCATAACAAAATTGACTATGATTGCTTCAGTGACGTTATCGTGTTTGATACTACATATCGGCTGAATATGTATAATTTGGCATGTGCACCCTTTATTGATGTTAATCATCATTGGCAGAATATTTTTGTAAGTGGGGCATTCATTGCAACGGAGACCATAAAATCCTTTTGCTGGGTGTTCGAGACCTTTTTGAGATTTGTTGGAGGAAAACAACCCACCACTATATTTACAGATCAAGATCAGGCAATGGCTGTTGCCATTGAGAGAATTTTTCCCACTAGTCAGCATCAATTGTGTCAGTGGCACATCTCGAAGAAAGCCCCGTCCAAGTTACCCGCTTTCAATAATGATAAAGTTGTACGATCACTTTTCTACTATTGTATGAGTAAATGTGATTCTGAGATTGAATTTGAGAAGTGCTGGAGCGATATGATTTCAAAAGGAAATTTGGAGGACAATAGATGGTTGCGTGACTTATATAAGGTTAGAATGAGGTGATCGACTGCTTTCAATAAATCATGTTTAGATCTGGGCATATTATCTACACAAAGAAGTGAGTCGGCTAATAATGTTTTGCATGGTTGTTCCAAAGCAACCAGTTCCCTGGTTGAATGTTATATTGGGTTGGATAAATTGACCTCGAACTGGCGTCGATCTGAACATGATGAAGACTTTCGATGCAAACATGGTAGCGTAACTCCCAAAATTCAACATTGTCACCTACTCAAACATATTTCGAAAATATACACTCGAAAGAGTTTCTCCATATTTGAGCAATCATATATGGACGGCGCAATTGGTGTATGTGTTGTAGAAGAATCAATAATAAGTGAAAATCTTGTCGTGTATGCAACACAACATTGTGAATCAGCTGGGGATCTTAAACGCTGGTTCGTAACAGTTGATTCAACTAATTTTGATGCAAATTGTTCGTGTATGGGTTTTCAAACCAAAGGAGTACTATACAAACACATATTGAGGGTGTATAATCATTCAAATGTTAAGCAAATTCCTGTCAAGTACATACTCAACAGATTTACTTTAAAAGTGAAGAAGGGTATGTACCTTTCAAAGAAAGCAAGACCGAAAGACTTTGATTCCAATTTAGTTTTTAGAATTCATATGATGCGGTTTACTTATGATCTAACCCGTCGATTAGAAGATTGCAAGCTTGCCAAAGAGTACTTACACGGTGCCTTCATCGAGGTTGCTAAGAAGGTAGATGAAATAGTAGATGAAGATGAAATGATGAGAGAGGGTGTAAATGATAAAAATGACAAAAACAAGGGGCTAGTGCGAGATCCACCGACAATGCGAAGCAAGGGCCAATCTAACAACCGGCCTAAGAGTCATTGAGAAAAAACATCAAAGAGAAAAAGTAAGATCATATGATGCGGTTTAAATTTAGTTATTTTTTTCAATATTTAATTCTCATTTCATACTTTTTCCAGCGGCCAGAGATGTTCCAAAGGGTAAAGCTCCCATCGTGGTTGACCTGAAACAAGAGCCCAAAGAATACAACTTCTTAGACAATATATCTCTTGAGAGTTTTGCGGCTCCAGTTGGTACACCTCCGTCATGCAAGAACTTTAACGTTCAACCAAACTTAGGAGCTCCAGTGGATACACATTATAAATTTTCCACAATTCCCGATGTTTTAAGATGATAACGAGAAGTGCATCACATGATTCACAGGAAAAAAAATGTAGCTTGTCTGTTTGATGGTTTTACACCTCCACTTTCAACATTTTTAACTACTCCGAATGAGTAGATGTTTGTAGTTTAATTTCTAACAGTCATTTATATTTAAAAAGATTGTCTATTTTAATTTCTAACAATCTTTGAAATCTAAGCCATGAGAGACATTAATATGAATTTTGTATTGCCTATGACTAAATTTGCATATAATTCACACATATATTACTTTACATGTACAAGTGCTCCAGTCCCCTTCCTTAACTTCCTCCCCCTTCACCTCATGATCCTTTACCCTCTCATCCTTCACCTCCTCCTCACTCACTTTCAACTCATTGGTAAGGTTTAACAGGGCCGCCAAACGATCAAATTTTTTTCCAATAAAGATCTGCAGTTGGCCCACTGCTACATCAACATAGCTTTTAAATCGATCATCCATACTCTTCTCTCTTCTCCTTCACTGCTCTCCTCTTCTTTTTTTTCCTTACTCTCTTCTTTCTCCTCCTTCACCTCTTTCTCTCTTCTTAACCTCTTTTTCTCCTCTTTCTCTCCTCTTAACCTCTTCTTATCCTTCTTCAACCTATGCTGCACCATTTTATCCTCTTTCTCCCTCCTCTCTTTCTTCACCCTTCTTCTCTCCTCCTCTTCCTCAAAGCTTGATGACTCTTCCTCGCTTTCTACTCCTAGCAAATCTTGCTCCTCAACCGATATATAAACAAAAGACTTCCGAACCTGTATGGAAACAGACACGTCATATTATATGTACATGAAATAATTAATCCAACAAATAACGATGGACTACTTACGCCACCCTTCCTTGACAGCTGGCCTTGGAATCTTGAACATTGCGAGGCGCTAAAGGAAAGCTGGGAGGACCAACGGTGCAATTGGGGAGTGGCCATTTCTCTACATGTCGATGCTATAGTGGTATGCTCCAAAAACCATACCTACAACATGATATGAAATAGTTATAGCAATTAATAAAACAACAATATTATGATAAGTACAACTTCTACGTGCTCTTGCTTACCACTATAATAACAGAACACCCCTCAAGGTAGCCTAGATTTGTCATCTCCTCCCCAATAGCAATCTCATTCATAGAAGCAAAGTGGGAGTGGAGAAAGGTGTGTATGACCTTCAGCCAGTTTACTATTGCAAAATCCTCCAACCCATTGAAGTCCAGAAGACAGGTTGGCACTTTGAGTCCTTTCAAAGGGAAGAACAAAACTGCCAATACATATCTAATAAGACAATTTATTCTCCTTGACTCTAGGGTTGGTGAACTATCCTCTGTTGTGAGGTCAGCTAGCTCTCGCGCCAACTCCTTATGCTTGCGATTAGATAAGGGAATTCTCTCGAATTGAAATTCTCTTCCCCGGTTTGGAAGACCCAATATGAGTGCAACATGATTCACTGTAAATTTCACATAAAACTTATCCAAGAAAAAAGCATTCCTTTTGACAGAGTACAACCTAATAATATAATACAACATAGGAATATTTTGTTGAATAGTGGGCATGTTAAACAATTGTAGAATTCCTATTTCACGAAGATTCTCTTTGGAGTCTTCGGAGAGTACATCCAACAAAGGTTTGGCATTCTCTTTGAATGTCTTGATAGCACATCTGCTATATAAGTAAATAGAACCTGACATCTGTGATTGAGATGGAAAAATAAAAGATCCTTAAAAAATATTACAACTGGAAACAGTATCACATTACAACTGGAATCTATTAAACTATTGTTGCTGTATAGACCTGGGCGGACAGGCGGCTAGGACTGGCGGTTTGGTAGCCGGGCGGTCAGCCCGGCTAATCTCTGTGTTGCTGTATAGACCTTGGCGGACAGGCGGCTAAGACTGGCGGTTTGGTAGCCGGGCGGTCTGCCGGCTAATCTCTGGGATCTCGGTGGTCGGCTGCGTGTTCTCTGGTGGTGACCGGGCGGTTAGTGCCTACTAACCGCACGGTTAGGCGGTCTCCTGGGCGGATTGGCGGTTAGCTTTGTAGATGATGTTTTTGTGTATTTAGTCCCACATTGGGTATTTGTATTCTCTCCCATCTCCTCCATTCTATATAAGGGAGGTTATACCTTTGTAATACTTACTTTTTTGGATAATAAAAATTGCATTCTCCACTTTTCGGTTTCTATATTTCTATTCGCACATGGTATCAGAGGACCCGATCTAGTCCTCCTGATTGCGTTTTCTTCTGTCCGTGCGACCTCTGCCTACTCGCCGCGGCCTGTCTTTCAGCTCGCGCGAGCTCTCTTCTCCCGTGGATTCTTTTATCCTCCTCTTCTGTTCGCGCGGTCTGTCTGCTAGCCGCCCGACTTCTCTCCCTCTGTTTGGTTCTGCGGCTTGGTCGTGGCTTCTCTGGCCGCTGGTGTCTACCATCGTGACCGCTGCAGAACTTTTTCTTCCTATCCGCGCGATTTCTCTCTGTTCGCGCGAGTTCTTCCTTGTTTAGGCGGCCTCTCTGCCCTTCTTGCCACTAGTGTGCTGACACCGTGACCGTTGCAGCTTCTTCTCTCTGCCCGCTGCGGTTTGCTTTTTGTTCGCGCGGTCTTCTCGCTCTCTCTATCCGCGCGGCTTCTTCTTCTTCCCGCTCGGTTTCCCTTGTTAACCGTGCGGCTTCTCTTCTTGTGCTTTGCAGCTTGGTCGTGGTATTGCTTGCCGCTGGTCTAATTGTGACCGCTGCGAACTCTTCCTTCCTTTGCTCGCCCGGTCTCTCCTCTTAACCGCGCGACCTCTCTTCCAGGATGACCAATTCTGATGGCTCCACCTCGTCTACTATCGTTGTCCCACCGCCTCCTCCTCCTCCTGCTTCCGGGAATCTTGGCACCGTCTCTAAGCTTCTGGGGCCCAATTATCCCGACTGGAGTGTCTCATTCACTTTTCTTCTCCGCTCTCAGCGCAAGCGTCATCATCTTACCGATGACCCTCCGCCTGCGGACTCTGCCCAGTTTACTGACTGGGATGCGAATGATGCGCTGGTTCGTACTTGGCTGGCGAACAGCCTGTCCGATGAATGCCTTCATGTCATCCGTCACGATGAGACGGTAAAACAAGCTTGGAATCACTTGGCCGCTCTCTACTCCAAGGGGGGACAAACATCTCGCATCTATACTCTCTATGCGGATCTCTTTGCTCGCCAGTCCATGTCCCCTCCTGCAGCTTACCAACAAGTCCAAGCCCTTGGAGCTGAGATTCTACAAAATCATCCTCTCTCGGCAGATGTGGCCACTCAGCTGAAGCACTTCCAGGAACTCCTAGTGGTCTGTTACCTTCTGCGGCTTCCGGACTCATACGATATGATCCGGCAGCAAATTCTTGGAGAGGCTGAGTCTCCTACCCTGGATGCTACTGTTGCCCGCATTGCCGTTGTTACCTCTCTGCTCCAACGCCCCTTGCTTGCCGCTCCTCCGGCTCCGGATGCCTATGCCCACCAGGCTCATCGTGGTGGATTTAGTGGTCGTTATAACCACTCTGGCGGGCGTGGCCCTTCTCGCTACCTCTGTACTCATTGTGGCCGCCCAGGACACTTAGTTGACCGCTGCTGGACAAAGCATCCGCATCTTCGTCCCGCTGGTGATACTCCTACTTCTTCCAAGCCATCTGCCTCCGTGGCCACGACTTCAGGTAGTGCCCACGTGGTTACCCAAGGTAAATGGCTAATCGACTCTGGCGCCACTAATCATATGACGGGCAATCCTCAGTGCTTTTCTCTCCTAGAAACACATGATCGGTTGCCCCCTGTTCTCGTTGCGGATGGTTGTCCCTCTCCGGTGCATGGAACGGGCATGGTTTAAGTTACTCCGTCCCTTCGCCTGGCGGATACTCTTTATGTGCCCAAGTTTCCGTGCAATTTATTGTCGGTTACTTCTCTTTGCAAGCAACTTCAGTGTTCGGTAACATTTACTCCTTCTTGTTCGTTTCAGGACCCGGACTCCAAGCGGACGAATGCTACTGGGACTGAGAGGGGTGGTCTCTACTTCCTTGATGATGTATCTGCTCTTACCGTCTTCTCTCCCGCTTCTACAGATCTTCTTCAGTGGTACCTTCGCCTGGGGCATCCTCCCTCGCGTCTCATCCACCAACTGTTTCCTCACCTACCTCTGCAGGACTCTCCTATCAACTGTGATGCCTGTCAACTGGGCAAGCATCACCGTTCCCCCTTTCCTCCTAAGAAAGGTCGTGGCTCTTCCAAGCCGTTCGACCTTATTCACTCTGATGTTTGGGGACCTTCCCCTACCCTCACCATCGGGCATGGAAGTTCCTATTTTGTAACCTTTATTGATGATTATTCTCGATGTACGTGGGTGTATCTATTAAAGGATCGCTCCGAACTTTTTTTTGTATGGACGTCATTTTATTATATGATTAAAAATCAATTTGATGCTTCTGTCAAAATTTTTCGCTCTGATAATGCAAAAGAGTATCTGAGTAGTGATTTCGGTTCTTTCTGTACGCAACATAGCATCATTCATCAAACTAGCTGCGTATATACCTCCCAGCAAAATGGGGTGGCGGAACGTAAAAACCGTCACCTCCTCGATGTCGCTCGCACTCTCATGACGCAGATGCAGGTTCCTCGTAGCTATTGGGGCTACGCGGTCCTCATCTCCTGCTACCTCATCAATCGCATTCCCTCTACCGTCCTCAAAGGCAAAACCCCTTTTTCCATCCTCTATCCCTCCAAGGACCCCTTTCCCTTACCACTCCGTATTTTTGGGTGCACTGCCTTTGTTCATAGCCCTGCCGCAACTCGTGATAAATTGTCCCCTCGTGCTACGAAGTGTATCTTTTTGGGTTACTCCACAACTCAAAAAGGTTACTGCTGCTTTGACCCTGTTCATCGCAAGCAGTTCGTCTCGGCGGATGTGACATTCTTTGAGAATGCCGCATACTTCTCTTCTGATCTCCCACAGGTCGATGGATCGAACCTCCCTCTTCCTCCTACCGACTCGACCTCTCTACCCATTCTCTCCACCACATCCACTCCTCTTGAGCTTCCTCCATCCCCACCTCCACCAGCCGCTCCTTCTCTTGATCATGATCCTTCTCCCTCGTCCCCTCGGCCGTCTCTCTCTTCTCCCGGGCCAGCTATCTCCGCCACGGATGCACCGGCGACTGAGGAACTCGAGGACCTGGAGCTGCTCATTGCCCTTCGCAAAGGGGTTCGGACGTGCACCCAGCACTCGCTGGCAGCTGTTATTTCTTATGATCGGCTAACACCTTCTCGCAGGGACTTCGCCCTAGCCATCTCCGCGACTACCACACCTCGCACCTACCAGGAAGCCCTTGATATTCCTCACTAGAAGGCTGCCATGGATGACGAGATTGCTACTCTCTCTGACCGGGGCACTTGGACCCTTGTGCCTCCTCCTTTTGGCACGGATGTGGTTGGTTGTCGCTGGGTGTTTGTCGTCAAGTTCCGTCCTGATGGCAGTGTGGACCGGTACAAAGCCCGTCTTGTTGCAAAAGGGTTTACTCAGACCTATGGTGTTGATTACTTTGACACGTTCTCGCCAGTTGCTCGCCTCAGCACCATTCGGGTCCTTTTATCGGTGGCGGTCAACAGGGATTGGCCTATTTCGCAGTTGGACGTCAAGAATGCCTTCCTCTATGGTGACCTTCACGAGGACGTCTACATGGAGCAACCTCCTGGGTATGTTGCTCAGGGGGAGACTCAAGTATGTCGGTTGAAGAAGGCCATTTATGGCCTAAAGCAAAGTCCCAGGGCGTGGTTCGATAAGTTCAGTAGCATCGTTGGGGCTATCGGTTTCACCAGGAGTTCGGCTGATCACTCCTTGTTCATTCGCAAGACATCTTCGGGTCTGGTTGTGCTAGCTGTTTACGTGGACGATATTCTTCTTACTGGCGACGATCAAGCTGGTGTAGCCTTGACGAAGGTCCATCTCCGCCAACACCTAGTCACGAAGGATATGGGTTCTCCAAAATACTTCTTGGGAATTGAAATCTCTCGGAAACCGTGTTCCTTGGTTCTCTCCCAACGGAAGTATGCTCTTGATTTGTTGAAAGAGGCAGGATTGACGGGTGCTAAACCTGCCCGGTGTCCCATGACTCCTGGAGAAGACAAGACATGGACAGACGAATCACCACCTCTATTGGATACTACGAGGTATCGGCGTCTTGTTGGCAAACTCATCTACCTTACGGTGACCAGACCAGACATCTCCTATGCAGTGGGAAAGGTCAGCCAGTTTATGCAGTCGCCTAGGGAATGTCATCTTCAATCCGCTTTAAGGATATTGGAGTATGTGAAGTCCGCACCTGGGAAAGGTCTTCTCTTTCAGAAAAACGGTCACCTAAGAGTCGAAGCGTACTCCGACGCTAGCTATGCGGACGACAAAGGGGATCGCAAGTCGACTTCCGGATTTTGCACGTTTGTTGGAGGAAACTTGGTTAGCTGGAAGAGCAAGAAGCAGTCAGTAGTCTCCAGGTCTAGTGCGGAAGCAGAATATCGTAGCATGGCATCAACCACGTGTGAGTTAAAATGGTTGCGGGCTCTCATGCTGGATCTAGGAGAGGTCTACAACTATCCACTTCCCATGTTCTGCGACAACAAAGCTGCGATCTATATTTCTAAAAATCCGGTCTTCCATGAGCGAACAAAGCACATAGAGGTTGATTGTCACTTCATTCGAGAAGAAGTGTTGAAGAACCAGATTTGCACTCTGTTTGTTACCTCGGAGAAAGAGCTGGCAGATATATTTACAAAACCTGTGTCCGCCTCTTTCTTCCACATTTGCAGCAAGCTAGGCATGATTGACATCTATGCTCCAGCTTGAGGGGGAGTGTTGCTGTATAGACCTGGGCGGACAGGCGGCTAGGACTGACGGTTTGGTAGCCGGGCGGTCAGCCCGGCTAATCTCTGTGTTGCTGTATAGACCTTGGCGGACAGGCGGCTAAGACTGGCGATTTGGTAGCCGGGCGGTCTGCCGGCTAATCTCTGGGATCTCGGTGGTCGGCTGCGTGTTCTCTGGTGGTGACCGGGCGGTTAGTGCCTACTAACCGCACGGTTAGGCGGTCTCCTGGGCGGATTGGCGGTTAGCTTTGTAGATGATGTTTTTGTGTATTTAGTCCCACATTGGGTATTTATATTCTCTTCCATCTCCTTCATTCTATATAAGGGAGGCTATACCTTTGTAATACTTACTTTTTTGGATAATAAAAATTGCATTCTCCACTTTCCGGTTTCTATATTTCTATTCGCACAACTATAAAATTATAACTGGAATACAAGCAAGAGCAACTGGAATATAACTACAACTTCTATTAAACTGTAACAATACAACTGGAATCTATTAAACTGTAACATTACAACTGGAATCTATTAAACTGTAACAATACCACTAGAATCTATTAAACTGTAACATTATAACTGGAATCTAAACACATTCAAGGATATGAATATAACTGGAATAAAAACAAGAGCAACTGGAATATAACTACAACTTCTATTATACTGTAACATTACAACTAGAATCTATAATATTGTAACATTACAACTGGAATATATTAAACTGTAACAATACAGCTGGAATCTATTATACCTTGAAGGAGTGCTAATGACCGATCTTGTTCATTCAAGGATTAGGGGTTGTCCGGGAAATAACTGGAGCTTCTTGACTTCCCGAAGCCTTGACGAGCAGTTCACGATGGGGGAGAAGCAAGCTCGTGTCGTTACCCAACTCCTCCACCCAAGAAATGGCGCTCCACATAGGGCAACCTCGAAGCCGTCCGCCTTGATCAGTGTGCTCCAGTTGCCGGCATCCAAATTAAACCCTAGAAATGGGGGGAACGGTTCCGTCAGGGAGGGGTTTCGCCGGTTCGGGAAGGGGAAAAGTTTCAAAATCGGGGGAGAAGGAAGGTGGGCCCCATGAATTAATAGCTATTTATTTGGGCACCGGAGCATGGTACAAGCGTGTACCCAAAAATTTTCCACAACAATGTGAATAAAAGCACAACAAGCACTCTAATTTATAAGGACGGCAGAGGACCAATAATGAAAGGTCTCATCAAGCCTAGAATATATTGTGCCAAATTCTACTCTTCCTAAAGAGGCAACAAAGTCAACCATATCTCAATAAATTATCTCCGGTCATGGCAAAAATATTTGATTCAAATAAAAAAGATTTCCTTGATTTTGAATTATCAGCATATAATTGTTCATGGCGGAGGCAGATAATCATGCGTAAGCGCAAAAAAAATTCGCGTACTCGTCGCTTTGCGGATCATAATTCATAGACATTTGGGGTTATTTGATGGGATTCCCCCTTGGTTTTCCCAAACAAAGTCATATGAGCCAAACAACCCCGCACACACAACCGACACACGTGCGTGCCCCCCGGGAGCACGCACACCCAGACGGAACCTGAGTCCTCCCAAAGCACGAGCAGAAGAGCGTCTTCCGTAAACACTCTACTGAAAATACCAGCATCAGCTCCACTCCGCCAAAGTCAAACGTTCACGCACCAAAGCACAATCATAATACAAAAGATCTGATAAAGGGGAATCTTCATTCCAACAAAAAATGAGCACATATAGCGACATACAATGACACAGAGCTACACCCGCACAACAAAGTAGAAACAAAGCAAGCAAACAAATAAAATAGAAATACAAGGAGATTATCCCTCGATGTTGTCGCCAGCGTCATCATCTGAGGCATCCTCCGCGACTAGATCGTCGCGCTCTGGCAGCCTCCGAGCAGCCCGAAAACCCTTGCCAAAGCCCAGACGGAACGTGACATCGCGCTCGTCCTCCACGAGCAAATCAATATCAATAGCCATCATCTCAGAGCGGGCCCCCTCCGCGATACGGGATCGCTCCACCTCGAAGTCATGAGAATCTTTATGCTCAGCAACCGCGGATGCCCGTGCAGCCTCAATGTCCTTTTGCCCCGCGGTCAGCTGAGCCTTCTCCTTATTCAGCTGCTCCACCTCTGCCTCTAGTTGGGACATCGCAACATCCGTTGCATCAGTACAATGGAGCGACACAACAAGGGTCGCTTCAGTTACATCTAGCTTTCAGCGGAGAGCCTCGACCTCCGCGACAGCCACTCTCAGTTTCCCGCGAAGAATCTCGGTCTCAGCCCTAGAAGCAGACAACTCGGACTCCGACTTGACCAGCAAGGAGAGAACTTTCGCTTTCTTCTTCCTAGCAGGCAATGAAGAATCCCCTGACACGGCCAGCTTCGCCCGCAATGAGAAAAACTCATCTTTCGTAGTCATGTAGTTGTTGTCCCAGGAAAGCACGATCTCGCACATCTCGTCCAGCTACAAATACAAGGGATAAATCATTACAATAAGTGGGAAGGAACCAAAGGGTGGAACAATGGGGACAATCGACGTACCTTCGGAAGAAGGGTTTGACAATAAGAGGATTCATTCCTCTTACCCTTCACCATCACCAACGATAACTTGAGATCCTCTCGAGATACCGGCTCGTCCGCAGACAGCTCTGGAGACTCCTCGGTCTCAGTAGGCGACAGATCAACGACTGGGTCATCCAGTCAGTCATCGGTGACTTCGATAATAGCATCGGGGGCAGCAGAGGTCAATCCAACTCCCCCCCCCCATTTCTGCGAGAACTCCAGCTTCCTCTTCTTACCACGCTCGTGGAACGGCACAGCTCCGCTTCACGTCTGTCGAAAGGCCTGCAAGAACCAATCTCTTCTCAGCAACGAACACAATGATCTTGTAAAGAGCGACCCCCAACTCGTGAGTATCCCGAATCCCAAAAACGGGGCAAAGTCATACTCAATTCCTTCAAGGCGATAACTGCGCTACAAAAGATTCTGCCAAATCTCGGGCAGCCTTCAAGGATTTTCAATAAATCCAAACAACGTCCCCCTCCATGACAGTAGTCGGTCTTCTCTTTAAAAACATGACACCTCTTATTGCTCCGAACCTCAACCCGGTCACCATTACCGGGGTAAACCTTGCACCATTCACAGAAAATTTGAACGGACATGCACGAGCTGTGCTCTCGAAAGAAGCAAAGTAGCCCCATGATTTTTGTCATTCCAACCAAGGAAAGCTGCGAAACTAGCACTCCACAAAATTAAAAAATTGCAATAGCCTCCTCTACAGGCGGGATTCGGAAGCCCGTCTTCAAACACCCCTTCGTGATGGGGAAATAATCTGGAGGAGGGTTTTGAGCGTGCTCCTAAAGGCAAGGAATCCTAATCTCCACGTCCGCCATGATCCAAAAGCGCTTCCGCCACATGCTCACCGATTTGTTCTCAGAGTCGAGGGAATGCACATCGACCTCGGCGGACCGCCACCCTTCGATACCTGCAAAGAGGCGGAGATTAACACAAAAATAACAACCAGAAAGAATCCCTCCGTAACCGCGCACCACGCGCTCGCAAAAGGACCGCGCAAGTATACCGCCACACACAACAACGAGCACCTAGGCGTGTCCTGCCGGGGTCGCCCGTACGCATCGTAACGGGCGACCCCGTGCAAGTGCCGGTCCCGCGCGCGCCCGCGCGGGTGCCCACGAACACGAACGCCCCCGCGAGGGTGCCATTCTCGATTACGCGCGGCCGCCTCACCCCCCCCCGGTCGGGCCTCACTCCGGTCCGACTGAAAATGACTGAAAAATAGATGTTCCGATTATACCCTCCCGCCTCCTCTCAAGAAAGAAACTGGCGGCTCTTCTTTCTCCCAATCTGCCCGATACCCGCTAGTGTTTCTTCGCTCTCGCCGCGTATGGAGTTCGTCGATGAGGATGAGGGGTTCGCCGGCGCAGAGTATACCTTCTCTTGCTCTGAATTGTTCTTGCAGCACGAGCGCCGGTGCCGCTTCCAAGGATCATCCAAATAGGTTAACCAAGGATCCTCAGATCAAAGACTTCGTGATGGCCAGGTTTCTTCCTGCCGCACAAGCTATGGCGACGGGCTCTCATCAGCCGACCAAGCAACTGCTCATCTTCCGGTAAGATTAGGGCTAGGCTTCGCCCGCACCTACCGACATTGATGATGCACCAGGAGAAGCCACACGATTTTGGCTCACGATCCCGCCGCTCCGCACGTCGCTCCACGTTGCACATCTTCCTGGTCAAATTCCACTGCCTCGACCCCTCTCCCCGGCAGTTTTCAGCACCATTCCAAGCTTCTGCCATGGATGTTCTTCCACGAAGCCAACGTTCTTCCCCGGTACCGGTACTTCCTATCGATTCCACCGTTGCTGCATTCTTCTTCATCCTCTAACAGATGTTACAAGGCAATTTCCATTCATTTTTTTTACAATTTTGAAGCGTTTGTGAGTATGTTTGGATCATGAACCCTGTGTTTAGCTCTATAAAAGGTGTCTAAGGTTTTTTTACAGTTGCATTGTTATTAGGTGTGGTTCTGCATTCATTTTGAGTCATTGTACATATGTAGTGTGCATAGGTTTTTCAGTGATTTAATGATTAATGCTGGGTTGTTTCTCTGTTAGTTGTGAAGTGAGATTAACGAGCATAACTCCAAAGCTCCTTCCCGATCCATAAAAACAATATGCTCAATATATATAATATATATAATCCTTTTACAGTTAAGTGTTTTGTTGGTCTGAAGACCAATATGCTGGAGATGGATGGAATGGAGGAAAGGGGAAGAGCTTTGGATGGTAAAATTAGGACAATTTTTGAAAAAAAATTGTTCTCAGTGAAGTGAAAGACAATCCTCTCTACTACATTCAACATATTCTTTTGAATTGGATTTTTTTGATGACCCATTCTTAGTCTCAGTCAAATCATTTCTATCCCTCTAATCTCTCTATCTTAGGATTCGTTTGGCGGGGCGGATACGTGCTGGTCGCACGTACCTCACCGCCCCGCCGCCTCCACTCTTTACTGAAATGTGCATGGTAGGGCGGTGGGGCTCCGCCTCGGAAATCAACCGCACCGCGGGAACCGTTGTGGCATTAAGGGAGTGCGGTGATTTCCACGGAATGAATTAACTGTTCAGGTTGTTGTGTTGGATTCACGAGCTAGAATTAGCGGCTGAGCTTACACAGATTTCACATTTGGTTTTTCAGTTG
This sequence comes from Platanthera zijinensis, assembly GCA_039513925.1. NCBI lineage: Eukaryota > Viridiplantae > Streptophyta > Magnoliopsida > Asparagales > Orchidaceae > Platanthera > Platanthera zijinensis. Next base: position 12,535,578 of record CM077080.1, read on the forward strand.
ACATGGAAGCTGCATGGTATGAATTTACCTAAGTTTTTTTGTATTTTCGTCATTCTACCAAGAAGTTTGCTTTTATAGCTTGTGCAGGATTGCTTTCTTTTGTTTTTCCCTTGTTATTATCAGCTGTTGAATTAATTGCTCTTTCTATCTACCCCAGGTTACATGGCGCTTGTGAAAAGAATCCCTCTGTCTCTGTGATTGGAAGATTGGAGTTTACCCTGTATCAAACCAGCGGCGATGACTCGATTTTGTTTGATCATGATTTGGAAAGGTCAGAAAAATGTGATTGGGTATTTTCTGTTTAAGTTTAAAAAACATTGTTCTGTTTTCAATCCTTAGGTTGGGTATTTTCTAGTGATTGTATTAGCTCACATGTACAGACGTGAGTTGTGACTTGAACAACTTGTTTGAAATTTTATATTGGTTTATCCTTGTCTTCAATCAACATTTTTTACTATTATTTGTCGTTTGAATTGTATTTTTTTACATGATTGTTCTTACTATTATTTGTCGTTTGAATCAGCATTTATCCTTGCTCTTTCCCTCCCCCTAATGTGTTTTCCATGTTTTTCAAGTTAAATCAGACTCTATTCTCCTGTTCATTCCACTCTTCATATTTAAGGCTTCATTTTAGCATTTCAGGCACTTCTGCTGAGGTTTTCTCTTCACATTTGTGTTGCTCCAGCTCCTTGACAGGTATCTCTCCCTCTCCCCTACTTCTTCGCCGATTTCAAGTCAACCTGTAAAATGCACTCCTCATGTTGAATCTTTATGTATTCATCAAGTGTTAGATGCTACAAGCGTTCAATGCAAAGCAAAACACTCCATTCACAGTTATAATTTGGATGAGGGTACTCTCTGTCTTTATGTGCTACAACTGTTAAATTCATAGCTGTTATGATGAGGGTTAGCTATAATTTTTTTTAGCATAGGTAAACCGACAATATTGAGTTTTGTACTACAATTTCACACCGCCACCCCTCAAACACCACACTGTCCCAAACACCACCACCCCTCAAACAGCACAATTGTCCCAAACAGAGCCTAAACTAAGATAGTCTGAACTTATCTCATTAACAAGTTAAACTGCCAAGTTATTTATACATAAAATATATTATTCAATATTGCTGTTGAATTGTCCTTAGTTTGGTTGTATCAGGGATATGGGTCTATACATCTATAATGTTTCTAATATATGCATATCGTATGAACATCAGGTCATATTTTTGAAAAGTGTTGTGGTATTGGTGGGTTCTCCAAGCTTACAAATTCCTATTGCTTGGTTACTATTGCAGGATCAGAGAACTTCTATAGGTTCGTTCCTTGAGTATTGATGCTTTTTTGTTTTTATACTTCCCCATTTCTCTCACTCCCTTTGTTTTTTTCTGCTCACACAAATGACGCATTTTTACCATGTAGTGAAACCTCCTTTTATATGCAATGTTGTTGTTGATCATATGAGTGTCTTGTTAGTGTGTTCAAAGATGAGCTTGGCGATGCTATTCCTGTGGTGAAAGCCTCTATTGCTAGCGGTAGTCCAATAATCGGCTGTGAATGTGTTGGTAAGTGTTAATAAGTTACCCTAACTTTAGTGGTCTGTGTAATCAAATCACCGCTCATTGCACTCCCTTCGTCGTTCAACACGGAATGCGAAAGGCTAATTTTGGCGTTCCGCACTCCGTTTTGAACTTGATCTAGCGGCATTTGGCATTCGCTGTTGTGTTCCATCATTGGTGCGAAATGCCTCGCAAAAGAGTTCCTAAATCTCTAGACATGCTTTTTTGTGTTGTTCATTCATTCCATATCTTTTCAATAGGAAATACGAAGGGGCTTCTTTTGCCTCACACTACCACTGATCAAGGTAAAGTTTTCATTTTAGTCAATTATTGTTGCTAGATTATCTTAAAATTTGTGTATTTTGGCTTGCTACTTTCTGATAATATTACTAGTTATGATATAGTATTAAGATTTATTTGTCACACATCATTGTAAGTTGACAATGTATGACTTAGAAGTTTATTCTCTACATGCATTCATGTATGTTTTCTACAACAAGCTTGATAATGGAATTATCAATTAATTCCTAAATGACTGTCACTAACTTTAGTCATGTTGACGGTTTCATGTTTTGGCATTAATAACTGCTTGTTGAATATTTTTCACGAAACTATATTATGATTATTTTAGGACAAATGTGATTATATATACGCCATTTATAATCTTATTTGTAGCAGTAATTCTAGAGAATATTTAAATATTAATTACTATGATTGATTAATCTTTTAATTTGGTAATATACTTTTGGAGTATTTGGACTAAAACAAAAGAGTTCTCCCCTTAAAAAAGTGGTCATAAATAACAAGTAAAGAGAAATTTAAAATAACAGAACGCATATGTCTAACAAAAATAATTCTTTGGACCTCCTTCGTCACAAGTTAATCTTGAGGAAGAACAAATAAAGACAAAATTAAAATAACTGAACTTGGATGTCTATCAAAAAAAAAGGAGTGTTAGATCTCATTCACATGCAGGCATGTTGGATGACATCTCCAACAACAGCTATAGGACTTCGTGCGTTTTTATTTTTATAGCAATTACTTGAATTTAGACAAATCATTGTGTATCGCATGGTTCAAAATTTTGTATATCCAATCGTTGCTCCATGTCATGATGGTTTGTAATGGAAATTTTTCTACAATATTGTGATGGTATCTCCATCTAATGTTAGGATTCTGAACTAAATTAAGTTATTTGTCGCACGCATGACGTTTCAACTCAATGTTGAGTTTAGGTAAATATTTGTTTAAGAAACCCCTTCTCTACACTAACAGTCTTTGTACAGAAATCCAATTTCATATCTCTAAAGACATTCTCTTCTTTTCAGGTTACTCTCTTGTTTTTGGGGCTTATAGATTTATTATATTGTAGTGACACATTTATTTAAGCTTGGTTGAAGCTCACGCACTCGAGTTATATATAAGTATTTTGTTTACTTTTTTATCATTGATTTACATGAGATATCTATTGTCATTGAACCAATTCACTGTGTTACTCTTTTTATTTGAACCAAGTCAGTGTAAGCCAATATCATACTACTACAAACATTGTATGAGTATGATTGCTCTATAAATTTTTGAACCCAGATTTTGGGAGTTCATCAATCATAATGGTCATGAGTTCATCTTTTTTTCGAGATATCATTTTTGTTTGCAGTAGATAAAATGCAGATGTTATAGTTATTAACATAGCATTTGAAATTTGAATGAATGTTGATGATATCTCAAAAATATGAAAGGGAAGATTTCATTTATTTGTTTTTGTATACGAATTGAGTGAGAAAATATTATTTTGTTTTCTATTAAGCTTTATTTGGCATTGCGTTTTCATGTCGGTGGCCGGAGCAAACACCGCCAGACAACTGAAAAACAAGCCTGAGGTTGTTGTTTGCTCTCGCAAATAGGCGGAAAAACCCCACTTCATATGGAAAAAATAACCGAATTTACATATTAATGCCTTCTTTTGTGCCAACAATTACTTCAAATTTTTTTGTATGTATATTGGTAAACGATTTTGATATATTAATCTTCAGATCTTTGGGCTGGTGCAATCATGAATGGTTTTAAATATTGTTTTTTTCATGCCAGTATCAAAAAGTTGAAGTCTTTACACATTTTGACACTCTTAAAATTCCAACTTACCGCGCAAGTTCAATGTCGTTCTTTTTTAACCAATTCTATACATTTAAACACCTATGAAATTATTCTATATTGTAGTTAATTAATTTTGTAGTGATAGTAAAAGTTGAACTTAGTATGAACTATGTGAATGCATGTAGCTTTGTGCACTTAGTTAATATTGATCATTAACCACTCTATCCAAAACCAATGAATTTTACGTAGGATGCGTTGGTTCTAACATTGTATTAGAACAAGCTAAGCCCAACGACCCATACCCACGTCAACCAACTCAAAAACTCTTGAAGAAGTATGCACTTAATATAAATTATTGTCCCCCTTACAACAAATTGCATTTAGGTTTGATGCATGATATCGAAGCAAAAACTCCAAAATGTTGATTATGTATTTATGTAGCATTGTTTCACCGACAAATTTATACTACAGATGGCCTATATATACTGGAGGTAGATAGAGTTTTGAGACCAGGAGGCTACTAGATCCTCTCCGGTCCACTGATACATTGGAAGGTGCATTATAAAGGATGGGAAAGAGCTGCAGAAGATCTGAAGCATGAACAAGACTCAATAGAGGATCTGGCAAAATGACTTTGCTGGAAGAAGGTGATTGAGAAGGGTGATCTTGCAGTATGGCAGAAGCCCATTAATCATGGGAGATCACCTAACAAACATCATCCGTTTGGACATAAAAGTGGATGAAGTTATAGCAATCTCAAGCCTGAGGATAAGCTCAATCATGTGAAGAATTCATCAAGAGATACATGCAATCATTATTTTTCATATTATATGAAATCGATATTTAATCTCTTTACAATTCATTGAATGTAATTTACCACCCATTAGTTCTATTTTATAAACATTTACTTCTCAATCTTGCATGCTGTGTAAAATACTACTAAGGTTCTGTTTTGGGGGACTTATTTTCACCGGTCAAGCGGTTACTACCGCATGAACCGTACCTTAATTAAGGTCCTATTCATGCGGTCGTAACCGCTTGAACGGTGAAAATAAATCCCCCCAAAATGAAGCCTAAGTTTGTTGTTCTACTTCTAGTCATGTCCTATTTTCAGTAGATATACTATTGGATATTGTTCAGTTGCAATGTGCTCAAGTTTGTATGATTGGATGTTTTTTCTTTTGTACTTCGGGTAGATTGTTTACTACTAAATGTTTCCACTGCCATTACACACTCTTACTTTGATTGCATGAACATAGTATTAGAGGTTATGCACTACCTAAATAGGGTCCACCCAACATAGTGATATAGACTCATGTTGGGGAAGAGTCTATACTCACTTCGAGAAAGCCTGAAAAGGGCATACCCACATGGGAAGTGTTGATCACTATGCATTATTAGTGCTAGTTTTGTATTTTATTTTAGTTTTACAATTCTTAGTGTTTTAATTTTCATTTGATAATTTATGTAACAATTTATACTTGAACCTATGTGTAATTTTGCAAGGGGTCCATGTATACCCTTGCATAAGTGAATGAAAGAAGCTATTGAATGTTAAATTAATCCCATCGTGCTCTGCCTCCTTATCGTGCCCTAAATCAGGCCGCGTCAGTGATTGCTCATTTGTGGGTCCCCATAATGACAGTATCAACATTGTGCGTGTGTTAGCTGCATTTAATCCTTTTTGTAAATTTGTGTTGTCATTATTTCATCGGGCCGTTTACCGCAATCTCCCTTATAAATTTGCAAAATTACAGGTTGCACCAAAAAACACTCAACCTCATGCAAGTTTACATTTCATAACATGCATGCACAAAAATACCCCCTTCGAAGAAAGCGTGCGAGAGGTATTTTTTGCATGCATGTTATGAAATGTAAACTTACATGAGAGAGGTATTTTTGTGCATGCATGTTTCCTCATGCTCGATGAATTTGATTGCGAGCATCCGTAGGTTGCACAAATTTTATGGGTTGCGAACAAGCTTTCAGTGAATTCTGGGCCTCCTCCCAATTGCAATTCTCATTTTGAGAAATTACAAAAATTTGCAAAAGTGCAATGTAGCGCAACAAATAAATTACACTGCATTGCAAACTACAACAACCTCAGGTCACTGCAAGCACATAGATATAATGCACAAATCATTTGATGCCATTGATTTAGTAAATCCTTTAGTAGAACTTATTTAAAGATGTCAACAAGCAAACCCGGCGACATTTATAAATTGCATGACATTGTAAACATTGCAATGGCTGGGAACCATCATGCTCTTCATGGTCTTGTGTTATTTGAAGCCTCCTTCACTTATTTTTTAGGTTAGTATCATTGTTAATGTTGAATGATGCCAGTATCTAGGTTCATATAGATATAATGCAATCACCACTTTGATTTTATATGTCTGTATTTTTGTGCTTTCACATATATATTATGACTATTTAATCAATCCACTCAAATTGATTACGAGCTATACCAACGAATACATAGCACGATATTTTTCAAAAACACCGTGGTAGCCTTTAAGAGCTATGCCAACGTTTTTAAAACAAAATGCCGCAACAAGCTATGCCGACACTAGCAACAATAACGATTTTACGAGGTTTTTTAAACCGTCACAAAATCAATAGCGATGTTTTAAAAATGCCGTCAAAGGCTTTAAAAAACGTGGCTACGGCGGGCCTCCCTTCCTTTTTTTTCTTCATTTCCCTCCTCTCTTTCTCCCTCTCCCCCCCCCCCCCCGGTCGGGCCTCACTCCGGTACCACTGAATTGGACTGAATTTGTGCGATTCCCGTTTTACCCTGCAGTTAATTCGAGCCTTTCGCGATTCTCTCTTCTTCCCCCGCACCGACTGGCGCAGCCCTACCTCCCCGCGCGATTCTCTCTTCTTCCCCCGCACCGACTGGTGCAGCCCTACCTCCCCGCCCGATCTCCTCACTCCCTGACGGAAGCCTGAAGCCACGACATCTTCCCTCTCGCCATTCATCTCCGGCACGGCATCGACAGGTTCGGTTTGGCATGGTGTTCCCACCTCCTGCTTTTTCTCTCCCAGCTCGACGGAAGTCCCCGACGCTCCCGCAACAGCCCATCGTGCGCCCTCCAGAAGCCACCACCGCTGCCTCCGGCGTCCCCCTGCTCGACAACGTCTCCTCCAGTCCGCAACTGCCGGGAAAAATTTCGGTCGGGGGCTTCGCCCCCGAACCCCAGAGCAGGGGGCGCGCTGCCCCCCTGCAACCCCCCAGCGAGCTCAGCGCCGAGCTCGACCGGCGAAATCACATTGTCCTCCAAAACGGAGCATAAGTGTGCAAGTTCCTTTTTCTATTTCTACAGCTTTTTCTTCCATGAATCACATTGTTTTCCCTCTTGCTAAATTTAAACGACTGCCATTCATTTCTCATAATCATCTTTCACCGTGCATTTTTGATTTATTGCACTGTGACATTTGGGGGCTCTTTCATCACGATACTCATGACTTTGGTTGATGATTGCTCTCGATACACGTGGATTTACCTTCTAAAAATCAAGGCCGAAGTTCCTGCTGCTATTAAGAAATTTTTACAATTAGTGCAAACTCAGTTTGGCCTTGTAATCAAACGTTTCAGATCTGATAACGCCAAAGAGTTAGCATTAACAGACTTTTTTCAACAAGGGACTCTCCATGATTTTTGTTGTGTTGAATGTCCCCAATAGAATTCGGTGGTTGAACGGAAGCATCAACACCTTCTTAACATTGCTCGAGCTTTGTTTTTCCAATCAAAAGTTCCATTATCTTTTTGGGGTGAGTGTGTCGGGACTGTTGCATTCCTTATAAACCGACTACCTACTCCACTTCTTCATGGACAGTAACCTTTTCATATACATATAAACAAAAACCTGATTATAACTCCACTAAAATATTTGGATGCTTGTGCTTTGATGTCACCCTTCATGCTCATCGAACAAAGTTTTCACCAAGAGCTATACCTGCCATTTTTGTTGGTTATTCACTACGGTACAAAGGCTACAGGCTTTACAATTTGGCAACACAATTTTTTGTATCCCGTGATGTTATTTTTCATGAAACACAATTTCCATTTGACAATATCTCTTTGTTAACATCTCACAAAGATCCTTTTTCCACCACCGTTATACCTTTACCTCAACTTCATTCTGATGCCTACAGTATCACTTCCATTCAGCCGGCCGCCACTCCACATTTATTACCTGTTGCACCTCAACTCAGTTTGGCCTTGTAATCTAAGACATTCATCTCATCAATCCCACCAGCCTGCATACTTGAAAGATTATACATGCTCTGCTATTCCATACCCTATCCAACAGTATTGCAGTTTGAACAAACTCAGTCCATCCTATAAAGACTTTGTTCTTCAAATTTCTGCCACGCCTGAACTGCAATTTTACCATCAAGCCGTTAAAATACCTGAATGGCGTCAGGCAATGGATGAAGAACTCAAAGCCATAGAAGCAAATAAAACCTGGACCGTTGTTCATCTACCACAAAACAAACGATGTATTGGATGCTGCTGGATATACCGGGTCAAATACAAGGCTGATGGCAGTATAGACCGTTACAAAGCAAGATTAGTCGCCAAAAGGTACACACAACAAGCTGGAATAGATCTGACACTTTTTCACCAGTTGTCAAACTGACCTCTGTACGGGTTCTATTAGCCGTGGCTGTAGCAAAATCATGGTCCATCCAAGAACTAGACATAAATAATGTCTTTCTAAATGGTGATCTACATGAAGAAGTTTACAGGAGTTACGTTTGGGATACCCTGTAAAGAAAGACAGTATGGTTTGCAAGCTTCATAAATCAGTTTATGGCTTACGCCAGGCCTCTCGGCAAATGGTTTCACAAATTTTCCACAACTCTCTTAGCTAATGGTTTTGTACAATCTAAAAATAACTACTCACTGTTTACATCGGGCTCAGGTTCTACTTTAGTTCTCCTACTAGTGTATGTCGAAGACATTGTTTTAATGTGCCTAATTTACCTTCTCTTTATCAAGTCCAGACCAAGTTACAGAGCCTTTTCAAACTATAAATTCTGGAAAATCTTAAATACTTTCTGGGGTTGAAAATAGCCCGTTCTTCCCGTGGCATTGTCTTATCTCAGAGAAAATACACCTTAAGCCTTCTTGAGTACACTGTACACTGGATTTCTCAATTCCAAGCCTCCTCCATTACCAATGGATCCTAATCTCAAGTTACATTCCACCGAGCGTGACCATCTACCTGATGCTTCTTCTTACTGGCGGCTTCTGGGACGGCTAATGTATTTGACGGTTTCTCGACCTGACATTACTTATACTGTGCAGAAATTAAGCCAATTCATGTCTTCTCCACGAACCTCACATATATGCATGTAGTCTACCATCTTCTTCAATATCTCAAAAACAAACCAGGACAAGGTTTATTGTTCTCATCCCAAAATAATCTCAGGCTTACCGCGTATTCAGATGCAGATTGGGGAAGTTGTTTAGACACCGGAAGATCCACCATTGGGTTTTGCGTGTTTTTGGGTGATTCGTAGTGAAGTTGTCCGATAACAACGTCTTCTACTACATTTTGAGATTAATATCACCACTACTATGTTATTCTGCGACAACCAATCTGCTCTTCATCTAGCTTCCAATCCAAGTTTTCATGAGAGATTCAAGCATATTGACATTGATTGTCATTTTGGTCGTGAACTCATTCAAGCAGGGGTTTTAAAGTTGGTACACATTGAAGCTCAATATCAGCTAGCATTTTAAAGTTGGTACACATTGAAGCTCAATATCAGCTAGCAATGACTTCAGAAATGAGGCGCATCCGAAAGCAGTAAAGCCAAGCAAACTAGACGACAAGGCCGACATCATCCTAAAACACATGCCCGACGAGGCCCGCCTTCTCAAGGCCTACCGAGAGCTACCTGCGAGCACCCGTCTCAACGAGGGAATCGCCGGTGGCCTAGACGAGGAGGACGACGATGCTGGAGACGACTACATCGAGTTCATTTTGATTATTTATTTTTCTTCTACTCTTTTCAAATGACAAATTTTGATTTTGATTTTTGTTAACGAACTTTGTTTTCACCCTGCTTTATTTATATGAGGGTGTTTATGAGTTGATAGGCGGGACTTTTTTTTAATTTAGGGAGGACTACAATGATAACGCATGAGTTTGTGTCCATTGAAGTTGTTTATTTCATATATACACTGTTTATTAACAATGTGTTTCAGCAGAGCTTTGTTATACACGTTATTTTCCATCTTCCATTATCCTCATGATCATCCAAGTTTGCAGTGAAGTTATGAGCTGTTCTAGCAAGTTTGAAGTTGATGTCAGTCAACTGCATAATGACTGCTTCAGAAGCTTTCAACTGCTCATTCACGATGCTTAGTACAGAACCGATGTTCTTCATCTCCCCCACATTTTTCTGAAGAGCGGCCAATCTCAAAGCATCCGGAGAAAGAATTTCACCGATCCTCGCACTCCATTCCTGATGGAACTTTGAAGCGTTCTCCGGCAGCTCAATTGTGCCAATGCTCAACTCTTTCTCCATTATTTCAATCTCTTGATCCTCTTTAACATAATTAATTGCAGCCTCCAACATTTTGGGAGCTTGTTCGTCGTTGTCAGCGTGGAAACCACTTCTAATACTCAAAACATGATCAAGTTCTATATCTTTGGTAATGTGTTCATGCTTCAAGTTGGAGAATTTTCGGCTTAGTCTAACATCTTCATCAGACCCATTGCTCTTCCTTGAATCGAAGGCAATATCTTTCTTATTTTCTGTTTCCAGTTGGGCTGTGCTTCCCTTCGATCTTTTTGCTTTGTTCTCTCTTGTTTTGCATAGCAAATTACTATCCACGGCAGTTTCTTCTTGTGCGAGAAGTCTTTCGGTATTTGATACTTCCTCCAAAAGCCACCACCGCTGCCTCCGGCTTCCCCCTGCTCGACGACGTCTCCTCCAGTCCGGCAACTGTCGGGTCGCCTTTTTTCCTTCAACAAGTTTAGGGATTGATACATATTGAGCAAATTTTGGATGATCATCGCATCGTTGAAGAATATGATGCTGCACTGCGGGACGATGGTGATCCGAACCATGTCGACTACGCTGATCCTTTTATTGGCTCCGAATCTGGCGTCAAATTCAGCAACACGCCCCATTCTATTCAGTCCAATCGCAAGCGCCGCAAGCCAGGACCAACATCGCTGCAAATGAATCGACCTCGAGAAAAAAGCACATTTTTGAGTAGGACGTGAATTTTCCTAGCAATGATGGCAACACAGAAATCAAATTTGCTGAGCTTTAAAGTTGAACTCCGAATAGTTAGAAGGTTATTTGGTTACCGCATCAAAGTACTTTATGTAACAGCCGAACTCCCAATTATATCTGGAAGAAACACAAAATCATCAAAAAGATCAGTGAGATCTTCACTTAGCCGACATCTGGATTATGTCCATGTTACATTATACAACAATTAATATGAAGCAGCCTTCAACAATTCACTTTGGGCCCAATAAACGCAATCTAGCCTCTGCGACAAAATGAGAATGGTTTGTTCAGAAAACAGTAGAAGAAATGTAATACGAGTTTAAAAAATGGATTATTGTCGTGAATTCTCGTTCTCCATTCATTATCACATAGATTGATTGCTGCCCAGACCTTTAAGAAGAAGCCATATGCATGCAATCAATTCTCAATCACCTTTCTTCTAACATTAATCTTTAAATTAAAAACCAAAAGAAATTAATCAATTTGTGGGCAGAAAATCTCAAGTTCATAAGGAATTAGTAGTTTGGTTCCAACAGGTAAATATGTAGACCTTCATGGAAGCTTAGAGCTAATCAAACTAAATGAAATCTAGTGAGGTTATCTTGTGGCAACAATGAGAGGAATCAATCATGCCTCATCACAACAATAAAATCATTATAGTTAATGACTTGATCATATATATATATTTTAATTCCACACCCAGAAAGTTTTTGTTTCAATTTATTTACTTCAACCAAAAAACATTATGCTAATCAACATGAATAAGAGTATTAGTAAATTCAATTAATTAAATTTATTAGCTATGTCTCGAAACCTAACTTATTCAGAAATATTCTCAAAATTTGTCATCAACCAATTGAGGAGATTGCGCAGGTGCACCCAAACCCGCTCTCCGACCCGCACCTTTTCTTCATTTCGCTCTTCTCTATTTCTCCCTCCCCCATTTCCTTCTCCTCCCCCTCTTTTTTCTCTCCCCCCTCCCCCTCCCCCCTTTTTTCCCCCTCATACTCGGGCCTCACTCCGGTTCACTGAATCCGACTGATTTTGCTCTCTTCCGAAAATACCCTACCGCCTCCTCACAAAAACAGGAATCCGCCGGCTATTCTTTCTCGCGATTTGCCCGATGAAGCTCGTCGATGAAGAAGAGGCGTTCGCCGACTCCGCCAGGTACCTCCCTCTTCTTCTTCTTCTCTTCCAATTCCTCCTCTCTCCTTCCTCCTATTTAAAAATGAAATTCTCCCACCGTTCTATAAAGCTTCTCTCCCGCTTCTCTCCCGCTTCTCTCCGGCCATCTTCGTCGCCGGAGGCAAAGGAACAAGGAAAGAAGGCTCATTCATTGTTTCGCCATGGCCGCCGCCGTCGCCGCCGAGTCAGTTCCGCCCCAATATTACTTCTCTTCTTTCATTTGAGATTTTGTGTAATCTAGGGTTTTGAGTTTGTCTTCTTCGTTGAAGCAGATACACAAAGGAGGAGCTTCCTTCTTCTTTGGATGCTACTGCAGAGCCACCTGCTCTGTTTGATGGAACTACAAGGTATGCCTGCTGCTAGATCTCTTAATTAACTTGTAATTTCTTAGGATTTCATTTCATTTCCTTCTTTGAAGCTCAATAAATACTTTTATTAGGGTTTGAGATTTTAGGCTGCTGTGTGATTAATTAGGGTTTTTTTTTCTGTTGTGGGTTCTAGGTTGTACATTTCTTACACTTGCCCTTATGCACAGCGCACCTGGATTGCTCGGAATTACAAGGTCAATAATAGTTTTGTGAATCTTCCTTCTCATTTTATTATCTTTATCTATTCAATTTGGCCAAAATTTTAAGGGTATTTAGATCCGGGCAAGATCAAAAATGCTCATTTTGGGACCTAAATACTCTTGAATGAGCATTTTTGGTGCTGCTCCGACCTAAATATTCTTGAAATATTGGCTTAAGGGGGGTGCAGAATAGTCAATGTAGAACTCTAAACTTGAGAAGGACGCCAATCAGAAAAGAAAAATTGTTTACGCCATGCTTAGAAAAGCAAAGCAATCCACAGCTGAGAAGTAAGTGATTTTGAAGGAGATGAAAATAAAAAGGACCAAAAAAAGCTGAATTATAGGCTGAAAAGGTGGAAGAGTGTGTGAAGCTAAACAAATGAAAAGCTCGCAAGAGTTGCCATCAACTAAAGTTGAAATTTAAGGATAGGAGTTGTAGAGTTGCAATCAAGCAGTAAACTCAGCCTGGGTTTTTTAATTGCGTACCTGGCTAAAGAGAGCAAGAGAAAACATAATTTCTCATGGAAAAGGCAGGTGTTTTAATAAAATTATTAGAGTTTCAGGATCAAGTACTGAAATATAAGTGACAATAATCTAGGTGATATACAGAAGTATCAAGATCAAGATTGGCTTAAAACACAAAAGTACAAAGTTGTCCTGGAGGTAGAAAAATCATTCAGAGCTAGATGCATTTGCAGAGTAATTAAGAATAAAAGAGACAAAAAATAGAGAATTGCCGAGGATGGACCACATGGCATTTGAGTTATCTGGGAGGCCAAAAGCATAATTAGCTCACTAAGTATTGTGTTATAATGGAAAAAAAGGGTAAGGAGGGGAAAGAAAATCTCATGAAAGTAAAGTAAAGCAGCGGCCAAGTACATGCTGCAGGTCTCAGAAAAAAATAATCGGTAATCTCATGCAAAAAGCAAAATATATAACTCGCAACACATCATGGGATAAGGAAGATGGAGGCAGAATTCGATAATTGAAAGGGAACACACAACGACCCTGGAGCAAATAAAATAAGTCATTTACATACTGTAATATCTCACACAGATCAAGGAAAATCAAATATGTTAACATAATCCAAAAAAGTCAGAACCCAAATTCAAATCCTTAAGAAAGCCTTTATTATGTGTATATGATTTTAATCATCAATTTGACAGGCCTTAATGAATCCATTGTTAATCGTTGGCCAAAGTCCTATAGATGTTAAGGAGAACTTTTTTATTTATGAAACAGGATAAAACATTCCAGTTTCATTCATGTTCCTTGTGTGATATTATTTTATTATGTAATTATTGTATAGCCTTGGTCTAGAATCGCCCATTTTCTTCCCCCTTCGGATACATTGTTTCTTGCGCAATGTTCCAACAAGAAAATTAATTTATGATATTTACATTGAAGCAAATTGGGCTAACATGTTATCATCATGTGGTAGTTTATTTTTTGGGAAGCACGCCACTAAAATTGCAATTGTCCTTACACTCCTTGTCCAGCTTTATGGTGAAAGAAAGAGTAGATAAAACATTCCAGTTTCAATCGCTTGTTTTCCTCTATCCTAGCGTGTTCAAGTTGTAGGGATTACATATGTATCTTTGAATTCGACTAGGTTTTCATTTGCAGTTTTGAATCTGCTTGCAGGAGTCGTTGGGTGTTTGGTTAGAGCTGGGATTAGGAGTGTAGATTGGTCGGGATGAGCGTAGTATTTGGTTGTAAGCTGGGAATTCAACTAGGTCGTGTAGATTACTCTTCTTCTACACGATATAATCTATTGTGTTTGGCATTGTAATCAAACAATTTGTTTGTTTTTGCCCTTGTATCCCCACCTCCATCCGCATCTCCGCAGCCATCCGACGAACCACCATCCAAGCACGTAACATATACTTAGATATTAGTGAGATTATCACTAAAGACCGACCCCACTATAGTGGGATAAATACATGAGTGTTGTGTTGTAGTCTCTTGCCTCGCCGCCTATGGTCAATTATTTTTGGTAGGGTGAATCAGTTCTAGCATCAACTTAATGCAATAAATAATATTAGCAACTTTTTTTTTGTTTCCTTTGAATGCTTAATCATTACCTTATGTATGGCAATCACCATACTAACTTAAAAGTAAACTTTATAGGAGATCAACAAGATAGAGGCCTATACTCAAACGCGTCGCAATCCAGCAGAGTTGATTGCCATCAGTAGAAAGAGGTTTGGGGTGAGTATTGAGCTTATTTTCATCTCTGTTTGGTTTGATCCCCCTATACATTATTCAGCATTAACAGTGGAATTTTACTGTTTTCACTTTCTGTTTTCCAGATCAATTGAAGAATTCATCCTCCTCCTCTTCAGGTTTTGTGATCAATTAAAATCCTCCCTTTGTAAGCTCTAATCTTAATTTTATTGCTTTTGCTGTTCAGTTGGTACTCATATTGCAGGTGCTGTTGTGTGTTTGTGCTACAGGCCTGCCTGCTCATGTCTAAGCATGCTTATCTAGAATCACTGTTTCTGTATATCTGGGGGAGTTAATAATGTTGTTATCTGGGGTTTTTTAGAGTCTTTGTGAAATAATAAACTTTGAGATTTGGTTGATGAATGGTGTTTAATGTGATGGAAAATGTGGAATAATTTTGCTTCTATCAAATTACTGATGAAGATAAAGCCTGCTTAGATTCAAGAAATGCCAAATACATTTAATAATAGCACCCCTCTTGATAGGAGATGTTAATGGCTCTGCTTATTTTGATGTTTTCTCTCTATTGGAGGTGGTAAAAAAATGTTTATTCTGATGTTTTTTCTCTATTGGCGGTGGTAAAAAAATGTCAATCATTTTATTGTTAACCGCAACCCGTTATTGGCTAGTCGCACCCCAAAATCTGCTAATTTTTTGCGCCTTTTCAGAACAAGTCTTGTACATGAAATTTCAGGAAAAGTGTTCAACACGAAAGTTGTAGATCTACAACTTTCGTGTTAACATTTTTCCTGAAATTGCATGTACAAGGCGTATTTCTGAAAGGCGTAAAATCTGAGCATATTTCCAAAGTACGCCTTGTACAAGAATTTTTAGGAAAAGTGCTCAACACGAAAGTTGTAGATCTCATCGACGATATCTACAACTTTCGTGTTGAGCACTTTTCCTAAAATTGCATGTACAAGACATATTTTGAAAAGGCGCGAAAAATTAACAGATTTTGGGGTGCCACTAACAAATAGCTGGTTTGCGGTTAACAATCACCTAAAAATCTGTTTTTTTATAACTCCATTCTCCATTCCCAACGCTCCAAATGTTATTTTGGCCTTCCGCCGAAGTTGCCCACCGCTCGATAACACTGCTCTCATTCCCGCCGTTGAAACAAATAGAGCTAATTATTGGGTGTGGATCTTGCACCTATCTACCGCCCATGATATAAAGGCTCCGTTTGGCATGGCGGTGGCGGTCATGAACATGGGGTTATATTGCATTTTGTTAACGTCCATCTAAGAAACTTCATCCGCTTTTATGTTCAAACGGATGATATTTGTTAGGTGATCCTTATTATTATCAATTTGATTGGGACCTCCTTCGAAGTTTGTATAATTTTAGCTTGCACCTCTCTTAACTTTTAAAATTACATTTAATTCTAATTCCATGTATCCAATTCCGTTCGTTTCAAAGGTGCCCTAGTAGAAGTTGTTGGGGAACTCGGGCTTTTTTATTTATAGTTTTGTGCCCTTTTTTGTTATTACATTTTCTGTTTTTTATGTTAATTTAATTTCTGTTTGAAAAAGTTTACTAACATCAGCATGACCGCAATCTATCATAATATTTTCATTATTAATTTTTTGTCATTTATAAATATTTTGTTCATTGTGCCCTTGCAAAATTTTCTTGAAAGCCTTTTTTTGCAAAAGAATTTTGAAAATCCAAAAAGATTGAATTAACGGAGCGTAAAGTAAAACTTGATTTAACGACGTAGAGAAGAAGAAATGATACGGCGCGGCTGCCACGCACTGTTATGAGTCTATGTAGCCCATTGACATTATCGTACTTTTATTTTATCATTCGCCTATATATAAGAGTGGTAGTTTGATTAAAGGGACATCTTTTGGAGTGTGCTGAGTTGAGCGTTCGCCCGAGACCTGTGGCCGGGGCGCGTGCTGTGCCTGGACGATGAAAATTCAATTGCAGGAAACCCTAAACATAAGAGATGTTTATCACTTGGGTGGTATAGGGTTTGATTGAGGCGGCTTTTTTGCTCCGGTGAGTTTCCATAGAAAACATCATCTTCATAAAATGTATTTGGTATGACAACGATTATGACCACCACTAAAAAAAGAACTAATTTTGAACATAAAAATGGTTGGAGTTCGTCGGGTGTTCACGAGCACCGATTTAGACTGCTCGGCATGGTAAAGATTTGTGTCACAATGTTTTTCTTTCACTATATATATGAATCCCTAAATTAATTAGCACAAAACGCCGTGTATTAGGATGTTTTTTCTTTCCCCCTTCTCTCCCCCCCCCCTTTTCTTCTCCTCCCCCTCTTTTTCTTTCTCTTCCCTCCCCCCTCCCCCCTTTTTTCCCCCTCAAACCGGAGTGGAACCCGGCGGCCCCCCCCTTTCTCCTCCCCCTCTTTTTCTTTCTCTACCCACCCCCTCCCCCCTTTTATCCCCCTCATACCGGAGTGGAACCCGGCGCCCCCCCCCCCTCCCCCCCCCCCCCCCCCCCCCCCCCCCCCCCGCGCTCGCACCAGGGCTCCGTCACGCCACCTCTTTTGCGCATCCGCTCGCTGGCGCCGCTCCCTTCGGCCCCCCTCCGGGCACACGCTCGTGGCAAGGCCGCCGAGCGCACCATTCGCTGCGCGCACTCGTTTCGATTGCTCACCCTCTTTCAGTGAACTTAGAATAATTTTACCAAAAATACTAAACTTTATAGAGGAAGACAAGACGACAGCCAGATGCCATGAACAATAGGCAAGGGCTCCTGAAATTCTACGACAACGTGGAGCAAAACTATCATTAATTTATAAAGGGTGCTGTTACTAGAAAATCCAGTTTGATTTCTAGCAAATCATTACTATTAACAAACTCTTATTTTTTTAAATGGTTATTTAAAAATCATTTTGTTACTAGCAAACCAACATAAATTTTTTAAAAAAAAATATATTTTTTAAAGCATTCATTCTTTCAAAATAACCCGCTGCATATAATGACATTACAAATGATTTCAAATGTATATATTCAACCACTTATGTTAGCATTATATATGAGTCAAAATGCCGCAAATGTTTAGTATGTCCAAAACTGCTTTTTCAACAAAATATCATTATCTGCACCAAAATCTTTAAACAAAATATCGGTCGGTGTAGAAATATATTTGATTTCTAATTCCTATAAGGATGTGCTGTAAATACGAGTTTTTTTTTTCATATAGGAATATATACGTTCTTTTGAACTGTGTCTTATACGTACAATTTCATTAGAAGTGTTCAACATGAAAGTTGTAGATCTCGACGAGATCTATAATTTTCATGTTGAACACTTTTTGATTTGAAGCACTTTAGATCCCCGATTTGACCGCTGAAAAAAATTACGTCGTACATATTACGGACGTCCGGGATCGGCGTGACTTTTTTCGGGGGCTAATTCGGAGGCCCCCGATTTGGGCCCCGAAAAAAGTCACGCCGAAAATTTGTACGTTCCTGCATGTCTTTTTTAGGGCCCAAATTGGAGACCTAAACAGCTTCAAATCAAAAAATGATCAACATGAAAGTTGTAGATCTCATCGAGATCTACAACTTTCATGTTAATCACTTTTTCAAATGAGAAATATTTGGGGCTCAAAATTCAAAAATACAAAAATTGTCAAAAAACAAATCACTTTTTCAAATGAGAAATATTTGGGGCTCAAAATTCAAAAATGCAAAAATTGTCAAAAAACAAGATTTGTTTGCTAGTAGTAATTTTTGGGAAGAGAAAAAAACACAAAAAATGACAAATCTATTTTTTTTCTTATTTGCTAGAAAGGAAAGTGGGTTTGCTAATGCACCATTTATAAATCTTGCAAGCATGCATTAATGGAAGGTCTTGTTGATGCCGAAATATTTTTTTGCCAAATTCCACTCTCTCAAAAATAGCAGCGGAATAAATCATATTTTGAAAGGTACCTCACAAAAAGGGCAAGGAAATATCCATATTCAAATATCTTCTCAAAAGTATTCTCTTAACTCTAAATTTGCCAGAAAATACTTGCCGTGACACATGCATGCCCATGATTATGCGGCCCCAAGTCATCATGAGTACGAGAAAAATTTTCGCGTTCATCACTTCGCGGGTCATGACTCGTGAAAATTCAGTGGCATTTGATAGGGTTCCCCCTTAATTTTCCTGAACCGTGCCGAAGGAAGCAAGCACACCCGCGCAAAAGTGGGCACGCAAGCGCAACATACCCGTACGCGCTCCCTGCGCTTGCTCATCGCACCAGCACAAGATGCACGCGCAGGAGTGCAAGCCATGGACGAATATAATGGCTAATTCAAAATGCGTACATGTTTAGAAAACAGTCAAGTACGTTTAAATTAGGTGGTTGTTAACCGCAAATCAGCTATTTGTTAGTGGCACCCCAAAATCTCATTACTTTTCGCGTCTTTTCGAAATACGTCTTGTACATGCAATTTTAGGAAAAGTGCTCAACACGAAAGTTATAGATCTCGTCGAGATCTACAACTTTCGTGTTGAGCACTTTTCCTGAAATTGCATGCACAAGGCGTACTTTGGAAATATGCTTAGATTTTACGCCTTTCAAAAATACGTCTTATACATGCAATTTCAGAAAAAATGTTCAACACGAAAGTTGTAGATCTCGACGATCTACAACTTTCGTGTTGAACACTTTTCTGAAATTGCATGTACAAGAGGTATTTCGAAAAGACGCGAAAAATTAGTAGATTTTGGGATACGACTAACCAATAACGGGTTGCCGTTAACCATCACCTTAAATAAAAGATGAGAACAATTGAATTGAGAGCGGCAACGAACAATATATGTCTGATAAATGGCAGGAAGAGAGAATTTTGATTAATACAACCAACCTAATTAGAAAATTGAAACATAACAATGCATGACATTCCCTATCTTACATCCATCGTTATTATAACGGCCTCATCATTTTATGAACTCAAGCAGACACCAGTTGTACAACGCCGCCCACCTACTTGACTTCTGCTCCGTTTGACACGGTCGTGGCGGTCGTAAACGTATGGGTTAAATCGTCATTCGTTAAGGATCACCTAAAAAACATCATCCGTTTGGACATAAAAGTGAATGAAGTTCTTTAGATGGACGCTAACGAATGACAATTTAGCCCTCATATTCATGGCCGCCACCACCATGTCAAACGGAGCCGAATTCATCACAGTATAACTAAACTCGAGCCGAATTCATCACAGTATAACTAAAGGGATCGGGATCCTCTCCATTTCACTTGAAATGGAGAGGATCCTGATACTTAAAGCTATCTCTCCATCACAAAATTTCTTTCCAACTTGTCTTTCGTTAAAATTTGGCACGATAGTAACGGACATGAACATAGAGGTTAAATTGGCATTCGTTAACGCCAACCTAAAGAACTTCATTCATTTTTATGTTCAAACAGATGATATTCGTAAGATGATGCTTAACAAATGACGGTTTAACCCATATGTTATGTTTACGACCACCACAACTGTGCCAAACGGAGCCTAAAAGAGGAGAGGAATGCTCTGCTCATTTCTAAAGAAATTAGTTGGATCAACATCAGTCTTCACTTGAGACAGTCTCCTGAAATTTCCCTTAAAATATGCAGCCCCCCACAAACTAGCATTCCTGTAACTCGTGTTTCCTTCTTCATTCACACCCAAATCCAGGTCCCTGTAATTAAGATAAGCACCCCGAGGATTTCTGGACACATAGGGAGCCATGAACTCATAAAACCTCCTCATCCATTCCAAATACTCCTGCGTTTTCTTCGCCCCTTCTTCTTCTTCTTCTTCTTCTGTCCATTCAATAACATATTGTATACCATACAAGCTTTCTTTTCTATGAGGAAAGGCCGTCTCTGTTTCAGAAACTTCACCCACCCTTCCTCCCAACGGTTCAATGATCATTATCGGCAGTTGATTCTCTTCAAGAAGCCATCTGAAGATCTCATTCCACCCTCCCTCACTTACTGGCATTGTAAAAAAATCAGATTTGCTCTTGAAAGACAGAGTCCCGTTCAGCCATGGGTGTCTGTCAAGCAGGACACTTAAAGGTGAAGACGATGAGTGGCCAGCAATGTACAGCATTGATTCAATCCAGCTCATTTCAGTGCAATCTTTCGAATTTAGTTCCAATTCTGGAAAGCTTTCTTCCATGAGAGAAAGAAGCTCCTCCTTTTCACCAAGGAACAAAGAGTTGAAAGTGGGTTGAACTCTCTTGCCTGCATTGTCTTCCCTAACCAGTTGCAAAATTACATAGATATATAGCCTCTTATCGAGTCTATAAGCTATCTCTTCAAACTTGCTAACCAGCCTTGCTGTGACTTCTGTTAATAAAGTTTTTGTGATGCTGAAGACTGTGACCTGTGTTAGAAGTATGCAATAGTCAAATAAAGGCATAAAGCTATAATAAATTACTCTGGTTGAGAATTTTAAATGGCAAAACTATTAATTCAGTCTCAAAACTTTGACATTTTTTTTTTGAAAAAGGTCATGGAAATGGAGGAGAAAGAGGTCGGCGACTCGACGTTGCTTGTCGTTGAAGCCAGAGAGATAGCCGACGGCGGTTTTTGGGGTACTATTAGCCAATAAAGAGGCGCTACTAACATTGCTTTTTCAAAAATGATGCCAAACTTTAGGGACTAATTTTGACATTTTAAGTTAGAAGCATGACCTTAGGAGGAACATGAACCAGCTTTATCTTGTAAGACAGGATGACACCAAAACTCGCCCCTCCTCCTCCTCTCAATGCCCAGAAAAGGTCTTCACCCATGGATTCTCTGTCAAGAACTTCGCCGTCCGCATTCACAATTCGAGCATCGACGATGTTATCGATGGCGAGACCGTGCGCTCTCATGATGGTGCCCGTCCCTCCGCCGCTGAAATGGCCGCCAACGCCCACGGTTGGGCAGGAGCCCGCAGAAAATGCAGTGACTCTGCTCTTCATCGCAATTGCATAATACAGCTCGCCCAAAGTAGCACCGGCCTGAACCCAAGCTGTACTCCCCGAAGAATCTATGGTTATAGAGCTGAGGTTTCGGAGGTCGATGACGACGAAGAAAGGGGTGTTCTTTGAAGCGTATGAGAGGCCTTCGTAATCGTGGCCGCCGCTTCGAACCCTGAGAAGGAGGTTGAGTTTCTTCGAACAGGAAACAGAGGATTGAATGTGAGACTCTTCAGTTGGGGTGATGATGATGAGGGGTTTCAGGGAATTGGTTAGAGTTCTACGGTTATGGATGGAGGAGAAGAGGAGGGCGGTGTAGTTTTTGTTATTCATGGTGAAGATGAGATTGGTGGGGAAGGAGGTGTTGCCATTAAGACATTCAATGAAGGATTGTGAGGTGGATAGGATGCTGTTTTGGTTGATGGTGGCTGGGCAAGAAGGGAAGGGTGCAAGGGAGAGGGACAGGAGAAGAGAAATTTCAAGTGGGAGAAGGAAATTCTTTTCTTTCATCTTCCCTTTTGGAGTGGAGTCTGTATGAGCTGAAGGCAAAAGCTCTTGCCTTTTTTTATATATACTTATTATAGCTCTGTGGGGAAAATTCTAATTCTTGGGTCCGTCCGGGCGAAATTTTAACAGAATCAATAGAAAGAGGTGAAGGCATGGGGTCCGCGCAAAAGTGTATGTCACACTCCCAAAATACGTGGGCCCCACATGCATTTTAAAAGATGATCAGGAGCTCCCGGATCCAGTTTTGGAACCGGGGCTCGGACAGAAAAATTTCGCCAGTCCCGGACCCAGATTTTTCTTGATCCGGGTCCTCCTGGACCTCGCTAGGATGTCTTTTGTATTAACAGAGGACCTCTCGCCGATATCTCAGCTCAGCAAGTGGTCCCGGGCGAGGGTAAGTCTGACGTACATTTATTGTGAGTGGGCCCGAGCAAGATTCATTCGGCGCTTTTCATTGGTCCCGGACAGTCCAGGACCCAGTCAAAAGAAAAAAAAGCCACGAAATATTAAACTATGTATTTTTACTTTTATTTTAAGATCTCATGTGTATGTTTTGGAGAAAAAAAAGTTAAGTTAGGGTTGCAAATTTTTATGGTTATTAATTCTTCAAATATTACATTTGCAGATTGTTGCAATTGAAAATTTTTAGGGATGCAAAAAAGGTCCTGCATTTACGCTATGATACGTTGCATGTACCTAAATTTTTCGGCTGTTTGGGAGCCTGTATTTTTTGGGAGCACCTACACTATGATACCTAAATTCATTCCATTCTAGACAGATTAGAGGACATGTGTTTGGCAACAATTATAAATTGCCACAATTTTAAAACGGGCGGTTTGAAATCTGTTTTTTCCTTCGTTTTGGAAAGGCCCTCGAGACCTCATTCTCCCTTTATAAATGGCAATTTGGCATTTTTTTTTTATTTAATCAATTTAACTTCTATAAAAAATAAAATTATATTCATAAATTTAGAAAAAATTCACGTATATAAAAATTAATTTTGTTTAAAAAAATTAGAAAAAATTGACACGAAATAAATAAAATTTATGTGAAGATAATTTTTAAAATAATTTAAACTGTTACCAAAACAAAGGTTACCCAAAAATGTCTCAGTTTTGAAAATATAATTTAACATCTCTTTTTTGAGCTTCTCACTTTTAAAATGACACTGATATTCCAAACATAATCTTAAGCTCGGTTTGGCACTGTGTTTTAGCTCTGGTGAGTTTTGGCAAAAACATCATCATCGTAGAATGCATGTTTATCATGACAACGGTTGTGACAGCTACCAAGAAAGTAAAGCTAGTTTCGCACATAAAAATAAATGAAGTTCATTAGATAAGATCGGACGTTCAAAAACGACGGTTCATAACGAATGTGTTGACGTCCGCCGCCCCGTGCCAAACTGAGCTAGTTTTGAAAGTAAAGCTAGTTTAGAAAGTATAGGTTTGGATGTTTGGTTGGATGGTTATAGAAAAGTCTATGTAGGTAATTAGAGAGTTAGGTTGGAAGAAACTCTCTCAAGGTAAATTTGTAAATATGAATTAAAATATTAATCTAATCATTTAATAAATGTAAATAAAACAAGTTATGTAAAAACAATATTATGAGGGAATTGGACAGTTTAACATTTGGGTGTGCTTTTTGGTACGCGCCAGCCTTCCTTAGTTTATGTTTTGGAGACTAAGCTATTGTCTGTTTGTGTGGATTGGCTGAACAATAAGAGAAATTTGTATGGTTTTGCGGTGCGCCACTTGGGCTTATCGGCGGACTTTTGTTGTTTCGGGATAAGGGTGTGGGTGTTCAGTTGCGGTGCTATTCTCGGGATTTGGATCCCCTGGAGTTTGTGCGGACAACTTCAGTGTGAAGTTCGATCCAACGCGCGAGATTTCCCGTTTTTTTAAATTTTGTTTATTACTTTTTACTGTTGATTTTTTTGTCTTTTAGCGCGTGAATTCATCTCGCCGTAGGATTAGCGAGATGAATCGCTCTCGCGCATTGAATCGAACTCCACCCTGGAATTCTCCATACGAACTCCTGGGGATCCGGATCCCTATTCTCGACATCACATTGATGTTGAAATTCAGTCACCTTCTAGCCATGGGAATTAGAGGTTTATAGGATTTTATGGATATTCAGAATCACATCTTGGTTGGTCGACTTGGGATAAATTTTTTGGTCCGAGTAGCATTTTCAAAGGAAGGAGCGCGAGTTGAGATGAACGTTTGATTTTAGATCCGACCACCGGCAATAAATTGAGAAAAGAAAAAAAAATAGATGAGTACACGCTATATTGGACGACGAACAGAAATTATCAAATGACGAGTACACGCAAGATCGGACGGCGAGCAGGATTGATCAAAGAACGCTGATTGTGAATCTTCTTTGCCATGCGTTTGTGGAGGAGATTACAATGAGGTGGTTTGTCAAGCGGCGTTGGAGAGCTCTCAATCCCAACATGAATGGCAGATTCAAGATTTTCGGGTGGCATCTCTCGACACTGGTCTATCTTCTATTTCGCATATTGGAGATCGATTCACATTGTGGAAAAGGCGGGCTGCGCCCTTAACGGTTCAGGCCCGGCTTGATCATGTTTGAGCTTCTTCTTTCTTTTTCCGACGGCGATGGTCCATTACCTCCTGACCATGTACTCGGATCACCGCCCCATGCTACTTTCTATGTGCGTCTCTGGGCTGTTGGACCGGGCACGGCGTGAGCCCTGATTTGAGGCATGGTTGCATTGCTTGCCGGAAACTGTAGAAATTATCTCATAGGCGCGGGACTCTATGTCGAGGACTAACCCTCACATTGACTGGCCGCAGGTGATGGAAGGTTGCATCTCCAATGTCCGGGGAAGTTTCCAACGATCGATGGGGGTGGCGTCGACACATATTCGACGAATTGAGCTAGATTGAGCTAATCCATAATGGCGTGGTGTCGACGTCTTCTTGGGAGCATCTCCTTCATTTTCGTATGGAGTTGGAGAAATTGATGGTTATGGAGAATATTAAATGAAGCCAAAGAAGTTGGGCTATGTGGTTAGAGGGGCGACAAAAATACTGCTTATTTTCATGCGCGAGCAGGAGTAAAAAAAATTGTTGATCTGTGTGTTGAGCATGCATGGATGCTGGGTGTAATCC
This sequence comes from Platanthera zijinensis, assembly GCA_039513925.1. Taxonomy (NCBI): domain Eukaryota; kingdom Viridiplantae; phylum Streptophyta; class Magnoliopsida; order Asparagales; family Orchidaceae; genus Platanthera; species Platanthera zijinensis. The sequence goes on from CM077080.1 coordinate 12,561,040, forward strand.
TCGGTGGGTATCCAACAGATGATTATTATGTTATTTGAGGACTTATTCCAATGAGGGTGTCCTAGCGAGGCTCGGATGGACTCTGTCTTGCTTTTGGATAGGCTAATGGTGGTTGTGCAAATGAATGGTATGCTCTGCCGTCCCTTTAGCCCGCATGTACAACCCCGTGTTCGACGGGTAAGTTCATCAAAGAAGTGCAGGGTGCAAATTGGCCCTCAGGACCCGGTGAGTGGCGAGTGGGGCAAGCAGGCTCGCACTCGCCCAAAGAAGCAAGTATGCGATAGCGGGGTGAGTGGGGGGAGTCAATCCGCACTCGCCCCAGGTAGCAAGTATGAGGTAGGCGAGTGTCGGCTTCATCGGACACCTGCCCTCAGCTAGGAGTGGGTGGTTGGTTGTTGTCCCCATCTAAGCGCTCACCACTTCAACGGGGTATGACATCATGGTCTACCCATCCTAGAAAGAGTATCCATGGGATAATCTATTTTGGCTTGCCAATAGCCCCTCCAAATAGCGGAGTTTGGCTATTGGTAGACCAATTTGTGGTGCGTTTAGTAAAATCAGAAGGCATGATTCCAAGACTTGGAAAACGATAAATAAACATTGTGAGCACCTTTGGAGGGGATCCAGTTCTTTTGGCTTCTTCCTTCTTAGGCTATTTTTGGTTAGCTTCGAGTGCCCTTCAAGGTGCTCAGCTCAGCTTTTGGTTTGGGAGGGGAAGCGCTCTAAGATTTTCCGAGTGTGTGGTAGGACCTCCACTCTGCAGCCTAGGGTCTATTCTCAAGTTTCTTGTGTTCGATCAGGTGTTCAAGTTCGGGAAAAGTAGGTGTAAGCTATCCCTTGGGTCCAAACTCTCGTTGAGACCGTCTTTCGACTTCAACATTTCTGGTGCGGCGATCGTGGACCATAGCTTATACAAAAAATCTTGAGCAAGTTTCATGGATGGGGACCACGAGAAAGGAGGCAACCCCAGTGAGCCTTTCAATGCAAGCAATTTCATGCAGAAGGCGGATTTCCTGGAGTTCACCTAAAACATCATGGATATGTTCTAGGGACTCTCCCCCTGGGAGGAGTGCTCGACTCTACCCGCTCAAGAGCCAGCCTCTCAGTCAATGGGCGAGAATGCCCCAGGAGAGAGGTCGGGGAGAGAGGTGGCGAGTGAACTATTCGAGCGGGAACTTGTCAGGCTAAAGTTGTTCCGCAGTCCGACAAGTGCAGGCCCAACAAGCGAGTGCCCCACTCGAGTGGAGCAGGCGAGATCGGCGAGTAGTGGCCCACTCGGCAAGTGCCTAACGCGAGTAGAGCAGGCGAGACCAGCAAGTGGTGGCTTGCTTAATGAGCTGGTCGTAAGAGTGGAGCTGGCGAGGGTGGAACAGGCGAGACCGGCGAGTAGGGGAAACCCGTTATATGAGTTGATAGTTTCATCCCCGGTTCCAGAAGGGTTCAGGGAGTCAGAGATGTCATATTACACTGACAAGGATGACCCCATTCATCATCTACAGTGGTTTGAGAACGTGGTCTCCATCAGGCAGATGTCAGATGCGTTCTAGTGTCTTCTCTTTGCTATCACTCCGAAGGAAAAAAAAAACAAGGGACTGGTTTCACCAGCTCCCCGCAGGATCGATTTACCGGTTCGAAGATCAACGCCGAAGTTTCTAGTTGTGCTTCTCGATGTCCAAGAAGAGGAAGAAGAGTGTAGCGTCTCTCTTCCTGATGAAGAAGGGGGTGGGGGAGTCGCTAGCCAGCTACGTGGATATGTTCCAGGATGAGATCTTGCTCATCCAAGAAGTGCCTGAATATGCCCTCCAGCTCGCATTCACCGTGGGGCTGCGCAAGGGTTTCTTCAAAATGATTCTTCCTCGAAAACCCCCCTTATCCTTCGAGGATCTGATGGAAAGGGCGGCGAAGGAGATCGAAGGAGAGGCGACGAACCTAGCATTCGCAAAAAAGATGGCAAGGCTGTGTGACACAGAGTCGAGTGAGTAAGAAGGCTCTAGACAACATGATAGAAGGATAAGAGAGGAGCCAAAGGCGCAAGGGTTCCATGGACCCCTTAGGGATCAAGAGCCGGGTTGGAGGTAACAAGGAGGGCCCGCTCAGGATCAAGGAAGAGGGTTCGCCCAGGGAGGGGGGAACTTCCATGGAGGGAAAGGGAGGTTCAACCCCCGGGGGTGGAGACGGGCCCTAGGCCACTCCTACCCTCGCCGCAACAAGTTATGGCTATTAGTCGAGGAAGAGGCAGAAGAAGAGGAGGAGCAAGAGGCAGAAGGAGGAATCAACCCGTGGAGGGTCGAAGGGAAGAGGTGGCGCTGCCTTACTATTACTACTATCAGGAGGAAGACCACGTAACGACCACCTTCCAAGAGTTCCTGGAAGTCAGGAGGGAGAGAGGCCCGAGAGAGCAGATGTAACGACCTGGCCCGCTAGGAGAACAGCGCCGCCCGACCCACCAGCAGCCTAAGGAGAGCCCAAGGCGCAACAGTGGTACAGCTGGAATCTACAAGGCATGCAGGACGTATACCCCAAAGCATCTTGCGCCTGTTTATCGGCCGCACACATTGTTGCCACAGGGTTTCGAACCCGAGACCTTGATAAGGAGCCTTTAATACCGCTCCTCATCACCAAATTTTTTTTAACGATCTGGCCCGCTAGGAGCACAGCGCCGCCCGGACCCCCAGCAGCCTAGGGAAAGCCCAAGGCGTCACGGTGGTACATCCGAAATCTACAAGGCCTGCAGGCCGTACACCCCAAAGCATCTCACGCTTGTTTATCGGCCGCACGCATTGTTGCCACGGGGTTTCGAACCCGAGACCTTGATAAGGAGCCTTTAATACCGCTCCTCATCACCAACTAGGCCACTCCTCCAAGTCTAGTTTGGGGTGTACGGCCTGCAGGCCTTGTAGATTCTGGCTGTACCACCATGGCGCCTTGGGATCTCCTTGGGCTGCTGGTGGGCCGGGCGACGTTGTGCTCCTAACGGGCTAGGTCGTTACATCGAGTCCACCCGCAAGACAAGTCTCCATACCATGTATCATCAGAGCATTGCTTCGACATCTCAAGCCCCACCCCGGAGGAGAGGATCACCTTTTGTAGGAAGGATATATCGGACTATGAGGATTCATTTTGCGATGTGCTGGTGATCCAAGAAATTATCGAGAACTTCACCGTCTCTCGGATCCTCGTTGACAATGGGAGCTCGGTCAACATCATCTTTAAGAGGGCATTTGACGAGATGAAGGTGGAGGCGAGAAGAGTGCTAGCCTGGGATGTGCCAATGTTTGGGTTCTCAGTGGAGAGGAAGGAGGTGAAGGGGGAGTCAGAATCCTTGTGACCTTGGGAGGACAGTCCCAAAACTGCCGATTCGTCATCGTCGACGCTCCAAGCAGCTACAATGTAATCTTCAAACAACCCCTAATTAGTGCGTTCCAATGCATCTCCTCCTCATCCCACCAGTATCTGAAGTTCAACATGGGAGGAGTCCAGGTCAGGGTGCGAGAAGACCCCAAGGTTGCAAGGCAGTGCTACGTAACTGCCGTCAACACCATCTCCTAACAAGAGGCCGAGGAGATGGACAAGGCCATGGAGGACCATGCTCAATTAGAGGATGTAGAGGCAGTGGTGGAGAAGGAGGTCCTCACCCAGGAGGGGAGAACGAAAAAGGTGAAGATCAGCGAAGAACTCATCCCAGAGGACTAGGAGATGATCCTGGCCTGCGTCCAGCAGAATGTGGATGTCTTCGTTTGGAGCGCAGCAGACATGTCGAGGATCAATGCTGACGTGACATGAAATCGTCTCAACCTCGATCCAAGTGCCCGCACCATCTGACAGAAGAGAAGGTATGTCACCGACAAGCCGGTCGAGCCCATCCAGGAGGAGGTGGCCGGTTAGCTGCTCAAGGCAGGGTTTGTATCGGAGATCTAGTACCCAGGTTGGGTCGTCTCCATCATTGTAATGGTGAAAAAAAGTGATGGGAGGTGGAGGATGTGCGCAAAATTTTTTTTGCTAAATAAAGCATGCCCCAAAGATTGTTATCTCTTGTCTCGGATCGACGCGCTTGTTGACTCAGCCGTCAATTTTTCTCAAATAAGTTTTTTAGATGCTTTTTTAGTTTACCATCAAATTTGCATGCACCCTCCCGACATCAAAGATGTTTCCTTCATCACCGGTGACAGGCATTACTGTCATAAGAGATACCATCTAGGATAAAGGATGCATGGGCAACGTATCAGAGAATGATGGACCAGGTATTTCGGGAGCAAAAATGCAAGAACCTGGAGGTCTATGTGGATGACGTCATGATCAAAAGCAGGGATGTTGAGTCTCATCTCTGGGACTTGGCAGAAACTTTTAGCACCTTGAGAAGGTATAAGATGAAGCTTAATCCCTTAAAGTGTGACTTTGGGGCTAGTAAGGGAAAGTTCTTAGGCCATCTTCTCACCCCTATGGGGGGTGGAGCCTAACCCGAACAAAGTGAAGGCAATCCTAGAGCTGGAGTCACCAAGGAATGCAAAGGATATCCAACACCTTGCAGGAAAGTTGGACGTACTGAGCAGGTTCCTCTCCCGGGTAGGGGAGAAATGCTCACCCTTCTTCAGGGTATTGTGTGCGAATTAGAAGTTTGAATGGACATTTGGGTACTAAGAGGCTTTCCAAGTTTTGAAGAGACAGCTTACCCAGGCTCCGCTGCCTCAGGTTCCAAGAGAGGGGGAGCACCTAACTCTGCACTTAGGAGTGGGGACAAAAGTAGTGAGCTCCGTCTTGGTGCGGGAAGAAGGGAGAAGACAGTTTTCGGTCTATTATGTCTTCGGGGTTTTGAGGAAGGAGGAGCTCATGTATCCAATCCTTGAGAAGCGCTAGCATTTACCTTGGTTGTTTCGGTCAGGAAGCTTCGGCCTTACTACCAGGCGCATTCGATCCGAGTAGTGACCGATCAACCCCTTCGCAAAATCATGAAAGGAGTGGACCACTTATGGAGGTTGGAAAAATGATTAATAGAGCTAAGTGCGTTCGACATCTCGTTCTCCCCCAGGTTATCAATGAAGGCGCAGGCGGTGGCAGATTATGTGGTCGTGGTCGAAGAGCCCGAGTCTCCCCACCAAGCAGCTTGGGAGATGTTGGTAGACAGAGTATCTGAAAAGTATTCCTTTGAGGGAGGGTTGATCCTAGTAAACCCTCAGGGGACAAGAATCGAGCAAGTGATAGACATTCGCATTTCAGTCACCAATAACTAGGTCAAGTATGAGGCTGTGATCGTGAGACTCCGCCTAGACAGGGAGTTATGAGTGCAATATATACAGATCTCGACAGAATCAATGGTGGTGGCTTGTTAGATCAAAGGGTAGTTCAGGGCAAGAGATCCAACCCTCCATTGCTACCTAGTGAAGTTTAAGGGCCTCATAGGGAAGTTTCACACCTTCTCGATCCAACACGTGTAAAGGGAAGAGAGTATCCCAGTGGACTAGCTGACTAAGTTTGGCCCTCGGGTAGGAGGCACGATGACAGAGCTCTTCCGGACCATCTATTGAAGAGGGAGAGTTTATGGAGGTGGATCAACATGCTTCGTGGATAGAGCTTTTCTTCACCTTCCAAACCTCAGGTAAGTTTCCGAAGGGGGACCCAGACAAGAAGCGGTTCTGGCATAAGTCATCATACTACTTATTGCACGAAGAAGGGATAAATCGAAAAACCCTCTTAGGACTCCTAGCCCGATGCGTGTCAGAAGAGGAGGTCCCAAGAATCTTGGAAGAGATCCACTCTGAGGAGCGCGGTAGCCACTCCAGAAGTAGGACCCTGGAAGGAAGCGTGATGAGGCATAACTACTTCTGGCCAAGCATTAACAAGCACACATCAGAGCTCGCGAAGAAATGTCAAAAGTTCCAAATATTCGCCCCTCTCCAGCCCTTGCCATCCTAGAGACTCAGGACCATCACTGCCCCGTGACCCTTTGCAATATGGGGAAAGAATCTAGTGGGTCCTTTTCCCCAAGCTAGCGACCAAAGAAAGATCCATCTAGTCATAGTCGATTATTTCTCGAAGTGGTCGGAGGTAAATGCATTAGCTAAGGTAACCTCTTAAGTCATCAAAAATTTTATAAAGGGGGAGATAATTTGTCGACATGGGCTACCTCTTTTCATAGTCACCGTCAATGAGTCGCAGTTCGCTAGTGATGAGTTCATCAGTTTCTGCGGCCAATTGGACATAAATCTTCCTTTTGCGTCGGTCCACCACCCTAGGAGTAATGGGCAGGTGGAGGCGTCTAACAAAATAATCGTAAATATGCTAAAAAGAAGATCGAGAACCTAAGGGGTAACTGAGTAGAGCAACTGCCCTCAGACTTTTAGGCCATGAGGACTACACCTAACACGGCCATGAGTGAGACCCCCTTCAAATTTTATTGTGGCTCTGAAGTTGTGCTGCCAGTAAAGTTCGAGGTGAAGTCCCAACCAGTGGTTGCTGCAGGAGATAGGGACGAGGAATGGCGGGTGGAGAATGAAGAAGAGCAAAGGCTCTCACTGGACCTAGTGGAAGAATTCCATGACTTGGCAACATCCGACAAGAAGTCAAGCGCCGAATGACCAGGTATTTTTACAAGCACATCCAGGTAAAACAATTTGTAAAGGGAGACCTTGCTCTCAAGTAGGTCGATGCGGCCGGGAGGGGGGCAGCGGTCGGGAAGCTCAATCCCAACTGAGAGGACCCCTATATAGTAGAAGAAGTTTAAAGTTGGGAGGGTACCACCTCTGGAATGTGGAAGGGGTATCCCTTAGCCGCACTTGGAGCGATGATGATTTAAAACGTTTCTATTCATGATTAATTGTTTTTAATATATTATTGATTTCTTTCATAGCCTCATTTTTTACATGTTTGTATGATGTACGTGGTGAATAAAAACCCCCGGTAGGATCCCGCTGACCGGGCTCTTATTAGTCCGCAGGGTAGGTAGGTCGCTCAGGTGGTGGATGGTTGTGAAATAAAGAATGTTTGAGAAAGCCCTCGATTTGATCCCGCTGACCGGGCTCTCACTAGCCGGTAGGGCAAGACAGGTCGCTTGTGTGGCAGACCCCCGATAGAATCCCGCTGACCGAGCTCTCACTAGTCGGCAGGGCAGACAGGTCACTCGGGTCACTCGGGTTATTGATCTACAACATCTCATGCCCTTATGGAGGCAACCTTGTGGCAAAGGTGGCAGTATAAAGAAATGTACAGTGGCTTCTTATCCTTCTCAATTTTCCCAGGAAATATAGTGACAGAATCATTGCTTCTTGTTTAAATTTGGGTTCACATTAACTTAGCTTTATTTCTTTCCATTATCCCCACATGAAGAGACGTTTCTGTGTGCAAAGAGACCACGGTGCCATTTTTATGAATTGGATTATAAGCGTTATAATCTATATAATCCCTTCCTTAATTAAGATTATACAATAATGTGTTGAACTGCAGTCCGCTTGCCCCAATCCCTCTCCACGTACACGCCGCGGCCCATACCCACACCGGGCTTACCGAGTCCCAGCTTATCGTGGCTAGTTGTTAAGGTCGGCAAGGCCACCCGGCCTCGATCACTTGACCTCGCAGATGGGTACGAGGAGCAGCGTTAAACTTCTCATAAAGGAGGTCGGCGCCGGGATTGAGCCACTATGCCTCACTGGCCACGACAACCCGGGTCCCGGTAATCGCAGTGTGGGTAGTATGGGCCACACGTGTACGTGGAGAATGGTTAGGGCAAGTAAACTGCAGTCCGGTCATAAACAGCCTGTGATACTCACATGAGTGTGCCGCGCCCCGTTGAATCTGAGAGCTCTTCAGAGAAAGCTAGCCAAAAGATAATATATATGATTCATCAAACATGCAATCCACGGCCTGCTCATGCAAGCGGTCTTTATTAAAAAAAGCTGACATTATACACAAACTGATTAGTGTATCACTACATACAAACTACGTACAGTGAATACACACACTGTCATAATACAAACACCCCTTCACAGTGACAAGCTAGCTAGAGGCTAGCCCAGTGAGCGGTCTTCATTTATTTCTATATATTAGTATATATTAATAGTAGCAGCAGCAGCAGCAGGCTCTCCCTGATGCGATCTCCTGCTGTTTCAGCATTGCCTGTCGCAGATGCAGCGACGGAATATTCCGTCACATTTTCCTCGAACAAACCCTTCCCTGGAGCAAACACTGTCGCAGCCATGGTCGGTAAAGCAATGTCCTCTACTTCCACTCACCCTACACAGCCTTGCCTCCGCCGCCGGCAGCATCTCCCCTGCAAAATTTCTAATCTTTAGATCCCCTAATTATGAAGGACGCATGCATGCACTATGAATTTGTCACTGTAGATACACTATGAATTTGTCAGCATTATAAGATAATGTTAGGGAAAACGGCCCCCACGAAACACACAAGAATCGCCGAGAAATCATTTAACGTGGAAAAACCCCAAATCCGGGGAAAAATCACAACCACCCGCGCCGAGAAAAATTCACTATGAAAAACGATCGACAATACATCGCTTCACTTTTTCCGCCGCTTCTCTTCCTCGGATTTTCACATACGAAAAACCCTAGGTCGAAATAGGCATTTTATACACGTAGCATAAAAAATAGGAGAAAATTACATAAATGGCCCTAACAGAAATCGTGACGAGTGTCAAGTACTCTCAAACACAGACACACTCCACAAATTAAGAGATTAGTCTTTTTTTATTTCCTCGGAATTTATATGAACCCTTACTATAATTTTGTACTTCATAATACACTCATGCAGAAAATGTTGAAATTTTATTTTATTAATATTTTTATGTCTGCAGACGTACACCTCAACCCTTCTCCATTTTATTCATGACGGGTTGTTAAGGTCGGGCCTCTATCCCTTGACCTCCTTTATGAGAGATTTTATTCATCTCCTTTAATCTCTCATGAAGGAGGTCAAGGGATAGAGGCCCAACCTCAACAACCCGCCATGAAGAAAATGGAGAAAGGTTGAAGTGTACGTCTGCATACATAAATAAAATAAAATTCCAACAGGAAATACCTCCCCATGATTTTTTTTTTGTAATTTTAAAAGTAGAGGTGCAAACTATGATCCTGTTTGGGGTGGCGTTTTTCCGAGATAGTGAGTTTGGACAAAACCCCACCATTATAGCTAGAATGTGTTCTAAGGTTATGACCGTCACCAAGAAAAAATTACTAACTTTTATTATCAAAGTGAATGGAGTGCTTCGGTGTGGTCGGGCATTCACAAACGACGGATCATAAATAACCAATATGTTCACAATGGCAATCACTGTCTCAAGTGAGACCTATGTTTTTGCAAACAAACAAGAGGTATTTATCGGGACCTCCCCTCTAATTAAGTTTGAAAAATTACATATTGCACCCCTCTTATTATTAAAATTATAAAATCCTCCTAAATGTTACAAAACATAACATTTACCTCTCCTGAAATTCATGTTTCATAACATCCATGCACAAAAATAATCCTCTCGGAGTACATTTTCAGGAGAGATATTTTGTGCATCGATGTTATGAAACCTGAACTTCAGATAAGTTAAGCGTTATGTTCCGGAGGATTTGTGTGTGTGAATATATATATATATATATATATATATATATATATATATATATATATATATATATATATATATATATATATATATATATACGAGTGACAGGCACGGGCCTCCGGCCCGATGGCCACGCGCCACAGTATCTGGCCGGCGACGGCAGGCTTCGCCCGCCCTCCCGACACGGGGCTCCGCTCCTACGACCAAGCGCAACAGTACCCGTCCAACGACGACAGGCTTCGCCTGCTCCGCACGATAGTACCCGACATGACAACGGGCTTCGCGTGACAGTACACGGGATGCGACGATGGGCGCCGTCCGCCCCTTTTTATTTTAATAATTATAATTTTCCTAGCTAATATTATTCTTCTTGCTATCTATTTTTTGTAATTTTATTTAGATTTTTTTTGAATATAATTGAAGTTATTAAAAAAAATTATAACCATGGCACCTTTAAAAACTGGGCATTTTTTTTGAAAAAAAATACTTAAGTTTAAGGTCCCGTGGAATTTGCGGGCACCGGATTTTAAAAAAAAAGTTATATTTTTGGAAACTAATAGTCCCACATCGCCTGCAAAAACAGTTTCTTTCACGTTTAAATAGCAGGAGCCAACAGAACTCTTTGAAATCCAATAATCTGCTTGGTTGGCTTGCCTGTTTGATTAAAATTAGCTCAATGGGCCGGGTGGCTGGTGGGCTATTTAGAGTGCTGTGTATAAGTTGTCCTTTTAGGACTGCCAATTTGAGCTTTGTTGAGTTTTTAAATTTCTTCATAATTTTACATAGCTTTAGGACTACCTCTAGTAGGTTTAGGAGCCCTACAAAAAAGTGAAGATAAAGGGTGCGTTTGATCGGACGGCTGCTGAATAATGCATTCAGATCGGACAGCTGGAATTATTTCTGTGAATTTCGAACTCATGAGTTTGATACTTCTATTATAGTGGTTTAGATATATATAGAGGGAGAGAGAGAGTTTGATGTAAATCCGGGTTACGCGGAAATAAATCATATACGCGCGCGGTTTTTTTGCCGCTGGATTTAATCCAACAGCAAAAAATTGCAGAGCACAGGGAGGCCGACGAGTAGAGCTTGACGCCGGCAAGCTCAGGAGGGCCGGTGACCGGCAAGCACGCAGCCGCCGGCCGCCTCTCTGTAAAAAACATTTGCAGACAGCGATGCCGGTGTTGTTTTTAAAAAATTTGCGCCGGGGAGGCCGGCGTCTGCGGGCTCGCCGGCCGCCCTGGACTGTATAAAAACCATCAATTGTCAATAATTTTATCAAGTACAAAATTCTCCAGGCAGCTTATGGCTCCGTTTGGCATCATGAACATAAAGGTAAAATTTTCATTTGATAGAGCTCATCAAAGAAACATCATCCACTTTTATGTTCAAAAGGACGACGATTGTTAGGTAATCCTTAACGAATGGCGTTTTAACTCATATATTTACGACCGTCATCATCGTGCCAAACAGAGTCTAAAACAGGTGCGATTTGAAGTAAAATGCAAGGAAGAAGCGCCGCATTTATGCGGAATTTGTGAAGAGAGCTAACTTGAAGAAAGGAGAAGAAGAACGAGACACATGAACCAAAGAACAGTCTTATTGTTGAGCACCATGGCTGGCTGCTTTCTATTGTTGATCACAGTGTTTGTGTGTGCGGTAACTTGCTGGTGTGAGATTGAGCGCGTATATATATAATACATTATGTTAATATTGTGCTTCGAAACAGTACCAATTTTTGGAAGAAGGCGGACACGTGGCTGTAAGCAGAGAAGAGTAGTGTTGTGAAGTTGGAAGCAGAGGGACACTTAGCTGAAACCTATCTCCACGTGCTGTGCATATATGGACGATGCCAACAACCGCACTTCCCGGTCGGCCATTTATTAAGGTGATTGTTATCGCAAACCCGCTATTTGTTAGTGGCATCCCAAAATTTCTTAATTTTTAGCGCCTTTTTGAAATACGTCTTATACATGCAATTTTAGGAAAAGTGCTCAACACGAAAGTTGTAGATCTCGACGAGATCTACAACTTTCGTGTTGAGCACTTTTCCTAAAAATGCATGTACAAGACGTACTTTGGAAATATGCTCAGATTTTATGCTTTTACGAAATACGCCTTGTACATGCAATTTCAGGAAAAGTGTTCAACACGAAAGTTGTAGATCTCGTCGAGATCTACAACTTTCGTGTTGAACACTTTTCCTAAAATTATATGTACAAGACGTATTTCGAAAAGACGCGAAAAATTCGCAGATTTTGAGGTGCGACTAGCCAATAATGAGTTGCGGTTAACAATCACCTTTATTAATTTTGTTTAAATTTAGTTTGGTTGAGCGTACTTAAAAGATGGCATGCTCAACGGAAAATTCATGCTAAATTTTTTCTTTTTAAAGCCAAATAAATTCTTAAGTATTTATTCTTGTATTTTTATGCTCATTTTAAATACTCATATATGTATTTTTTTTTAGAAAATAGACTGGTTAAAAAATGATTTTTTTGAACATATACCCAACTGAAAATGCGTGGCCGGCGATAAATGTGAGCCTAGCGAAAGATGCAAGCCCGGCCAAAAAAACTCTCGTCAAACGGAAAACACACACCCTAAACAAAAATAAAGGGCAAGAGAACAAGGATCGTCGGATGCTTAACAACTTTGGAAAATGACTCGTCCTAATCAATATATTTACGCTGAGCAAAGCTTTTGACCATCAATCTTGCCTTATAATGTATATCAACAACACTATGAGATTCTTTTTTTTGTTTTTTTGCATACACCTATCTACACCAAATTGCTTTTGTGCACGAATGTAACTTCATTGATGTCCAAGTAACATTTTTATGAAAAGAAGACCACTTTATCCATCGTCGTCTCCCTCTTTTAAAACTGCTTCAGCGCTCTCTACAATCTCTTTAAAGTGACTAGGGACTTCAGACGCAGATGCTGGAAGTGCAAATGTAATATGGTCTCTCAACCAAACAGGCTTCGAAACATTCTGCATACTGGTCCGGCTCCTGGCAATAGAATCCTTAATATGGTTGTTAGCCTCAACTTCTTCCACCTCCTGATCATCACTACCTGGTACCTCATTAACAATCTCATCATATATCTCGTTAGATTTGTAGAAACTAGTGGAAGAAATGGAGTCACATACTACTCTTTCTTATGAATAGTAAGAGTGATCGGTTTTGAACCCTCCACCTCATACTCTGAGTCATAAGGTTTTAGCAAATTCACCTCATCCAAAGTAAGATTCATGTTAATGACAATCTTCCTCTCTGTTTGATCAAATAATTAATAATTCATGACTCAACACCTTAAGCCAATGAAGAACTCCCTCTTTGCCCGTGATTCCAATTTATCATTTCTCACATGATAATAAGTTGCACACATTTAAATGCACATAATTGATACGCCAAAAATGTATGTGTAGAATACGCAAATGCACGTGTCGGATCAAGTAATAAAATAAGAGTAGTAATCGCTCTCATGAGAAAATGACTAATCTAATGCTTGCATATACTAACATAACATTTTCTTTAAATCCAAGCAAATTTAATTAATTAGGAATTTTATTGAATTGATTTAAAAATACTACTAAAATTAAATGATACTATTCTACAAGAGTAACGTTTAATCAATATGGAGAAATAGTCTTGCATTCTGATTTCTTATGTCTATTGCGATGAATGGTTAGAATAATGGATTATGAAAATATTTGATTGGTTTATCTTGCAATGATTTTATAGCAGAAGTCTGTATCTCTCGATATCGAAAATCACTATATCCTTATTTTCTCTTGTCCTCTCTAACTAAGGTGAAATTAAGAATATTAATGTTGAAACCAGAAATCGGTTTCTTGTGGAGTTCACCCTTGGGGAAGGGGTGATCGCGCACCTACTTCGCTCCTGCAAGGAAAACAACAAGAAAAAGAGAGCAAAAGAATAGACCAAGGGCCCGGCGCGGAGGTCCCACCAAACACCCGGAAGTTCACTGAGCGCTTCCCCTCCTTAGCCAAATGCCGGGCTAAGGTAATTCAGAAGGCGCTGGAAAACTGGAAGCAAGTGAGCGTGCCCTCTGAAGTACCCCTTGGGTCCTATTTATAGATTTCTGAAAACGGTCGGCAAGTAATTAACCTCTGTCGGCCTGGAATTACTGAAAACCCCTTGGGCTGGTCTGCCAACAGCCAAACTCCGCTGTTCTGAATAGCTATGTGCAGCCCACCTGGATCTGCCAACAGCGAGATTCCGTTGTTCTAACGGGCTATGGGCAGGCCAGCGGGGGCAAAATGGTGGAAAACACATCACAACTGAAGGGGGCGAGCTACCCTGCAATGGCCTCTACTCGGCAAAGGAGGCGAGTATCAAGGGAGCTGGTACTCGCAGGCCTCGGCTCGGCAGTAGACGAGCTTTGCCTCGGCATGCCCCACTCGTCTGCCGCGAGTGCGAGCTGGCGAGTGCGAGCTGACAGGTGTCGGGATGTCCCTTAACACCGAGGTCAAAAGGCGTTGACAGAACTCACCCCACTCGGCGCCGCGGCTAAAGGTGTTTAGTGAGCTTGCCTCACTCGGCGCCATGGCCGAAGGCGTTGAGAGAGCTATACTCACTCGACGAGCTATACTCACTCGACGCCATAGCTGAAGGCGTTGAGTGGGCTCTACTCAATGCCGCGAACTTGGCTTTCCTGGGGTCTGGGCTAGACTTGGCCAATCTGGCTCCTGCCGGCTCCACTCGCCGGATACGGGGTTGTACAATTAATAATAATAATAAATCATTGTTGCTAGCATGAAAGTGACATTTCGTTCTCTCTTCGCTTGTTATGTTGAATTTATGATGCACTTACATCTCTCATCTCTCGAATCTTGAAACGCAGTAAAATACAAAAACTTGATTTAAGAAAACCTACATCACTCCTCTCTCGAAACTCGCAACGTAGGAAGAAAATCTTCGCCAAAATACTAATGTCTCTTCTCTTTCGAATCTTGAAGCACAATAAATTAATGAAGAACTAAAATTTCATTAAAAATCATAAATTAACAAAGATAAGCTAATAAACATTCATTGACATTTAAAAGAAATCCATCATCACAACATACATAGCACTCTTATCATACAAGATTAATTTTACTGTTTGATGCTCTCGGGCGGCCTTCGGCTGCATTCAGGCGGGCTTCGCCCGCTTGCACACTTGCTTCGTTCGTGCTTAATGCTCCGGGCGGCCTTCGCCCGCTTCGACGCAATCCACCAGGTCGGCGTCGCACCCGCCACTCGCACTGCACCCTTATCAAATTATCGGTGGCTAGGATCCAGGGATGTAAAGTGCACTCGTTGCACTTTACAGTACTACAACGTGACATCCAATGGTGCAGAGCACATAACAGCTCACGCGGAGATACATGCATATCTTAGCTCGCTTTGAGATGTGTGCGCGCGAGCTCTGATGTGCTCGCATTTGTTGGATGTCGCACTACACCGTAAAGTGCAGCAAGTGTACTTTACTCTCCCCCCCTGGATCCCAGTGGCTACTGCTTACTGCTTAGTACCCTCCAATAAGCCTCTAAATGTGTTGGGTCTAAACTTCTAGGATATAAAACTTTCTGATAGTTAATGCCGCAAAAAACGTTTTCAAGTAATTTGTGAGGTAGCTTATAACTTTTTGTTGTTTTAAAAGAACAAAAAAGTTTCAAGTAATTTGTTGGACAAGGGTGTTCAATGAGAAGGAAAACTTAGTCTAGAATCTATTATGTTGTAGGTGCAAACACTAAATTCGTCTCATGATTGCTCTCTTCTCTCTCCTCTTCTCTCTTGTACTCACCACTGTTCATTTGTAATATTTGGTCTGGAGCAATAACATTGCCCTCCGTATGTGGCATTTGCCGCGGTGGGTAAATCAGGTGCCCGTCGCTGCCAGCAGCCCCTCTTTCAATATTTTCTCTTTCTTGCTCGCTAAGGCTGTGTGTCTAGTAACCGGTCGATTGTAGTTTCCGATCTCTCCGCCGGACTGCCCAAGTAGTGGTTGAGCGTGGAGAACTAGGTGACAAATTTTGCACAACAGATCGAACATGAGATCTTCAGATTCAAGCGGTCGGAGAAACCGCTTAGCACGCGACTAAGCAAGCAGAACCCGCCTGGGGTCCTTTAGGAAGAATGTTGTCGAGCACTCCCGCATTTTCATCAATACTCATATATATATATATATATATATATATATATATATATATATATATATATATATATATATATATATATATATATATATATAGCAACTTTATGTGCAGGCATATGCCAACGAAAAAAGGGGGTCAAGATGACTTCAAATCGAAAAGTGATCAACATGAAAATTGTAGATATCGTCGATATGATACTAACAAATTTCATGTTAAACACTTTTTGATTTGAAACTATTTTGACCTTTGAATTGGGAATATATCCTTATAGTATAAAGATATATATATATATATATATATATATATATATATATATATATATATATATATATATATATATATATATATATATATATATATATATATATATATATATATATATATATATACGAGTGACAGGCACGGGCCTCCGGCCCGATGGCTACGCGCCACAGTACCCGGCCAACAACGGCGGGCTTCGGCCGCCACGCGGTGGGCTTCGCAAAAGTACCGAACCACCTCCTTTTTAAAATTAATAAAAAAATAAATTAATTCGTCTGGCGCTCGGGATTACTTCGTCGACCCATAACGATAATTTAAGAAAAAGATAGTATACTTATACATAATAATGAATTATATTATACATATATTTATATAAATTTCTTTTATAAAAATACATAAATTATAACATTATAAGTATAAATTATTTGAAATGTTAGCATAATTGCTTACTTGGCTCATTGGTTTGAGTTGTTCTTGCTGTCCTTGAGGTCCTGGGATCAAAACCGGACAACTGCATTTAAATTAAAATTTAATTTTAATAGCTGGCTCCTCTCCCCAATTTTTAAGATTTATAGGGATAAAATCGTAATTTCACATAGGTTTAGGACACCCTAGTGGTAGGTTTAGGAGACCTATAAAAAAGTAACGGACGGCCATGATTGATCCGATGATCGGACGGCTGAGATTTCATGATCGTCCAGATCGGATATTTGATCAGACGGCTGCTGAATAATGCATTCATATCGGACGGTCCATGAATTATAAATTCATTACTATCGAGAGACCACGATACTTCTTTATTATATAGTATAGATATATATATATATATATATATATATATATATATATATATGAGTGAGGAGGAATTCGATGTGAACATTTTGTTAGGAAAAGGAAAACCCTCCGTAGAGGTGATGGTCGGCTGTTGGTGACAGAAACGTTTAACGGAAACTGTATCAGCAAATATATATTTATATATAACTAATAAAAAAAACATTTATATATATATATATTGTGTTGACCAATGTCAAAGACAGAATGTGATGTTAAATATGTTATATTTTTAATATTAAATCTGAATGGTGGCGGTAGAGGTGTTCAAAAAAACCGGGCCCGGGGGGCCGGCCCAGGCCCGGCCCGGTAAAAGCCCGGTAGGCCCGGGCCCGGGCTAGGCCTGCCCCGGGCCCGGGCCGGGCTATGGGGCCTAACAAGGCCCCATATATGAGCAATTGCCCTGCCCGGTGCCCGGCCCGGGCCAGGCCGGGCAAAGCCCGGTTTCTAGGCCCGGGCTAAGCCCGGGACCGGGCCGGGCAAAGCCCGGGCCCGGCTCCTACGCGCCTTTTAAAACTGCGTTTTTTAGGGGCATTTTCAGGAGAAGTGTTTTACATGAAAGTTGTAGATCTCGACGATATCTACAACTTTCATGTTGAACACTTTTTGATTTGAAGCCGTTTAGACTCCTGATTTGGCTCCCGAAAAAAATCACGCGGAATATTTCTCGTGATTTTTTTCGGGGGCCAAATCGGGGGCCTAAACGGCTTCAAATCAAAAAGTGTTCAACATGAAAGTTGTAGATATCGTCGAGATATACAACTTTCATGTTGAACACTTCTCCTGAAAATGCCCCTAAAAGACGCAATTTTAAAAGGAGCGTATTTATTTTTTAAAAAAATTATATTTTTTTTATTAAAACAGGGCCCAGGCTAAGCCTGGGCCCGGCCCGGCCCGGCCCTGGGGGCCTTAGCAGGCCCCCTCCCGGAGCCAGAAGCCCGGCCCGGCCCGGCCTGGCTGCACTCAGGGCCCGGGCCCGGTTTAGGAAAGCCCGGGCCCGCCGGGCTTTATGTGCACCTCTGGGTGGCGGCCTTTTTAATGGCGTAATATTGGGGGGCTCACGTGAATGCATGCAGGAGGCGTGATTCATGTCTCCACGTGGCCTGCACTCATTGTTGGAAGGAGTATATAAATAGGCGTGAATAGCTTTCTACAGAATATATACGGAAGTATGGCAAGCTAGGTAGGATCGGACCATCAAATATTGCAGGCAGATTTATGCGGGCAGCGACCTCCAAGAGCAATCTAATTTTTGTTGGCGAGCTCTAGTGTGTGTGAGCTTGTGTAGTGTTGTGTTGAGTTTTAACTCTGGTGGAGTTGTAATAGTGAAGTCAAGTTTGGTTGTATGTTGTAAGATCTTGTTGAATAAAAGTTGTTTTCGCTCCCTTTACTTGTATTTGTGCCTACTTATATTGCTTCCAACAGTGGTATCAGATGGAGGTTGCAAATCTTGGAAGTCACTCAGAAGAAGTGAAGAGCACGTCATGATGGAGATGGTAAATGCTATGCCAGATCAAGTTCCTAAGTTAACAAAGACAAACTATGGAAACTGGAGTATCCAAATAAGAGTGTTGCTTGCCTCAAAAGAGTTATGGGAGATCATAAAAGATGGATATGAAGAGCTAACTGCTGAAGCTGAGCCAGTTTTAACTAACGCCCAGAGGACAATGCTACGTGAAGCAAGAAAGAGAGACAAGACTGCTTTGTTCTTGCTATATCAAGGGGTTGATGAAACAATTTTTGATAAGATCTCGGATGCTAGAAGTTCTAAGGAAGCATGGGAAACCAGCTTACAACGCCCCTTGCAAGGCGTTGACAAAGTAAAGAAGGTGAAACTGCAATCTCTCCGAGTAGAGTATGAAGTTATCAAAATGCAAAATCTGAGAAGGATGATGACTACGTGACTCATCTACGGACACTTGCAAATGAAATGAAGCACACCGAAGAGAAGATTGATGATGTGAGTTTCATGGAGAAACTTTTGTTGTCTATGTCGAAAAAGTTCAACTACGTGGTGGTGGCAATAGAAGAGTCAAAGGATCTCACTCAAATGTTTATCGATGAACTCATATTCTCTTTGCAAGATCATGAATATCACATGCTACAAGCTGAAGAGTCAAATGGCTTAGAGAAAGCTCTTCAAACTCAATTGAATTTTGGAGAGAGCTCTGGAAGAGGTGGCCAGCGAGGTCGAGGCTACCAAGACAGAGGCAGAGGAGAAAGACATCAGAACTTCCAGAGAGAAGTAGAGCAACCTCAAGCAAGAGGGTAAGAAGGAAGAGACCGAGGAAGAGGTCATGGTAAAATGGCCCAAGTCCAGTGTTACAACTGTAATGGATTTGGACACATGAGTTATGACTGCAGACTTTCGAGGAGAAAAGAGGAGACTAACCACTATGCTGAAGCAAACAACACTGGTGGTGACCTAATGATGTTCTTAACTTACAGAAGAACTGAAGGGGGAAGAAATAAAGTTTGGTATTTGGATACGGGAGCCAGCAACCATATGTGTGGTGAGAAAAAGATATTCACTAACCTCGAACCAAGTGTTGATGAGGTTAGCTTTGGTGATGCTTCAAAGATCTCAGTAGAAGGCAGAGGGTTGATAGTGATCACCCTAAATGATGAGAAGGTGCATCTCAATGATGTGTTCTATATCCCAGGCTTGAAGAGTAATACCTTAAGCCTTGGACTGTTAGTGGAGAAAGGCTACTACATTCAGTTGAAGGATGGTTTGTTGGCTATGCAGAACCATCGAGGAAAAGAGGTGGTGAAAGTAAAGATGACGACGAATCGTCTCTTTACGTTGAAGATGGATACCGAGGAGACGGCATGCCTAGCAAGAACTGAAGAGGAAGAAGAAGCTTGGTTGTGGCACCACAGGATGAGTCACTTAGGCTTCAATAGTCTGAAGCTTCTATCACATGCGAAGATGGTGGAAGGTTTGCCTAATATCTTACCACCACAAAAGATCTGCGAAGCTTGTATGAAGGGAAAGAAGAAGCGGAAGACGTTTGAAGGTGGCAAGTCTCGAAGAGCAAGGAGACAAATTGAACTGGTTCATTCGGACATTTCTAGTCCGTTTGATATTGCCTCAGTTGGTGGAAGCAAATAATACATTGCATTCACTGATTACTTTAGTCGGAAGTGTCGGGTATATTTCTTGAAGAAGAAGTCGGAGGTCCTTAACAAGTTCAAGGAGTTCAAGGCAATGGCTGGGAAGAAGAGTGGACAATATCTGAAGGTGCTTAGAACTGATTGAGGTGGGGAGTACATCTCAAAGTTATTTGATTCATTCTGCAAAGAGCATATGATTGCTCATCAATTGACTGCGACATACTCACCTCATCAAAACGGAGTTGCTGAGAGAAAGAACTTGATGATTCAGAATATGGCAAAGAGTATGATAAAGAGCAAGAAGTTGTCAAATATGTTCTTGACTGAAGCAGTACAATGCGTTGTGTACTTATTGAATATATATCCGATGAAGAGTGCGAAATTCAAGACTCCATATGAGGCATGGAGCGGATGGTAGCCAAGTGTACAATACTTGAGAATCTTTGGGTGTATAACTTATGCTCGCATCACTGATCAGAAGAGGAAGAAGCTGGATGATAAGAGTGAGAAGTGTATATTTGTAGGCTACGTGATAACTTCGCAAAAAGAAGTTTTCTTCATCCCTATTTTAACCATTTTTAGCCATGTTATGTGATATTTATACATGAAAAGTAGATAAAAATCCAATTGTTGCATGATTTGAAGTCAAAATAGTTGTTACTCTTATTTTTATATATTTTTATGATAGGATTTGGGGAGAATTTAAGTCAAGGATTGAAGGCTAAGTATTGTGGAAAATCTGTGAAAAATTTTGCAACATATTCTCAACAAATCTGGCAGGTCAAATTGTGCAGAAAAACAGAGCCAGAAATGTTGCAACATATTCGCAACATTTCTAACAGTTACAAGAAATTCAAATCCGAAATTACCAAGTTTTCAACAATTACATCCTAATTTTTAGCATCCGTTCAGCATTTAAAAATGACTGGATGTGGGGCCCACTGGGAGGAGGAAAAGGAGAGTTTAAAAGAGGAAGATTTCAGCCATTAAAAAAGATCTTCTTCATTATTTGGCCATTAGAGAAGAGAAGAAAATCTGGGGAGAAATTCTGTCAAGGGGAAACCAGTCCAGTTTCGGCATTCGGGCTGAAGGAAACACTTCCACGTCACTAGAGAAGGAAAGATTCACATTTCTTTCGAAATATTTAGTAAGATCTCTTCAGTTTTGTGTTATTTTCCCGCAGTCATGAACTAAAACTCTCTAGTCTTGCATGATGAGAGTAGTATGTGTATTTTGATGATGAACATCTTTGATTTTGAGTTTTTTTTGTGATTATCTTTATAGATCTTGTGATTTTTATGGTGAAATTGTTGGATCATGTTTTTTTATTATATTGCGTCGTGAGAATCGAGAGATGAGCGTCGTAACGTTAATTTAAGGGCTAGTTTATCGCAGTGCGAAAATCGAGAGATGAGTAGTGTGAATCATTAACCAAAATTTCTTTATTTTTACGGCGTTTCAAGAATCGAGAGAGGAGAATCGTACGTGCATCACAAAATCTCTTGAGTTTTGAAAAGTGAAAGAGATTTTCTTTTCATGCTAGCGAATTAGATTTTTGCGCTTCATAATATTTTCGTTTCGCCTAAGTTAGAGATAACTAGAGTTGCGTAGATATTAAGACTTCTTGTATCGAGAGATAAAGATTTCTTCTTTAAAAATCATCGCAAGATAATTCAAAGCTCAACCAAATGAAATATTTATTTTATCATCATCATGTTATACATATGAAATCAGAAATGCAAGGCTATTTTCTCTAATTGATAAGAAGTTACTTTAAGATTTAGTTAAATTAGTTTTAATATTTATTTAAAAGTTTCAATCTATTTTCAGAAAATCAATTAACCGTTTTACTTGGATTCATAGAAACGGTGTAGCTAGTAATTGTAAGCGCTAAACCCATCACTTCTCCGTGGGAACGATCTCACTCACTCTGTATTACTTGTACGACACGTATACTTGCGTTTTCAAGCTCTATTTTGCGTGTATCACTACGCTCCAATAATTAAAGTTTTCAAGTTAAACAATCCTGTGATGAAGAAGACAATCATCTCTAAAGATGTGTTATTTGAAGAAAATAGTTGTTAAAGCTAGGATGAGAAGGAGAGAAGTGTGAAGGGGATGTTCTATGATGATGATTAAGAAGAAGGTGGTCATGAGCTGAAGCAGCGAATGGTGGAGCTGATCCACCATCACCACCGAGCCCGGCACATAGAAGACATCGTTGATGAGCACTTCCTTCCCATTCATCGTGACCGCAATCACTCCTCTGCCTTCCACATATATCTTCGAGGCGTCTCCAAAACTGACGTCTCCTCCATTCGGCTCAAGGCTGGTGAACAGCTCCTTCTCACCACACATGTGGTTACTATGTAATACCCCAAAATGTTGTAGGAGCGACGGGGATCAAATTTGGCCAAGACAGGGTTTTGGTGCAGGTGCCCCGTCCCCGACACGGGCGTGTCGGAGGCCGTGTCGGGCGTGTCGAGCTCGAGCCGTCGAGCTGGCCGTGTCGTCGACCAGTGCAGGTCGACGATGGTCGTGTGGTGGAACACAGCCTAGGACACGGGCGTGTCCCAGGCCGTGTCACACCTGTGCTGTGCGGTTGGGTACACGGGTAATGACACGGGCACGAACACGGGCGTGTCTAGCTTGACACGGGCGTGTCTGATGCCGTGTCACCAAGCCGTGTACCTCTCTGACTGCGAAGTGTTGATAATTTGCACACGGGGGGCGTGACACGGGTCCCGACACGGGCGTGTCGTAGGTGACACGGGCGTGTTGGAGGCCGTGTCAAAGGCCGTGTGCTGGTTTTCGAATCGATCGAGGCGGCGAATGGGTGACACGGCCAGGCACACGGCCGTGTTGCAACCCATGTTCGGCCCAGATTTTAAAATTTCAGATCTAATCTTGACCGTTCGTTTCCTTGGCTTTGGATCCAACGGTGGGGGGCTGTTCCTGAGAGGTTTTATCCGGGATTTAGGGTTGGGAATCCTCATTTCCCTTAGCCAATCTCTCTCTAAGTTTTAGAGAGAGGGGAGAGCAAGTTTGGAGGAGGAGTCCAAGATCCGGCCGCCGGAGGAGCTTCGGAGCTCCGAATCGTGATCCGAGTCCAGATCCGCGGAGGTGACGCCGTTGCGGTGCTTTCCAACCGCATAGTTTTCGATGGCGCCGCGGAAAAGCGAAAGGGTAACGATTCTCTTCTTGAGCATGTGAAGCTCTTCTTCCTTTGCATGGGAAAACCCCTCTCCCGCGAGTGTGCGGCGAGATCGTGGTATTCCCTAGGGTAGATATGTAAAGTCCCCCTTGTTAGAGTCCGGAATCGTAGTACGGACATAGGCATGGTGTGTGAAGCCTACCCGGACGTGTGTTCCGGATCAGTGATGTTTTGCTATGCATATTTTAGCCGGAGAAGACTCCGAGCATTGTGGTTGTTTTCGGGTTGCTATGCGGTAGAATGCATCAGTGAATCTTGGGGATTAACCCCGAGGTGCATCCGGAATTCTGGGCGGAAACGAAGTTCTGCCATCTCGGTGGCCTGGGTGCCAGCCGGGAACATAGCGGGGCTATGTATCATGTTTTGATTACAGCAGGGAGCCTTGGGGATGAAACCTGAGGTGCACCCGGAAATCTTAGACGGAAATGTAGTTCTGTCATAGCGGTGGCCTGGGAGCCAACCGGGTACTTAGCGGGGCTATGTACCGTGTTTGATCGTTAATTGGGACTGGGGAAAGCTTAGTCCGCGCTAAAGGGCCGAATGGCAGTGGCGGAGTGAGCAACGGACTAGTAGCCCTCTACCCGCTCCACCTGCTCGGTTAAAGCGACCTTAAGTTTACGTGGGACTTACCAAGATTTGGAGATCGAGTCTAGGCTGCGGCTGAGAAGACTAAATGCTCACAAAGATTGCCACCCTGGGAGTGGTGGTGGAGTCGAGGACCGGACGGGGTTCGGACTGGTTTTGCCGAGTAAGTGCCCTGAGAGCACGGGGTGTACGGCCGAGAGAGCGTGCACCTATGATGAGATGCTTGTTTTACTGTGTTGCTTGTTTTGCTAACAAGTGCAGGGAAGAAGCTTTGCCGCCCCGGTTTGGGGGCGGAATCGTTATAATTTGGTAAGCATTGCTGACCGTTGCTATTGTTCGCCACCGGGCGGTGGTTTGTGGCTTGCAGGTACTGCGGAGCAGAGCGGGAAATAGCGGGCTAAAGCCCTTGTTGCTGTGCCGGCCCTCGAAGGCCTAATTGCTTATTTTTCTTTCCCGTTTTTCATGTATGGCCGGCCTGCGAGCCGAAGTATGAAAACACTACTTTTGTTAAGTGAACAGTGTAAGGCCTTAAGGCCATTTCTCTTTTGGTGTATGTATACATTCCTGAGTTTGTAGTGGACATTCATGCTGTTGTGGCTGGGTTCTTATTTCTTTTGCAACCTAATAAATTGCTTCCGCTAGGTGTTGTGTAGGACGTGCGATTGGTTGAATGGTTTCAACGCGTAACCATCCGGTCTGTCCGTAGTATATTGCGTCGGGCCCTGGCCGGACCTACTGCTATATGCTATGCGACGGATAGGGGTGTTACAAATTGGTATCAGACTACTGGTTTCGGTCAAGCTTAATTGAATTCGTGAGTGAATTCACTTTAAGGGATGGTGAGCACATGTATGTGCGTCATCGTTATAACATGAAAAGAACCCATGAATGTCCACTTAGGAATGAAAATACACATGTTTGGGGAACCTGCGTGTTCCTATAATTGCTTTTTGCAATTTTGTTCGGTCCCTTATTGGTATTCTGTACGATTGTAGGTGTCCGTGAGTGGCGCGTGGCAGTCTGAATGCGCACTTTCTGAGAAAAGTAATGCACCCAGCGACGTGCTGGAGACCCCTACGTCTTTGGAAACCTTAAGAAGGGTGGTTGAAGTGGTGTTTGCTGTGAGCAACGCACATCATGGGAGTAATGTGCAACCATTTGTCCCTGAGTTGGCCCCAACATCGGGTGGTATGTTGGAGCAAAGGGCATTTGGGGGTCAAGTAGAGCAGCAGAGGAGCATGACTGTGGCGCAGGGAGCGCATTCGGTGGACGCATATTTGTAGGCGTTCCTTATGGTAAGACGCTACCCAGGCTTTGAATGGAAAAGCGAGCAATCTATAGTGGATAGATTTTATAACGGTCTGCGCAGCGAGTTGCGTATCCTACTGCTAGGACCAAAGTTATTGAGATTCCGAGCTTTGGTGGAATCGGCCAGAGCGTTGGAAGTGGAGTTGGGGGAAACTCACCGAGTACTGGTGAATAGGGTACCAAACCTTACAGATCCTATAAGGACTGCTTATCGAAAGATGCCGAGAGAAGAGGCTGGGTCATCTACTACCCAAACTACCGTCAAATGTTATTCTTGTGGCAAGAAAGGGCACCTCGCCAGAGAGTGTTGGGAGAGTGCTCAGAAGACAAGGAAAGTTTTGGCAGGAACAGTCAGAGATTCTATGGTAAAAGATTCGGTGGTCAAGCGGACAACCTCAAAATCTGGGTACCGTAGGTGGTACAAGAAGGCTAGGAGGTCGGGTCTAGTCCCTTCCTCTAGCACATCCGGAGCGACTACAGTCCAAACCCTGGATGAATGCTTTGTTTGTGGAAAGCCGAGGCACTATGCTCGGGATTGTTGGTTTGGACGCCCAATGTCCAAAAAGAAGTCGGTGGCAATTTTTTGAGGAGAAAGACAAGGCGGTGGCGTCCGCCGCATCGCTGATTACTCCGGCCTAACCGGGAGTGAACATCCTTGGCCAGTAGGAGGTCATGTGGCCGACTGTCGGGAAGACAGGTATGGTTTAATTGATAGCAATTTAGCTTCTTATACCTGCTACCTTTTGTGTGTTAGCTTAGGACTGGACGTTCTAGGCTTTGTTTGGATTATTGGCAATCCGGCGAGAGCATTGTTCGATACGGGAGCTTCGCGCACCTTTTGTCCAAGGAGTTTATATCATGTAATTAAGTACCTTCTTCGATGGCAAAGGACAAATTGGATGCGTTGTGGCGTTACGGATGTTCAATGCGCGCGAAAAGAGATTCTGTGTTGCAAGGTTACGGTTTAGGGGTCAGGGATTCGACGTGCAAGCGTCGTTACTGCCATCATGGGAGGCTTTGAAGCCTAAGCCTTCATTGGGTAGTATCTCGGGTGTATCCGAATATCCTGATGTGTTTCCCTGGAGTCCCTCCGTAGCGAGCGATCGATTTCGCGAGTGAGCTGGCGCCAGGTGCCAAATCTGGGTCATGCTCTCCTTATAGGCTAACGCCTAATGAGTTGGCAGAACTGAAAGTTCAATTTGAAGAGCGTATGGATCAAGGTTTTGTGCGTCCAAGTTTGTCGTCTTGGAGCACACCGGCCCTCTTCGTGTAGAAGAAGGACGGGAGTTTGCGGCTCTGAATCGTTTATGAAAAACTGAGCAAGTCGTTAAAAGAGATCCAGTACCCGATCCCAAGTATTGGCGATCTGTTTGATCAGTTGGGTGGGTCATCGGTGTACTTAAAGTTGGAACTTAACTCTGGTTACTATCAGATGAGAATCAAGGAAAGTGTTATCCCAAAGATAGCGTTCAACACAAGATATGGGCATTTCGAGTTTACGGTCATGTCGTTCGGGCTGACTAATGCGCCATCGGGGTTCATGGACCTGATGAACAGAACGTTCAGGGAGTACTTAGACCATGTTGTGATCGTCTTTATTGACAACCTATCGGTGTGCTCGCAGTGCGAAGAAGATCGCTTCAAGCATCTGCGTTTGGTTTTGGGGACGCTAAGGAGGAACGAGCTATACACAAAGTTCTCCAAAGGCGAGCCTTGGTTATCTTCAGTGACGTTCCTTGGTCACTTAGTCAGTAGGGAAGAGTTGCGGTGGATCCGGCGTAGACTGTTACAATACGAAAGTGGCCTGTGTTGTCTTCGGTAGCGGAAGTCCGGAGTTTGCTGGGGCTTGCCGACTTTTACAGGCACTTCGTGGAGAACTTCTCGCGGATAGCGCTACCTCTCACGACTTTGACAAGGAAAGATCAGAGTTTTGTGTGGGCGCATGAGTGTGCGCAAGCTTTTGAAGAGCTGAAGAGTCGATTGACCACGGCGCCAGTGCTTAGTTCGCCGAGTGGGACCGAGGGCTTCGAGGTTTTTAGTGACGCTTCAGGTAGTGGTTTGGGCTGCGTGCTGGTGCAGTATGGGAACTTGATAGCCTATGGTTCGCGTCAGCTAAAAGTGCATGAAAGGAATTATTCGGTCCGCGACTAGGAGTTGGCGGCCGTGATATTTGCGCTTAAGCTGTGGAGGCGCTACTCGTACGACGTTAGGTCGATATTCATACCGACCTTAAGAGCCTGAAATACCTGTTGGATCAATAGGACCTGAACTTGAGGCAGCGGAGATGAAAGGAGTTCCTGCGGGACTATACATTCAAGATTTATCATGCACCCGGCGAGGGCAACGCAGTGTGGAGGCGTTGAGTCGCAGGGCTCCCGCCCAAGCCAAATGGTTGTTGGTATATGTTGAGAGGCTGGTTCAGGAATTGGAAGCGTTAGAGATCCGTTGTGTTGACAAGCAGACTAGCGCCGAAGCATTGTTGAACTGGACGGAAGTCCAGTATGACCTGGCTGATCGTAGTTGGCAAACTATGGTTTGTGTAGCTGCATGAAGGAAATCATGAGTGTGGCTCATTGGGTCGAAATCCCGAATCGACGGTTGTAGGTGGGCTACCAAGGAAAGGTCATTGTTTGTGCGGTCCAAGCTTGGGTAATCTATTGGTGGAGTTGTGATACGTCATATCAAGTACTCAACTCGCTTAAGAGGCACGAAGCTGTGCCGATATCTGAAGAAGTGCTCTGGTGGCCAGAACTTTAGAAGGTCGTGGCACCATATGTGGCAAAGTGCCAGCCTTGCGCCTTAGTGAAGGCAGAGTGCCAAGTGTCGGGGGATTCTTGAATCCATGCCTAGTTCGGAATAGAAGTTCGACTGGACTGTGGGCATGGTTTGCCAAAGTCACAGTGAATTAACGACGCCGTTTGTGTGATCGTAGTTGTAGTGACACTAGTGTCGCACTTCATTCCGCATAGAAAGGATGACTCGGTGGAGAAGTTGGCAAAGTTGTATGGTTACAATATCGTTAGGCTGCATGGTGTGCCCCGTAGCATTGTGAGTGATCGCGACGGGCGGTTCACGTCAAATGATTGGAAGTGGTTGCAGAAAGTGCTGGAGGTTAAGATGAAGTTTAGTCCAGTCTTACAACCGCGGACGGATGAGCAGACCGAGAGAGTCAATAGAACAATGGAGGACATGCTCCGTATGTGTGTTCTAGACTTCGGGAAGCTTTGGGAGGACCACCTGTTTTAGTGGAGTTCTCGTACAACAATAGCTACCAGGCAAGTATCCAAATGGCGCCCTTTGAGGCCCTATATGGTAGAAAATGTCGCACGTCGTTATCCTGGTTAGAAACGGGTGAGGCAGGGTTGTACAAGAAGCAGGAGGTGGAGAGTGCTACCTCGTTAGTGCGGATCATTTGGGAGCGCTTGTTGATCGCTCAAGACCGGCAGGAGAAGTATTATAATGCCAAGTACCGGAACGTGGAGTTCGCGGTAGGCGATTGGGTATACCTTAAAGTGAAGCCGTTCAAGGGGGTTTCGTGGGTGAGACGCTTGAAGAAGCTGAGCCCAAGGTACCTTGGACCTTTTGAGGTTCTGGAGCGAGTCGGCGAAGCGGCTTACCGTTTGAGGTTATTGGAGAAGTTAAGTGGATTACATGATGTGTTCCACATTTCTGTGTTGCGGAAGGCGGTGCAAGAGCCTTCGCAGGTGATCGCAGTTGACCAAGTGCTCGTAGACGAGGGGTTGACGACTAAGGTCAAGCCCATTCGTATCGAAGATGTGGAGGTCAAGAGACTCCGTAACAAGGAGATCCGGATGGTTAAGGTCCAGTGGGAATAATTGCGGGTGTGAGGAGCTCTCTTGGGAACGGGAGCAGTCTATGCTCGAGGAGTACCCGGAATTGTTCCGCTCAGGTACTGTTTTGCGTTAAGTCCTGTTTTTCCTTTATTAATTTCGTGGACGAAATTCTTTAAGCGGGGTAGAATTGTAACACCCCAAAATATTGTAGGAGCGACGGGGATCAAATTTGGCCAAGACAGGGTTTTGGTGCAGGTGACACGGGCCCCGACACGGGCGTGTCGGAGGCCGTGTCGGGCGTGTCGAGCTCGAGCCGTCGAGCTGGCCGTGTCGTCGACTAGTGCAGGTCGACGATGGTTATGTAGTGGAACACGGCCTAGGACACGAGCGTGTCCCAGGCCGTGTCACACCTGTGCTGTGCGGTTGGGTACACGGGTAATGACACGGGCACGAACACGGACGTGTCTAGCTTGACACGGGCGTGTCTGATGCCGTGTCACCAAGCCGTGTACCTCTCTGACTGCGAAGTGTTGATAATTTGCACACGGGGGGCGTGACACGTGTCCCGACACGGGCGTATCGCAGGTGACACGGGCGTGTCGGAGGCCGTGTCAAAGGTCGTGTGCTGGTTTTCAAATCGATCGAGGCGGCGAATGGGTGACACGGCCAGGCACACGGCCGTGTTGCAACCCGTGTTCGGCCCAGATTTTAAGATTTCAGATTTAATCTTGACCGTTCGTTTCCTTGGCTTTGGATCCAACGGTGGGGGGCTGTTCCTGAGAGGTTTTATCCGGGATTTAGGGTTGGGAATCCTCATTTCCCTTAGCTAATCTCTCTCTAAGTTTTAGAGAGAGGGGAGAGCAAGTTTGGAGGAGGAGTCCAAGATCCGGCCGCCGGAGGAGCTTCGGAGCTCCGAATCGCGATCCGAGTCCAGATCCGCGGAGGTGACGTCGTTGCGGTGCTTTCCAACCGCATAGTTTTCGATGGCGCCGCGGAAAAGCGAAAGGGTAACGATTCTCTTCTTGAGCATGTGAAGCTCTTCTTCCTTTGCATGGGAAAACCCCTCTCCCGCGAGTGTGCGGCGAGATCGTGGTATTCCTTGGGGTAGATATGTAAAGTCCCCCTTGTTAGAGTCCGGAATCGTAGTACGGACATAGGCATGGTGTGTGAAGCCTACCCGGACGTGTGTTTCGGATCGGTGATGTTTTGCTATGCATATTTTAGTCGGAGAAGACTCCGAGCGTTGTGGTTGTTTTCGGGTTGCTATGCGGTAGAATGCATCAGGGAATCTTGGGGATTAACCCCGAGGTGCACTCGGAATTCTGGGCGGAAACGAAGTTCTGCCATCTCGGTGGCCTGGGTGCCAGCTGGGAACATAACGGGGCTATGTATCATGTTTTGATTGCAGCAGGGAGCCTTGGGGATGAAACCCGAGGTGCACCCGGAAATCTTGGACGGAAATGTAGTTCTGTCATAGCGGTGGCCTGGGAGCCAACCGGGTACTTAGCGGGGCTATGTACCGTGTTTGATCGTTAATTAGGACTGGGGAAAGCTTAGTCTGCGCCAAAGGGCCGAATGGCAGTGGCGGAGTGAGCAACGGACTAGTAGCCCTCTACCCGCTCCACCTGCTCGGTTAAAGCGACCTAAAGTTTACGTGGGACTTACCGAGATTTGGAGATTGAGTCTAGGCTGCGGCTGAGAAGACTAAATGCTCACAAATATTGCCACCCTGGGGGTGGTGGTGGAGTCGAGGACCGGACGGGGTTCGGACTGGCTTTGCCGAGTAAGTGCCCTGAGAGCACGGGGTGTACGGCCGAGAGAGCGTGCACCTATGATGAGATGCTTGTTTTACTGTGTTGCTTGTTTTGCTAACAAGTGCAGGGAAGAAGCTTTGCCGCCCCGGTTTGGGGGCGGAATCGTTATAATTTGGTCAGCATTGCTGACCGTTGCTATTGTTCGCCACCGGGCGGTGGTTTGTGGTTTGCAGGTACTGCGGAGCAGAGCGGGAAATAGCAGGCTAAAGCCCTTGTTGCTGTGCCGGCCCTCGAAGGCCTAATTGCTTATGTTTCTTTCCCATTTTTCATGTATGGCCGGCCTGCGAGCCGAAGTATGAAAACACTACTTTTGTTAAGTGAACAGTGTAAGGCCTTAAGGCCATTTCTCTTTTGGTGTATGTATACATTCCTGAGTTTGTAGTGGACATTCATGCTGTTGTGACTGGGTTCTTATTTCTTTTGTAACATAATAAATTGCTTCCGCTAGGTGTTGTGTAGGACGTGTGATTGGTTGAATGGTTTCAACGCGTAACCAACCGGTCTGTCCGTAGTATATGGCGTCGGGCCCCGGCCGGACCTACTGCTATATGCTATGCGACGGATAGGGGTGTTACATACTAGCTCCAGTGTCTAAGTACCACACACCATTACTTCCTCCTGCATCGCCTTGGATGGTAAGGAACATCATCGGGTCTCCTCCCGTGTTGCTAGCTTCCGCATAGTGGTTGGCTTCACCACCCTTTCTGGGAGCCCAGCAGTCGTAGCTCATGTGCCCAAACTTGTTGCAATTATAGCATTGAATCTGGGACATATCTCTTCCTCCTCTTCCTTGACCTCTTCCCTGGTCCCTTCCTTGTCCTCTGTCTTGGCCTCTCCCTTGGCCTCTTCCTCTTCCTCCTACATCGTGCCTCCAACCTTGAGGTTGCTCCACCTCATGCTGGTTGTACTGATTTCTCCCGAATTCTCTTCCACCCCTTCCTCCTCTTCCTCTTCCTTGGTAGCCTCGGTCGCGCTGGCCTCCTCCTCTTCCTGAGCTCTCTCCAAAGTTAAGCTGAGTCTGGAGTGCTTTCCCCAAACCACTCAACTCTTCCTCATCTTGCACCATCCGATACTCATGGGCTTGTAGCGAGCCAACAAGCTCATCCACCACCATCGTGGTGAGGTCCTTCGACACTTGTTGGAAATATACTAATGGACCTTCTCCTCCTTGCTTCTAAACACTCAACTCCAAAAACTGCTCAGGCGAGAGCTACTTCAACTCGGTCGGCGAGCTCAACCTCCTATCCGGTGAGACCGCAACCGGCGAGAGCTCCACCCATTTTTTGCGAGAACAAACGGCGAGCACCACCACTCCAAGTCCGTGAGATCACCAGGCGGGACCTCCTTCCCAAAACGAGAACTTTTCAACTCTCTCTCTCTCTCTCGCTATCTCACTTTCTCTCGCTGCTTCTCTCTCTTTCTCGCTCTCGCTAATTATCTCTCTCTCCCGCTGCTTCCCTTTCGTGCATGCCTCACAGACCCTTTGAGGAGGTGTGATCATAGGCAACCCTTCCACCATCTTAGAACATGATAGCAGCTTCAGGCCTGTGAACCCCAGATGGCCCATCCGGTGGTGCCACAGCCAAGCTTCTTCCTCTTCTCCTGTCTTCACCAGACATGTCGTCTCCTTGGCATCCAAGCTTAGGGGGAAGAGGCGATTCGTCGCCATCTTCACTCTCACCACCTCTCTTCCTTTTCTATCCTTTATCTCTAAGATGTTATCCCTCAACAGGACGCGATAGCCCTTCTCCACCAGCTGTCCGAGACTTAGGATGTTACTCCTCAAGCCCGGCACATAGAAGATATCGTTGATGAGTACTTCCTTCCCATTCATCGTGACCGCAATCACTCCTCTGCCTTCCACAAATATCTTCGAGGCGTCTCCAAAACTGACGTCTCCTCCATTCGGCTCAAGGCTGGTGAACAACTCCTTCTTACCACACATGTGGTTACTAGCTCCAATGTCTAAGTACCACACACCATTCCTTACTCCTGCAGCGCCTTGGATGGTAAGGAACATCATCGGGTCTCCTCCCGTGTTGCTAGCTTCCGCATAGTGGTTGGCTTCACCACCCTTCCTGGGAGCCCAGCAGTTGTAGCTCATGTGCCCAAACTTGTTGCAATTGTAGCATTAAATCTGGGACATATCTCTTCCTCCTCTTCCTTGACCTCTTCCCTGGTCCCTTCCTTGTCCTCTGCCTTGGCCTCTCCCTTGGCCTCTTCCTCTTCCTCCTGCATCGTGCCTCCAACCTTGAGGTTGCTCCACCTCACACTGGTTGTACTGATTTCTCCTGAATTCTCTTCCATCTCTTCCTCCTCTACCTCTTCCTTGGTAGCCTCGGCCGCGCTGGCCTCCTCCTCTTCCTGAGCTCTCTCCAAAGCTAAGCTGAGTCTGGAGTGCTTTCCCCAAGCCACTCGACTCTTCCTCATCTTGCACCATCCGATACTCATGGGTTTGTAGCGAGCCAACAAGCTCATCCACCACCATCGTGGTGAGGTCCTTCGACTCCTCAATAGCCACCACCACGTGTCTAAACTTCTTGGACATCGACCTCAAGAGCTTCTCCATAAAACTTACATCTTCAATTGTCTCCTCATTCCTCTTCATCTCGTTCGTGAGCGTCCGCAGACGAGTCACGTAGTCGCCCACCTTCTTCGAGCTCTGCATCCTCATCACCTCGTATTGAGCTCGGAGTGATTGTAGTTTCACCTTCTTTGCTTTGTCCACTCCTTGCATGGAGCGTTGCAGTATCTCCCACGCTTCCTTTGAGGTCTCGGCATCCGAGATCTTCTCGAACGTTGCTTCATCCACTCCTTGATACAAGATGAACAGTGCCTTCTTGTCCCTCTTCTTGGCTTCTCTCAACGCTACCCTCTGAGCGTTAGTCAATGCGGCTTCTGCTTCGGCAGTAAACTGCTCAACACCATCCTCTACTACCTCCCACAACTCCTTGGAGGCTATTAGTACTCTCATCTGAATACTCCAATTCTCATAATTTGTTTTGCTCAACTTGGGGACCTGCCCCGGCATACCACTTCCCATATCCATCTCTCCTCTTCGCAAACACTTCCCGGGGTTGAACCTGGCCTCTGATACCACTTGTTGGAAACGTACTAATGGACCTTCTCCTCCTTGCTTCAAAACACTCAACTCCAAAAACTGCTCAGGCGAGAGCTACTTCAACTCAGTCGGCGAGCTCAACCTCCTATCCGGTGAGACCGCAACCGGCGAGAGCTCCACCCATTTCTTGCGAGAACAAACGGCGAGCACCACCACTCCAAGTCCGCGAGATCACCAGGCGGGACCTCCTTCCCGAAACGAGAACTTTTCAACTCTCTCTCTCTCTCGCTATCTCACTTTCTCTCGCTGCTTCTCTCTCTTTCTCGCTCTCGCTAATTCTCTCTCTCTCCCGCTGCTTCTCTCTCTTTCTCGCTCTCACTAATTCTCTCTCTCCCGCTGTTTCTCTCTCTCTCGCTCTCGCTAATTCTCTCTCTCCCGCTCGCTCAATTTCTCTCTCTCTCCCGCAATTATTTACTCTCTCTCTCTCGCTCAGTTTCTCTCTCTCTCTCCTGCGGGAGATAATGAAAGGGGGAAGAGAATTTTTACAACTTTTTTTTTTAAAGGTACAATACCAAGTCTTTTATAGGCTATCACACCCAACATAAAACCGTCACGTGGAGCTCATAATAAATGTCATCCACATCACCACTCTCTCTCTTCAGTTAAAACAAAATATACATATATAAATAGAAAAAAAAACAAGTTGACCCGATCAACAATTTTTTAACTCCAGCAGACATCCTCGTGAACAGTAACTCTGGCGACCTCCAAGAGCGATCTAATTTTTGTTCGCTGAGCTCTAGTGTGTGTGAGCATGTGTAGTGATGTGTTGAGTTTTAACTCTAGTGGAGTTGTAATAGTGAAGTCAAGTTTGGTTGTATTTTGTAAGCTCTTGTTGAATAGAAGTTGTTTTCACTCTCTTTACTTGTATTTGTGCCTGCTTATATTAATGCTTGTAACGCATTTAAGGGAGAAATCGAAGATGGCGTTGATTACTAATCAACGTTGCTCCGAGAGAAGACAACAACGGATGAGGTGGGTTCAATTGAAAATTAAAACATGCGCCGAATGAACCAAAGGAGCGTCGATAGGAGGTACATCCAGATGAACTCGACGCAAGGATAGGTGCGTCGAAAAAAAAACGAAATAGAAAGACTATACCAGTTATATACTATATATTTATATATAATAAATAATCATTTTCACTTTCAAAAAAAACTAAAATACCCCAAACCAACATTATACGCATAGATTTGTTTGTATTCCCAGAGACATGTCGCTCTATGAATGGACCTAGCTTGTATATAAATATTGTTTATGTCTACATCACAAAGTTCAGCAATCATTAAATAAATTTAGGCTCCATTTGGAGGGACTTATTTTCACCGGTCTAGCGGTTACGACCGCATGAATCGGACCTTATTTACGGTCTGATTCATGCGGTCGTAATCGCTTGACCAGTGAAAATAAGTCTCCGCAAACGGAGCCTTAGGCACTTAGAGTCATTATAAGCTATATAAGCTTGGATGGACGAGCAGTTTGATTCTTCCCTTGCTTAATTAAACGTGCACAAGAATGACAGAAAATCAAGTAAAAAATACAATGATTTAACATGGAAAAACTCCAAATTCGAGAAAAATTCACTATGAATAGATGTACAATCAACAGTTTACCGTTTTTCTTTTTCCGCGACTTTTTAACAGTA
The DNA here is from genome assembly GCA_039513925.1 of Platanthera zijinensis. Taxonomy (NCBI): domain Eukaryota; kingdom Viridiplantae; phylum Streptophyta; class Magnoliopsida; order Asparagales; family Orchidaceae; genus Platanthera; species Platanthera zijinensis. Next base: position 12,596,455 of record CM077080.1, read on the forward strand.
GTATCTGAGAGGTGTTAGAGGAAGAAAATAATTGAAGATAATAGGATTTTTTTTATTAAACATGCTATCCACCTGCTCAAGCATGTGGCCTTTATTAAGAAAAGCTGACATGATACACAACTGATCAGTGTATCACTGCGCACACACTACAGTCATAAGCATACATAATACAAAAACCATTCACAGTAAGTGAAGCTTGCAACATTTATTTAAAGCATCAGTAACATCAGTAGTAGTAGTAGTAGGAGGGATTGCTAGCTCTGGCTGAAGATCGATCTGGTGCAGTAGTTTCAGCATGGCCTATCGCATTTGCAGCGGCGGAGTATTCCGTTACATTTTCCTCGAACAAATCCTTCACTGACGCAGACGTTGTCGCAGCCCCTGTCGTTGAAACAATGTCCTCTAGTTCCCCTCACCCTGCACAACCTCGCCTCAGCTCCCGGCACCATCTCCCCTGCAAAATTTCTCTTCATAGTTTAGGCCCCCCTGCTTAAAGCATCTTCAATGAGAATATATATATATATTAAGAGATCTTCATTTTATCATAGAGAAACTTTAATCATATTCTTCATATTTGAAAAACATGAATTTTTTTATGTATATGTATATAAATTATATGTAAAAAACATATAATAATTATATACCTAATATAAATTTCAAAAATATGTAAAAAAATATATCTAAATCCTAAAAATATTTTAATAATATAATAATAAATAATAATTAAAAAATATTCAATATTAATGTTATGGACCATGGTCCCAAAAGACAATTTTATTTAATATAGATATGTTTAAATTGAAAAATTATATTAAAAAAATAAGAAAGTTATAAATTATAGATTTTTGATAAAAAATACTGAAATAGTTTTTTAAAAGAAAATTAAATTAAAAAAATAAATGCAGGTGCTCCAATTTAGGCTATAGAGGGACTTATGTTCACCGGTCAAGCGGTTACGACCGCGTGAACCGGACCATGTGATCGTAAACGCTTTACCGGTGAAAATAAGTCCTCCCAGATGGAGCCTTAGAGGAGAGAGCAGATCTCATAAATGGAGGAGCTTTTGGAGTGCCAAAATGATCCACATTTCTAGAGAATGCCGATCTCTTGGAGATGCTCTTATTGAGAAATTTTTTAATACGGTTCCAATAGAAATATCTTGTTTTTTTTTCATCTGAAGTGCAAAAGAAAATAACCATTTCACATTCCAGCTTTATTTCAAGCTGATCCGATAGATTCACTAATTTTATTTAAAAAATTTCACATCATTAAATCAAATGAAAATACTTCTTTAAAATCTCAAATGTAGAGAATCTCGATCCTAGAAATGTAGGTTCCTTAGGAACCACAACGAGACCTTTGCATTTCACTTGGTCATGAAAGTCTCAAATGTAGAGAATCTCGAAGCCCACCAAAAAGCGAGCGAAACAACCTATTACAGTTTTGAAGTATAGACAACAATTTTGATGTGTTGCTAAATGTCAAAAATATTATAGTGAAATATATGCATAAAATACCTCGTTAAACTTATCATGATTTTTTTTTGTTTGTAATTTCAATGAAAACACTATGCATAACAATCTATATTTACTTTGTAAAATCATTAAAAGTTCATTCGGTGCACAGATATTGACTTTTTGAAATTAATTTTGATCAGAAAACTAATATCTGCAAAAATTGATTTTGTACAGAAAATCAATTCTATTAAAATCAATACCCGTGGGTTTTGATTTTCAAGCCAAAATCCGCTCAAATCTGCCGCACCGAACAACGAAATTGACTTTCTGAAAACAATAACCAATTCTCGTGCGTCGAACGGAGCCTAAGTGTTATTCCTTTTAACTTTTATCAAACAAAAAAAATCATGAGACAGCCTAGAAATAATTGCAGCGGTTTCAAATAAAAACTTAAGAAGCGCTGCATTTATGCGGCATTGTTAAAGAAAGCTAACGGGAAGAAAGGAGGAGAAGAACGAGAGTCATGAACAAGAGAACAGTCTTATTGTTGAGCACCATGGCTGGCTGGCTGGCTGCTGATCACTCTCTCTCTCTATCTCTCTCTATCTCTCTCTATCTCTATCTCTCTCTATCACAGTGAGTGTTTTGTGTGAGTGGCAATTCGTAGTGAGGTAGAGCACGTATATATAATACAAAATATTGTGTATTCCTGGAAATAAACAATAAAAAACTGTCCCAAATATGGAAGCAGCTGGCAGACACGTGGTTGAAGGGTAGCCAAGAGTATTGTGCGGCTGGAAGAAGGACACGTTGCTGAAACCAGCGCCACACACTATGGATGAGCCAATAACCAGTTAACAACGCAGTACTGCCCTGTCGGCACAATATGCTTATCTCCGAGATGCACAAATCACACGATTCGCTGGTGTAAAGCACTTTTAAGTTACAGTGTGATGTCCAACAGATGCAAGCACATCTCAGCTCGTACGGAAATCGCTACACATCAGATCTCGCTTTGAGAAGTGTTCATCCTTAGGCTGTATTTTGGTGCGGCGTCTGACCAGCTGCACACCGCACATTCGCCAACATTCCCGCGACTCACCTCTTCCCCTGCCCTAGCCGCCTGGCCGACTCCCGCGATTCACCGCTTCCGCTGCAGATCGCCGACAAATCCATAGGGTGATTTCTTCCCGTCCTTTCCCGGCGACGAAGCAGAGCGACATTTCTGGTTTTCCATTATGAAAAGACATTTTAAATGTGTGTACTACCCTTGAAAATATTATTGAGATACTTAAAAATTATTTAGTTAACTTGTTTTCTTTATTTTTTGGTTGTTTGTCTTCATGAAAAAATAATTGCATTTTGTTTTAATTTATCAGAGTGATGAATATGTACAATAATTTAATTATTTTTTATTATTTGTAAATTTTTTAAAAAATCAAAACGAACAGCTGTTTTGTCAAACAGCTTTTCAGCTTCTCCGTTTGAAACAGCACTGCAACAACTGTTCTTCCAAACAGATTCACAGATTATGTCATCATTCTGCAAAACAGCTGATTATTCAACCACTGATTCTCCAGTCGTTACAGCCGAACCAAACAGAGCCTTAAGGTGCAATAGGTGCACTTTACTCCCCCGATTCCGGAGTTATTAATAGCAAATCATGATTATATGCAAATCATTTATTTGAAAAATAATTATTAGTAAATATTGTTATTATTAGCAAATCATTCAAAAAAAATTTTATAAAAAATTACAGCATTGTTGACGTGATTACAAACATTGTTCAATCTGGGCTTCCCCCTCCCTCGACCACACCAGACACAGATCCAAATCTCACATCACAGACTGGGTAATCCATCCATGATCCATCCCGACCATACCTTTTCAATTATTTCATAATTTCAACGACGGTGGCTGACTTCCCGTGCCTCTCTTCCATAGGCGAGGCCGAGCATAGAGAGTGGGGGGTGGAGAAGATAAGTGGACCCGGGTCTTGAATTCGAAGACTGGGATGAAGACGATGTAGAAAATGGCGCAATTAGGGATCCAATGCACCGCATGAAATCCAAATGATAGGCCGACCATGGCAGAGGTTGTGAAAGAGTTGGATCGAAGGGGGCGCAAAGGCAAAGCATCAAGGGCGTTCGACTGCAGAGATTTTCCCTTGAGCATCACTCCGGATGAGAGCAGAAACGCTCACTGAAAGTCTGGAAGATTAATATCAATGCTTTTCTTCAACTCCAAGTGATGGAAAAATCTCTTTCAAAGGAAGATTTAGGTTCTGTTTGGGGGAACTTATTTTCACTGGTCAAGCAGTTACGACCTCATGAACCAAACCTTAATTAAGATCAGGTTCATGCGATCGTAACCGCTTGACCGGGAAAATAAGTCCCCCCAACCGGAGCCTTAGTAATCCCTGAGATCATACTTCCAGCAGAAAGAACGACATTGCTAGAATCACTCCCAGATCTTTTAAGTTCATATCTTTTAATCCGCAGTCCCGATACAAATTAAGGTCTTCTAGACAAATTTCTTCTGCAGAATCAATGTCAACATTTCTATTTGTAATATGTATGAAACTCACGAAAAGCATTACACTACAAATTTCTTCTAAAAAAGCACAAAATTTGTCGATAAGTTCATCACTAATTACAATGTTTTGTATGATGTTTTACTAATGAAATGTATTCCGGATGGATATGATATTAAAACTCTACAACAACACTCAAACCTTTATCTCATCATAATGGGGTCGGCCGATGTTAAGACTAATATATATTTTTTGAATATAATTTGACTTGTTTTGACAATGAAAAGTAATCTAATTATTATTTTTTCAAGTTAAAAAATACGGTACAACTAACATTTTGCTTGCAGATAGTCATTGTCTCAACAATACTTGCGAATAGCGCCAAGTGCGAATAACACCAAATGCGAATAGCAGGCCGTGCGTATATCAGCGTCAATTATAAATCCATTGTGCCAAAAGAAGGGACAAAAAATGCATGATTGGAGCATTCATACGTCAAATAAAGTATCACAAAAATATCAGATTTTTTTCTATCGGAATGTTCCTTGTGCACTTTGGATAATCAGGTACCAAAGGAAATATTACTATGAAATTCATTTTCAATTTTCGAAAAGAATAAGATCCCATAAATATTTCTGATTTATTTAATTAATAGTATAAGAAGACTAAGGCTCCGTTTGAGGGGACTTATTTTCACCGGTCAAGCGCTTACGACCGCTCTGATTCAGTTTGGCACAGTGGTGATAGTCGTAAATGCATGAGTTAAACCGTCATTTATTAAGGATCATCCAACAAACATCATCCGTTTAAACATAAAAGTGAATGAAGTTCCTTAGGTGAGTGTTAACAAATGACAATTTAACCTCATGTTTATGACCGCCACCACTATGTCAAACAGAGCCTATGAATCAGACCTTAATTATGGCCCGATTAATGCAGTCGTAACCGCTTGACCGGTGAAAATAAGCCCCTCAAACAGAACCTTAGACTTGCATATATAGCACAATAATTTGATATTCACATATTCTAATTCGACCCTCAAATTACTTAGATATTGGAATAATGACACACTTTACTGAAAGTTTGAAAAATTACAGGTAACTACTCTTTTGAGCTTACAGAAATAGCCCATATAAGTTAACATTTCATAGCATACATGCACAGAACACCCCCCTTCAGTAAAATTTCAACCTCCTTTTGTGCATGGATGTTATGAAATGTAAAGTTACACGAGAGATTTTTGTAATTTCAAAAATAAGAGGGGCAACCTGTAATTTTGCAAACTTAGAGAGGAGGTCCCACCGTCGATATGGCCACCGATACATTATCCGAAAAAAATATATTACTGATAAAAATCAGATGCTACAAAATTTTATGAACAGTTGGATTTGATGAGAAGAGAAACAAATCCTGAAAAAGCATCTGTTGTGGTCTCCCGACCTCCACCTAGTGATCGGTTCCAAGGAGGAGGAAGATCTCCACGGTTGGGTCGAACCCGTCTTGAATCCGGCGGTTGCTATGGCTGGAGGTGTGTGTGTGTGGGTGGGGGGGGGGGGGGGGGGGTAAAAGAGAAAGAGAGTGAGAGAGGAATAGAAGGGAGAAAGCGAGAGGTACCGGAGGGGGAGACGGGGCCGTGCGGCGTTGCCCGTGGTATTCGGCGGAGCGCCTGGCGGCTAGTGCGCGGGTCGGAAGAAAACGAGAGAGAGAGAGCGGGTTCTAGAGAGAGATAGAGGAGGAAGGATTAATTCATTTCATAACCATCATAAGGTTCCAAACAGCATATATATCCGAGTTCACAACGTGCCCCTCACTTGGGCTTAAACATGTGGGTCAAATAAGAAACACACATACGGAAATAAAATAGCATAAAAACATAAGGCCGCTAGACTTCCATCATGCGGTCGTGGTGGATGATATGTGCGCCCCCAACGTGGATCGGTCTCGTCGCGTGTCGATGTATTATGCAGCGTAACAGCATCTCAATAAATAGAAGAGAATTACCTGAAGAACTTCCCATTTCCTGGGAATTACCTGAAGAACTTCCAATTTCCTGGGAGGGAGATCATGGATTCTCAGAGAGATCATTAATGTCATGGAACATGCCAGTTATCCTACAGAAGAACATGAAATTATAGCACAACATTAACTGATCAAGAGATGCATCAAATTCAATTGTGGGAAGCAAACCTGATTCATTTTTAATAATAATAATAATAATCATATAGAATTTTGGTCTAGTTTTTCGTAGGGATGGGATGCGAAAAATTGTGAAAAAAATGCCTCACAAATAAATAATTGTGAAGAAATTAACTAATTCAAACCAAGTTTTTAGCTTAAAAATGTGAAACATAAAAGAGATACGCTTGACTTTTGCCAAAAAATTTCGAATTAAAAACTGTGTCTTTCGTCACAACCCATGGCATCAGACCGAAAATTGAAATTGCTCGAATTGTAAAACATAAAATTGCTTGAATTCGCAGCAATATAGTTCAACTTGGATTGAAAGAACATAAAATCCGGTCGAATCAGGGGCAAGCAGGAATTGGAATTTTGATCTAGAGGAAAAAGTCGAAGTCACCAAGGTAACACTCTAAGAACCTAATTGTGAATCACAAATTTAGCAAATTAGAAGAAACATCTACAGTGTTTGGAAATAGAGGTAGGGAGGAAGAAAGAGAGCCAAAATCAAGTAGAACTCCGAGACAGAAGAAGGAATTCACTTTTCACCAATAGCTGAGTTGAATTGAGGCTCTCTTTTGGGGCACAAGTGCCCCTCCAATCAGGAGGCAAATGTAAGTTCCCCTCTCCAGGTAGCAATGGAGCCCCACGGGGAGTTTTCACCTTTCCTACCGGTTGGAGGAATGTGTTTCATTAAATGCCGAGTCATGTATTTTATATTTTTGCTTAGTGCAACTCCATTCCGCAGGCAAATATACGTACTCCTCATTGGTGAGCAATGTAGTCCCGCCGGAAGTTTTCATCTTTAATACTGGAGAAGGAACGTTATGGGTTTTACGTCCATTATATATACGTTTCAATAAACGTCGAGTCACATATTTTAATAATTTCTCTTAGTGGGCTCTATCCCAGCAACAAATGTATATTCTGCTCTCTGGTGAGCAATGGAGCCCCACCAGAAGTTCACTTTTCCTACCGGACGAGGAATGTGTTATGGGTTGGCATGATCGTTGAGTCATGTATCTTTATATTTTTGCATGTGTTCAATGAAATATACTGTCATGTAATCTCTACTTAAAAGAACCCTTGGGTCATGAATGGGTATCCAAGAAATTATGAAAAGTTCTCTTTCTCTCTAGTTCACTCGACCTCATTTCATTCTAAGGTTAAGGTTGAGCAAGACCCTCTTCTCCCGTTGCTAGTATTCTCCGTAGGCTGAGCTCGGTTTCCTTGTGAGTTAGCACGCAACAACTTGGCATCAGAGCATTTTGATCCTCATATTCCGACCACAACATTTCCCCCACACGAACATCTTTCCTCATGACAAGTTTTGACTCTTCATAACTTAAGCAGAGTATCATAACTTAAGCAAAGTAGCAAGTTATTCTCGATAGTCAGCAAGGTAGAGGAATAAAGACGGCGAATCCCACACGATCCAACTTTTCCTAGGAGACGGGATCACACATGTTACTCCTCACTCAACAACCAGTAGTCCCACACACTATCGCTTTAAAATTAGTCCTCTGCCTTCCTCGACTAGATCCCTTCCTAAATCATTTCCCAGACCGCGACCCCTCAAGCCTTGCTAAACGCCAGCCACAACAACCACAAGCTCTGAACTCCGCGCCACATATTCCACCGGTCATTCTCCATCCATCACTCCCAGTGATTGCTACTCAGTTGGAGGTCCCACTTCCGATCACGGCAATTCCCATTCCGCCGGCTCCAAAGTCTCCTTCGAGCATCCGCACCCGCTAGGCAACCTTGCCCTGATTCCACATTACTTTCGTCAGTCTCTTCTCGTCGGAGACTTCCAATCCAGATCTTTGTGGTCACTATTCCAAAGACACTCCATTGATCCATCCATCTCGGTGCATTGATGCATTCTATACGCGAGCAACGACCCCCCGAAATCCCCATCATTCATGGCATCAAAGAATACGATAGAGGCTCCCCTCTCAAGAACGTCTCTGCTCCGGTGACAAACTACAAGGAGATGTTCTGGAAGGAAATCAAGGAATCAGATAGACCATCTCGCCAGATCTGATACCTCTCTAAGAGCTTGAGGTCAAGCTCAAAGTGAAGGAGGGGTGGGATGTTATGGGTATGCACAATCCAATATCTATATGTTTAATTAAATATCCAATCTTATATTTTTATAATTTTGCTTAAGTTTAATTAAATATATTGTCATATATTTTATATTTTGAGTATATTGTAGTCCAAATAAAAGGACGTAATCATCGTGATAATTTGTATCATGATATGCAATCTAAATTTAAAGGACCCCCGGTGTCATGAACGGGGGAATCCAAGAATTAATGAAAAATCATCTTCCTCTCTCTAGTTCTCTTCCTCTCTCACTAGTTCTTTCCTCATCATCATCATTCTAGAGGGTTGAGCAAGTCCACCATTCTTCCTCCTCATATTCTTGTAGATTGAGCTTGGCTCCCTTATATTTCCGCTCCACCACCACCTCTGACAAGATCCAGACGCCCTTACAGGTTGACACGTAAGGGAATACCATTAGACCCTCGTCCACTATATGCAACACCACCATCTTACATCGCTTCGATGGCGTCGGCAACAGCCCGTAAGCTCTCCGTAATGGTGCCTAAGCTCGGGTACGTCTCCACCTTCCTCTGTAAAGCCGCTAAGTTGGACTTGCATAAACAGAACTCAACTGTAAATTCATATCCCTATAACATTGCCACCCAAAATTGTTATGAAGGAGTGGTCATCTTTTGGCGTAGAAGGTACCGAAGACGGTGATGATCCATGCGGACGATGAAGTGTTGCACCAATAGATATGGATGCCAATGTTGGACTGACAGAACAAGTGTCATAACCTCGTTCTCGTAAGTGAAGCGAGATAGAATGGTTAATAAAAAAGACCGGCTGAAGTATACAATAGAACACCAGGGTTGCATGAGAACCGCAAGCACCCATGCCCGAGACTGAGGCATCACACTCCACAATGAAGGGTTGAGAGAAATTGAGCATGTCCAAAACCGGCGTCGTCACCAAGGTCTATTGTAGGGCCTTGAAAGCGGTAGACGCCTCGAGGGGCAACCAAAAAGTTGGATTGATCATCATGCGTAGAAGGCGAGTAAGAGGAAGAGCCAGTTTGCCGTAGTCGCGGATAAAATGACGGAAGTAGCTCGTTAGGCCGAGGAAACCACGGACCTACTGTAAGGAGAGGCGGGGGCTACTGTAAAATCGTCGTAACCTTGTTGGGGTCCATCGCCACCCCTTGCGCAGAGACGGTGTGACCCAAGAAGGAGATCTCGCATGGAGCAAATACACATTTCATCAAATTGGTGACCAAGGAATGACACTGCAATGTCTCCAGGTGGTTTTCAGGTGGTATAAGTGATCCTTCTATGTGAAGCAGTAGACAAGTCGTCCAAGAAAAACCAAAACATACTTACGAAGCACCGTCCAGAAGATGTGGTTTATTGTGGCTTGGATGGTCGTTGGGGCGTTGGTTAGGTTGAATGACATAACCAGGAACTCGCAATGGTCGTTGTGCGTGTAGAAGGCGGACTTCAGGATACGGTACCCCGCTTAGCTCATCCAAAAGCTCATGTATAAATGGAATAAGATACTTGTCTGCTATGGTGGCTTTGTTAAGCTCACGATAATCCACGCAGAAGCGCCAACTGTCGTCCTTTTATCGGACAAGAAGGATCGGGCTGGAGAACGGGCACGCACTAGGTCGTGTCAGGCAGGCGATCAACATGTCGGTCACCAAGCGTTCGATCTCATTCTTCTGTATATGGTTGTAGCGGTACGGATAGAAAGAAATCTTTTGAATGTCATTCTGTAATGGAATGCGGTGGTCGGTGGTGTGCAGCGGTGGTAGTCCTGGTAGAGGCTCCAACACTTATGCAAAGGGCTCCAATACGCAAAACAGCTATGGTGGCAGAGAAAACAGCCGCAGGGATAGGATCTCTATCTTCGATGTCGTGATTTTTCGAAAAAAAGGGCGTGGAAATCGATGTAGTGATTCAACTAGGCCGCGCGAGAAAAGATGGCGAGCCGTTGGAGGGAGGCGTCACTGTGAAGTGTGCAGGGCTGATCGGCCAACTGAAAAGTCATGATAGGCATGAAGGCCCGATTGTGGTTGATGTCGCCGAGTGTTTGCAACCACGTGATGCTAAAGATGGAGTCGACGTTGCCTAATGAAAAGAAAAAAATCAGCGGAGGCGCAATAATTAAACAACTGGAGAGAAAGGACATGGCAGGGTCCTCGAATCGGGGAGCAATGACCATCACTGAGGTAGACCAAGAATCTCGTCGTCATGTCAGGAGTCAACTGCAAGTGTACCACAAGTCGTGAGAGACAAAGTTATGACTCGCGCCACTATCAATCATAATCACAACTAGTGTCTCATGGAGATTCTCTGGAGCTTCATATATGGGGGATCCTGAAATGTATCAAGTAGAAAAACACAAAATCTCTAAACGCTAAAAGGAGAATGTTGTCTGGTTCACCAGAGGGGCCTTATCGAGGAGCAGGGCTTTGAAGTCAGATGTCGTCACCTCGTCCTCATCAGTGTACACAAGAACCCACAACTCCTTAAGTAGGTAATCATGTGTTGGGGAATAGTGTTGCTTACAACGAAAACACAAACCCATACTACGCAGATCATTGTACTCTTGTGTAGAAAGGCAATTGGGGGAGGTCGGTCGCGATGTCCTAAGGGGAATGGCTGGCCGGGATGGGGAGGCTGGGAGCAGTGGTTCCCCTGCTAAAAGCATGGGTAGCACTGAAAGAACATACATAGAGCGAGTTGGGAGGCTGGGGGCCGTCGAAGGTAGTCGGGGTAGTCCAAAGGCCGAAATAATAAATCCGCTTCTACCAAATGGGCAACCTCCATAGCATCGAAAATATCACATGGATAATGGGTGCGCAAGTGGGAGCGAATGCGGGGCTGGAGACCCTAAAGAAAGAAGAACATGTAATGATCTGGAGGAAGGTCGGAGACGTGGCTGACGAGCTCAATGACCTCGTTAATATACTGGTCCACTGCAGAAGTATGTCGGAGGGCACAAAGGTTCTCCACAACATTGTCGGAGTACCGACGATCATAGTGTTTGACCAGTGACTGGGTGAGGTCGGTCCATGATTGGAGTGGAGTGGACTGGTGAAGCCAAAGAACCCAAAGGAGGGCGGATCCCTCCATGGCAAGGAGCATCAGGGAAACTTTCTGCTCATCTGGGGTGCCCTAAATATCAAAAAATTGTTCGGCCTTGGCAGTCCACTTGAGGGGATCGATGCAATGAAATGAGGGGCTTCGAGGGCGCGTGGGTCGAGGCCAGCGCAGCGAGCGGAGGAAGGGTTGACAGGGTGGCTGGTTGACCGATGAAAGAGGAAGGGCCCTTCCCAGGTGGCGACCTAGAGGAGCGCATGTCCAACCGGGAATCACGGACCTCCAAACATTGGAGAATCGCTTGGATCAACGTGAGAGTGTTGACTTGGGCGTCGAGGTGAGGCTTGACGGCATCAAGACGAGCGTTAGTCATTTCGGGAATGTGAGGATGCTTCGACGGAGGAGGAGGGACCTAGTGAGGAGCGGCGACAATCAGCGGGGAGAAAACGGTGTGGAAGCAGACGAGGTGCAGGGAAGCGGATGGCGGAAGTAATCGAGGGTTGGAGTCGTGCAGTTTCGCGATGGGTGGAAGTCGCAACTGACTGAAATCAAAGTAGTCGGAGTCATGCGGTTGTCGCGATCGGTGCATGAACTCCTACGGGCAGGCACGATAGAGGCACACGACCGCCGCTTGCTGGTAGGCAGAACACGGCGGCACACAAAAAAAGCAAGCGGGGAGGCAAGGGTGGACCAATGTTACGGTGCAGTAGTTCCATCGGATTAATGAGAGGAGAGATTGGAGAATCAAAATCCAAGCTGAGAAACCCTCTTAGACAGCCCTAGGCTCCACTTAATTTTCAAGTCCAAGATACAAGATGCCCTATTACAAGAGAGAGCATGAAGTGACTTGAAATATCAAAATGAAAGGCATCACTGCCATGGGCCGACAAAAAATTGACTTGAACGCATGAAGTGAATCGTAGGTATGGCTGAATTCTCGAATAAAATAGTTTCCACTTTATTACATTCTTTACCTTGAATTATATATATAACCTTGGAATAGTTACTCAACCTTATCTACAATAGTATAGTAAAAAAAACAATAAAAATTCTTCAAACCTTGTTAAATGTGGAAATATTAATGAGATTTTGTAGTAATTGTTATAAAGGTAGTTTAAGTGGGGGAAACACGGTTTTGTTAGGTAAATCGAGCATCCAAATTGGGGTTCTGCTCAACTTCTAGCTTCGCCTTCTTCTCGGGAAAAAAAGTCAAAGGAAACGTGGTTCTTTGATTGAGGTTGCTGATGATTTAGTGTATCAATAAACTCACCGGTCATATGATAATAGAGCATCTCCAATGCGCCCGGCGACTTTGTTTCGTACTTTTCTCACAGAAACCTAACATAAAAGAGAAATAACAAAAGGTAGATTATGTTGCTGCAAGGTGAAAGATGGCATCAAAAATCTATTTTAAAACAGTAAAATTATAATAGAAAACAAACTAAAGCTGTAAATTGTTTTTGGATAACAAACTAAAGCTGTAAATTGTTCAACTTGAAAACAATCTAACTGAAGAGAAATGTACACTAAGGATCGCACTCACAGCAGGTCGGTACTTTACTATCTAAGCGAGAAACCAGGAAAGGAGCTCTGAATCCACCATAAGATCAAACCAATAACTACCAAGGAATCAAACCTCTATAAATCCACCATCCAATCTAGATTACTCTCTGTCAACACTTTAGTTAGAAGAACACCAAGAACTGAATACCCACAGAAAGAAAATGCATCCCCCATTAAAAAAACAATAGCAAATGCATTTCGCAAGAAAATAAATAAATAAATAGGATCAATGAAATGATCTAAGATTGCAATTCAAGTTGAACTTTGTCGTATTTTGCATTTCTAGTTCTCGTATTATGGCTTTTCCTTTATTTTTCGGCTTCTATATAAGCCTTGTAAGGTCTTGTTTTGTCCAATATTATTTTTGGATCGTGATATTAAACTTGGTATCAGAGCGAAACCCTAGCCGATGTCTGCTCGCGTTTCGACCGCGCCGTCTCCTCTTGCGTTTGATCGTCACTGTCTCATGTTGCTCCTACCAAGGGGCTGCCGAGAGGCCTCTTCTCCACCGCTGGTTCCTGAGAAGGACGTCGCCGCCGTCCTTCCATCAAGAAACCGGACCGTCCCACCCCTCCCATCTTCGATCCGTTCTCGTTCTCTACCAAGCCACTTGCCAGTTGTCGATCGCTTGATAAACGTCTGCTGCCGATCACATGATCAACGCCTGCTTCTTGCTCCTGCCTGCGGCCAAACGATTGTCCTGAGCGTGTTGTTGATTGTGTAGCCATTTTGTTTGCTGTCCTCTACAAGCTTCCTCTCCTTCCTTGATGGTTGAACATTCCTTTGCACTATTGGATGCCCTCCTTTTTTTTGCTGATGTTGTTTGAGTTTCTGTAGATTCTATATGTAGTTATGGGTGATCAGGATTCTTCTACATCCTCTCTAGAAGTGATCCGGCCACAAATGAGTGATCCTCAGCGAGCTCATGGACACTCAGGCTCTCTGAAGATAATCGTGGTTCCTTTAGATGACATGAACTATCTCGAGTGGTCTCGCGCTGCTCAACACGTCATTTGCAGCCACCAGCTGTTTGGTTACATTGATAGAACAATTACCGAACCCCTCAAGACCGACCCCTCATGGAAGCGTTGGGACTCTGACAACTCACTAGTGGTATCCTGGCTTCTACATTTGATGTCCCCCAAGGTATATCAGAGTTATATGTTGATGGACTCAGCTAACGAGATCTGTACCAGGGAACGGGAAACATACTCTCAGATTGGTAGCTCTACTCCGGTTTATGAGGTTACCCGTCACATTTTGGAGTTGCGGCAAGATTCTATGACTATGTTGTCGTTCTTCTCGAAGTTCGAGCGCCTACATCGGGAATTAAACTACTTTGCTCATTTTTCTCCTGCTTGTACTACAGATGTTGTTCAACTGAAACAACGGGAGGACCATTTTCGTCTTCATGTGTTCCTTATGAGCTTAAACATGGAGTCTGATATGGTGCAGTCGCATATCCTTCACCGCTCCCCTCTCCCGTCACTACGGGAGGCATTCAATATGGTTCTTGGTGATGAATACTGTCGGAAGTCCCTCAGTGTTACTGCTATGTCAGATTGTTCCACACTGACTAGTGTGGGTCGCAGCTATGTTCCCATGTTCCCAGTACAGGATCCTCGGTGCCTACTTGTGATTATTGCGTCGAAGGGGATATACTTGGGCGGTGTGCTTCAAACTTCACCCTCACCTTGCCTATCCTGCCCGTGGCCGTGGTCGAGGTCGTGGACCTGAACGTGGAGGCCACAAACAGGCTGGTTCTCGGTCTCATGATGTTGTGTACTCTGTTGATGTTTATGATGAGACATCGCATTACTCACCTGTCCAGCTCACTGCACACAAGTTGGATGTATTTCGCCGCCTGCTTCACTTTTAGTCAGATTCGTCCTCTGGTGCTCCTACTTCTCTTGCCACTGTTGTTATGCCAAGTGCGCATGCTGTCCATGCTTCCTCTTCAGAGTGGGTGCTCGATTCGGGTGCCGCCACCACATGAGAGATCTTAGGTTTTCTTTCCTATACTCACTTGTCTGGTAAGGATAAGATAATCTCTGCTAATGGGAGTGTGTCCCCCATTGCGAGCAAGAGACAAATTTCTTGTTCTCCGACTATTTCCCTCCCTACTGTTCTTCATGTTCCATCTTTTTCTCGTAATTTATTTTCTATTAACAATAATAGTAGATCCATTAACTGTTCTGTAACTTTTTTTTTTTCTGATACTTGTGTTTTTCGGGAACTGAGTACGAAGCAGAACATTGGCAGTGGTAGAAACCATGGCGGCCTGTACTACCTGGACTCTCAGCTTCCCTCACTGACACTTTCCTGCTCTGTTGTTACTATTGATGTTCACTGCTGGCACCTGTGTCTTGGACATTCGTCGTCTGCTTATCTTCAAAAATTGTTTCTTGCTTTTATTCCCTTCTTAAAACATTTGTTTACGATGTATGTGATATGTCCAAACATTTGAGTCATACGTCATCGCATCTATCGTTCCCTAGTAGATTCCTTTTGATGTAATACATTTGGACATTTGGGGGCCTTCCCTTGTGTTATAGTTATATGGCTTTCGTTATTTTGTTACTTATATTGATTGTTTTTCTCGCACTGCATGAGTGAACCGGTTAAAAAAAGTGTTTTTCATGTTTTCAAGTTTTCCATAAAATGGTGCACACCCAATTTGATAGGTCTATTCGGGTTCTTCAGAGTGATAATTGGGGAGAGTATGACGATCGTGGCGCCTTTGGTTCTTACCTTACTAGTCATGGTATCATCCATCAGACTACTTGCGTTCACACCTTCACTCAAAACGGGGTTGTCGAACAGAAAAATTGGCACCTGCTTGATGTTGCTCGATGCCTCCTTACCACTATGCATCTCCATAAGTCATATTGGGGTGATGTTGTGCTCACCACTGCTCACCAGATCAACCGTCTACCCTCTCGTGTCCTTAACTATACCACTCCTATCGCCCGTCTCTCCACCATGACCGTTGTCCATACCACACATCTAGTCCCCCCGTGTATCCGACTGTGTCTGTTTTGTACAAGTTCATCAACCGCATTGGGACAAACTAGATCCATGGGCCCACCAGTGTGTCTTCCTTGGCTACTCCACCACGAAAGGGTATCGGTGCTATCATCCTCCCTCCAGGCATACGTTTTGAACTATGGATGTTACTTTCAGGGAGAGGGAATCATATTTTCAGCCTTCAAATCACTCTCTTCGTCAGAGGTAGAGTACGGACGATAATGAGTCCAATGTTGTCCCTTTTCCCATTCTTCCTTCTGCTTCACCATGCGCTAATGATTTCACTCCACCAACGTCCAATGTTGTCCTTCTTCCTATTCTTCCTTCTGCTCCAACATGTGCTAATGATTCCACTCCACCATCGTCATCGCTTCTCTTACCCGATCCTTTACTCTCTCTTCTAAACTCCGCTTTTCCTGATGTATACCACTGTCGTTCCTCAGGTACACAGACTACTAGAGTTCCACCTCTACTAGGGCCCACTTTAGCCTCAGATTCTGATGATATTGATCTTCATGTCCCGCTTGCGTTGTTGAAAGGTAAAGTTTTTTGTACTCAACACCCCATCTCTAATCATGTGACTTACTGTCATCTCTCTCCAGGACATTAGGTCTTTGTCTTTTTTCTCTACTTAGTTGTTATTCCTAAAATGTGGCAGAAATCTTTGAGTATACCGACATGGAATCAAGCGGTGAAAGAGAAAATGTCTGCGTTAGACAAGAATCACACATGAGATATTTCTTCCCCTCCCCTTGTAAAAAAGCTATTGGTTCACGGTGGGTTTTCTTTGTTAAGCGAACCAGGACGGTAAGTTTGAATGACAGAAGGCTCGTCTGGTTGCTCAGGATTACACTCAAACCCAAGGAGTTGACTACCATAAAACATTTTCTCTTATGAAAAAGATGAACTTCATTCGGGTGTTTCTTTTGTGCGCTACTTGCATGGATTGGGATCTCCACTAACTCGATGTGAAGAATGTGTTTCTCCATGGTGAACTTGATGAGAAAGTGTACATGAAATTCCCTGCTGAATTTATGAAAAAAAGAGATGAAGGTCTCGTCTATCGCCTAAGGAGGTTTCTATATGGCCTAAAACAATCTCCTAGGGCGTGATTTGGAAGGATTCTCACGGTTATGCTCAAGTTTGGTTACAAGCAGACTCAGTCTGATCATACTATGTTTGTCAGTTGTTGTGATTAGAGGGTTGTGGTCCGCATTGTCTACGTAGGTGATATTGTGATCACTGGAAATGACACGGATGAGATTGCAAACCTCAAGTCCCTCTTATCTACTAAATTTGAGGTGAAAGATTTGGGAAGGTTGTGTTACTTTCTTGGTATTGAGGTAGCTAGATCAACTCAAGGAATTTGCATATCTCAACACAAGTATATTTTAGATCTCTTGAAGGATACTGTGATGTGACGCATGACGAATCTATAGACGGCGGAAGGACGATACCCTAACCCTACATGCAATGCAAAGTCTAACAGATAAATCAAAATATGCTATCAATAATTTAATCGCACGCACATGACTTTAGCAATAACAAAATAATTGAATAGGCAAAGCAAACTTGAGCTTTCCTTCGCATAAAGGGTCAAAGCAAGAACGGGCGGCGAATAAACCCTGCAAATCACAATAATAATCTAAACAAACAACTACTATTTCAGAGATCCAAACAAACATGAAATCATAAACTTATACATTAATATTGGTAATGAGCGGTGGTTGCTGGACAAAAAAAGGGAGTGGGGTGACTGTTGTTGGACAAAACCAGGGAGGGGGAACGACTGCTATTTGGAGAGGTAAGGATGGGCGGTAGAGGGGTTAGAGGTGGGGAAAAGGAGGTTAGGGTTAGGTATTACCTTGGCGAGTAAGATAAGCGTCTAGGAGTCGTCACCTAGGGTTCCACGGAGTCGGCACCGTGGGATGATCGCAAGATTCCGGGATTCACAATCTCCAAAATCTGCAATAGCTTATAAACAGCCCTCTAACACTCTATTTATAATAAAGAAAGAACTATAACATCTCACCAACAACAGCTATGATTGGTCGGAAGTGGGGTAACCTGATTACATCAAAATAAATGCAAAATTAACAAAATAATATATAAAATCATGTCGGAACGATGGGCCGGAAGATCCGTGGGGTCAGATAATCGATCCGGGCACGTCATATATGGTAAGTAGCCAATTGACCCCTAACGGGCCCAAAACTCGTCCTACGTTGCGGGTCCGCGTCTCCATTCCGCATCTTTTTCCCTGGCTTGAAAGAATTCATCTTCTGATGAATAAAGATCGAAATTCTCTCACTGTATGGCAGGCAAGACTTGATGAAATCCACCAGAGATTGTCCAAGTATCGTCGATGGTGAAGTATCCTCGTCAATGGTACTCATGTGTCTGACTGACTGGTGCAGATATGCATGCATGACCTACAATATCAATAATGCTCTCAAGAATCCACTGATGTGTTGGAAGTCCCGGTGCAATCACTAGTGCAGACGGTGAAGCCATAGACGACTAACCCAAAGGCAGGTGAGGCTTAGAAGTAGACTGGGTGCAGGGCTGAGGATGTGGAAATATAGGCTCAAAAGGCTGTGGGGGGAGTGGGCTCAAATGCCTGAGGAGGTGTAGGCTCAAGAGGATCTCCACAATATGGGTCCACATGCTCGCGAGGCTTGTAGTATGACGACAAATCCTCAGCATTAAGTATGGGACGAATATTCATGTTTGTCGGGATATCATGATCATAGATATTTGTTATGATCCATCTCATGATTGCGTAGGGAACCATACGCCTAACGCTCAAACTTTCAGCAATCCTCCCACGGAACCTTACAGCGCAGATTCTCACCATCACCTGCTCACCCTCATGAATTGCTTGCCCTTGTTAATGAACATCTGCATGCGATTTATAAGATTTATTACCATTATTGATTTTTCGTCGGACCGACTCATGACACACATGCAAACAATGAAAAAACAACTCAACAGACACATGCAAATGATTAAGAAACGACTCAACAGACACATGCAAATGAAACACGACAGACACAACACGCTCTCTATGAGGCAGTTTGGCAATGAACTGCTAGTAAAGTCCTCTTATCTAAGAGCTCTGGGGATAGAGCCCCGGCCTCAACAACCTATCGCATGGTGGTGACTCCACGGCGGAGAGTTGGTTGGGGTGTACAGGCCCCGGCCCGAATGAAAGATGTCTGGTGCTGACTCCAGGTGGGCGGACTTCTGGTGGGACTCCAGGGTAGCAGGCAGGTGACGCATGTCCTGCATCAGGATGCTTGGTTGTGTTCCTGCGAACACCCCTATGGAAGAAAATCATGGGATTGGAGAAGATGGTGATGGTGACCGTTGGCGCTATCACAGATTTGTTGGGAAACTCATATACCTATCCCAGACACGTCCAGATATCTGCAGTTGGCATTTTGAGTAGATATATGCACGCACCCAAGATCAAACATCAAGAGGCAATATGCCGTGTGTTACGATATTTGAAAAAGGCCCCGGGTTGTGGTCTCGTGTTCTCTAAAAATAACCAATTGACGATAGAATTATTCACGTACGTTGACTGGGCTGGATGTCGGGATGACCAAAAGTCCACTACCGAACACTGTTCCTTTATAGGGGGAAACCCAGTGACCTAGCATAGTAAGAAGCAGAATGTGGTGGACAAATCCAGTGTTGAAGCAGAGTATCGTGCTATGTCACAAGGCCTTTGTGAGGGCATGTAGTTGCATACCGTATTACAGGATCTGGGCTTCTCTGGGAATAATCTGTTTTCCTTATTCTGTGACAATAAAACGGCTATAAGTATAGCTCATAATCCAGTCCAGCACGACAAGAAAAAACATGTGTAGGTTGATCGACATTTTATCAATGACCACCCGGATAAAAAGATCATGATCGCACCTTTTGTCCATTCCAAAGATCAACTGACAGATGTGTTCACTAAAATCTTGGGAAATAATGTGTTTTCAGATGATATTCAAAAACTTGGGATGACTAACATCTTCCGTCTGATTTGAGGGGGAGATTTGCACTTACTGGTATTTCGCATTTCTGGTTCAAGTCGTATTATGGCCTTTCTTTTATTTTTCAGCTTCTATATAAGCCTTGTAAGGTCTTGTTTTGTCCAATATTATTTATGGATCGTGCTATTGAACTGTTCAAAGGTCATACCAAGCTGAAGAGAGTGAAACTTGTTAAGATCTCGGTTGAAGAAAGCAGATGTGAGGGAAACTCAAGAAGACTCTTGACGTCCAAGTCCTCATTTAACAGTCAAGCCCAAGCCTTAATGGAAACACAACCATGGCAACAAGCATGAACTCAATCTCAATCCGATTGAAAATCATAGATGAAGATTGCAATAGGTTCTCAGAAGAAAGGCACAGCCCAAGACAAAGAGATTGGCACTAGAAAAGAACTGAGCTCGCAACGCTCGGACAAGAGACAGTAAAAGACAGTAATAGATGAAGATCTCAAAATAAAAGGAATAACAAATGATCCAGTGGCTCAGAGGATGTGGCCCATGATGGGTTCAATGACCTTGTACATTATATAAAACAATGGGAAAAATAAAAGCAAAGACATCCAAAATTTCACATTTGATAATATCTATACGAAAAGCACAACTTATTGAAAAAATAAAAAAATCATTTTATTTTCAAATATAATTATATTATTCTAACCAAATGCATCAATGAACCGTCCATTTAGATTAAACATGAATATGTTAACGTATTAAGTAATGAGAGACTAGGCCTGATCTAAAAAGAAAAATATATACCTGCACAGAATTAGGAGGCCCGTTTACATTTCGATGAATAACGAGGCCATTGTCACATTTGTTTATGAAATGTGCACTACCACTGATATCGTACAAATTTGGTGGATCGCCTCCCCAATTTCGCAGCTGTTAAAAAAATATAATGGAATGTAGAAAATCAGTAAAATACAAGGAAAATAAAAAACATGAAATGATGGCCAGACATGCCTGTCTTGGATGAGCTACAAACCAAACATGACAAGAATGGTGTTGGGCAAATCTCTTTATCAAAGTCAGCATATGACTAACATACTCTGTTTCAGTCCTGATACAAAAATGCAACTGAAGTGTCAAAAAGTAAGATAGGGATAAAAACCAAAAATCTTTCAAAAGAAGGAAGAAACATGATCCGAAGAAGAATAAAATGAAGCTTCGTAGCAAATCAAAAAGGACATGCAAAAAAGATTCTCTGGTTCAATAATTTCTTTTGTTCAGGTTTGGCAATCGAAAGTTTATCCTGCCGACAGTTAGCTTTAATAAGTGACACATCGATGTGAAAATATTTTGTGGTTTATTTTGAAGATTATATATTCTTTTTTAGACAGCACAATGTTAATATTGATAACATCACATCTAATGACTAAGGCTAATGTTTGCATCTTGTTGACCACTAAATACAATGGAGGAAATTTTGAAATGTATTGTATTTCAGTGTATAAGTTATTTCAAGCAGACAATATTGACAATAGCTTTTTTTGACTACACATTACATATTATTAATTTATAAAAGAAAACATCATGTCCTTTACATGGCTACGATGCGTCCCCAAGTTTAAATTGTGTTCATCTCTCATATTCGTTCATAGGAAACAGAAAAAAGGAATGCAAAGGGATGCATATAGTGAAAAATAGAACAAGAAAGAAATCTCACCGATGAATAAAACGCTGGTGATCCAATTCATTATACGAATCAATGACAAGTCCTCGCACTCCATATCTTAAAACTGCGGATTTGGCTGTCTTAAGTACCCAATTAATAGACGGAGGACAATCATCATCTGACCTACTCCGTCAATCAAATAAAACATCAAGAATAACAAAAGTCAACTACCTCTACGAATAGATTGCTTAGTCCAATTAGATATGTACTATATTAGCTGCAGAGTGAATACATTATGATAACAATAAACATGCAATATTTCAATAGAACTTACCGAATAACATGAAATGTATCACTAAGCCACTTTTTTCCTTCCTCCAACTCTCTAAGGCTTATTCGTTCAACTGACTCTCCATATCTACGCAAGCAGAAAGGTACAATAAGCTCATCAATTAACTGGTGCATTGAAATTGTTGGCAAGTAGCAAGTCAACAGCGCATCAGAGTGCAACAGCAATAGGATAAAATAATATATCCATGATTATAGAACAAGAATTTTGTATTAATGCACATCATAACAATGCGTCAAAAATTTTTGAGTTTCTTTGATGGGCGTTAATTTTAATGCTTATTGAAATATGAAGACAGAAATGTAATGATTGAAATATTTGCAAATGAATTTTATTTTTTGTTTTGCATATTATCTTTTAACTGATTAAAACTTCGATAAATTTCATGTTAGCATAATGCCTTGGCTTAGATATAACTAGGGAAATTGAGTTGTTTCAATAAGTAGCATTTCATATTACTTAAAAATGACCAAGGATATGCAAAGAATTTCAATGTTGATGGTTTAAAATTTTACCATAAGGTACCTGAGAGTGCAGAAATAGAGAAAATCTTAGGTGAAGGTGCTCAAGAGCAGGGAATGGGTGAATAGAGTATTAAAAATATTATGCAATTTAATGCAAAGGTACCCCAAGAGTGGCAATCTCAGCTCCCGAATTATTCTTAGGTGATTGTCTTTTTTTAAAATATAGGCCGACGTGTCCGATTTTTTCCAATATATCGGCCGACGTGTATTTTGAATATATCGCCCACTATTTTATTTTATGTTATATTAGCAGACTAGAAACATATGTTTAAATTCTTCGTGCAAAATTAGGAGTTGTGGCCCTTGAAGTTGCAAGGTGTGAGGTTGTGAGTATATGCTCAGTTTTTCGCAAGAATTAGCAACAGTTGTATCATTCAGTATGATAGCAAGCCACCTTAAAACCGAACGAGATTCCTGAGAAATAAGGCCTCTTACATCTATATTACAATTTCATAACCCGTTACCCGCTCATCTTCCTTTTCTTACCCTCGAAATTCCTATAATTCATCTTCTACCTCAACAAATTCTGATTTGCTCTATAAAGTCGATTACCTTACTGAAGATAGTCGAATTCCAGTAACAGACCTCCCCTTGTTAAACCCATATAAAACCTTCACCAAAAAACACCATCCAGTTTCTCGAGTCTTCCGACAGGCTCTCACTTCCAATAAGACACTCGCTGCAAAAGAACTCATCCTAGCCTCGAGGCTTAAACAAGTACTGATTCCTGCGACAGAAGTAGAACAAATATTTCCTATACGATTGGATGAGACGCTGCTTGGACAATGGAAGGCCCACGGTTATTCCCACATGCATTTCGGAGCTGTGAGAATGACTCTCACTTTGCACGCAAGGAACTCCCGGTGGTAGCTCGATTAGCTCTCGTGGACACAAGGTTTCAACAATACATTCATGCCTACATCGCAACTGTCCAGACTACCTTGAACTGGCACTGTATTTATAACACTATTTTCAAACTTCAACTTGAGGTCTGATGATCCCCATATCTATAACAACTTTAACATCCAGCTTCAGATTGTTTGAGCACCCCAAGTTGCGAGGACATATGCCGCAACACTGTACTACCAAATGACTTATCGGGTCCAAAATCATTATTTTGACTTAAGTCTTTCTCAAGACACTGATGAAGCGCTCTACTTGAAAATTGATGCTCGTTCGGGCTCCTCATGCGTCCACATCCCAAAGCAACTTCTGAAAGATGAGCTTATTAAACTTCTCCCTGAATCATGGGCACGCACTATGAAAAAATACGAAGCAATAACCAGCCAATCCACTTTGTCAAGTCTTCATTTATCAAAAAGAAAGACGGTGCGGTAGAAATTGTGTTCAACGACAAAGACCCCTCTTCTAGCACGAACCTCATCTTCACCTCGGAGCTAAACATGATTGAGGAAAAGGGATTCGGGCTTAATGCGCCCATCCTTTCCTTCAGGTCCGATGGATTGCCTATCTATCAATTTCAAGACGAAGATAGTCATAAATACTTTGATGTATGTTCGTGTGTTAAATGCAAAGAAGATGAATCTGATACAGATGATCTACTCAGAAGGAGAGAGAACAAACGGAAGTCAACACAGCGACTGCTGAAAGAACGTTATGAAAAAGAATATCGAATAGTTGGATTGCTAGGAGAACAGTCTGGCAAATTTGACTATTATGTTCTTTATCCTAAAGGTCCAGAAATCAACATGCTCCAGTCAACCTCTTACCAAGATAATTTTCCTCCAATGGAGTTCAATGAAGATAGAACTTCCCATACCTGAAAGATCAAAAACTCAATTACCAAAAATCCTGATAGAACAACAAAGCATGTATCTCATGCCGAAGCTACGTTAAATTGGCAGTCCAAAAATTTCGTGGCACAAAATAAAGTTTTAAAACAAATAGCGGCAAGCCAACAAACCATAGAGAAAAGGCTCGACATCGAGCTTTCGACAATCACCAGAGTCACAATGCAACTCCAAGATGAGATAACAGTGGTGCATCATGAATTACTAAAAATTGGTTAGTACCGTCTCTTTCAATTCACCACTTCTGGCCCAAAAGGAGGCGGAGTTAAAAGGTCTAAAAGCTCAACTGCATTCTCTCGAAACCCAAAAACAATATCACTGCTCGGGATATTATGAAGCCTCATCTTGCTCCTCTTATTTACCTCCACTTCCAACATATTCTCAACCATTATTCACTCTCTCCCGGTTTGATCATAATCCTTTCAATAGTGCAGCTTTCCTCCTGAAAATGCGCTATGAAAAACCTCAGTCTTCAAAATGAAAATCAGAAAAATAGTCATCTAAAGAATCTTCACCACAAGAGTTGTTCGCAACTCAACCATCTTCTCAGCTCATGGCTAATAATCCTATCTCTTCATTATTAAAGCAAATAGCTACACAACCACAGATTCCAAAACATTCACCACACATACAGTAGAAGTACTCTGAAGATTCAGATATCGAGGAGCTGTCCCTCAACATTCTAATGGCGGATCCACATACCGAAGACCCTACCGTTGAAGATGAAGAAGCACATGACTCTGGTCAAGTATCCCATCAAGGACCAGAGCAATCTGGCCAATTCCAAAATGACCCATAAAGTGGCTTTCCATTTGACAACATTCCACCATCAAAATGGCGAGACAGAATCAACATTGCACCACCAAGTTGTTACAGCCTGGAGTAACAATGTCTGTTGTCGCAGACAGATTCGGGTCAAAGTTTCATGGAAGACTAAGGCAATGGTGGATTACTCATGGAGTATACAGACAACAAATAGTCAAACAAAGTCCAAATGTGGATGCCCTGATCATGCATGTCCACAACGAATTCTTAGGAGCATGGGATCACTATACAACTCAAGCTACAGAGGAATACTTGAGCATGAGGTGCTGCTCGTATAAAAGAAAAAACCTAGAAGACCATTATGAGAAGATGTCAAAAAGATTTTATGCAATCAATGGGATTGACAGCGTCAATTTAAAACAAACTTTCCTGAATTCGCTTTCAGAGCCTCTTGGAAATGAAACATGTCGGCTCATCCAGGTAAAAAACATCATTATCAGCCATACATCTATTGGTGAGCTCTACCAGAATGTGTTACTCTCGCTTGAAAATTTGCGCAACTAAAAGAGATTCCTCAAGCAAATCGAGGACCAAAGTAAAAATCTTGGCTCGGCTTGTGATCGTCATGGCCTCCAGATAAAGTGTGGAAAAGACAAATCTTGCATGTGCAACAAGAGAAAAAAAGACAGAACTTTCACACGTAGAAGAGATGGAGGAAAAGATTATTTCTCCAAAAGGAACCAAAAGAAATGGAGATTTCTCAAAAAGAACAAACAACAACAACAGAACTCATATAGTCCCCAATCATTAGGGGTATGGACGGGGGAAGATTGGAAACAGACCTAACCTTTGGCACTATGAACAAAGTGGCTTCTCTCAGAGGAGAAAGACCTAACCGTTGGCAATAACAAAGTGGGTGCTCGCAGATACCACTGAAATAGTGGCCCCCTATATCGTCACGTTTGTTGCGGAATCATGCCCTCAAATCAAAGCCAAAGACATCAAAGAGGGCAGACCCAAGAATCCATTTTGATTTATGTGCACAAAATCTTCAAGGTGTTATATATGCAAAAAGAAAGGACATTTTGCAAAAGAATGTCCTGACAAAGAGATGAGTTCGTGACTAATTGCGAAACTCTCTCACGTTGAGAATGTAGACAACAACGACATTGAGTCACTCTTTTCTATAGATGATTAAGCTGTGCTAGACACAATTCTCGCCCTGGGAGCAGTTCTATAAGACTCATTTGTTGAATCTGACGAAGATATCGATTTTTTTATAATATTTATATCACCAAGACCACCGGCAACTTTCTTTGTCAACCAACCCCTTCAGCAAAGATCCACATTTTTACAGGAAAATGAGATAAACCTACTCCGGTGATAGCATTCTTTGATACTGGAGCGACATCCTCCATCATGAAACCAAACATCCTGCCAAAAGAATGCTGGAATTCCCGCTACAGATCATTCCGAGCAGCCAATGACGACCTCTTCACAATCACTCTGATCAGTAAACCCATCAATATCCAACTCTTCTTAGGATATGTTATTAGACATCAAGTTTATGGATCAGAACTCCCTGCTAAAGATCTGCTTATTTGGTTTGACATTCTGCACTTGATAAAGCGAATTACATGGAACAAAGAAGGATTAAGATATAAAAATCATCTACTATCATGGACAAAGAGTCAACATCTTTACCCAATTGAAATTCTAAGCCTCATCAGGGATGACATTGCTCGCACCTCCTGCGCCGAATCACATACAGAATTCCTACAAATATGCGATCACCCTCTTTGGAAGAATCCTCAATTCTTCGGCTCTCTGTTATTTAAGAGGAATGAAGATATTAACCCCACAAAAGCAAGTCACAAAGGTATGAATCCAGACCATTATGCACGTACTATAAAAAAAGTTGACCAACTACAAAATGAAGGGTTAATCGAACCCACAAAATCACAATGGGACTATGAAGGACCGAGCAGGCTAGAGGAAAGATGAGACCGGTAATTAACAACCAGTCTCTCAACCATTTTCTTGAAGATGATAAGTTCCCTCTATTAAAGAGAGAAGCCCTATTTCAAAAACTCCCACAGGAAAAAATATTTTTCAAGTTTGATCTTAAAACGGGTTTCTGGCAGATAGGAATTCACCCCAATGACAGACAAAAAACTGGCTTCTGCATCCCCGAAAGACACTACCATTGGACCAACGTAGCCTTCGAACTAAAGCCAACCCCTTCATTATTCCAGAAGGCGATGACAAAAAATTTCCAGCCCATCATGGAAAATGCTTTGGTCTATATTGATGACGTCTTACTGTTCTCTCCAGATATTGGCTCTTATCATGCCATACTCTCCCAGTTTCATGAATTGGTCAAAATATATGACATTATGTTATCTGAAAAAAGATGATTATTGGAAAATTCGACATTGACTTCTTGGGAATGCATATATCAGATAGTCAATACCAGCTCCAACCACACATTGCAACCCAATTAGATCATTTTTCGGACGAGAACTTAACATTTAAGCAGGTCCAACAATTCTTGGGGATTGTGAATTATATGGCAGAATTTAATCATGATCTGGCCAAACTCAGGACTCCTCTCACTAATCTACTCAGGAAAGAAGCGCCACCATGGAATGAGGCGTGTACTAAAGCAGTTAAAAAATTAAAGTAGCTAACCAAAGACTTGCCCCCACTCCAAATTCCATCATCGGGCAAGCAAATCCTTCAGACTGATGCTAGCAAAAAATTTTGGGGCGCAAAAATGGAGAGTTTCATTATCACTCCACCTATAAGGAAATCCTAGTCGTCAAAAGAGGTATTGAAAAGTTTCAATTTCATCTTATCGGGCAGCACTTCTTCATCGAAATGGATATGTCGGCATTTCCAAAAATGTTATAATTTAAACAAAAGATGTTGCCCCAAGCCCAACTTCTGGGATGGGCAAATTGGTTCTCTCAGTGGAAATTTGAAGCCCAGCACATCAAGGGCAAACATAATTTCCTCTCGGATTTCTTATCCCGAACTCAACGGACAATATCTGTGGTGTTCCCAGTCATCTACTATTTCAGCCGACGGACCTTCCAGTACACATAAGAGCCGAATTACTGCATTCCGTCCTCCACAAAAGATTTCTGCATTGTCTGCTCATTTTTCAAAAAATATACATCAGGCAATACGGCCTGAGTGAAGGTCCCAAGCCCAACTTCTGCGATGGGCAAATTGGTTCTCTCAGTGGAAATTTGAAGCTCAGCACATCAAGGGCAAACATAATTTCCTCACGAATTTCTTATCCCGAACTCAACGGACAATATTTGTGGTATTCCCAGTCATCTACTATTTTCAGCCGACGGACCTTCCAGTACACATAAGAGCCGAATTACTGCATTCCGTCCTCCACAAAAGATCTCTGCATTGTCTGCTCATTTTTCAAAAAATATACATCAGGCAATACGGTTTGAGTGAAGGTCCTCTAGTCAATTTTCCCTTACATACCAGTTTTCTTTTTCTAACCATACTCGAATGTAGGGAAGATTTTTATTATGATTTTCCTAAAGAAGCTTATATGGTTCTACGGTAATTTATCGAAACCTGTTCATTCGACATCATATTTTACAAAGGACGGCTCCATCAGTATATCGTTCAAGTTGATATCCATCCATGCCAGCAGAGGCATAAACAACTCCTAAAGTGGCTTAACTTAGATGGAAACACCAGCTTTTGGCGCAAAAAATAACGGACTGAAGGAAATAGTCTCAATGGAGTCCGCAAACAGAAGCATATCCTTATCCATTTCCAATGCCAACAGACTTTGAATATTCTGGATAATCATCTTCACATTCATAAACAAATTCTTGTGCTTTTTGTCGTGATCACGAATACAACAGTCTGGTTCCAACTCTTGCCCATAAAGCACTCCTATGTACTATCAATGGTGTACTCATCACTGATGTCCCACTCAACCTGCCTCCGGCCTACTGGCGAAATCCCTTGATCCTTCCACTTCAGTATATTGAAGAAATCCAGAACTGCCACCACTGGTTTGAAGGCTCTAGACCATCAAGATTCCAGGCTCCACCAAAAGCCCATCCAAAACAATCATCCTGCACCAGCAACAATAAAGATGATGTGGAGCCATCACCTTTTTTCACCAGGGGGAAAGGATGAAAGAATCTCTTCAAGCATGATGTGATATAAAGTTATTATGACGTGTCGTAGAAGTCAAGAAGAAATCTTATCGCTTAAGATAAGATGTGATATAAAGTGCATGATGTGATATAAAGTGCATGATGTGATATAAAGTGCATGATGTGATATAAAATTATTCTGGTGTATCGTAAAAGTCAATAAAGGAATAATGTGTATTGTGAGAATGGAATCTTATCTTATAAGATAAGACAGTGTGTGATGAAAGTTATCCCGTCGAGGAACAACTATAAATAAGGATAGAGTGTAATGGGCTGAGACATCTCAGTCTGAACCAATATTTCTAAGCAATAAAGTTTGAAGTGTTCTTTGAGTGTTCTAATATCTTCTTGTACTCTCTTGTTAAGTCGTTAATCTGGTATCCCTCCTGTATGGTTGTACCTCTCTCCGTGAGTTGCAAAACGATATCATCCGCAAACAATAAACACCAAGGTATTGCTTGTTGGATATGTCCAGTAAGCTCATCTAAGGTAAGGGTAAAGAGATAAGGACTTAAAGCTGAACCTTGATGTAGGCCAACAGTGATAGGGAATTCCTGTGTTAATCCTCCATATGTCCTTACCCTTGTCACTAAATTTGTATACATATCTTTGATTATATCAATATATGATACATTTACACCTTCTTTTTCAAGACTCTCCATAAGATCTCTCTTGAAACTCTATCATAAGCTTTCTCAAGTTCAATACATAGCATAAGCAAATCTTGTTTTCTTTCTCGGTGGTTGTCAATGAGTCTCCTCAAGAGATGTATAGCTTTCATGGTCGACCGCCCTGACATAAATCCAAATTGATTCTCTGAGATGTTAGTCTCCCGTCTTACTCTTCTTTCTATTACTCGTTCCCATAATTTCACGATATGACTCATCAATTTAATTCATCTGTAATTAACACAATTTTGTGTCTCATTTAATCTTATACAAAGGTAAAAAGATATTATCTCTTCATTGATCTGACATTTGCTTTGATTTCAGTATTTTATTGAAAAAATATGTAAGACAAATAATTCATTCCCTAAACATTTTCATACTTTGATGGGTATATCATCTGGCCCAACCGTCTTTCCATTTTTCATCCTTTTTTAGAGCATCATTTACCTCTGATACTTGAATTTTACGATAAAACATTCTATTCCTATACTCTTCTGATTTACTTAACTCTTCCAAGTTCAATTCATTGTCTTTTGTTTCATTATAGAGTTGATAAAAGTATTTTTTTTATCGCTCTTTAATATCGACATCATCCGTCAAAACTGTACCTGTCTCATATTTTATGCATTTTACCTGACTTAAACTTTTTGTCTTCATTTCTCTAGCTCGAGCAATTTTATATATGTAACACTCTCCATCTTTGTTATCTAGTCGCTTAAAAAATTCTTCATAAGTTTGACTTCTTATTTTATTTACTACATGTTTGGCTTCTTTTTTTACGACATTATATATGGCTAAGTTTTCGTCATTTCTACAAGCTTAAAGTGATTTATAATTGACCCGCTTTGCCCTCACTTTGTCTTACACTTACTCTTTCCACCACCAAGATTCTTTATTTGAGGACGCATGACCTTTTCATACTCCAAGTACGTTCTTTTCACTTATCCTTAAATGTGAAGACATAACATCTCATAATACACTAGGATCAACATAAGGGTCATCAACTAGTTGTTTCATAACTATTATCTTGAAAGCAACCTGCTTTTTCCTATTTCAAGTTCCACCACAGGATTTTTTGAAATATTTTTGTTCTTGTCCTAAATTTATTATATTTAATTTGCATATCTAAAACAATCAATCTATGTTGTTTAAAACTTTTTCCTGGTATGACTTTACAATTTTTACCAATAATTTTATCCATTTTGTAAGTCATAAAATAATCAATTTGTGAATTATTTGGTCCGTTTTTAAACATAATTAAATGTTCTTTATTTGTGAAAAATGTATTTGACACAATTAGATCACGTGATACAGCAAAATCTAAAATGGTTTGTTCTTCTTCATATCCAAATCATCTATGAACGGCTGTATAATCTACATTTTCTTTCCCTATATGTCTATTTAAGTCTCCTTCTATGAAAATCTTCTCTCTTTGTGGGATTTCTCTTACTAGATCATCTAAGTCTTTCCAAAATTGCGCTTTAAAGTTTCACTTAATCCTACTTGTGACGCGTAAGCACTGAATTATCTAAAATTTTAGTTTTCTCACTCACTCATCTAGTCTCTTGCAGACATAAAATATTTATCTTTCTCCTAATCATCGTATCCACTACTTACATCATTTTTCCCGTCAGCGGACCTATAATCCAACTTCGAAACTTATGTCGATCACAAATCCTACGACATACCTCCCTAGGACGTCTAATATGTGAAGATGTTTGCCTATTTAACACTACACTCAAGTCCTCTTGGAGGTGCAGCGATCCAAGATAGTGTATATTGATTAATTCATTAATGTCATAAGTGTACATTGAAAGATAGTGTCTAAATGATGTGACTCCCTGAATTTGAATCTCTGATAAGTCTTGAATCTGAACTTAAATCTGTCTAAATCATGAATCTGCGCATCAAATAAAAATATTTATACCTTTCATTTTGTTACAACTTATGACTTTACATGAATGAATATATGCTACACTATACAGAAGATTAATAATTCTGATTATTTTTGCTTGACTCATTTATTTCTTTGCCTTGTTAGCTTTTCTTCATAATAAATTGGTACACATATATTTTTAAATCTCTTGATAGTTATGTATTCTTCTTTGCGTATTTTTACCAATACTCTGAGTTTTTTCCTTTTTATTTGAAATTTGCATTAGCATTCATGACTGTGCCGCCTGCTACCTGAGCATGATCCGCATCAAGCTCCTGCTCCTGATGGTAAATCTTATTTGTTGTGTCAGGTTCTATATTGTATTTTCTTTACTGTATGTAATAGTTATAACCAATCATTTTTTCTTGTATCAAGGAGAACTGTTAGGCTGAATAATTTATGTACTGAAATTTGATATTATTGCATGTTCATTTCTTTGAGATTTTTATTGCATAAAATTTGTATCGGAACTGTGCGTCATGAATTTTATTAAAATACGAGTGCATCTAACTTTTCACTGCTACACTCTAAGGCTTTCGCGTAAAAAAATAATGTATTTTACCTTAAATTATTTATTTTAAATCCAATAATACTAACTCAGCTTTTGCCTAAACATGAAATTTCCTTCCCCCATATTTGTGGCATCACGACCCCCTCGTAGCGCACTCTGATTTTTTTATTAGACGGGTCGTGGCAGTTGGTATCAGAGCCAGGTTGAGCTTCTAAATATAAAGTATTTTATAATTTTCAAATATTTTGAATTTCATTATATAAATATATATGCATGCATCATTGCTTCACTCATTTTGTCATTATCTGTTGTTCTCGGATGAAACAAACACACTAAACTCATAAGCTTGAGTAGTATGCACATGAATGTTAAGGGGTTATGGGCAAAATTAACATTAGTGTGCATATGAATTTTCACTAAGATATACACCGCTTGCGAATATTAAATGATTACGGACAGTTTAATATTTTCAAGTGCGATGACATTAGAGACATAATATGCATGACATGTTAAGCGATATGAACACTTAACGTGGAATGTGTATCCATTCATGAACATTCTTATGAATGCATTTTAGGCACAATTACATTTCATGCATAACATAACTCATTGCACAAGTGTTAAGCAAAGAGCAATAGATGATGATTGTACACATGGATTTACAAATTATTTGTTATTGCACGTGATTTATTGTTGCATTTGCAAGATCATTATCTAGAATTATCCCATGAAAATGTTGTAATTATTACATTATTTACGTATCCAACAGTAATAAAGTATTAGAACCACTAGTCGCAATCCTTTCTATAAAGCTTGGCTATTTCTCTAAACTGATTCTCTTGTATATCATTTTAGATAGCTATTAAGCGGTCGCAACACAAACAGGGTACCTCTTTTGCGGGAGAGCTTCAGGAAATGTCACTGCCTAGCTTTTGAGGCAAATTCTGGATCGTCTCACTCGCTTAGAAGAGGATCGCCAAACTCCTGATCTAGCCTCTGGTTCCAGCAGCGCGGGGACAGCTGCAATAGTTATTACTACTGCCCCTCCTGCATCTGATCCCGAAATCGGCTCGCTTGTTGTCAACCTTGTGACCCCGATCGTGTCAAATCTGACTACTCCTACAACAACAGCAGATACCCTAGCGTCCGAGAGGTTGAAGCCGCCGTCTTTCAATGATGATCGTGACTACTTTGTGATATCTGAATGACTCTCCCAGATGGAGAAACACTTTGAGTATGCTGAGGTTCTGAAAGCTCAGAAGGTTCTTCTCACAGCCTACTAGCTGACCGAGAATGCTGCTTACACCTAGTGGCTTCAGCGCTGCAATCTCCACAATTTTGCCACCATTACCTGGGGTAAATTAAAGAAAGCTATCTTGGAGAACTTTCACTCTTTTGTAGAGCAGGATAGGCTAGCTAAGAAGTTCTTGTCTCTCCAACAGCCCGACAGGACAGTGACTGAGTAAGAAAAGGAGTTCTCGCTTATCCCTACTTGCCGCGGAGTTAATGCCAGATAAGACCAAGAAGATCAGTCGCTTTGTGAAAGGACTCGGACATGACTTCCGCCAGCATATGGTAATTCATGGTTCCACCACCGACACCGAGACTGTGGGAGATGCCTTGCAAATGGAAGTTATTGAGCCAGATCGTACCGCCAAGAAGGTACAACATGGTACTAGCAATGCCACCACCTCTGATCATAAGCGTAAGGATGCTCCATCTCAGGAGCAAGGTCTCAAGTCTAAAGAGGTGTGTGTCTTTTGCCATAAGGTGGGTCATATCACGCAAATCTGTCACACCCTCCTGAAGAAGCAGAAGTTAGTTGTCCCTACACATCAACCTCAAATGACGCTTGCCTTTACCTTCGCCGTCTACGCTTATTGCAAGAAGCCAGGTCACCTGCTGAAGGACTGCTGCCATAATAAGAATGACTGCTACAGATGCAATCAAGTTGGGCATCATATTCAAGACTGCCTTATGAAGGAAAGCCAATTCCTGCTCAGCCTTTGCAATCTATTTCGGGAGCTCAGGAGAAGGGCAAAGTCATGCTGAACATCATCTACTGGGGCGAGGCGCTTGCATTTACCGTCATCATCTTTGGTATGTAATGCATTGTTATTAGTTTTTTGTATCTGAAATTACCTTCTTAAGTATCGAACAACCATGAATTACGTCTATGATTTTCATTTCTAGGGAGATTTAGGGTCAAGAATAAGTGGATGCAGATTCTGTTTGATTATAGTGTATCTCATTCGTTCATTGCACGTCATATTGTGCACATTCATCGCTGGTCTACTTCACCACTTGAGGTTCCTTATGAGATCTTTGTGCATGATCATCTGCACCTTTCGAATATGGGGATTCTCAATTGTCTGATCATGCTTGGTGAACTGTGAGTCTCAACCGATCTCAGAGTTCTAGATATGACAGAATTCGAAGTGATCTTGGGCATGAATTGGTTGGTTGCATATAGGGCAAAACTGGACTATGTGGCAAAGATGGTCAATCTCAGCATCGATGGCAAGGACTACAGCATTCATATTCAGACTCGCAGTCACCTGAAGGTAATTACCGTTGTGCGCGTCACTCGCCTTCTTAGTCAAGGATGTTCTGCTTGTTTTGTTTATGTTTCGATTTCAGATTCTGTCACTCCTCAACTTGAATCCATCCTGATTGTTTCCTGATTGTTTCCTGACGTTTTTCCTACCGAATTGTCTGGGATGCCTCATGATCGAGATGTGGTATTCTTCATTGACGTAGAGCTTATAATGTGTCTCATATTTAAAGTTATGTATCGTATGGCCTCACACAAACTAGAAGAGCTTAGAACGTAATTGGATGAAGTGCTTGAGTGTGGGTACATTCAGCACTTTACCTTGGGTATCCCTCGTTCTCTTCATGTAAAATGAGGACGGTTACATGAGATTGTACATTGATTATCGAGATCTAAATAAGGTTACAGTCAAGAATAGTATCCTATTCCGCGCGTGGATAATCTTTTTGATAAGCTCAAGGGTAGTGTCATCTTTTAAAAAATAGATCTCAGATCGGGTTACCATCAGCCGAAAAATCAAGGAATCTGATATTCCTCGGACTGCTTTCAGAACTCGGTGTGAACATTTTAAATTCCTAGTGAAGTCCTTTGATTTGACTAACGCACATTCTGTCTTTATGGATATGATGAACTGTGTCATCCGTGAATATCTGGATAAGTTTATCATCGTATTTATTGATGATATCATGGTCTTTTGCAAGACCAGGGAGGATCATGCTGCACAACTTAGGCTCACTCTCTCCACTCTTCGTCAGCATCAATTCTATAACAAGATAGCGAAATGTGAGTTATGGTTGGATCGTATTGCTTTCTTGGGGCATGATATTTCAGGAGATGGACTCCTTGTTGATCCTGCCAAGTTTTTTGCAGTTATGCACTGGAAGCGACATTCAACACCTACTGAAATTCGTAGTTTTCTTGGATTGGCTTGTTATTACCGACGTTTTGTCAAGGGATTTTCCTCTGTTCTTGCTCCTCTAATACAGCTAACTCAAAAGCATGCTAGATTCGAGTGGCCAGATCAATGTGAGCTTGCCTTCTTGGAATTGAAGCAATGTTTGTGTTCTGACCCAGTTTTAGATCTTCCTTCAGAGGGGACAGACTTTTCAGGTTACACTGACGTTTCCGTAATTCATGAACGCAACTACCTCAATCATGATCTGGAATTCACTGCAGTTGTGTTTGCTTTAAAACTTTGGCGACATTATCTCTATGGTGTGAAATGTCACATTTACACTGACCATCAGAGTTTGAAGTATATCTTTCTTCAGAAAGATCTCAATTTTCGTCAGAGACGATGGATCGAATTCATAGCAGATTATGACTTGCAGCTAACATATGTTCCCGGTAAAGCTAATTCAGTAGCAGATGTGTTTATTCGACAAACTTATGCTTCCTCTTGTGCACTCATGTAAGTTATTTTTGCAGCCTTAATCATTGACCTCGAGCGGATGGACATGTTCATCTTACCCGAGGGTCAAGAAGAGGTTTCGAGTTCATTATGGGTAGAACAGGTAAAAGATTTGCAACCATCTAATCTTGTACTCCAGCGCATTCGCCAAAAGATTGAACGTGGGACTCTTCCAGATTTCGCTATCTCTAACGATGTTCTGCATTTTTGAGGTCGTCTATGCATCCCTGATGTTCCTGAAATGTTTGATCATGTTTGTCGAGAAGCTCATGAATCACGCATATCTGGTCATCTAGGCAATAATAAGATGTATCACAACTTGAAGTAGATTGTGTGGTGGTCTGACATGAAGAATTATATAGTTCGCTTCATTTCTCAATATTTGACGTGCCAAAAGGTAAAAGCTCAGCATTAGCGTCCTGGTGTTCTTTTGCAACATCTGTCTATCCCTGAATGGAAGTGGAAAGATATCTCTATGGACTTCATCACATGGTTGCCCCGCACTCCGAGGGGGCATGAAGCGATTTGGATCATAGTGGATCGCATGACTAAAGTGACTCACTTCATCTCGTAAAAGGAAGGTCATTCCACCGAGAAGATGGTTCGGATCTATGTATTAGAGATTGTTAGACACCATAGAATTCCCTTACAGATTGTTTCAGACCGCGACTCAAGATTTGTAACGTATTTCTGGAAGGGCTTCCAACAAGCTTTTGGTACCGAACTCAACCTTAGCACTGCTTATCGTCTGACGACTGATGGTCAGATCGAACAGATTAATATGAAACTTGAAGACATGCTTCGATGTTATATTTTGGATTATAAGGGAGCTTGAGATGAGCACCTACCTTTGGTTGAACTCTCCTACAACAATAGCTATCAAGAGAGCCTCAAAAAAGATCCCTTCGAAGCCTTCTAATATAGGGGGGTTGTATTGGCCGGAAGTGGGTGAAAAGGTTGTTTTGGGGCCTGAGTTACTTCAGGAAAGAGACTGAGCCACAAGGAACACTCGACTTCAGCTCAATCGTGTCATCAAGAAGCAGAGAAAGAATGCAAACAACCGCCGCCGTCTATTAGAATTTGTTGTGTGTGATCAAGAGTTTCTGAAGATTTCCCCATCTCCCGGGGTGAAATGGTTTGGTCATCGTCATAAGCCCAGCCCGAGGTTCGTGGGATTGTATTCACTCACAGAGTGTGTCGGAGGATCTGCATATCGTCTTGAGCTACATGCTACTTTTGTCGGTGTTCAGAACGTCTTCCATGTTAGTCAACTTCAGAAGTACATATGTGATCTTAACCGCGTCATTGAAAAAACTCCTGTGATCCTGAAGCCAATCTTTCATATTCGGTCGAGCCCGTTTAGATCGTGGAGTATCAAGTACGCAAGTTTCGTAAGAAAACCATTCCTATGATCACAGTGTTTTGGATGAATGACAAGTCTGCGGAGTACACTTGAGAACTTGAATCTGGCATGCGTAGCAAGTATCCACAATTTTTCTCTTGATTTTGGTAAGTCTCTGAACAAGTTCTCTTTTTTTATTCTACTACAATCATAGTTAGCTTTCATGTCTTCATTTGTAAATTTTGTTGGAATGAATGTTATCTAAATTTTTGTCTTAAGAGACCCCATTCGGGGAATTTTCAAAAGCTTCGAGAAGAAACTTTCTAAGTAGGGGAGAATGTAACAACTTATAATATATAAAAAAAGAAATTTTAATCAGTTAAGTATATTGATGGCAAAATTGTAAATAGGGTTATATTTACCCTCTGATATCTAAATTGAGCCTCCCCCCTCTATTTTTTGTAAACATTCGGCGCAGGGCATCCCGCCTCCCGCGAGTCGCACGCAAGCGGCTTTCGATTCCTCCGACTCCTGCTTCTGCAGGCGTCTCCTCCTCCTGACGTGGTCGGTGTCTTCTCTTCCTCCCCAATCCACAAATAGCACTTCGATCTTCTTCAAAGGGTCAACAACCTCCTCTTTAAGGGCCGACATCCACTTCTTTCTCCTCCAAAGGGCCGGCAGCCACCTTCTCTTCCTCTTGCAACCCTCTTCCTCTCCGTTTGGGCTCGTGTTTGCGAGAGGGATAACTGGGGTTTCCTCTCCTTTATCTTGGGATCGGATCTGGTTTCCTTGAGTAAGAGTCTCTCCCCTCTTTTATTCAAATTTTCTTAATCCTCCGTGAATTATTTGTATCCAAATTTGCGTATATTTTGTGATTCAAGATTTTTGCCCTCATATAATAGCTTAATCACCTTGTAATTTTGATTTTTGGCGCTGCTCATCGGATCAATTGGTGGGATCTCTCCAAAGCTCTCTCCGATTTAAGGTTTCCCTAACCTAAGCGCAGCCAAATCCCTGATTCCTCGTAGTAGCCTCCTCTCCCCTCATTATTGAGAAAGGTAAATTTCTAAACCCGCTCTCTTGATTAAGTTATGTGATGAAAAGAATGTTTGTGATAGCATATAGGTTTCCATTATGTCAAATATCAACTATGATGTTCCTGAACGGGTTTAATTAAGATTTCTAAATTTTTCTTGCGTCGCTTATTCGGCGTCGTCAGTTTCAGCCTCACTTAAGGCAAGTAGAGAAATCTCTCTAGCTTGCAAACATTGAATTTAATTGCATACACCCCTTTGTATATTTTTGAATTCTACTCTTGAATACCTGAATCGTTAAAATAGTTAGCATGTCTTGATACGCTAAGAACAACTAAACTATAAATCAATTAATTCATTAATGTCATAAGTGTACATTGAAAGATAGTGTCTAAATGATGCGACTCCCTAAACTTAAATCTCTAATAAGTCTTGAATCTGAACTTGAATCCGTCTAAATTATGAATCTGTGCATCAAATAAAAATATATATACCTTTCATTTTGTTAAAATTTATGACATTATATGAATTTTTATATACCTTTCATTTTGTTAAAATTTATGACATTATATGAATGAATATATGCTAACACTGTAGAGAAGATTAATAATTCTGGTTATTTTTATTTAACTCATTTACTTGCATGTCATGCTAGTTTTGCTTCATGATAAATTGGTACACGTACATTTCTGATTCCCTTACTATTTATGTATTTTTCTTTGCTTACTTTTATCAATGTTCTGAGACCTTTTTTGTTTGGAATTTGTCTTAGCGTCCGTGACTGTGCTGTCTGCTACCTGATCCCGATCCGCGCCAAGGTCCTGCTCCTAGAGGTTTATCTTATTTGTTATTGTGTCAGGTTCTATGTTGTATTTCCTTTACTGTCGAATTTTACTTATTATGTAATAGTTATGATCAAACATTTTTTCTTGTATCATGGACAACTGCTAGGCTGAAAAATTTATGTACTAGAATTTGATATTATTGCATGTTCATTTTTATGGGATTTTTATTGCATAAAATTTGTATCAGAACTGTGTGATGCGTTTTATTAAAATACATGTGCATTTAACTTTTCACAGTTATACTCTAAGGCTTCCGCATAAAAAATAATATATTTTCACTAAATTATTTATTTTAAATATAATAATACTAACTCAGCTCCCGCCTAACAAACATGAAATTTCCTTCCCCCATGTTTGTGGCATCACGATCACTCGTAGCGCACTCTGATTTTTGCTATTAGACGGGTCATGACAGCACTAAAACTCATCTTTTCCCCTTGAAAAATATGATAGAAAGAGTTATTCAATTTGTTCCCTGTAGAGAAATACAAGATTAATGAAGAAACAATATGTGAACCTTGTATATCATTGTTGAGTATGTAAATATAATGTATGAGTACATATATATATAGGAAGGAGAAAGAGATAAGAGTCCATTTACAAAGTGTGGGACTAATATATAAAGAGAAGAAGAAACTAAATGGATCATTATGTGGCCCTTTACATTGTCTTTTCTAACACTCCCCCACAAGCTGGAGCGTACAAGTCGTAAGCACCAAGCTTGGACAAGAACATATAGAATAGAGCACTAAGCAGGGCCTTAGTGAGAAGATCAACAACTTGTTCAGTAGTCGGAACATGTCTCAATTCCAGCTTCTTCGTTTGAACTTTTTCCCAAATGAAGTGGCAATCAACTTCAATGTGTTTCATTTTTTCGTGAAAGACCGGATTCTTAGTTATGTGTATAGAAGCTTGACTGTCACAGAGTAAGGTAACTGGTGAGGAAAGTTTTACTCTCATATCACCTAGGAGACTTTTGAGCCAAGTAAGCTCGGATACAACAGATACCATCGAACGGTATTCAGCTTTAGTTGAAGATCGAGCAACAACTTGTTTCTTACTGTGCCAGGTAACAAGATGACCTCCGAAGTACGTACAAAATCCGTTGGTAGAACGCCGATCATCCAGGAAACCAGCATAATCTGCATCTGATTACGCAACCAATGTTGGAGTAGAAGAAGAGATCTTGTAAACCAGCCCTTGACCACGGGCTATTTTTAGATATCTCAGGATGCGTTCGACGGCATGTACATGAGACATCTGAGGAAAATGCATAAACCGACTGACAACCCCAACAGTAAAGGATATGTTTGGTCTCGTGACCGTTAGGTAAATCAATTTTTCAACAAGACGT
This sequence comes from Platanthera zijinensis, assembly GCA_039513925.1. Lineage (NCBI taxonomy): Eukaryota > Viridiplantae > Streptophyta > Magnoliopsida > Asparagales > Orchidaceae > Platanthera > Platanthera zijinensis. The sequence goes on from CM077080.1 coordinate 12,637,335, forward strand.
GGATAGTATTCTGGATTTGGAAGAGGCAGATCTGTATCTGAGCCTCCTGCACAAAGCTTATGATTGACATTTATAGGAGAATTGGTCGGCTTGCATCCAGAGCAGTCCGCATCCTGAAAGATATCGAGACGGTACTTCCGTTGAGATAGGACAAGGCCATCAGGACGTCTTGCGATCTCAACGTCAAGGGAGTATTGGAGGTTCCCCAGATCTTTTATTTGAAAGACAGCTCAGGTGTTGTTTGATCATTTTTATTCCCTTTGAGTCATCACCTGTGATTAGGCTGTCATCGACATATACTAAAAGGAGAACGGTGCATGTTGTGTGATGTCGAGTAAACAGAGAGCAATCTCTCGAGCTCCGAGTAAAACCAACTTCTCGCACAGCCCTACTGAATTTGTCGAACTATGTTCGGGGGGATTGTTTGAGACCATAAATCGACTTCTTGAGGTGACAAACTCGAGACTTCCTCGTGGTCACAAACCCCGGAGATTGTTGCATGTAAACTGTTTCTTGTACATCGTCATTTAGAAAAAGCATTTTTGATATCCAGTTGATGTAAGGCTCATTGGTGATGCAAAACCACTGAAAGGAATACTCGAACCGTGTTGAGCTTGGCCACTGGAGAGAATGTTTCCTCATAGTCAGGAACTTATTATTGAGTAAATCCACGAGCCACCAGTCGGGTCTTAAGACGGTCAATTGTCCCATCAGGAGCATGCTTGATGACAAAGACCATTTGCAGTCAACAGTAGTCTGGCTTGGAGGGAGAAGAACTAGTTCTCATGTCTGGTTAGCCCAGAGGGCTGTCATTTCCTCTTCCATGGTTGTCCTTCATCCCGAATGTTGAAAAGCCTCTTGCACAGAGTTATGGACAGAAATAGAGGATAATGAAATAACAAAGGTGTGTAGCGCTGGGGACAGGCAATGAAAGATACATAGATCGCCATGGGATGGGCGGTGGATGTCGGTGTCAGATCAGCAAGTCGCAGAGTGTCAGAGGTCGAAGCCGACTGCATCAGGGCGGCGGAGCGAAAAGAGCGACGAGTATAGACACGGATAAGAGGGGGCTTGTGGAGAACGGTAGTCGGATCAGAGAGGAGTGGTGGTGGAGAGGTAACTGGGATGACAGGTCTTGGCAAGGATTCTGGTGGAGGAGGTGGGTTTGGAGTGGTGAAGTATGGTAAATCATCCCGAAAGGTAACATCCGCTGAAACGACCACCTTGCGGGTAGTAGGAGAATTGCAAACATAGCATTTTTGGGTACGGGAATATCCGACAAACATGTATTTGGCTGCCCAGGGATCCAACTTGTCTGTGAACTGACAAAGTGAACATAGCAAGTGCAACCAAACATGTGAGGCGTGAGAGAGAATGGCGGAGTAGAAGGGAAGAGGATACTAAACGGAGTTGCATTTTGGAGGACGAAGGAAGGAAGACAGTTGATGAGATAACATGTCGTCGAAAGCGCAAAGTTCCAATATGCCTTGGGTACCTGCATTTGAATCATGAGGTAGCGAGCAACATCGAGGTGTCTATTTTTATGTTCAGTCACTTCGTTTTGTTGGGGGCTATAAGCACACAAAGTCTGGTGAATGATTCCAAATTCAGAACAGATATTAGCAAATTCATAGCTAGTGTATTCGCAAGCATTATCTGTTCGGAGAGTTTTAATTTTGTCGAAAAGTTATGTGCGAGTCTCAAGAACGAAAGCCCGGAACACACAGGGAAGCTCAAAGCGATCACAAAGTATAACCAGGTGGTTCGAGAATAATAATCAATAAAAGTGATAAAATAACGATAACCAGACACACTAGTTATTTTTTACGGGCCCCAAACATCAGAATGCACTAAAATAAAATGAGCAGAGCTCCGAGTACAAGGAGGAAACGAGCAACGATGTTGTATTCTCAAAGTACATGAATCACAGGTAAAAGCTGGAAGAGAAATATCAGGGAGGGTCTTCTTGAAGACTGGAAGAGGAGCATGCCCAAGACGCCGATGTCAATCAACGGAGGAGACTGAGGAGAGGATTGTAGGAGAAACATCAAGAAGGTAGAGCCCGTTTTTCAGTCGTCTTTTACTAATGATACTATGCGTCCGTCGATCCTGCATCAAAAAAGAAGGGGTGAATGTGACAGAGCAATTCAAATCGACAGTGAGACGACTAACAGAAATTAAATTAAACGGGGAGCCCGGGATATGGAGAGCCGAGCGGAGAGAGATATAGGAGTTGAGAGGGGTATCAGCAGAGCCGGAGACAGGTACTGTGGCATCGTTGGCCACTGTGATAAACTTAGGATGTGAAGAATCCAAGTATTGATGTGGATTTCGTGAGGTGATATGGTGAGTAGCACCGGAATCCACTATCCAGCACAGACTAGTGGAGAGACAAGCGATACCTTCATTGGAGATGGAGGCAATGGAGGCAGGCGGGTCGCCGAGCATCCCGTAAAGTTGCTGGAGTTGGAGGCGAACTTCTTCAAGGTCAGCACAAGTGGCAGAAGGACTGTGGGCAGCAACGGAAGCAGTCAGACGAGGAGGAAGATCATGTTTGCGGTGGCATGTCGCATCAAGGTGTCCACCCTTACCACAGAAAGAACACTTAGGCCGCAATCGGCCACCTCGATCCCATCCCCGAGAACCTGAACGTCCTCCACGGGTAGGGGGAGGGAGAGGTAGTAATGACGTAGAACAGTGCTGGAGAAGAGCTGGTGAAGGCGGGTCGATAGCATCAGGAGGCGGAGTAACCTTTAGCAGCATGAAGCACACATCAGAGAATGAGGGAGTCGTGGCAAACGAGAGAATCTGAGCCCGAACACTCTGTATATAAATATAAGGCGGGACATGAGTCATCATCATGGAAATATCATCTGCTTTTTTGAGCGCGCTGGGCCGCGAGATCCGTAGTTGGGGGTTGATGCTGAATCAAGGTTTCAACCAGTTTCTTGGACCGAGCAACAAACGAAGTTAAGTCAGAAGCACTGCCGGTGTCAAGAGTCTGAAGATCGGTGATGATATCATACAAGTGTTGGAGACTTTTCTTGTCCGAGTAAAGAGAGTGGAGCTCATCCCACATTACCTTGGCTGTCTCGTGATACATGGTCATGCGGTAAGGTTCGTCATCAAGAGAGTTGAGAAGCCATGTTTAAACATAACCATCGTTCTGAATCCGGTCATCAGTAGGGGTACAGGGAACATCCCGGGTCAAATGATGCAGAAATCCCTTTGGCTGGAGAAATCGGCGAACAGAGTGCACTCACTCAACAAAGTTCTTCTTTCCAGTAAGAGAGATAATGGTAATGCGCAACTCGTCACGGAGTTCAGGAACAGAGACACCGCAGCAGTAGGAGTGGAAGTGGCAGTAGAGGTATCCATGACCAAGTAAGCGGCGGTAAAGCGAAGCGGCTAGGAGAGGAATGCACAGCGGACAGACCACCGCGAACAGGAACAGACAGCAGCGGCTAAGGACTGGCGGACTAGCACTCGACCGGCGGCAAGATCAACAACAGCTAAGCCAGGCTGCAGCGAGCAGAGACCACGACGGCGCGGTTTGACGAGGCTAACTGGCAAGGTCACGTCTGTTAGAGAAGCGAACTTGAGGAGAGACAGCAGCGGACTGAGGCAATCAGCACGGAGTGCGGAAGAACGACACGTACTGAGAGAAGTCGGCAAGACCGTGCGATAAGAAACCCACGCGGCAAGAGGAAGTCGCGACAAGAGAAGTTGGCAAGAGCGAACCGCGTGAGAAGCACCCCGCGCAAGAACAGAGAGACCGGTGCGGCTGGTTGGCGACGATAAGCAGATCGCTGGGAGACCGCGGGGAGCAGCGGAAAGAGACCAGAGGGGTCTGAAGAGGAGAAGATCACAGCGACAAGAGGAGAAGATCGTGCTATCAAGGGAGAAGGCCGAAGAGACAAGAGGGAGATCACGCGGTTAGGGAGAGAGGACTGCATCAACAAAGAAAAAGTTAAGCAGTTAGGGAGAAGAGGCCGCGGAAAAGAGAAGAGAAAAAGGAGAGTGGCTCCCACAGAGCAGAGTGGAGAGAGAGTATAAAAGGAGAGAGGAGGAGAGGGGGTGGTTCAACGGGAAGGAGACTTGCGGTTAGAGGCAAGTAAACCGCAAGACTAAGAAACCGCAGAGAGAGTTGTGGGTAGAAGAACAGAGACCGCAAAGAGAGTCGCAGATAGGAAACTGCAGAGAGGGTTGCAGTTAGAAAATCAGAGACCGCCCGGGATCGCTGGCTCTGATACCATGTAGAGAAATACAAGATTAATGGAGAAACAAAAAGTGAATCTTGTATACCCTTGTTGAGTATGTAAATACATGTATGAGTACATATATATAGGAAGGAGAAAGAGAGAAGAGTCTCATTTACAAAGTGTGGGACTAATACATAAAGAGAAGAAGAAACTAAATGGGTCATTATGTGGGCCTTTACATTGTCTTTCCTAACATTCCCAAATAAAGGAAACATGAAAAATGTATTACAGAAAATCACACAAGATTCATGAATTTTATAAACTGCATAATGAAAAGTGTAACACATAAATAATATATAATGTTAAGGTTATTCTGTTAAGAACTAGATGAGATTTGAGGGAGAAGGAGAGATTTCTAGGGTTTGAGAGGAGGCTAAAAGAATACCTGAATTATACTTGCATACTCCTCCAATAGAGGGTCCGGGTATATTTATACCCGGACCAAGGCCGGTCGGCCAAGTGGGACGGCCGACCCCAATTGGGGCTGAACCGGGTGGGTTCAGCCCCCGAGGCCGCCATTTAGAAAGTGGGGGCTGGTTCAGCCCCGTTGTCGCCTTCGGATCCGTACGGAGGCGTAACATTCCCCATCTCATCAAGACCCAGCTTGTCCTCAAGGTGGGAATCTGATAGCTCCATCCGTCCCCGCAAGCCTACCCCTGCCACGTCGCGTCCTTGTCCCTGCAGGCGCTCCAAATAGCAAAGAGAGCCCCCTGGCACTGGTGAGATGCGTTCCCTGCAAACAGTATTCTCTCCCATCCTTAGCAAACTCCATAGTCAACCTCTCCCAATCCAGAGTCACCCTACCCAGCTGTCGCAACCACTGGGCCCCCAGAATCATATTTGGCCCTTGGATGGGCAATTAGTAGACATCCATGTTGTCGGTGTACCCTTGCACACTGAGTTCCACGTCCGGAAGCACGCCTTCGCAATGCAGCTCGTGTCCACCGGCCACCACAACCTGAGAAGCGGCATCCTTGATGATCTCTAGCCCCAGCTTCCGTGCCACTGTCAGGCTAACGAAGTTATGTGTACTCCCACTGTCAAGCAGAATGGTCACCTGTTGTTGGCCAATCCGCCCCGCAATACTCATAGTGGGCGGAGCGGAGTCTCCCGCCATGGTCAGGGAAGATACCCCGTACTCGACTGTATCCAGAATGTGCCCATGTTCCCCTCCATCTCCATCCGGCATCGGATCTTCCTGCAACATGTAAACCTGGACCCTCTGACATTTGTGGCCTTGGGTAAACTTTTCATCGCAGTTGAAGCACAATCCCTGCTCTTTCCTAGCCTGTAGCTCTGTCCAAGTCAATTTCTTCATTGTTGTCCGTTCTGCAGCTGCTTGATCCCTTTTTGTGTCGGGAAGGTGTGTAGCGTTCCTCGGAGTGTCCCCCCTAGACTTCTGTCGATTGAAACGCTCTTCTTGAATCCGGGTCAAGCTGAAGGCGTGTGTCAAGCTGCGTGGCATATAAGCATGCACCTCATCTTTGATGTCCTCCTTCAGGCCAGAAATAAAACAACTTGTTAATGTCCTCTCGCCCCACTGCACCCTGTTGGCCAACCGTTCAAACTCGGTTCGGTACTCCATCACCGTCCCTTTCTGACACAACTTCTGAAGAAGAGCCTCGAAGTCTTCATACTCAAGGGGACCAAAGCGGGCGGTGAATCCGTCGACAAACTCGTGTCATGGCGCGCGATACCGTCCCCGGAGGAACCATTGGGTCCACTGGTATGCGTCCTCTTCAAGGTGGAAGGACGCCAACTTTACCCACTGTGTCTCTGGTATCTCCTGATAGCTGTAAAATAACTCCGTCTTTTGGACCCATTCGAGTGCATCTCCTTTGAACTTGGGGTAGTTCATGCGGGTAATCTTCGGCGGCATATAAGCGCGTGGTAGTTGTTGTCCGAGTCCTCCGTACTCTTGCCCGTGTCGACGCGGTAGCCGTCGATCAGCGGCAACATGTGGGTACCCCCAATCCTCTCCATAGGGGTTTCCCAAGACTGGCGGTCTAAACTCCCATCCGCCTCCTCCCCGTCCGCCCGCGGCGTGTCCCGGTGCTCCTGGAATAGGGAGGAGCCCATCACGAGGTGTGTACCCCATCCCGTTGGGTCGTTGGTCCTCCTGGCGGTCTTCACGGTAAGGAGGAAAATCCAAGGCAGACGCGGCGATGCCGCCAAACTGGGTGGCCTCGGACCAAACTTGTTGTTGTTGTGAGCCTCCTACCCGGCCATTGTCCATTCCAACCCCCCCATTGATGCTAGAGGCCCGATCGTCGTGCCCCGCTGCTGGAATAGAAAGGGGAAGCTGGACTGCATTGGCCTCACCCACCACAGTTTTTCCTTTAAGGTGTTGAGTCAACATATATTTAAGCTCGTTCATGCGGGCATCCAATTTCTCTTCGAAACGTTTTTCCGATGTCGTTAACCTGTCAGCGAGGGCTACCACGGTGTCAGCCAGCCCGGTGTAGGTTTCTTCGAGATGTGCGAGCCGATTGGAGTCTTCTTGGGTGCGAGTCACCATGGTGAAATGGCAAAAAAAAAAATGGAGGCGGTGGCCTCTGCAGGCTGGCGACAGGAGTCGGAAGGAGTCGTGAGAATTGAGAGCTGGCGGTGGCCTCTGCAGGCTTGAGAGCTTGTGGAAGGAGGCGGCAGGAGCGATACCGAGAGCTGGCGGCAGAAGTTGGCGGCGGCAGGACGCGAGCGGAGGCGAGCGGCTATGTTGCACCGACACTGACACGGGACACGCGATACGACACGACACGATCCGCGACTCGTCAATTCTCAAAAAATACCATATTACGACACGCTGGGACACGTATTAAATATTCATTTTTTATAATTATGAAAATCCTAAAACATTTAACAAAAAATAAAAAATTAACAATTAACAAATATTTAAATACATTAAGTCATGTTTAAATATCACTCATCAAATATTCAAATGCAAAACCTAACAAATGATCAAAAAATGATAGAACATTAACAAATTATCATTATATATCATCAGTAAAAATAATAATATTCACATGCAAATTTTTTCCCTACTTTAAATTTTTGTATTTATGTCACTAATAGATCCACTTTCACTACTTGAAATGCTAGAAATGGGTAAAGGCACTTCCAAGACAAATTGTCACCCGCCTCACCATGAGTAGATAACTTGGGGACACGCGTGTCCGATTGAGCGGGACACGCGTGTCTGATTGAGCGGGACACGCGTGTCTGATTGAGAGGGACACGCGAATCCCACGTGAGCCAACGTGTCGGATTCCCGATTCGAGTGTCGGATTCCCGACTCGAGTATCGGATTCCCGACTCGAGTGTCGGATTCCCGACTCGAGTGTCGGAGAGTGTCGGAGAGTCGGACGAGTGTCGGACTCTTCGACACCGACACGCTGGGCATTTTGAAGTGTCGGTGCTTCATAGGCGAGCGGAAGTCGCAGGGGGGATGCCGGGATGCGTCCACGCGGAGCGATGCGGCGAGAGCGACGCTCGGCCGCGGGGATCGTCGACGTGGAGCGACGCTCGGCGCGGGAGCGGATCGACGCGGGAAGGTCAGCGCGGAAATCGTCGGATGCGAGCAGGATCGATGCGATCCAGGTGTCGTCGGGTCGGGTTGAGCGTGTATGAGAGCGGAACGAAAAAATTTGAGAGGAATGATCCTCTGATACCAATTGTTAGGAACTAGATGAGATTTGAGGGAGGGAGAGATTTCTAGGGTTTGAGAGGAGGCTAGAAGAATACCTGGATTATACTTGCATACTCCTCCAATAGAGGGTCCGGGTATATTTATACCCGGACCAAGGCCGGTCGGCCCCAATTGGGGCTGAACAGGGTGGGTTCAGCCCCCGAGGGCCGCCATTTAGAAAGTGGGGGCTGAACCAGTTGGTTCAGCCCCGTTGTCGCCTTCGGATCCGTACAGGGGCGTAACATATTCATAATGCATAAAAGAAAGAAAAAATGTATCAAAAACACCGGTTAGATGTAATGATTTTACGTGGCTTTATTTGATAAAATATCCAATACCCCTGCTATCATAATTTTAAAGGCAAAGAAGTTGATTTAAATATTAAACTAACAGAACATGGATGTAAAAGATACAACACAAGATAGGAGTTTGACATGTTTGCAAAACTTGGACTATGGTTCTCTAAGTCACAGCAATTGCAAAAATTTGTGCATAGAAAAAGGTTCATTAGAATAGAAGCAGATATTATATAAATAAACAGGCATCCTGCTTGCAAATTAAAGAAAGAAAGACGGTCTTTTTTTAGTTGAAAAAATATGGTGAATTAATATGAACAGACAAGAAGGAGATAAAATTGCACATGATTTTACCTATAATTGAAGAATGGCTTCTTAAAATATTTTTCCAAAAGCTTTCTAGCATGGTCCCGAACCTGAAGACCAACCAAATAAATTCATATATATATATATATATAATATAATAATAACTAGGAAGGGAAATACGGTATTTTGCCTCGTTCTCCATAGAGCACAAGGCAAATGTCCAACCACGCCTTTCATTGATATTGCACAATAAGGCATCAATCCAGTCACTCTTGCCAGAACTTGGAACGCCGGTTATAACAGTCAATTCTCCCGGAACAATCTGAATGGAAATAAAACAATAATAACACAATAGAATAAAAGCCCTCTTTATATAAACAAGGGGGAGCCTACAAGAAATAAATATATATCAACCATGTTCATCTTAAGAATATACGTCGAGACACTAAAATATTAACTCGCTCCTTTAAGCTAGAGCATCAATATCAACTATGTCCAGCATGAAAAATATGTCAGAAAAGTTATAAAGGAGGTTTGGTAAAGATGTGGGAGTTCTTTGTCTGAAGTAATAGACGGAGTGCACACTGACTAGTCATTAGTCTCTTCTCTCATAAAGTAGCAGTCCACCTCAATATGTTTGGCCTTCAAATAGAGCACAGATTCTTGACAATATAAATAGCTTTTTTGTTATCATAGTACATAGGTAAAGGTATGGAGCATGTCTCATAAAGATCTATGAAGTACTAAGCCACTTTAGTTCATAAGCTAAGGTGGTGTTTGGTTGGGCTGATAGTCTGCGGTGCAGTTGGGAAAAATGGAGTTTTGAAGAAAAACGGCGTTTGGTTCAACTTATTTCTAAAAAGCAGGCTATTAAAAACCACAGTTTTATGTCATCTCCCAGCCACGCTCCATAACCCCGTCCCAACCGCACAATTTTGCATCCCCCCCCCCCCCCGAATACCCTAACCCCGCGAGCGGCAATATCTCCTCCCCTATCTTCACAATCATTGATGTCAATCCTCCGTCTGGAAGCTCCAGTCGCGAGCGGCAATTTTTCCTTCCGTTTCTCCCTCTCCTCTGACATTGATGTTGACACTGATGGTGATCTTCTTCGCCTACTCCGCCCGAGATTTCACCGGCGCCGACCCCTCCATTTGGCCCTATTTTATCGGTGACTCCTCCCGGACTTTGGGTAATCCTTCCTTTTCTTTTTTCAGTGATGTGCTTAGGCTTGACGTGTGTTGATTAGGTTTTGATTATTCTTGTTATGGATTGAAGTGTGTGTAGATGTGTGTGGTGCACAGTTGTAAGCATGCATATTTTTGCAGCTGCTATGATGAGGAAACTATAGAATCATGTTGTTGTCTGTTTCTTTTTGGTATACCAAATTGTTTGGCTCGCATTATTGTAAAAGGAAGCACTGCAACAAAGAGGACAGGAAATTGTCATGGATGTGGATGTGGGCTTGATGTGTTGTGTTGATTTTGTCATGGCATAATGCCTAAAACTCTAAGACAAAAATATACAGCCCACATCCACATCCAACCTTTACTGCCATTTCCATGTCAAGTAGCAAATTTTTTCTGTAACTTTTAGTTATCGTACTGTTAGAAAGTATGGTTTTTTCATGTTGCATATATTATCCGAGTTCTCTTGCCCACACCTATTCTCCTAGAAAAAGTGCTAATGATTATAACTGAAGTGTGGTGTCTGTGAGAATCTACAGACATTCATGTGTATCTTCAATGTTTAGAATATAATAGATATTTCAGATATTGTATAGCATATGCAATTTATTTTGTCATTCCACAATTCGTTTAGGTGTTTATATTCTGAAAGATAATAATGGTAGTCTCACTATTTCAGTATGTATTTTTTGGCAACCCTTTCATGCAATATCAGTTTCTTGACACTTTCTTCAACATTTATTTGTAAAACTGTATGTGTATGCTTTTTAAGGATTGTTAAAACAAAAGATGGCGGGGTAACCGCTATGTGGGACATTACGGATGTCATGCTCTTCGGAGATATTTACAATAAAGAGATAGAGCTTGAGAATCGACAAACCACACATTTTAATTAAAAGAGGTGAATAATTGTAACAACCCCCCCCCCCCCCTCTTTTATAATCATAATAATTAAATAATAAAAAAAGAAAATAAAACCTAACCTAACCCTCTTCTCCTACCTAACCCGAGAACCAGCCCCCCCCCCCCCCACTTTTATTTCCACAAACCCGCAGCCCCGTCTCCCGCATCCCGCAAGCCGTAGCACCGACTCCCGCTCCCGATTCCGCCTCATCGTCTTGCGCCGACCCCCGATTCCGCCTCCCTGCTCGCCGTCGACTCCTCCTCTGGTCGTGGAATCCGGTTTCTCCTCTTGCTCTGCCCGACTGCTTCCCCTCCTAAAGCCGGTTTCAGCTTCGCCTCCCTCCCGTGCGTCCCCTTCTCTGGGCGGCAGACCTGCCGTCTCCTGCTACTCCTCAGGCCGCCGGGACTTCCAAAGGCCTGCAGAAGCGCCTCTCCTTTGCTCTGATCGGCATCAACCTTGTTTTGGCCGACATGTGGCTAGAAGAGTGGCTAGGTTTTGTTTTCCGCCTAGGGTTTTGCTCGAACCCACCTTCTACTCAGATTTTGGACATGGATTTGTTCTACTTTAGTAAGATTCTCCCTCCAATCTCCTCTATTCAGATTTCCTTATTTTTACTTTGGAAATTTTTGTCTCCAACTTTCGTATAATTTGTGGTTCCTAATTTTGCCCCTTTGTAATTGTCTAACTAGGATATGTTTGTGTCTTCCGGCACCGCTCCACGTCTCAGTTGGTGATAATCTTATGCAATCCTCTCCGAATTAGAGTTTTCGTAACCCAAGCGCCGTCAAGCCTTCGTTTTGCTTGGTTTCTCTGCTCCCCTCACTCTTAAGGGAGGTAAATCTCTTAGCCGCTCTTGATTCATATTTTATAGCGAGTAACTGCATGTGTTAGTGTGATGGTAATTTGATGTATCGCTTTCATTGTCCTTGTACAGGTTCAAAATAGGATTCCTGAATCATGCTTACGTCGCTTAGCCGCCGCCGTCAGATTCAGCCCCCTTCAGGCAAGTGGAGATCTCTCTCTCTTACAATCATTGAATTTCAATTGCCTTGTCTGATCTGATGTTTGTAATTCGCTCTTGTTTGCTTGTTTCGTCAAATAATTTAGACCTCGAATCTATAATTAAACTTGTTTCAGTTTGAGGTTCACGCGATAGGAATAACACGAGTGGTGAATGTAAATGATGATATTTGAACAATTGGGAGACGTGTTAGTGAACGATAGTTAATTGGATATGTAAATTGATGCATTCTGTCTATTTTGAGGAATAACTTGAAGAATAGCAGAGCGTTAATCACGAGCATCATTGTCGCGATAATAACTATAATCGATTCTGGTTAGCAAGCATATGATTGATGTTTTGATGTATCATGCTCGTAACGCATCTTTTTACGTGGAAAATACTTGAGTTAAAGAATGATTTAACCTAAATATATACTTGATATCTACGATTTCCTTCTGTGTTGTCTGTCCGGTTTCTGATGTATGTCCGGTTTCTGATGTATGTTCGGTTTCTGATGTATGTCTGATTTCTGATGTATGTTCGGTTTCTGATGTATGTCCGGTTTCTGATGTATGTCTGGTTTCTGATGTATGTCTGGTTTCTAATGTATGTATGGTTTGTGATGTCTGTATGATTTCTGATGTCTGTCTGATTGTAAACCCGAGTAAAACTTATTTCCAATCTGATCTTTCTCGTTGACGTGAATCTGTTTCACGATCTGAAGTTTCCTCTCATAATGTTGTCATAAAATAATATGAAAACAAATTCGTAGTTGTAAGCAAATCCTTGAATGGTAGCGTCTAACTGGGCATCTGTCTGCTGGCATGGTCACGACAAGCAGGATTACTTTTCCGATAAGACTTGCACTCAGATCTGATCGTGAGCCATGTGCATCCGCTATAGTACCTACACCCTTCATCGATCACAACTTACAACATATTAAATGAATAATGTTAGGCTACGCTTCGGAGTAGTATAATACATTAACTTGTTCTGTTTAGCTCTTTTGTCTGTTTTGGTAGCATCGCTTCATGAGAAGCTGGTACACATGTTTTTCTGCTTCAGTTACTGTTCTATACTTTACTCTGCTCACCCTGTTTATCTCAATGTTCTGAGGTTTTTCCTTTCTGTTTTGGAATTGTCTTAGTGTTCGTGCAGCGCCACCAGGTACTCGTGCTCAATCTGCTTCAAGTTTCAGGTTCTATGTTTACATTTCTTTTTACTGTCAATTAATTCATTTATGTAATAATTGCAATCAGTCATTTTCTCTGGTATCATGGACAACTGCTAGGCTATTAAATATATATGTACTAGAATCTGAAATTAACGCATGTGCATCCTCTGTTGAATCATAACTGCATGAGAATTAGTAGCCTGTAAAGCATGAATTTTACAAAGTACATGTGCATCCAAAACTCTTTTTTTAAAAACTTCCGCATATAAATCAAGCTATTTTTGCTCTAATAATTATTTTAAATTTATAGTTAGTATTCTCTGCATCCGCCTTAGCAGGCATGATTCCTTTCCGCCCATGCTTGTGGCATAACGGCCCGCCCGAAGCGCACTCTGACTTCCGTCGAGACGGGTCGTGACAATAATGTTATGAAAAAATATAAAAAATTAACAGGAAAAAGTTCAACTGAAAAATAAATAAGATCATTTGAAGAAGTGAAAATTATAGACGGAGTTGAAACGCGGTAAGACCGATTTGGGTTGGAATGCATCAAGAAAAACTATAAAGCCGCAAATGGGTGGTGGGACAAATGATTGAAGGTATTCATTTATGAAAGTAAATGGTCATTCTTACTTTTTTAATTTTGCATTGTCTAATTTTTAGAATGTCCCGGCGGCAAAGAAATTTCGGTATGTTGGATCCCTCCCGAGTTAAAGGAGAAACTGAACATGATGTTCAGTTTGGTCGTCTGTATAGGACATCATGCTTGCGCCACTCACTACAGGAGTCTTGCCCCGGAGTCTATTGATGAAAGAGCAATGTAAGAGGGAGAACATGATGACATTGAGGTTAGCGGAGTTCCTCCACCTGAGACCACGGCTACATTTAAAGCAAGTAAGAAAAGGAAGAAAAGAAAGAAGAAATCAATTAGCTTGATGTTAGAAGATTGCGTTACGTGATATTATAGCGGATGATCGTGTTACGTGATATTATAGCGGATCAGTTGTATGAATCTAGAACATAGACCAAGATCGCGAGGGTAACTGGTTGGATAAATGTCTTTTCATAACATAGACATTATTTATGTGTTGGGTGTCGTATTATGATAAAATAACCATTTTATATATTTTGTGGTTGGTAATTATTTTATGGGGGGAAAATTTCATTCAAAATTTCGTTTTGTTTCCAAACAACTTTTCTAAAACTCTATTTTACAAATACCATTTCACCCAAATAGTTTTTTAACAAAACTTTATTTTTCAGAAACAGCATTTTTTTTCTCAAACTTCATTTCCTATCAGTAGCTTACCAACAACAACGGCCTAAAAAAACAGAGCCTAAGTCAAATTGTGATACTCCGCATCATTATTGCATCTAGAAACAACAAATTTAGTTAGTTGTTTTCCATGTGACAATATTGGGCCCTAATAAAGGTAACATCCTGATATAGACTTACTATCAGCCAACTAGAATCATAATATGCTTCGATGTGTAGATGACCACTTCTTCTAAACCAAAAAAACACTTACCAAGGGATCCATTCATATATTCTAGAATTTTATCGCCAAGGTTACACTCACTACAAGTATGCATAAGTCATGCTGACATTGCCAACTATAAACACAATGATACGATCCCGAAGAGGAATCTAATAAGGGGGAGGGCCGGCGAGGGTGAGGAAGAGGAAGGAAGAGGGAATGAGTAGAAAAGCTAGGGAGCAACCCAAAATCTTATACATCCAAGCATAATGAAAAAGAGTACAACACAACCCCTAATAGGAGCAGGGTGCGGATAACGAAAAAGCATAGTGAACAGTAAAGCGTACGCATAACAGAATAAAACATAAAAAAATGCAAATAAGACAATCATGTTGGCGGCACGTCTTCAGTGTCTCCTCCTCCAGACGAACCCATCATCATCTTCCTTCGTATGGATTCGCCACGGCGTCTCGTCGGTGTGTGTCTGTCTCGTCGGCATGTGCAACTGTAACACACAATGTCTTGTCTTGTAATAATGAGTTAAATAAGCTTGGCAACTAAGTGTTCGTAATGAGTAACAATCTCAATAAGATGAGAAATATAATCATAAAAATAGTTGTCTATATTATAGCAACATCTTCAGTAAATCTGGCGACAACTTCCAAGAACTTCGGACTCCTGAACAGTGGATAGAAGCATGTAGTGATGGGGATAGACGAGACATTGAAGCACGAGTTTCAAAGCATGTTCAGGGTCAATTGATCGCTCGTCATAGCCAATGGACGATCAGAGCCCACAGTCACATTCAGAGGGAAGTTTTGATATTTTTCATGTATTTTTTAGAATTTTATTTTGTGAGATCGAACAACCATCATGTATGACCAATCGTAGCCGTCCAATATGGTTGCCAGAGTCATGTTTTATTATAAATAGAAGAGCGGCTGGTTTGACGGCTATCGCAGATTTGGAGAGCTTCTTCTCGGAATCCGGCAGTCTTCTCGCGGTGCCAAAGCAGTGAGGCCATAGGTGCCGAATTCTAGATATTATCTATTTTGTTTCTCTTCATGTTTCCTTTTTTCCCATTGTGCCTACCCTTCCATAGCCTATTTCCCTGCAGCCACCAAACAGACCTATTCAAGCAGCCACCCACCTTCCAATCACCCCCAAATCCTCCTCCTTACCCAGTAGCCCCTCTCCATGGCTCATTACCCTACAATAGCCACTCACCAGTAGCCACCCGACCCAAAATCCCCTCCAAACTGCCACAGCCCACCTGGACTTCCTTCCCAGCACTTCCACAACCCACCCCCCCCCCCACCCCACAGCAGCCATTCATCCCCATTCCCCACTCCAAATAACCTGTCTCAAACCCACTTCCATCCAAAAACTCCTTTTTCCCAGGTCTGTCCAAACCTGGATCTGACCCCCCCCCCCCCCCCCCCCACCACCACCACAATCCATGGCCAAACCTCCTCCCTGACATCCTCATCTTAGCTGAACCTCCATAAGTCCCTCCATACCCAAAACAATCCATATACAGCCCAAAATCCCCTACTATAACCACCATAGAGCAGTCCTTCCCTCTGGATAGCCACCACCACACCCCAACAATTAACGGATCTCCACCCTTTCTCTTATGGCCCCTTACGAGTTTTACAAATTGGTTTTATTGTTTATTGCATGGACCAGATTACTTGTGTTTTTATTGATCGTGATCTTGGTTAGTGTGTTCATTTTTATGACTATTCTTGACTTAAGACTAATGGCCCTCCAATTAGTGAATAGCTCAACTTGTTCGCTTGGCAAAAATTAATTGCATTTTGTTTGTGAGAACTGCATGAGATTTATGTCTTTATTACTAGCTTGCAATTTATTATTGGATCAATATCTACAAGCATACTTCATTCTAGGCACAGCATGGTTCATTTACCCGACATTGCACGTAGGGTTTGTCCTATGTCAAATAGTTTCTGGTGAATTATGGTCATATAAAATTTCAAACACACAATATAATCAAGACACTTTCTTGTACGAGAATTAAGGTGGTCTTCAAGAAATACGCCATTTTTAATCAAATGATCTATCCTCCATTCAACTGATATGAGGACCTGTTACTGTGAATAGTTCCTTCCGTTTGTGGCCAATAAAAGCTTCTTCCATCAAATAGATATGAGGACTTATTATTCTGAAATTCCTCAGTGGATGGATTATTAAGGATTCAAGAATGGATAACATAAGATCCGAACAGTTCAAGTAAGGGAATAAAAATTGTAAGCTGGTGATCAGAATCAAGAGCAAATACAGCTAAGAAGCCCTCAAAAATAAATGACAGCCATGAAGATTGTAGAAGTCAAGTAAATGAAGGTTTTGATAAAGAAAAAACATGAAGTAAACGAACAAAAATGAAGGTTGTAAGTTGCTCAAGCCTCCTCTCATTCAATTCTTCACCAGCATCCAAAGGAAGGGAGAGCAGAAAACAGTCTCAGTCTTCAGATTTTCTTCACGCGGAACCCAAGAAAGTTTCATTTCTTTGAGGCACAAAATCATTCTATGTCATAAGTTCACATGAATGTATGATCCAGAAAAAGAGGGGATAACTTTTCCAAAGTTTGATAACAAGGATATGTGGTGGAGATCTACCGCGCGATTTTTGAGCGATTAACAAGATAGATGATTTTTGGATCATCAAATTTGGCAATCAGAGACCATCATTGCGTTCGTCATGATTTTTAAATATTTATGTATTTTTAAAAAATTTAGACTTATGTTTTGAGAGTTAGGGTGTCCAATCCGATTGTTCAATATAAGTAATTGGATTTAGTTAACCTAACCCACCTTTCAAGGAACATCAAGGATTTAGGTTTCCCACAGAGATAAGTTGCTCGATCTACGGCTCAGTGCGATGTTGAGCCTCTCGCATAGTGCTGAAGTCGCGGATCACAGCTTCGGGGGTGCAGATCGTACGTTGCCTTCCACAGCCCCCTAAGATCTCGACAATCCTTTTTCAGCCCTCCAGTAGCGTCGTCGAGGTTGCCTGCCCAAACGGATCTTCTCTAGCCGCCGCCTGCAACACTCTCCCCCTCAGTGACGCCAAACTCACTGACAACCACCTCCCACCTTCGACCTTGCATGAGTCCTCAGACGTCGAATTTCCCTTCCCCAGCCACGGAACTCTTCTCCACAACCTACATCTATCTTCCCAAGCTTTATTTCATGTCTTTCAAAATGACCTCCAGCAGCCCCGACCTCCAAAAAACCCTTTTCTCACTTCCCAATCCACCGGCCAATGTCCCTGCCCGCCAATTAGACCCTCCAAATTTGTTTCGTTATCGCTGCCATGACCAAACAACCCTCCACCTCGCCTCTTCCCAACTTACCAGCCATCCCTATAAAATTGCCACATCACCAAAGTCCCTCCCTTAATCTACGAACCCTACAAATTCCCTCCGCTCCATAATTCTCCGCCAATCGCACGTCGAAACCAAAGCATCGCGCATACGGCCGTCCCAAGCCCGCCTACCACACCTCCACCATCTATAAGACCCAAACCCGATCTTGTGTGTCAAATATTTTAATATATAAGAAAAAGAATAAATTAACTCCCTGATAATGAAAAGAAAAGTGCGGTGTGATTTTGAAGTTTGAGATTTCCAATGTTTTTGTGAGGATCGTCGCGTTTTTTTTTTTATATTGAAATCAAATTATGTTTTTGCCATGGTGTTGTGGTGGATGGATGATTTGTTGATGGTTGATTTGGGTCCATTGCAAGGTTGTCAGGATCGCAATCCAAATCATAGGATCTTACGATCCTACGGTCCAGATTTTGTAAATCGATCCTGATTTTGTAAAGCGATCCTCGATCCGACCCTACTATCAGATCCGATCCTACCTCGAAACGATCTCATCTAGGATCTCGATCCTGACAACCTTGGTCCATTGGCTTGGCAATAAAATTGGTATATTGGCTGCTTGGGTTCACAAATGGTTGGTTGGTTCTTAATATTGATTAATTGGGCCGGTTCAGCAATTTGGATGATTATTTAGCTTATAACTTTATTAAGAGAGACGGTGGATAAAGTGAGACGGTGTATTAAATTACTTTTATACTTCAGTCAAGCAACTCAAGCCCCACGACACTTCATTCTCCATTCCTTTCACCCTTCCGTCACCTGGAGAGCATGACGAGCTAGGGCTTGGTTGCGATCCTTCTTCTAGATTGACAATTCCTTCTCTTATCGTCGGTGCTGGAAGACCTATCGCTTCCTTTTTCTTGCGTCTCAGCTGCTTTTTCCAGCGATTTGCTGTGATTGGCTGGTGGTCTTGGACTTTGGCCGGCAGTTTTGAGATGAGATTTCCCCACTGTGAGCTCTTCTACCTCTTCCCCCTCTTCTCCTTCTCTTTGCATTTCCTTCTTGTTAGCTGCTGAAAGAAGAATATCTGAAATTCGGGTATACTAATTTGAGATTTTCTTACTCTCCCTCTACTTCTTCTACTACCTTTTATTATCAGTTTTGATGATAAATTGTGGGCTGGTTTTGCATATTTCTGACAATTGAAAAATGAAACATAAAAGGGAACAACACACAAATCAATCTCAAGGAAGACTTCTTCCTGAAGAGACGATCTCCTGCAGACGGAAGGCTTCTGGCGATTCCGCTCCACAGCACTCAACCTCACAGTCTTACCAAAATGAACAAGCTGTCCAAAAACTTACACCTCCCGTCAATTTATAGACTTATTGAAAACAAGCAAAAGACAAAACTACCCCCCCCCCCATTTTCAAAGAAATTTCTAACAGCAATTCCCGCCACAGTCGAAAATATTGCCGCATGATAGATGTACGTATCATCTGCCCTCCCCATCTTCAACTTCCTTGACCTCAAGGAACCAGATGCGGGTACTTACGGCGCAGCATCGATAAATCTTCCCGCGTGGCTTCAGTCTATCCCATTAACCCATTGAACCAAGAATTGAGTAGCAACCTTACCATCCCTCTGTACAATGTGCCAATCCAGTACCTTGAGGGGTTCAACTAATAGGTTACCCTCTGGATTAATAGCATCTGGCAAAGGAGTGAATAGCTCAGAGGTGTCTCCTTTATACTCCCTTAACTATGAAATATGAAAGGTATGATGAACCTTAGCCTCCGGAGGTAACTCCAGCTTGTAGGCAACCTCTCCAATCCGCTCAATCACTTGGAATGGTCCAAAAAATTCCGTACAAAGTTTGTGGAATCTATGACCCCTCAAACTCACTTGTCTATAGGGTTGAATTCTTACAAAGATCCACGACCCCACTTCTAGAGTGCGTTCCCGCCGTTTTTTATCCGCCAAAACCTTCATTCAATTTTGGGCTTGATGCAGGCTAAATTTAAGAATGAATATCATCTTCTCCCGAGCCGTCAATGAACGGTCTACACCTTCCTGAATGGCAGAGCCTTCAATATATGGAGAATGCATAGCCGACTCTTGCCCATAAACTACCACATAGGGGACATCTTACTCGCACTGTGGAAAGAGGTGTTGTACCACCATTCAGCCAACGCAAGCCAATTCACCCACTCCTTTTGTAAACACCCCTTCCAAGTTTTACAATAATCAGCCGTCCGGCCGGGTCAGCGATATAAAGAGAACTAGGAAACAGTATCAAAACTAGAACACAGCAGGTATAAAGAAGAAACTACTAAAAATTTTAAACTTACAACGGAAGCTATGAAAGAAAACTAAGGGTAACTATATACTTGTATACTGGATTCACAGAGCCACTAAACATGAATTAAGATGAAAAAATTGTAAATCTGAAGTAACATAATAAGTCTAATACATGATATTTCAACCATTAACAAAATACAATATCCAAGGTTACAAGTGTATACTGAAAGAAAGAAAACTGAAAAGGAAAACAGCTACAAACTGACACCAAAAGGGCATTCATCCTAAACGTAGTATCCCACCTGGGTCACCTGTAAAAACATTGCTCACGAGGGGTCAGAGTAAGGAAAAATAACTCCTCCTAGTGACACTAAAATATTTTCCTTAAATGATGAATGAATGCACTATGAGAAATAGTTTTGTTCATTTAAAACTCTTTATGCTAGATGATGTGCATGCGTTTACAATGCTTCCTGGTCAAAGAAACACATGTGCTATGTTTATGAACTTTCATTATATTTACCCAAGCCCCGACGTTCACTAACTAGTGCGCTGTCTCACGTCAGGTCTATGCTTGAGTTCTAGGTGGCTTCTAATCTGCACTTCTGCTTAAAAGACTCCAGGCAGAGTAACTCCTAACGCGCAACTAAAATCTGACGACCCGAGACCATCTTACGAACTCAATTGTCATGGTGTCACGCGGACACAGTCTCAAAACTACTAACTGTCTCAAAGGGGAGTCAAATCCCAAGACTCCACTACTCATAGGATACCATGTCCTATGAGGAAGGTAGTGTGCCTCTACCAACCACAAGAAGACTTATGTGTGCTTACTGACCCTTTTGGTCTAACGCTACTCTGCTTGGGACCTCTCTTTAGTGTACTACTGAGCGACCCTAAATTTTCTTGTGGTCGGCTAGAAGTCGTTCACGCCCCCTCTAATTGAACAAATTCCCAAACTTGTGTAAACGTGTTTCGTGCCTAACGCTAGCACATATAATCTGGCTATTAGGGTCTTGGAAAAGGGGTTACCCTACACCTAATTCCGCGACCATTTTTCCTACCGCCGCTCCTTTCTAGGCATGGTTATGATGCTTGTACGAAATTTACACATGCGTACATAAAATAATTTTCTTGATACGTCTAACAAACAGGGATTAGGTTTCCTTAGCGTGGTGGTGCGGCGCTCGTACACTCGGTGCGGCGACATTTGTTTTTCCGAAGGAAATTTGACTACCTCGGACTTCCAGAACCTTGCCTCGAGGCCACCAAAAATCTGCAATCCGAGCCAAACCTAAAATACGCATTCTTCCCTTTAGGGTTATCGGTAAAGGAATCTCAAAAATGGCTAGGGTAAAACAAAGAAGGACGCCCATAGTGTAGTACCTCTACGTGGGAGTGATTAAGGCTCACAACGCGCCCAAATCCAGATTCGCGGTGGATCAAGAACTCCAAACCCTAACTATAGCAAGAGGAAAATGAGGAGAAAGTTAGAATTAACTTCCAATTAGAAGGATTTCCACGAAGAATGAAGACAGGAGAGGAACTAAACTCACCGGGACCAAAACGTTGCCCTTGCACCCTTGACTTCCACCGATTAGGGTTGAAACTGGTTCTCCCACGACAATGGAAGGAAGGAGAGCACTCACCGGCGCCCGTAGAGGAAGGAGGAAGGGATTACGCTGAGAAACGGAGTGGGGAGAGGCGCTGTTAGGGCTTTCGGGAGGCGGGTTGTGCGTCGCAGAGTTACGGAAAGCCGACGTCGGGAGGGGAAACTGCGGTTTTCTCCTGTGACGGATGTTTACAAGATTAATTTACGGGCTTGCGGCTTTTACTCCACGACAAACGTGCGGTTATAATAACCGCTGGGAGAAGTTTGCTCCCTATTTCCACCCAAAGAGGTGTAAATTACTATACGCAACCCACACCTAAACGTGTCAACCCTCATTAACTCCTTAAGATAATAACAATGTGATGTGCTTCGCTATAAAATTAAAATGTGTCACACAAATCTTTAAAACTGACATAAAACACTAATTACCGAACGCGATTTTTAATCATATTAACATTGTACCTCAACGACGCGTTGTCTCGATCAAAACCCGTCGCGGCTTGATCCTACAATTTAAATAAATTTTGCGTCAAATTACGGATGTTACAAATCTCCCCTCATAATAAAAATTTTTGTCCTCGAAAATTGTAACCATACCTGAATCAAAGAAGAACGTATAATCTGCATTGCTCCTAAGCTCATCATCTCTCTCCCAAGTATACTCTGGACGGCCACAGTTCATCCAAAGGACTTTGACCATGCGAATCTCTCTATTCCTGAGCTTCTGTATCCTTGAATCCACGATTCTGACTGGTCTAACCCCAATACTAAGATCTGTCTTGATTGGTGCTTCCTCGGTACTGATGATCTGACTGGAATCTCTGGCTGCTCTCCTCAAATAGGAGACGTGGAATACATCATGTACACCACTCATTTCCTAGGGTAAGGCCAACCTATATGCAACCTCACCAACTCGTTCCAGTGCCTCAAAAGGACCAACGAATCTGGGACTCAGTTCTTCATCCGCTTTATTCTAGAGACTCCTCTGACTGGTCTGACATTCAGATAAACGTAGTCTCCAACACTGAACTCTACTGACCTGTGCTTCTGATCATGATACTTGGTCTGGCGATCCTGAGTTGTTTTCATACGCTCCTGAATGAGCTTGATTCTGTCAGTGATCTTATCAATCCATGATTCTCTGATGGTAGATTTTTATTCACTTTCAGCCCAACACAACGGTGTCCGACAACGCCTATCATAGAGAGCCTCGGACGGTGTCATCCCAATACTAGTCTGAAAACTGTTATTGTAGGAGAACTCCACAAGGGTGACATATTTCTTCCACTTCCCTCCAAAGTCCAGTATGCACATCCGTAGAAAATCTTCCAAAGTCCTATTTGTGCGCTAAGTCTGTCCATCTGTCTGAGAATGGAAAACGGTGCTGAAATGTAACTTGGTTCCCAACCGCTCCTGAACGTATCTCCACTCCTTGGAGATAAACCTGTCATCTCGGTCTGAAACAATAGTCTTGGGGACACCGTGAAGTCGAACTATCTTGTCTATGTATAATTGTGTCAGTTTCAGACCTTGATCCGTCTTCTTAGGAGGAATGAAATGGGCGACCTTAGAGAGCTGATCCATTATAACCCATAAGGAATCAATCCCACTCTGCGATCTTGGAAGACCATGGATGAAGTCCATGGATATATCCTCAAAAGTCCACTCAGGAATGGGAAGTGGCTGCAACTTGCCTCCAGGCCTTTGGCATTCGGCCTTAACTAGCTTGCAAGTCTCGCACTTCCCTACATAAACAGCAACATCACCTTTCAAGCCTGGCCACCAGACTACCTTCTTGAGATCCGCGTACATCTTCGTGCTGCCCGGATGTATAGAATATCTGGAATTATATGCCTCAAATAGAATGTCTTCGCGAAGGTGACTAACATCAGGGATACACACCCTGCCATCATGCAATAACAAATCGTCCTGAATAGTGAATCTCTCCTTCTGACCCGTCTGCACTGAGATCCAAATCTCTGTCATCTTTGGATCGGTAGAGCTGTCCTGATTTTATTTTTAATGTCACATGTAATCTCCATCCAACTCAATCTTGCAGAACCAAAACTACAACGTGGCACAACGATGATGTCCAGTCTCTCCAGTTCCCGCACCAACTCCTTCTGCTGAGTGAGGAGGGAAAAACACAAACCTCTACGACTAAGGGCATCAGCTACAACGTTCGACTTTCCAGGGTGGTACTGAATGTCTACGTCGTAGTCCGATAGGAACTCTAACCATCTGCGCTGCCTCAAATTGATCTCCCGCTGATCAAAGATATACTTGAGGCTCTTATGATCAGTGAAGATCTCGCAACGCACTCCATAGAGATAGTGTCTCCATATCTTCAGAGCATGGATGACCGCTGCAAGCTCCAAGTCATGCACAGGATAATTCCTCTCATGCACCTTTAACTGTCTTGAGGCGTAGGCTATGACCTTTCCATGCTGCGTGAGAAAACAGCTCAAACCCTGACCTGACACATCACTATAAATCTGAAACCCGTCGGGCCCTGATGGTAAACTCAAGATCGGTGTGGTCATCAACCTGCCTTTCAAGTCCTCAAAAGCAAACTCGCACTAAACTACCCAATCAAAGCCTTTACCCTTCCTGGTGAGGGAAGTCAGTGGTAAGGCTATCTTAGAGAAGTTCTTGATGAATCGCCTGTAGTAACCAGCTAGACCCAGAAAGCTACGAACCTCTGAGACCGTCGTCGGCCTTGGCCAATCCTTAATGGCATCTATCTTCTTTGGATCAACACTAACCCATTTCTGACAGATGATATGGCCTAAGAATACAATCTCTGAAAGCCAGAACTCACACTTTAAAAACTTGGCATACAGCTGGTTCTTCCTGAGGGTACTCAATACAATCCTGAGATGAGCGGCATGATCTTCTGCACTCTTAGAGAACACCAAAATATCATCTATAAAGACGATAACAAAACGATCCAAGTACTCCCGAAATACCCTGTTCATCGGGTCCATAAATACTGAAGGGGCATTGGTCAGCCCAAACGGCATGACCACGAACTCGAAGTGCTCATATCTGGTACTGAAAGCCGTCTTCTGAACATCCACGTCCCTAATCCTTAACTGATGGTAGTCCTATCTCAGATCTAACTTGGAGAAAGTGCACGATCCCACCAACTGGTCGAACAAATCATCAATCCTGGGAATCGGATACTTATTCTTTACTGTCAGTTTGTTTAATTCACGGTAGTCTATGCACAGCCTCAGACTACCAACCTTCTTCTTCACAAATAGTACTGGAGCACTCCAAGGTGAAGTACTGGGGCGTATAAAGCTCAAGTCAAGCAACTCCTGCAACTAGCTCTTCAACTCCGCTAGTTCTCTTGGAGCCATCCGGTAGGGGTATTTGGCTACCGGTGTAGCCCAAGGCTGTAGGTCTATCGGAAACTCAATCTCTCTATCGGGAGGGGCACCAGGGAGCTCTTCCGGGAAGAAATTTCCTGCACCATTGGAACCTCTGACAAGTCAATCTTAGCCTCCGCATTCATCAGTACTAAGAAGGTTTCACAATCCTTCGAGATGCACCTTCTAGCTTGGACCGAGGAGATGATCATCTTCACTACTCCTTCAAGCCCTGGAAGGTAAACGCAGTCTGGTTGGGGCCCTCAAACTGTATCTGCTTCTCCCTACAGTCAATCCTGGCGTTGACTGCCGAAAGCCAGTTCATTCCAAAGATTAGGTCAAAACCTGCAATGGGAAGCTGCAAGGCTTCTACTATAATCTCGGTATCACCAAACTGCACCGGTACCCTGCACTTGTCTCTGGTTTGCAGAAGGGATCCATTCGGCATCATGACCTCCAACAGCGCTGTCTCTGGGAAGACTTCTAAACTCAGCTTACGCACTAGAGATTCTGCAATGAACGAGTGCGAGGAGCCCGTATCGAACAAAATTTTAAAGCGTAAATTATGAATCATAAAGATGCCTATATGAATGATTTTCAAAAGATGATGGGAGTGTCACTTCGGAGGATTAAATATACTTGTTAAAAAAATTAAACACTTACCCGTCACTACATCTTCCTAATCTTTTGTCTCCTGCTGGCCAAGCCCATACGCTCTGGGCTACACTAAATCTCGACTCTGTTGTGGCCTCCCGTCAGTGATCATCAATGTTTTACCCTTGTCAACTTTACTTGAGCAACCAACCTCAAACTTTGACTGCAGGGATGAGTTACATTTGTTGTCTACTGTAAAAAAAATACACGCAGTGCATACAACGAGGTTTCGGTTTACCTGAGTCGCACCAACTTCCTGACAGTAGCGAGTTGTGTCTAGGTTATCGGCACTTGTAGCACACGCCTGCATTGGCCAAGCACTCTCCTGGATGGCGACGCTGGCACCTAGGACAAGGGGGTAGTCTTTGCTCCTGTCTCCAGACTGACCACTCTTCTTAGCATCAGGCTTTTGTTTCTTGTTCCAGTTCTTCCCTTGGTCATTCCTGCTCTGCTGCGGCTAAAGCGAATCCTGAGACCGCTTCGTGCGAAACCTATTTCGCTTCTGTACCTTTTGCTGATCAGCCTCCAACCTGCGAGTCATATCCACTAAGCTCATGTAGTCCGCGTTGACCATGGTCATCAACGGCTGCCTCAACGAGTCACGCAAGTCATCCACAAAGCAGCTGCACTTCTCAGCCTGATCTCCCTGCATCACGCCCGCATAACGAGCTAGATGGGTAAGCTCTCGCTCGTACTCAGTAACGGTGTTGTCCCCCTGGTAGTGTCTAAGATATTTCTCCTGGAGACCTCGTCGTGCGGAAGGAGGCACAAACCAATTTGCAATGGCTCTAGAAAACTCGCCCCACGCAAACATATCTGACGTACGATCTGGCCAAAAAGCATGGTCATACCATTTATAGTGAACGTATCACTTCTTAAAATAAGAGGAAATTTTCATGACGATTTACCTGCTGGGTAATCTGTCTGGTACTTGTCCCACCAGACCTTTGCCTCACCCTGGAGGAGGAAAACTGCTAGAGGAACTTTCTTGTTCTCCAGGCACTCCATAACGTTCAACAAATCTCTGGTGTTTGTTATCCAGTCGCCTGTGTCCATCTGGGTTTCATCCCCACTGTAATTTGACGGTTAGAGCTCTCTAAAGTTCCTCAAATAGCGCTCCAGGGTCATCTCAACGGGTGCTGGTGTCGGAGCTGGTGCAAGGGCTGGTACTTGCACTGGAGCTGGAAACCCTGCAGTCAATCCTCTATGAAACTCCATCAAGGCTACAGTGACCGCCTTGGCAATCTGGGACGCTATGTCAGTGGCCACTGGAGCTGCTGGAACTGGTGGCACCTGTGGCACATCAGCATCTCCAATGGCAGCGTTAGGAACAGGGTCCTGACGTGAAGATTCACCCGGTTCACTGACTCGGGGTGTCTGATAGAACATATAAAAGAAAATAATTATTTATCATGCATCTGAGAAATCTGGCTTAGCAAATAATTTCATACCCTTACGAAATCTAGGGCTTAGACTTAACTTAAATACTCTACTAACAAGTATTTACTCTTACACACTCCTATAGCTCTGTGAATCTTTCTTGGGTTCAGGGATCCTAAACCTTCCTCTGATACCAATTTGTAACACCCCTTCCCAGTTTTACAATAATCAGCCGTCCAGCCGGGTCAGCGACATAAGGAGAACTAGAAAACAGTATCAAAACTAGTACACAGCAGGTATAAAGAAGGAACTACTAAAAATTTAAAATTACAAAGGAAGCAATGAAAGAAAACTAACGGTAACCACATACCTGTATACTGGATTCACAGAGCCACTAAACATGAATTAAGATGAAAGAATTGTAAATCTGAAGTAACATAATAAGTCTGATACATGATATTTCAACCATTAACCAAATACAATATCTAATGTTACAAGTGTATACTGAAAGAAAGAAAACTGAAAAGGAAAACAGCTACAAACTGACACCACAAGGACGCTCATCCTAGGCGTAGTTTCCCACCTGGGTCACCTATAAAAATATTGCTCACGAGGGGTCAGAGTAAGGAAAAATAACTCCTAGTGACACTAAAATATTTTCCTTAAATGATGAATGCATGCACTATGAGAAATAGTTTGGTTCATTTAAAACTCTTTATGTTAGTTGATGTGTATGCGTTTACAATGCTTCCTGGTCAAAGAAACACCCGTGCTAGGTTCATGAACTTTCATTATATTTACCCAAGCCCCGGCGTTCACTAACTAGTGTGTTGTCTCACGTATGGTCTATACTTGAGTTCTAGATGGCTTCTAATCTGCACTTCTGCTTAAAAGACTCCAGGCAGAGTAGCTCCTAATGCGCAACAGAAATCTGACGACCCGAGACCATCTTATGAACTCAATTGTCCTGGTGTCACGCGGACACGGTCTCGAATCTACTAATTGTCTCAAAGGGGAGTCAAATCCCAAGACTACACTACTCATAGGATACCATATGCCCTATGAGGAAGGTAGTGCGCCTCTACCAAGCACAAGAAGACTTATGTGTGTTTACTGGCCCTTTTGGTCTAACGCTACTCTGTCTGGGACCACTCTTTAGTGTACTACTGAGCGACCCTAGATTTTCTTGTGGTCGGCTAGAAGTCGTTCACGCCCCCTCTAATTGAACAAATTCCCAAACTTGCGTAAACGTGTTTCGTGCCTAACGCTAGCACATATAATCTGGTTATTAGGGTCTTGGAAAATGGGTTACCCTACAACTAATTCCGCGACCGTTTTTCCTACTGCAGCTCCTTTCTAGGAATGGTTATGATGCTTGTACGAAATTTACACATGCGTACATAAAATAATTTTCTTGATACGTCTAACTAACAGGGATTAGGTTTCCTTACCATGGTGGTGCGGCGCTCGTACACTCGGCGCGGCGACATTTGCTTTTCCGAAGGAAATCTGACTACCTCGGACTTCCAGAACCTTGCCTCGAGGCCACCAAAAATCTGCAATCCGAGTCAAACCTAAAATACGCATTCTTCCATTTAGGGTTATCGGTAAAGGAATCTCAAAAATGGCTAGGGTAAAACAAAGAAGGACCAACATAGTGTAGTACCTCTACGTGGGAGTGATTAAGGCTCACAACGCGCCCAACTCCAGATTCGCGGTGGATCAAGAACTCCAAACCCTAACTTGGGCAATAGGAAAATGAGGAAAAAGTTAGAATTAACTTCCAATTAGAAGGATTTCCACGAAAAATGAAGACAAGAGAGGAACTAAACTCACCGGGACCAAAACGTTTCCCTTGCACCCTTGACGTCCACCGGTTAGGGTTGAAACCGGTTCTCCCACGGCAATGGAAGGAAGGAGAGCACTCACCGGCGCCCGTAGAGGAAGGAGGAAGGGCTTACGCTGAGAAACGGAGAGGCGCCACTAGGGCTTTCGGGAGGCGGGTTGTGCGTCGCAGAGTTGCGGAAAGCCGACGTCGGGAGGAGAAACTGCGGTTTTCTCCCGTGACGGATGTTTACGGGATTAATTTACGGGCTTGCGTCTTTTACTCTACGGCAAACGTGTGGTTATAATAAGCGTTGGGAGAAGTCTGGCCCCTATTTCCACCCAAAGAGGTGTAAATTACTATACGCAACCCACACCTAAACGTGTCAACCCTCATTAACTCCTTAAGACAATAACAATGTGTTGTGCTTCGCTATAAAATTAAAATGTGTCACACAAATCTTTAAGACTGACATAAAACACTAATTAACGAACGCGATTTTTAATCATTCTAACATTGTACCTCAACGACGCGTTGCCTCGATCAAAACCCGTCGCGACTTGACCCTACAATTTAAATAAATTTTGCGTCAGATTACGGATGTTACACCTTTGGCCTCTCAAAACACATGCACCTGAGATACCCTTTCACACAACGATTCACCACTTCTGTTTGACCATCAGATTGAGGGTGATACGTCGTAGACATATTTAGTTGCGCCTGAAGAAACTAGAACAATTCCTTCCAGAACAGGCTCAAAAATACCGCATCCCAACCACTCACTATATGTAACGTCCCCTTCCACCTTTCGTGAACTCAATCACTAGGCCTTCGGCGGACCGTTACCGGGCTGCAGCCCAAGCACCCCAACCTCTCTCCAGCCCACAGGCGGGTTGTTGGTGGTCACAGCCTCCCTTTGATGAGGCAAACTCGATTGTCAAGCGCACACCACGGGGACTTCCCAGGAGGTCACCCATCCCAGGACTACTCCAGCCTGAGCATGCTTAACTATGGATTTCTCCAACATCTCATCACCAATTGAGATGCAGCTCAGTTGGTGATGAGAAGTGAAGGAACTTCAGAGTTAAGCGTGTTTGGGCGAGAGTAGTACTGAGATGGGTGACCTCCTGGGAAGTCCCTGTACGGCCCAACTTAACTGTCGAGTTCGCTCATCAAAGGGAGACTGTGGCCACCAACAACCCGCTGGTGGGATGGAGAGGGGTTGGGGTGCTTGGGCTGCAGCCCGATAGCGTCGCCTAGAGCGGAGCCATGACAATGTCACGTTGGATCGGCTAGGGTCGTTACACTATAGCCTTAGGCAGCCCGTGAAGACGAACAATGGAATTAAGGAATATCTAAGGTACTTTTTCCCCATATACGAATGCGTAAGGTCCATAAAATGAACTTGTTTGCTTAATATATCTACCACCACCAAATTTGTAGTTTTCTCATAGCTCCTTGGCAAGCCGTCTATGAAATCCATAAAAATCTCTTCACAAACCCTCTCTGGAACTGGCAAGGGCTGTAATAGATCCATTGGCTTCTGATGATCAGGTTTACATCGTTGGGAGGTTTCACAGGATTGGATATATTTGTATATGTCTGGCTTCATTCCTTTCCAATATAACAACCTTTTAATTCTTTGGTAACTAGCAATCACGCCGGAGTGCCCCCCAACCACCCCTCCATGATAAATCTAAAGAAGCTTAGTTTTTGCCCCCTCACCTTGACCTACAACTAATTTACCTTTTTGTTTGAGTAAACCCCGAATTTGGGTTTGCTTGCCGCATTTTCCTCCTTTGCTGAAATGATCCCATGAATATTGGTGTCTTGCCTCCAGGACTCGATTTGTCGTAACAAATCTGATGAAGAAGTCACCATAACTCTGACCTCACCATTCAAAAAACTCCTTGAGAGGCAATCTGCACATCCATTGCATATCCCTTTCTTGTATTGAATTTGAAAGTCATAGCCCAGGCGCTTAGAAAGATGTTTTGGCTGGGAAGGTGTTGCCATTTTTTGCTCCAAAAGGAAAGGAAGACTCCGGTGATCTGTCTGTATTATAAACAGTCCTCCGAGCAAGTAGTGCCTAAAATGTTGCACTGCCAAGACCAACGCCAAAAGGTCCTCACATACATAGACAACGCCGCGTTCCTTGGTCCCAAAGCTTTGCTGAAATATGCTATGGATCTGTTTTCCTGCATGAGTACCGCCCCTACGCCCTTATCTGACGCATCTGTCTCAAGGACAAAAGGTTTAGTAAAATCACGAAGAGACAAACCGGTGGTTCAGTCACTGCCTTCTTCAATCTAACAAACGCAGCTGATGCTTCAGGGGTCCAGTGGAATGCTTTTACTTTGAGGAGATTGGTTAACGGTCGAGCTAAGCTTCCTTAATGTCGTATAAATCGCATGTAGTATCCCAAAAATCCCCTCAATTTCTTCACAGATGTCGGAACTGGCCACCGCAACATTGCATATATCTTCCCTGGGTCTGTCGAAACTCCCTTTTCAGAAGTTATATGGCCCAGGTAATGAACTTGAGACTGGCCAAAGGAACATTTACTTTTCTTGACCCAGAGCTGTTGATCCTTTAGGATTTCAAAAGTATTGGCTAGGTGCTGAAGAAGCTCCTCCCAAGTCCTACTAAACACCAAAATATCGTCAAAAATACCAGTATATATTTTCTGAGCTGTTTTTGGAAGATGTGATTCATAAGACTTTGAAATATAGATGGTGCATTAGTAAGTCTAAAAGATAGAACTAAGAACTCATAGTGTCCATAGTGAGTTCTAAATGTCGTTTTGTGAAAACCCTTCGGCACCATTAACACTTGATTATACTCGGCCCGTAAATCCAGTTTGGAGAAAAATGCAGCCCCATGCAACTCATCAATAAGTTCTTCTATAAGTGGAATTGGGAATTTATCTTTGATTGTCTAAGCATTCAACTTCCTATAATTCACACATAAGCGTCAAGACCCATCAGACTTCTTTATTAAGACCACTGGCGAGCCAAAAGAGCTATTACTAGGTTGAATGATACTCGGCGCTAACATCTCTTAAATAAGCCTTTCAATCTCATTTTTTGTAGAGGGGGATATCGACATGGACGTAAATTAACCTCTATTGTGCCTTCCTAAGGGGAATTCTGTGTTCAAATCCCCTAGTTGGCGACAAGCCCAATGGTTCTAGGAATAGGCCTTGGCAAGCTAACAGTAATGATTGAAGTTGTTGGTCGGCAAAGGCGGATAAACTGTTCAACTCCCCTGTATAAACATTGTACCTAGGAAGCACCGGTACGGGTATGTGTACCGGGTACAATACGTACCCAGTGCGGCGGTACGATAAAATTTAAAAAACAAGGATATGGGTACGTCATGATACATTATAACAAATTTTATATATATATATATATATATATATATATATATATATCACAAAAGCAATAAATAGTTCTCAAAACATCGAAACATCATACATAAATCATAACTTAAAGTACAAGTTCACGAATCAATGCAACATAACATGAAGTTTTCAAACATTAAGCAGTCATAAATATTACAAAATTTAACATCTTATATGTTTAACACAAAGAGATAAAATTAAACTTAAGTCTGCTCGTCAGTCTTTTTTTTCTTCTTCTTCATTATTGATTTGTTGGAGATCAACTCCATTGTTAGCTTAGTTATTAAAGGCGCAAGGCGCACCAAGGCGCAAAGGGGTTTTGGAGCTTAGGCGCAAGGCTCAAGGCGCAGGCGAGCGCCCGAAGAAGGCAAGGTGCAACCACATTCATTTTAAATAATCAACATCAAACATTAGTTCATCTTCTTGAATAGATTCTTCATATATTCTACTCATTAATCATTCATTTCTATCATTTATATATCTTAAAAAATAAAATCAATATGGTCTCTTGGTTCATATCGAAGTCTCAACAATCGATTATGTTTCAAAAACACTAAATCATATAAAAAATATTGAATTCTTGCATTATTTTTTTCATTATTTTGAAAAACAAAAGTTTACAACAAAAATCACACTCACACGCACTTTTAAAGTCCAAAGGTGCAGGAAGACGCAAACCTTTGAGCCTAGTGAGCCTGGAGCCTTAGGCGCGCCTTTAGCAACATAGATTGTTAGAGATCAACATCTACAATCTCTGGTTAGTCTAGACACAAGTTAGTCGTTTTATTAATAATTTGTGATGTGTCAACACGTTCAATACACGTGCTTGTAACAAAAACGTACCAGTACTAGAAACATACTCGGTACAATTACACAACTTAATTAGACGTAACAGTGCTTCCTAGCATAGAGCCAACTTTTGTTTACTCTAGAAAAACAGTCTTTTATCGCAATATGCAGAATAATGTGCTAAGTCCAAGAGTGTCCACATAGGTGTATCCGTCGAATATCGGGTACGTACCGGTATCACATACGTATCTGGTACAGGTACGCTGCCTTCGGAAAAGTATTTGTGCTTCATAGCATTATATCCCTCACTGGAGCAACTTGTATTTCCTTATAAGGAATCTCCTAAACTAGACATATTGCCATTAATTGAAGTTGAGCTGATTTAGAAAGCACCTTGTTCATTCTACACCTTTCTAACCAAGGTTCTATCACAGTCCTCGAGCCCCTGGGGCATATTTTCTTGCCCTAGCTATCAAATTCAATTTTTAAATTCTTAAAATCCCAGTGGATAGTCACTAATGTGACCAGTCATTGGATGCCCAAAACCACCTCATAACCCCCCAAAGGTATCGCTAACATTTCAGAAGTGAAGACTACTCCCTGCATTCGCCATTGAAAGTTTTGAACCTTATGAGTACTTGCAATATTCTTTCCATCAGCTATAGAGACCTTAAACAGAGCACCCCAATCTATTAGTCGTGTGCATATCTAAGAAATTATGCGTACTCCCAGAATCAATCAGTACATGGATTGGCTTGCCATGATGAGAAGTTGTGACCCGCATCATAAGAAAATTTTGAATGCCCGTCAGAGCCAGCACTGAAACTTGAGAGGAAATGTCATCCTCTTCTACCTCCTCCAACAATTGAAGATGATCGTCAAATGTAGTGTCATTCTCATCACACAATAATTCCAAGGAATAAGATTGGCGGCGTTCCAAGAACTTATATCCAGGTGTGTATTTGTTATCACACCAAAAGCACAAGCCTCGACTTCGCTTCTCATCAATTTCAGTGGATGTTAGACACCTACAAGAAGTTGACGCATGAGACTAAATGGAAACCTGGGGCTGAAGCGTCGGTACCGGTTGCACACTGACTATCGGCTTAAGAGGAGGTGTCAATGCCATAGCAGAACGATCAATGCGTACCCCCGCAGAGAATGGAGTAGAAACTGCTCTTTTGTTGTTGACTGCATCACGATGATCCTGGAGACGGGCTAACGAGAACACTTCAAGCAGAGATCTCAGCTGGAGCATGCATACAGCACACCCAATATCATCACGAAGCCCTGCCCAACAAAAAATCAAGGTGTGATCCTCAGGAATCTCTACCCTATGCAACAAACGATCGAATTCATCCAGATACGACTGGATTGAGCCTCGCTGTCTTAAATTCTTTAACTCACCCATCGTATCAAACCCTAACAAGGAACCAAATCGATGATGAAGAGCTTGATAGTAATCCTCCCATGTTGGCCATTCACGGGATAGATGACTTTTCATGTAGGTCTGATGCCAAAAGAGGGCTTTCCCTTCTAAATGGACTGAGGCTACTTTAACTTTCATATCTCCTGGATTGTTATCTATGTCAAAATACTGATCCGCTCTATAGATCCACTCCAACAACTCTCCTCCAAATCAAGGAAATTCAAGACGAATCAACCGTGTATTAGCACAAGAAGATGTCACCAACAGAGCAGAAGCCCCCTACCATCCGACTATATCGAAGAGCCCGCGATATCAGCACCATGGTCCAATCTTAACGAGGAAAACAAGGCTTTCAATCCATCCATTGATTTGCAATGTTGATCATTCAGGGTTTGAATAAAACGAATCAAGACTTTATTGTTCTGTCATAGGGCTTCTTCCAGAGATCTAGCTTGATGATCGGTCATCATCTGAATTGTGCGAGCTAACGCCTCCTGCTGGTGATATAACGACTCCAAATCTATATCACTGATAAGTAGTTTTTATTTGTAATTTTAGTGTTAATTTAGTATGAATTTAGCATGAATTTTGCTTATTTTAGTTTATAATTAGTATCTTTTTATAATTTAAAACTAATTTAATTTATAGTTCTGTTTACAGGTTTTTGGACATTTTAGACGAAAAATACATGTACATGCCCATGTCGTCCACATGTCACGACGATATGGTAGTGCCTTCACGATGATCGGGTTTTCTGGAGTTTTGTCAAAGAAATAATGTCGTGGTCGCGGTCCTGGCGTTGGGAGATGGCGTCTTGTGAATGTTGTCGCGTTGGTCGAGCACCCATGCAAGGTCGATGCATGCAGTCATGTTCAACACCTAGTGCTCGATCCATGCCGCCATCCTTCCACAATTTGTTGTTATGGCTGATTAATTTTCAAACAAGTCTGCGTGAATTTCATGCAACCCTCGATCCATGCAGTCATGTTCAACACCAAGTGCTCGATCCATGCCGGATGCCGCCATCCTTCCACAAATTGTTGTTATGGCTGATTAATTTTCATACAAGTCTGCGTAAATTTCATGCAACCCTCTCCTCTTCTTCATTGAATGTCGCCACCTATAAAATATTTCCCCATATTTTATAATGTTGCCCGCCATCTTAGTTGCTGCCAACCCGCCAACCTGCTACCCGAACCCCTCCATCCACCTCCAAATAAATGCAAATATTTCCTCCAACATTGCCGACCCATGCATGCCATTCCACGAGAAACCTCTCCATTTTTTATGCCACATCACCTTTGCATGCAGCCACCTACATCCATGCTAGCTCACGACAGCACCCATACAAGTCCCCCTAAATGGTGCCCGGCCACATTTAAAACCCATGCAAACCTATTCATCTCCTTTCATTGCTATCCGCCACCAATATTTATCCTCCACCCCATGCATTAAATTTCTTTAATATTTGTGTTCATCCCATGCTGCCACCTTTCATTAAATATGCCGCCACCATCATTCCATTTGGCCGAAACCCATCAGCTCCTCATTCCATTTGGTTGAAACCCATCAGCACTTCATATTCACCATCTCCCATTCATTTCTCTTAAATCAATGCAGCTCACACCCCCTCCATGTAATATAAGCTACAGCCGTACACATTCCACGTGAAACCCATATGGCTGCATATATTCCTCCTCCTAATTTGTCGTGGCTCACCTCCATCCACATAACTCACGTAAACCCTTCATGTGGCTTCCCATTAAAACGCCTCTCATTAAGATGGCTACTAATATTTTTCTTTTGCTCTACCTGTGGAACTCATATCCTTCCTCCTTCACCTCATTCATCTCTCCAATTTTAATGTTGCCACCATCTCCATTCCATGCATGCACTCCACCTTCCAACCCTTCATATTCCCGCCCATGTTCATGTCTCTCTTCCTATATAAGTCCGGTTGGAGCCATGGTTGGAGACTACTGATTTTTAAGGAGTTTAGGAGTGTTCTGCTGCTTTTTTTTTGTAGTTCTGCTTCTAAGTTTACATGTAATTTTTCTTAATCTTTTTCGCACTTGTAATCATTTTGAAATAGAAATAAAATTAGTTTGTTCTTCTTTTTAAACTCTTCTTTATTTAGCATGCATTTCTTTTATATCTCTTTTATTTCCTCCATCGTCGTGAGTAACTAATTTCTCCTTAGTACTCGATTGAGACAACCCTAGGATGAGAAAATCATGTTTTAATCGTTATTTTATTTTTCTCTTTGGCAGAATACTTTGGGTTTGTCCTTGGTTTTATTGAATGAGATCATATCTTCGATATATGATTATCATTTCTATTTTTGTACTATAGTTAGACGAGAAGCTAGCGTACGAATCGATCACTCATGGGTAAAGAGAATTTGTACGCAACCCTCGAGAGAGGACAACGTAATTCTTCTGGTTTGCGGGTTCATAATAGAAAGCGAGATTTAGGTGTTTGGTTTGAGAATGAAAGTTCGGCCGATTAACTTAAACTCAGTTGGGTAATCCTCGAGAGAGGAGAACTCATACTTCGGGAATCCTACGGTCAAAATATTTTATTAAAGAGAAATAGAATTTTTATTTTTCATTGATTATTCTCATACCGAGCTGAGTCGAGATCGAGTGCTAGTTTCTTTAAATAGTTCAAATCATCCATTTTATTAGTAATCTTCTTTTACAAGGAAAAACAAACTCAAAATCTGATTGATAAGATAATAGTGATTTTCTCAAAGTAGAAGTAATTGAGGCTCCCGGATCTAATACAACCTTGATTTTTAATATCATATGTTATAATCGATAAGGTACGCTTGCCTTCGTCGAATATAGAATTGAAGAATATCTCTTATTTAAATCGAAAATTTTGCTATCAATGACAATCCTTCGACCTTGTTGCATCCTCCACCAACATGGTGAAAGTTGGTCCCTCTAATACCAATGACATGATCCTACCGCAGAATCGACCTCAAAGAAAATACAACCATATTTGAATACCAACAACCAAGAAATCTGAATGTTATTGCTGACAATTGAAAAATCAAACTGAAAGTCTTTGTTTCAAAAGTAGCTATACACCTAGAGGGGGGTGAATAGGTTTCTTAGTCTTTAAGACTATCTTTTTGTTTTGGTGTGTTGAGCGTTCAGTTATTTTAGTTACTTCCTCCCCAAGCTATCGAACCGAGAGTGCGGAAGAAAGAGGGCGACGGGTTTTGCTAGGCTTTCGGCCACAACTTGTAGGAGCTCCGGTGCACGAAATCGTCGTCGGAGGGTAGATCCGGTTAACTCTCTCCAAGATCTACGTTTTTACGGTGAATTTTTCTCGTTTCTTGGACATTTGGCGTTAGGGTTTTCCACCTTGACCCTCTTTTGTCCTAAAAAGTTTCAGGAATTGCTGCTTAGGTATTTCTGCGGCCCGGTCCGTGAGGAGGGTTGCTGGTGTTGCTGGAGTTGGGCGAGATTTGAGACAAGTGGCGGTTTTCCCCCTTGCTTATCATTTACTTCATGTTAGTATGATTCCGTCGGTTTATGCAGCTATAGTCTAAGTCAGCATTAGTGTAGAAGGCTGGGCGTTGAGTGGTTGAGAGGCTAAGTAAAAAACGTTGAGTGTGCTTGATACACTCAACGTAGCGTTGACTGGGCTGAGAGGCTAAGTAAAAAGCGTTGAGTGTGTTTGATACACTCAACGCAGCGTTGAGTGGGTTGAGAGGCTAAGTAAAAAGCGTTGTGTGTTGAATGCACTCAACGCAGCGTTGAGTGAAGACTTGGCGTGGAGTGAAAGAGTGTTGAGTGTGTCGAGTGAACTCGACGCGGCGGCGAGTGAACTCGACGCGGCGGCGAGTGAACTCGACGCGGCGGCGAGTGAAGGCCGGATCGTTGAGTTAGCTGGTATGGCATTGAGTGCGTTGAATACACTCAACGAGTGTATCCTCCAAAATCTGGTTTACTCTCTCTGTCGGATCATTGGTCTACGGATGATAAGCGGTGGAATACCTCAGATCGGTACCCAACCCTTCCTGTAAACTTTTCCAAAAGCGGGACGTAAACCTGGAGTCTCGATCCGACACAATACTTACCGGCACTCCATGTAGCCTGATAACCTCATCCAGGTACAGCTTTGTTATTTTCTTCATGGAGTAATCGATCTTGAAAGACACGAAGTGAGCACGCTTCGTCAGTCTATCCACTATAACTCAAACAGAATAATGCCCTCGGGGAGATCTCGGCAAACCAGTAATAAAATCCATGGAAATACTCTCACATTTCCAACTTGGAATCTCTAAAGGCGTCAACTTGTCACCCGACCTTCTATGATCATCCTTAACTCGGTTGCAGGTGAGGCATTCAGATACAAACCTGACTATATCAGCTTTTATACCATACCACCAAACGATTTGCTTCAGATCTCGGTACATCTTGGTAGAACCAGGGTGGTAGGCAACACTAGAGTCGTACGCCTCACTGCACAACTTAACTCGGATATCCTCAACAGCGGAGATACAATATTTGTCGCGGTACTTCAAAGTACCTGCTTCATCAATGGAAAAGTCTGGTAACTCTTCTTTCTAAGTTCTATTACGGAGGTGCTGCAAATTGGGATCATCCTTCTGATGCAGCCGTGTGAGTGTAATCCAAGAAGGCTCTAACACTTTCAAACTACTGGGCGAGTCGCTACTCCCAACCGATATATCCATTAACAAAAATTCTTCTATCAAGTATTCAACTAAAAGTCCAAAGATTTTCGCGGTCTTTCTACTCAGGGCATCGGCTACCACATTAGCCGATGCTCTAAGTACACTCGACGTCGCGTTGAGTGTATTCAACCCACTCAACGCCATACCAGCTAACTCAACGATCCGGCATTCACTCAACGCCGTGTTGAGTTCACTCGACGCCGCGTCGAGTTCACTCAACGTCGCGTTGAGTTCATTCAACACACTCAACGTCATACCAGCTAACTCAACGATCTGGTCTTCACTCAACGCCGTGTTGAGTTCACTCGATGCCGCGTCGAGTTCACTCGATGTCGCGTCGAGTTCACTCAACGCCGCGTTGAGTTCATTCAGCACACTCAACGCTCTTTCACTCCACGTCAAGTCTTCACTCAACGCTGCGTTGAGTCCATTCAGCACACTCAACGCTTTTTTACTTAGCCCCTCAGTCCACTCAACGCGTTGAGTATCCAGAATGCGAACAGGCACCTCAACATAGGAAAGATTAGGCTCCAACTATGGCACAGAATCAAGAACCTGCCGGTCGCTAAGCACACATTTCCGCAACTGGCTCACGTGAAACACATCGTGCACACTAGGAAACTTGCGGGCAAATCCAGTCTATAAGCTGCCATTCCAATGCGTTCAACAACTTTAAAAGGTCTCACATACCTAGGATCCAGCTTGTGGTCCTTTCCAAACTTCTTTACACCAGACATCGGGGAAACCTTAAGAAAAATCATGTCTCCAACAGCAAATTCCAAATCAGTCCTCCAACGATTAGCGTTATTCCCATAAAGCTCCTGAGCTATTCGAAACTTCTCTCGAATATGTCTCACAGAAATATTCATTTCTTTTAAAGCTTCAGGACCCAACAACGGTCTTTCACCAACTTCGGCTCAAAACAAAGTAGTTCTACAACGTCTCTCATACAAAGCCTCAAACTGAGTCATCTGCAAGCTCTCTTGATAACTGTTATTATAAACAAACTCCATCAATCTGAGTCGCTCATCCTACGCGCCAGGATTTCCCGATTATTTTTGCGGTATGTGCTCGGAAGCTTTTAGATTCCGGTTGTTTTGCTTACTTGGTTTTCGTTTTTGGAACTATTAGTGGTTTTGTCGCGTGTCGAGGAGGTTCCTGTGGTGCAAGAGTTTCCTGACGTCTTTCCAGATAGTCTTCCTGTCTTCCACCTGAGAGAGTCGTGGAGTTTGTTATAGATCTGGAGCTGGGTACTCGTCCTATTGCTAAGGCACTGTACCGTATGGCCCCGCGTGAGCTGGAGGAGTTGCGTGTCGAGCTAGACGAGTTATTGCAGTCTGGTTTCATTAGGCCAAGTTCTCCGCTTTGGTGTGCTCCTATTTTATTTGTAAAGAAGAAGGATGGGTCTTTAAGGCTGTGTTGCCACCAGAGATGAACTTTATCTCTCATTTTCAACGACTAGGACCTCCTACCTACAATGGTAGAGCGGATTTCATGGCTTTGGACGACTGGATTGTCGCAATCGAGGAGATGTTCTCTTATTCAGGGGTTTCTGCCGACCAGAGAGTGATGGTCGATGCCTACCAGCTAAAGGGTCTGGCTAAGAGCTGGTGGTTGAGAGAAAAGGAGAACTTGAAGGATGGATGTTTGTTGGAAGCCTTTAAGGAGCTATTGCTGAGAAAATTTTTGCCGTCAGTCGAGAAAGACCGCTTGATGAATAATTTTCTGCATTTGAAGCAAAGACAACTCACAGTGAGTATGAAATGGAGTTTAGAGAGTTGAGCCGGTTTGCTCCGAATCTGGTGTCCTCGGAGTCGAGTAGAGTTAAGCGTTTTCTGGGTGGTCTTCGGAATGACATCCAGCAGTTGGTCAGTGCTTATGGGTCTGGAAGTTATGCTGAAGTTGTAGAAGCCGCCTTAAGGGTTGAAGCAATCGACAATGCAAAGAATCGAGATCAGCAGATGAGGAAAGATAAAAGGAAGTCTGATGAGAGTAAGATTTCTAAGGAGTCTGGTTCTGTTTCAAGGAAGAGAAGTAGGGAAGTGTGCAGTTTCTGTGGCCGGCCAGGCCATCCGTTTGAGAAATGTTTCAAGTAGCTTTCAAGAAAGAGACACAGCACACCAGTATTTACAGTGGTTCCCCAAGGTATGGGTACATCTACTATCCCTCCCAACTTTCTAACAGTGTGTTAGACAAGACAATCTTCTCCAATCTCAGCTCAATGAGCTTACAACATAGATCCATCAGGATCTCTCAGACTTCCTCCAAGTCCTACCTCAGGCAAAAGCCCTACAACTCAGAGTAAATATTACTCCTATAGCTCAGTGATCCACAGATCACCTACCTCAGACTTAATCAAAAGTCTTATACCTCAGGCTAGGAGGATAGCCCTACACTCAGAGAGAATAACTCTCCTACAGCTCAGATCAAGAATGATCATACCTAAGGCCAAAGGTCATACCTCAGATTCTCAACAGAATCCAACCTCAGAGAATAAATCTTCTACCTCAAGCACACAGGCCCTACCTCAGATCTTCACTCAACGCTTCTGTCCTTAGACAGATTTCTTGATGAGGCGTTGAGTGGCCCGTCCTCACTCAACGCTTCAGTACTTTGATAGATTTCTTGACGAGTAGGCGTTGAGTGAACTGTCTTCACTCAACAATTTTGTCCTTAAACAGATTTCGTGTCAGCAACAGTGAGGCTTTAACTGCTTGAGGTTCTGTCAACGCTTTTAGCCTCTTGGCGTTGAGTGAACTGTCTTCACTCAATGCTTCTAGACTTAGTCAGTTTTCTGCTGTGTCAGCATCCTGTCTTGGGTATAACTATCATTATGACCCTAACAACCTGCCAAATCAATGTAACAGAGTACAACCTGCATACAATGAACTTGAACATATATTAAATACATTCATGTGTATACCATTGACTTGTGGACCTTCTTCAAATCTAGGACATTGTGATTAATGAACCCAACACAAACATAAAAGGGAACAACACACAGATCAATCTCAAGGAAGACTTCTTCCTGAAGAGACGATCTCCTGCAGACGTAAGGCTTCTCGCGATTCCGCTCCACAGCACTCAACCTCACAGATTTACCAAAATGAACAAGCTGTCCAAGAACTTACACCTGCCAATTTATAGACTTATTGAAAACAAGCAAAAAGACAAAACTACCCCCCCCCCTTCAAAGAAATTTCTAACAATAATTCCGACCATAGCCGAAAACATTGCCGCATGATAACCGTATCGTATCAGCTAATTGGATTTTTGTTGTCTTGATTCTTGATGGGAGAGGTTGATGAGTGTTGTTATGGACTGGCATTGGGTAATATTTTATGTTTGTTGGCCGGCTGTTTCAGATTTTTTGTTGGCCCTTATTAGTAGCATAGTAGGCTATCATTATGGCTCTTGTTGGCTGCCATTAGTGGCTCTTGTTGGCTGCCATTAATGGCTCCTGTTGGCTGCCATTAGTGGCTCCTGTTGTCTGCAATCAGAGGCTCTTGTTGGCTGACATTAGAAGCCCTTGTTGGCTGCCATTGATGGCTCTTATTGGCTGCCTTTTCTTGACTCTTGTTGGTTATAAATAGTGTCTGAAATTTGATCTCATAAGTGGCTAAATTTTGAGTCCCGTGGTGGCTGAAATCTGATTTTTGACATTTTCTTAGAGTCACCTAAGTTATTTCTCCCCTAGGCAGCTCCTATTAGGTCATAATTGTGGTTGTCTTAAGAGTTTACTCGTAGCTATTTAACGGTGCAACCATAAAGTAAATGATTTCCTTGATACTGCAGAGGATGGCGTCCGGCGATAGACGAGATGAGAACATGTAGAATTACTTTGATTACGTATATTTGATATATTTTGAAATATGAACATGTAGAATTACTTTACACTGAGTTACTTCCTCGCATGCACACTGAAAATAAATTGAATTGAAGAAATTTGAAGATTTAAAATCACTGAAAAATATGAAATCGCTAAAATGTCAAATATGGATTAGCAAGCGATAGAAACTCCGAAGGGAAATTGATGCGGAGCAGAGACGAGCACGAGCTTTGGGCCTGTTCGGGGCTGATTTGGCGACTTACCATATATGGCGTGCCCGGATCGACGATCAGACTCCGCGGTTGCGTCCGGCACGTCGTCGCGAGTCAAAAACATATATTAGATTATTTTCATGTATTTAGTGGCTGATCCCACCGGCCAATCATAGTCGTTGATGGTGAAGCCCTAATTTGTTCTCTTCTTATAAATATTGGTCTAAGTGGCTGAACCAAGGCATTGCAGATTTTGGAGAAGAGAAATCCCAAAATCCAGCGATCCCTCCACGGTGCCGACTCTGTGGAACCCTAGGTGACAACTCGTAGGTGTCTATCTTTCTCCCCAAGATAACCCCTAACCCTAAACTTCTTCCCCCTCTGAAACCCTCATCCGCAGCCCTAGCAACCCCCAAACAGCAAGTCTAACTGTTGTCCAAATCTCAACCCCTGTTCACCTTCATTCCACTATTCAAAAATGAAATTTACTATACATTTCATATAGTTTTTTCCCCTCCCCTCCACCACCCAGAGCCATCCCATCCGCGGTTCACTGCTTCCTCCCCCTCCTGAAGCCACAACCGCCACCCCTTGCTCTTCCAACAAACCAGCAAACAACCAGCAAACCATACCCCTCCTCCTGCTGCCTCTGCCCAGTCCGGCAGACCTCCTCCAGAAGCCACCAAGGCCCCTTGCCCCCACCACCACTGTTCCCCTCTCTACAACCCAAAACTGACACCCCCCTCCCTTCCTTTCGTGGATCCACCGTCCATATCCTTTCCCCTTTCCAGATCAGCACAGATTTGGAATTTTCAGCCCGGATCCGATTCCAAAATATTGGATCTACCAACCCTCACCCAGATCTCCACCTACGTGGCCGGATCTATCAATTTTCGGCCCATTTTTATCATTTGTTGCCGAGGAC
Source organism: Platanthera zijinensis (assembly GCA_039513925.1). NCBI lineage: Eukaryota > Viridiplantae > Streptophyta > Magnoliopsida > Asparagales > Orchidaceae > Platanthera > Platanthera zijinensis. The sequence goes on from CM077080.1 coordinate 12,681,427, forward strand.
AGCCACCGCCATTATTTCCACGCCGCTAGTTCCACACTCGATCGCCGTACAAGCATCTACGGCTCTGGATTCTTAAGTGCCTTGGTCAACTCACTATTTGGTGAGATTTAGTTGTACTGGTTTATTATTTTCAGCACTTTTATATTGGGTTGGATCACTATATTAGTTTGGATACCATGTATTGTGGTGGATTGTTAGATAATTATCGTAATTTGCAGGATTTATTCGCCGTGTGCTCTTGCTTTCGCCCTCCCCACGGAGGAAAACCTAAGCTTGTTTTGTCTTAATAAAATATTTTGCATTGTCGTTAATTAATTGTGTGGGATGTCATGATTTTATTATCTAATTGTGATTTAATCGTTGGGTTGTTGCATAGCATGTACGGTTAAGTCGCAGATTTTTCGCCGTCTATAGATTCACCCTGCGTCAATTGGTATCAGAGGGAGGTTGCGCGCACTTGTCAATACGCAGTCGTAGAGTCTATAGGTTTTTCATTATGTTTAAGTGTCACAATTATTCCTCTCATGACTTTGGAGGTCTCAGGTCTACTTGCACCCGCTCTCACAGAGCCCTCTCAGGGAAACCCTTGCGTTACTACAACGATTATTCTCGATCGCAGCACACCACTTTTAGAGATCGTGTTGACCCACCGATACGACCTTACTACACTAGAGACGATCAATATGATGATTGTCTTCGTTCAAATCCTTGCACACGAGCGGATCGTGTTGATCCTTCGACTCGACTCGGTTACCTTAGGGATGATTATTATGAGGATCGTCGTTCCAAGAGAGACCTTGAAAGTCAGTTTTGTACCGTTGCCCCTTCTTTTGACGGCTCATCGAGTCCCGAGTCTTTCAGTTATTGGCTCGTGGATATGGAGTATTATCTCGATCATTTTGAGATATTCGGTGAGCGTCGCGTTAAGTTTGCGAAACTTAGACTTTTAAATCAGGCGAGGACATATTGGGCTAGCGTTGAGAGGACCCGCGAGCGAGACCGTCTTCGGCGCATCACTAGTTTGGTGGACATGAAGCGTACATTGTGTCAGAGGTACCTGCCTTCATCATATCGGAGTCACTTGCTCGACCAATTATTTTCCCTTCAGCAAGAATCCATGTTTGTCGCTGAGTACAGGGATTGCTTTGATGAGTTAGTTGTGAGGAGCGATATCTGAGAGGACTCAGCCATGACCACTTGCAGATTTCGGTCTGGACTTCGATCTGACATCCGTACTAAGGTGGTTTATCATAGCTCGAAGTCCCTCGAGCAGACGTATCAACTTGCCCTTCATTACGAACAGTCTTTGAGATCCACCAGAGTTGGTCGGTTGGACCCTCACCTTGACCTCCGCAGTACGAGTCCTTCTCATACTGAGGTCACCACGATGCCTACCATTATCATGTCACCCACGACGGAAGTGATGCCTAATTCGGATTGCTCTCACCCCAGCGAGATGCTTAGCCCCGTGAGTGACCTATCTCTTGTTTTTGACCCGTCTCTTGTGACTCCGACGGAGGGTGAGCCTAAGCGACCTATTGAGTCTGTAGTGTTGTGCCCCTCACCCACACCTCCACTTTAGGCATGTCCGAGGTTGATTAACATCCATACCTAGATTCATGTCTTGACACCGCACCCGCAAACCCATTCTTGAGCGTAGGTCCATGTCGCTTTACCCTTGGCATTACCCTGAGCCACGTTACGGCCGAGAGCTCAGAGCCTGGTGTTGATCTCGTAGTGGCTATGTCACCCATGCACGGGGAACTACCCCTTTCGATGGAACTCATCGGGAGGACCTTGACCTTAGTGATGAGCCCTATGACGAGCCCCATGTTGAGCCTCCTGATGATTTGCCACATCCTGATGAGGATGAGACTCGGGTGAGCCACTCAGATATAGGACATCTTTCATTATCATCTCTGTCCTTGCCCCAGAGAAGGGACCTTGAGTGGAGCATGACATATGTAGGGCCTACGGTGAGTCCACTTGAGCATACTCATATTCTGAGGACTTACCTTATGACACCTCACACTCTGGATGAGTTTTGGGACATGCCACCCGCTGAAAGACCCGATGAGTTCTTTCTTGACTGGGACGCTCCCCAAATTCTAGAGTCACGAATTCTAGTCTGTGTGCATAGTTTTCACATAGGTGGTCGTCTTATCCACGATGACTTGTCGTACACACCTCCTCGTGAGCCCCCTGATATGTTATGTTCTCTGAGAGACATCTGGCTCGTTACGAGCTTGTATTTAAGTATAGTTGTCTCTCAAGATCATCTGAGCACTCGTCTCACACTACATGAATATTTTTATATTCCGCCGAAAGAACCTCCTGATAGGCCACCACATTTTAGAGACATCTCAGACATTATTAGATTTTCCTATAAGGAATGTATTGTGTCTGTCGTGTTATCTTTGCATCATTTGCATTACCTGCATGAGTCTGCTGAGTCTTTTACACGACATTTGCATGAGTTGCATGAGTCAGTCTGCCGACGAATAATAACAAGCAATGAAAATTATAAAGTCCATGCAGATAAGCGAAGAAAAGAACGAATATTTAATGAAGGCGAAAGGGTAATGGTACGAATCCGCCCCGAGAGGCTCCCTTCGGGGCCTACCAAGAAGTTAAGCGCTAGGCGAATGGGTTCGTACTCTGTTATTAGTCGCATTGGGACAAATGTCTACCGACTCGATATCCCGGCTACTATGAAAATTCACCCGGTGTTTCATGTTGAGGATCTGACTCCATACTACGAACCTCACGAGTATGTGGACCCGAGCAGTGGAGATACCCAGCCACCCTCACCCCCACTGTCGTTACCTTACCACCCTCATACGTCACCGCCGTCTGATCGCCACCACAGTCCACCCACTGTTGACATCCACCCACCTGGGGACTCGCCTTCTCTGGTTTCACCATTGGCACCACCGATCGCACCGGGACCCACCTTTCCAGAGATGAGATATGAGAACATCACAGAGTTCAGATTCCACCACCTTGTCCCAACTTCAGATGGGTCGCGCTGTCGCTACTTGGTACATTGGCGGGGCCTCCCCGACGCAGTTGACGCTTGGATACTTGCAGTAGAGCTTGATCGATTCGCCCCTAGACTTCGACTTCAGCACGACCGTCTCCATTCACCGGAGATGAAAGCTTTTCAGTCAGGGGAAGTTGATGGGCGAGGACACTCTTTCGTCGAATACACTTGGACGACTCACGGAAAACCTCTTCGAGTTGTACCTGGCATTCATCGAGAGAATTCCGATCCCAATTCATTGGGAGATGAATTCTTTCAAGCCGGGGATATTGATGCAGAGCAGAGACGAGCACGAGCTTTGGGCCCATTCGGGGCTGATTTGGCGACTTACCATATATGGCGTGCCCGGATCGACGATCGGACTCTGCGGTTGCGTCTGACACGTCTCCGCGAGTCAAAAACATATATTAGTTTATTTTTTTAAAGTTTATTTTCATGTATTTAGTGGCCGATCCCACTGGCCAATCATTGATGTTGATGGTGAAGCCCTAATTTGTTCTCTTCTTATAAATATTGGTCTAAGTGGCTGAACCAAGGCATTGCAGATTTTGGAGAAGAGAAATCCCGATATCCGGCGATCCCTCCACGGTGCCGACTCTGTGGAACATAGGTGACGACTCCTAGGTGCCTATCTTTCTCCCCAAGGTACCCCCTAACCCTAGACTCCTTCTTCACCCTCCAAAACCCTCATCCGCAGCCCTGGCAACCCCCAAACAACAAGCCTAACTGTTGTCCAGATCTCAACCCCAGTTCACCTTCATTCCACTATTCAAAAATGAAATGTACTATTCATTTCATATAATTTTTCCCCTCCCCTCCACCACACAGAGCCATCCCATCCGCCGTTCACTGCTTCCTCCCCCTCCTGAAGCCACAACTGTCGCCCCTTGCTCTTCCAGCAAACAAGCAAACAACCAAACAACCAGCAAACCCTACCCTCCTCCTGCTGCCTCTTCCCAGTCCGGCAACCCTCCTCCAGCAGCCACCAAGGCCCCTTGCCCCCACCACCACTGTTCCCCTTTCTACAGCCCAAAGCTGACACCCCCTCCCTTCCTTTCGTGGATCCACCGTCCATATCCTTTCCCCTTTCCACATCAGCCCAATTTTGGAATTTTCAGCCCAGATCTGATTCCAAAATATTGGATCTACCCACCCCCACCCGGATCTCCACCTATGTGGTCGGATCTATCAATTTTCGGCCCGTTTTTATCATTTGCCGCCGAGGACAGCCACCGCCATTATTTCCACGCCGCTGGTTCCACACTCGATCGCCGTACAAGCATCTCCGGCTCTGGATTCTTCAGTGTCTTGGTCAGCTCACTATTTGGTGAGATTTAGTTGTACTGGTTTATTATTTTCAGCACTTTGGTATTGGGTTGGATCACTATATTAGTTTGGATACATTGTATTGTGGTGGATTGTTAGATAATTATCGTAATTTGCAGGATTTATTCGTCGCATGCTCTTGCTTTCGCCCTCCCCGCGAAGGAAAGTCTAAGCTTGTTTTGTCTTAATAAAATATTTTGCATTGTCGTGAATTAATTGTGTGGGATGTCATGATTTTATTATCTAATTGTGATTTAATCGTTGGGTTGTTGCATAGCAAGTAGGGTTAAGTCGCAGATTTTCCGCCGCCTATAGATTCACCCTGCTTCAAAAATTTATCTAAATATTTCCTATATTTTGAAAATGAATATGAATTGAATATGAAAAGATTAAGAAACTGGGCTGCGTGGACGAAAAAATGCTAAAAATCAGCCTTGTAGGAGGGGTAGAACTCCTACATAATTTGGATAATTTCAAGAAAGGTTGTGTGATCGATCACACAAAATTGGAATAGAATTGTCTAATCTAAGAGACATGGAAGCTTGGAGCAAGTTCGATCGTCCTAGATTCAGCATTGATTTGATGGGCCCAGATGACTGATAGTTTGAGAATGACCCTCAGAATTTTGGAAGAACGGAATATGATAAGAAAATTTGGAATTGAACACATGCGAAAAAGAATAAAAGAAATAATGAACTTGATCCATAAATAATTTATTTGTGTTGTACTAGCTCACTATACAGTACTTTATTTGCTTACCTAACGGTCCTACTATTTCTACTACACATGTTCATATATATAACTGCATATTGATTTTAACTCTTCATGTTTGTCTATAGTGTGGTTGAAAAGTTAAGAAACTCACTTTGTTTGGTAAAATAATTAGTCGTTGATTTCTCTTTATAAGATCAGACCGCCAGTGTACCCGGCCACGCTAGAAAGATAACTGCGGAGGGAGAAATAAAGCAGGGAGAAGACGTAGTTCGAGCACAGGTTAAAGTTATGTTTGTCTGTTTAGAGTTTGTTGCGGTCTGTACATTGTATTTATGTCCTAATTTGGTTTAGTAGTTTTCCATGTACTTTAGTATGTGACATGCTATAAATTATGTTTAATGAATAAAAAGTTGTTTTATGTTCTCTTGGTACCTCTCTTATGTTATATATTAGAATTACTGCGTTAATTTATTGTGAAAACCTACTCGGAATAATATATTTAAATTGTGGCGGTTTATGGGTCGTTACACCATCGGTGTTAATTACTTTGTGTGCTTGCATCTTAGTTTCATTTCCTTTGTATTATATGGGTGCTACTTATATTTCGTGAATTATTTGACACATTGATTTGATTTGGAGCTCACTTAGTCGTGTGTTACTTATTGACTGCATTTATTTTCAGTGCAATCATTTTCTTGCTGAATTTGGACTGTCTATGATTGATTGTGATTCAATTGTGTGAGCTACAAATTATTATTTTATTTACTAAACGTCGGAATGACTTGCGTGATTGAATCATTAGTTCGCATTACCTTGGGTTGGTATTTATGTGTTGAAACAATGTTGTTTAATTGTCTGTTGTGCATTGTCGTAGCATCATTTAGAAAACCATATAGCCCTATTTGCATTTATCCTGTACGTTCGTTCATTCATCTAATATTAGGGCATCACATGCATGTCACCTGTAGATTTGTCCAGCATCATCATGGCACTACTCTGCTATCATGACGGAAAAAATGGTGAATCGCCTCCTTTATCGCAGGATTCGGGACTGTAACAACTGTTAATATTAAAACATGGACGAAAACAATAAGAAAGAATTTTGATCCTCCAATGAAATCTGAATTTTCAAGATTAGCTACTTCTTAAACAAAGAGAATTATATTCAGATTTGCATTACATATTCCACCTGTTTGAGAAAGAAGCTATTATAATATAAGCTGTGTGTAATGTTTATCCCTAATGTAATAAGATATTTATTAGACTTGTAGTACAAGTCAACAGCTGTAAACGGTGACTCATGTAATTTTGTACACGTATTTAAGCTTGTGTGCTGAATGGAAAAAAGAAAAAAATTATCTTTTCACTTCCCCTCTCTGTGTTATTCTTGTGCTCACTTAATAACACTGGTATCAGAGCCATTGTTAGGGGCATTTTTCTTGCCTGCAAATCTTCTAATCGAAGGAACAGTTATGGCTTCATCATCTACCTCAGCAGCCTGAAACTACTCTCACTCTTCCATCCCTATATTTAGAGGTGAAAAATATCAACATTGGTGAGTCAAAATGCGCACTGCGTTTCGATCTCAAGGGCTATGGGAGCTTGTGCAAGAAGGTCCGGTTCTCTCTACAGGAGGCAGAGAAAAAGAAACAGAAACGGGGAGTATACAAATGAGAGCAGAATTTCTTATGAAGGATTCCAAAGCTCTTATCCTTATTCAACAAGGTGTGGCTGAGGCCATCTTTCCGAGAATAATGAGCGTTGAAACTGCCAAGGAGGCATGGGATATTCTTCAAGAATAATACAAAGGCTCTGCTAAAGTTGTTGCCATGAAGTTACAAACACTTTGGGCAGAGTTGGACCTGGTAAGCATGAAAAAAGGTGAGCCTGTACAAGACTTTCTTGCAAGAGTTGTTAGCTTAATAAATCAAATTCAAAGTTATGGTGATACGGTAGAGGATAAACATATAGTTACAAAATTGCTACGAAGTCTCCCAAGTTCTTCAACCCAGCAGTAACAACAATTGAAGAGTCAAAAGACATCTACAAGTTGTCGTTAACAGAACTAATGGCATCACTAAAATCTCACGAAAATCGTTTAGCAAGAAACACACAAAATCTAGAGCAAGCGTTGCAAACAAAGATGAGATTTAGTAAGCCAGGAAATGAAAGTCAGAAAGGAGAACACTATCAAAAGAACTTACAACAAAAAGAGCCGAGGGGCAAATAGCCTTGGAGTGGTGGAATGAAAGGAAGAGGCAAAGAGCCAATACCATCTCAAACAAAGACAACTGACAACTCAACACTTTATTGTATCATTTGCAATAAAACTACACACAATTCTCATGACTTCTATTCTAAGTGAAAGAGATGCAAAATCCCGATTTGCAGAAAAAGGAAAAAACAATGAAGCAGAAAATCTATTCTATTCCTGTTTTAAAATAGAGGTGAAGCTCTCAAATGTGTGGTATGTTGATAGTGGATGTTCATCACATATGACATTCCAAAAGGATGCCTTCACAACGTTGGATGAAACCCATAAAGCAGAAGTTTATCTTGGTGATGGGAAAGCACCTGAGATAGAAGGAAAAGGAAGCATCACAATAACTACACCCTCACGACACATGAAAATGATTCATGATGTTCGCTATGTACACAAGCTCGCTCAAAACCTATTGTAGGGCAACTGTTAGAAAAAGGCTACAATGTCTCTTTTGCACAGAATCTCTGCAAAATTACTAACCAAACATCTGGCTCTCTTATAGTCCCAGCTTCAATGGGGAAAATAGGGTCTTTCTTCTGGATCTTTTTGTTCTTAAGCATGAGTCTACCCTCGCCTGCCAACAGGGTGTAGCACCCGAAATATTTCGCCAAATCAATTTAATTTTTTCCCCGATGATGAACAAAGGCACATTAACATTTTGCGAATTATTTTGACGAATTAGTTTTTGCTTTTTGTTTCGTTTCAGTTAATTTGATACATTTGCAGTATTTTTGGGGTGTCAATAGCAATTTCAAGTGAGCTGCCATTTAGATGTGGGCTTTATATATATGGGTTGGCTTTGTGTTGGATTGGCTTTGAATTGGGTTGGCTGAAACAATTTGTGTTGACTGCTTTTATTGTGCTGGCTGATTTTATTGTGCTGGCTGGTTTTATTGTGCTGGCTGGTTTTATTGTGCTGGCTGGAATGAAATAGTGTGTTGGCTATGTTAGGTGTTGGCTGTTTAAGGCGTTGGGTTTAGTTCGGAGACATTTGGAGCGGTGCTTGGCGTGTACCACTGGCCGCTTACTTCGCTGTTATATATTGAGCCCGAGCCACTGCTTCTCCCGCACTTTCAATTTGGCGTTGTTCTGCATCTGCGATTTCCATCTTCTTCTGATATGAACTTGCAAGAAGAAGAAGAGAGGAAATAGAGATACTAGAGAGAAAGAGAAGACTAGGGTTAGGGTTGAGGGAGAGAAGAGAAAGAAACCTGATATGTCTTCAATAATCCTCCCCAAAGCAGCCCCGGGCTATAAATACCCGGGGAAAGGAGGGGGCCGGCCGGCCCCCCCAAATGGGGTTGAACCGGAGTGGTTCAGCCCCCTCTTCTGGCTGATTTAATGAATGGGGGCTGAACCGGATGGTTCAGCCCCGTTGTCTTGTGCGCGCTCCTTGATCCGCCGCGAGTATTTATGTCCCGAGAACCCAAGCGGGTGTGGGGGCATAACATTCCCCTCCCCATCAAGCACCAGCTTGTCCTCAAGGTGGAAGTCCGGAAACCGCTCGCGGAACTCCAACAAGTAAACCCATGAGTTGTGCACGGCGTCCAGCTGCTTCCATTTGACGAATACCGCTGGTCGATATTCCGTGCCCGACTTCTTCCATTTGGTTAGCAAAATGGCCTCCGGTGACGGCAGCAACTCACCCATGCTGGTCGCCTCGGGAAGGAAAGGGCTGGCCTGAACGGAAGCCCCGAGCTTTCTCTTCAAAACAGAAACATGGAATGCCAGGTGGATGCGAGACCCCGCTGGAAGATCCAAGGTGTAGGCCACGGGGCCCACACGACGCAGAATGCGGAATGGCCCGTAGTAACGTGAGGCGAGTTTATGATTCATCCTCCGAGAGACTGACGGCTGGCGGTAAGGTTGGAGCTTGAGGAAAACCTCATCGCCCACTGCGAACTCTCGCTCTGTACGGTGCTTGTCTGTCTGTGCCTTCATGCGGTCCTGAGCGACCCGCAGATTGTCCCGAAGCAAGGCTAAAGTGCGATCCCTGTCCTGAAGTGTCCGTTCCACGGCTGGAAGAGCGGTGCTGGAAGGCTCATAAGAACTCAAAGTAGGGGGAGGGCGGCCGTAGACCACCTCGAAGGGGGTGATCTTGCTGGCTGTGTGGTAGGACGTGTTGTAACAGTACTCCGTCCAATGCAACCAACGGGTCCACGTGCGCGGCTCGTCCATCACAAAACACCGTAAGTAGGTCTCCACCCCCTGTTGAGGACCTCTGTCTGTCCATCCGTCTGGGGATGGTGGGCGGTGCTCATGCGTAGCGTCGTGCCCTGGAGCCGAAAGAGCTCCCTCCAAAAACTGCTGATAAAGACCGGATCCCTGTCGGAAATGATGGAGCGTGGAAGGCCATGGAGGCGCACAATCTCCCGCGCAAATAACTCTGCAACTGTCTCCCCCGTGTACGGATGGCTCAATGGTAGGAAATGACCATACTTGGAAAGCTTGTCTACCACCACCAGTATTACGGACTTGCCTTGGGACTTGGGCAACCCGTCAATGAAATCCATGGAAATGGTGTCCCAAACCTGGTGCGGGATCTCGAGCGGTGTAAGAAGCCCCGCCGGTGATGTAGTCTCGTACTTCTGCCGCTGGCAAATTTCACACTCCCGCACAAATTGCTGGACATCGCGACGCATCCCCTTCCAGAAGACATTTGCTCGGAGCCGCTGAAGTGTTCGTAGAATCCCTGCATGGCCACATGTGGGCGAGGCGTGAAACTCCTGCATCATCGCCGTCCGCCATGGCGACGCGGAGGGAATGACTACTCTGCCCTGAAAGTACAGCTGTTGGCCCTGAAGATGGTAGCCCGGCTTCGTAGCCTGACCCTGCTGTAGTGTCTCTACAATGGTGCGTAACTCGGGGTCCTGGAGTACCGCTGCCTGTATCTCGTCCAAGGTGGTGATCACCGGCCCCGACACATGAGAGAGCTCTCAGGTAGGCGGGAGAGTGCGTCGGCGACCACATTCTCTCTGCCCTGCTTGTACACAATCTCGTAATCATACCCCATCAGCTTGGTAAACCACTTCTGCTGCAGTGGAGATGCCAAGCGCTGCTCTAGGAAGTGTTTCAAGCTCTGGTGATCCGTACGGACCTGGAAGTGCTGGCCCAGAAGATAGGGTCGCCACATCTCGACCGCATGTATAATTGCCAACATCTCCTTCTCGTACGTTGAAAGCCCCAACGTCCGTGGGGCCAAGGCCTTGCTGAAATAAGCGAGCGGTCAGCCCTCCTGCATCAAGACTGCCCCGAGGCCGACGCCCGAGGCATCAGTCTCCACCACAAACTCCTTGGTAAAATCCGGCAGCGCCAACACCGGTGTAGTGGTCATGGCCTGCTTTAAAGCCTGGAAGGTATCGTCCGCCTCGATGCTCCACTGGAACGCATCCTTCTGCAACAGCTGTGTCAGAGGTCGAGCAATCTTGCCGTAGTCCTTTACAAAACGGTGGTAGTACCCCGTCAGCCCGAGGAAGCCACGCAAGGCTCGCACCGTCGTGGGCTGGGGCCACGACACCATACTCGCAATCTTCTGTGGGTCCTCCTGGACCCCACGGGCGGACACAAGGTGCCCCAGATACTCGACCTAACTCTGGCCGAACGAGCACTTGGACTTTTTGGTGAATAACTGGTGCTCCCGCAGTATGGTGAGGACATGTCGCACGTGCTCCAAATGGTCGTCCCAAGTCCTGCTATAAATTAGTATATCATCAAAAAATACCAGGACATACCGGCGAAGAAGTGGGCGAAAGATCTCGTTCATCACAACCTGGAAGGTGGAGGGAGCGTTGGCCAACCCGAACGGCATCACCAAGAACTCGTAGTGACCGTCGTGGGTGCGGAACGCCGTTTTGTGGACATCCTCCTCCTTCATCCGAATTTGATGATAACCCGACCGGAGGTCCAGTTTGGTGAACAGACTCGCTCCATGCAGCTCATCCAGCAACTCCTCAATCATAGGAATGGAAAACTTGTCCTTGATGGTGGAGCTATTCATCCCCCGGTAATCGACGCAGAATCGCCAGGAGTCGTCCTTCTTCTTGACCAAGATGATCGGAGAAGAGAACGCGCTGGTGCTGGGCCGAATAATGCCTGTCGCTAGCATCTCCCGTACGCTACGCTCGATCTCTGCCTTCTGAACGTACAGGTAGCGGTAGGGACGGAGATTGGTAGGGTCCGTCCCTGTCTTCAGCTGTATCTGGTGATCCCGGAAACGCGATGGAGGAAGAGTGTGCGGCTCATGAAAGACGTCCGCGTACTGAGCTAAAAGAAGTTGTATCGGATCCGACGCCACCTGCGTGTCGGTCCCCTCTGCCGCCACCCCGAGTATCATGGCCATCATACTACCCTGCTCCTCCAGTCTCTGCAGGCTCCGTAGGGAGATCTCCTTGAGAGGGGAGGATCGGATACCGTGCAAACAGTAATCCGTCCCCTGCTGCGTGAACTCCAGTGTCATGCGGTCTCAGTCCGTGGTCACCCGCCTCAGTTGGCGAAGCAACTGTACCCCCCAGCACCATATCAGACCCTTTAATCGGAAGGAGGTAGACGTCGGTGCGGCACACATATCCTGTAAGATGTATCTCCACGCCCTTTAGTGCCCCTTCGCACCGCAGTTTGCTGTCATCCGCGACCATCACCTGGAACGCCGCGTTCCTGTCAACTGGGTGTCCTGTCTTCAGCGCCACCTCAGGGTTGATGAAATTGTGGGTGCTCCCACTATCAATGAGAATGGTGACCCTTTCCTTGCCAATCCTGCCCTTGATCCGCATAGTGGTGGGTGTCACACATCCCTCCATGGCCTGAATCGAAACGCCAAACTCAGCCAGATCCAACTCCTCCTCGGCCTCGAGGCTCGGGTAGTCCTCCTCCTCGTCCTCCTCCCGCAGCATGAATACCTGCACCCTTTGGCATCGATGCCCCGGTGCGTATTTCTCGTCGCAGTTAAAACACAATCCTTTCTCCTTCCTGGCCTGCAGCTCAGGCCAAGTAAGCCGCGTCACTGTCGACCGGGCTGCCGGTGCCTGCTCCCTTCCGCCCGTTGCAGGGGCGGGTGGAGCCCTTGGTGGGGCTCGATTTCTCTGGCGGTTGAAGCGCTCCTCCTGTATGCGGGCCAGACTGATGGCATGGCTTAGACTGCGGGGCATATACGCATGGACCTCATCCCTCAAATGGTCCCGCAGAGCGGATATGAAACAACTGAGGAGCGTCTTCTCCTCCCAATTAACCCGATTTGCTAGCTTCTCGAAATACGCTCGGTACTCCATCATTGTGCCCTTCTGACGGAGTTTCTGTAACGTAGCCTCCACATCCTCGTACTCAAACGGCCAAAAACGTGTCACAAACCCTTCCACAAAATTCGCCCATGTTGCGTATCTGTAGGCCCGTATGAACCACTGAGCCCACTGATATGCGTCCTCTTCCAGATGGAAAGAGGCCAGCTGCACCCACTGATCATTCGGTATCTCCTGATAAGTGAAAAATAACTCTGCCTTTTGCACCCATTCCAAGGCATCCCCGCCGCGGAACTTAGGGAAATTCATGCGAGTTCTCTTCGGGGGCATGTAGAGCCGTTGTTGCATATCCCCATGTCTCTCGTTGAACTCTGGTCCGTGTTGTGGTCGGCCGAAAGGGTCAAGGAAATTCGCTCCCCCTTGGCCGCTGCCCCATTGTTGTCCCCCGCCTTGAAATCCCTGACGGCGTGGCTGCTCGGCCCATGTCTCGCCGTTCCCAAACCTCATCGCCCCCCCCCCCCCATGTGCTGCGGCGTTGGTAGAAGGCCCGTTCACCCTCCGAAATTGGCGTCAACAGCCCTCGGTGGTCTCAAGGGAGCCGTTGGAGCCTCCCGGGTCCTCCATAGGTCAGCCGCGGCCCCTTCCTGGGCGGCGGACGGTCCGCCTGCCCCGCTCCCGGCCTGCACGCCCGGATGCGGCGTTTGCTGGCCGGTCCAGGCCGCAGGGTGGCGGACGGTGTAGGCGCCCCCTGGACGGCTCCCGCCGGTCCCGTCAGCCACTGTCGACCAGCCCGGGTAGGTGTGCGGCGCCCCGATCCAAGCGGGGGCCGATCCGGCGCCCGCTGGTTCCGTGCGGCCCGGATCCGTCCCGATTCCGTCGGGACAGAAATGTCCCGACCCCGTACTTCCTCCGTTGCCAGTCGGTCGAGTATTTTGTGGCGCCTCGGCTTCAGAATCGCTTCCTTGAACCGCCTTGCCCTTTAACGATTGCATCAAGAGCGCCTTGATCTCCTCCATACGTCCATCCATGCGTTCCTCCATGTTTTTTGTGAACGTGTTCAAGCGGCCTTCCATGGCCGTCACCGAATCCGCCAACCCTACGTAGTTCTCCTCTAGGGTAGCCAATCGTGCGGTCTCCGCCTTCGAGCGTGTCACCATGGTCGCAGGAAGGATGCTCTGATACCAAATGATATGAACTTGCAAGAAGAAGAAGAAGAAGAGAGGAAATAGAGATACTAGAGAGAAAGAGAAGACTAGGGTTAGGGTTGAGGGAGAGAAGAGAAAGAAACCTGATATGTCTTCAATAATCCTCCCCAAAGCAGCCCCGGGCTATAAATACCAGGGGAAAAGAGGGGGCCGGCCGGCCCCCCCAAATGGGGCTGAACCGGAGTGGTTCAGCCCCCTCTTTTGGCTGATTTAATGAATGGCGGTTGGATGGTTCAGCCCCGTTGTCTTACGTGCGCTCCTTGATCCGCCGCGAGTATTTATGTCCCGAGAACCCAAGCGGGTGTGGGGGCATAACATCTTCCTACCGCTGCTCGGCGATTAACTGTTGTTTCTTCTTCTACTTCTACTTTTTCTTCTTTCTTTGTGCCCCTAAGCTCTCGCTGCTGTATCGACGATCTTTTTGTGTCGTCGATCTTGCTGCGTCGTCGTTGCTTCTGTGTCGACGAACCTGCTGAGCCGTTGTTAGGGCTTGTTGCTGCAACTTCACCTTTGCTGCCCCGAGCTACTGTTTCCTCTCCCGAACAGCTCCTGTGTAGCTGTTGCTACCCCGACTCTGTTGTTGCCCCGATTCTACTACTTTCGAGCTACTCTTGTGTAGTTGCTGACTGTAGCTACAATACCGTGCCCTTCTCCTCTCCCCTCTTGTCGTAAGGAATTTCTTTCTCCATCCCCTTGGCTGGTTTGGTTATTTCCTCTTTAATTGGCTAATTACTTTACTTTTGAGTATTGGAGGTGCTAAAATTATTGTTTTTTTTTTGTGGGGGGGGGGGGGGGGGGGGGGGGTTGGTTTGTGCTGAATAGCCAAATGCTTTTAGTTAGCTTTGTATTGGTTAGCCATTTTGAGAGCTTGTTAAGCTTTGTTTCATTTTTCGGACTGATTTGCATATTTTATAAAGCTATTTCGAGTTGTTTTGGTTATTTTGTGCCGTTTGGACGTCTAAGGTTGAGATTCACAGTCTCGGTTGAGGACTGTTTTGTTGGATAGTTTTTTCAGACATTCTTGACGTTTCTTTTGATTTTCGGGATTTTAAACGTCTTTTAAAAACATTACAGCTACGAATATCACGTGACGCAACTCAAATAAAAAGTGCGTACAATTTCAGTGGTTCCCGAGGCCCAAAAATAAGAGGATGGCGTCACAAGATAACTATGGCGGCAATGCAAATAAAAATGTGGATAAAGGCAAGGTCGTGGTGAATTTCTTATTTCCTAAATTAGTTTTATTCACGTAATTTTTTATTACTGTTTTACTTTCTGAAATAAACAATGCATGTGCATATGAGTTTAACTCATTAAGATATCGCTATGGAATAAAATGTGGGCAAGGAAAAAACATAAAAGCGATACATATTTCTGAGGAGATTACTTTTATTAAAAACTCATGTTTTCACGATAAGATGATAATTAAATTAAAACTCTGCATAGAAAAATATGATGGCTTCGAATCCTATGATGTAGAGACATCTACTGATGGATTCACCGGTAGGGGTGAGCCTACAATTACGCCCTTCGGGAGTGGGGTCCAATTCAAGTTTGCATTACCGGAGCATTTCCTATCTTATGTAACTAAATTTAAGGGGCAAGTTAAGATTAAGTATTGAGAGTAATTGAATTAAATGATTTATTGTACTGTGTGCATATTATTATTATCCTCATTGTTTGCATGTATAACGCTTCATGAATACTTATCTCACATAGTCATAATTTTTATGACTAACTCATTGTGAACCCATTTTTTTAGGCAACAGGAGCGTCTCCCAGTGCACTAAAGAGAATTCCGCCGGAAGAATTGGCGAAGGTATGGTTAAAGATCTTCGTATGCATTGGAGAAGTTCATCAAAAGCATAAGGACTCTTGTAGGGATCTTTTTTGTGACTTTTGTATTGAGTATAAGTAATACTCATTTTTTTCTTTTTATCAAATGTTGTAATTAAATAAGGAATAAATGAATAAAAATATTGGTATTTATGTTATTTGTACTGTGATTTTAAATGTTGCGACTCTTTTATTGAAATGTTGTTCAATTCTTGAAATCATTTGGGAAGCCCGGGAATTTGGGTCTTCACACAGGGTTGCAGCTCAGATCCGCAATTATGGCATCATCGACTGGGTCATTTACATTGGGATGCTATCCATCACATGAAGGAGAAACAAATTGTAACAAGACTCCCTCAATTATCTAAAGATACAAAGTTCTGTTCCAGCTGTGCAGTGGGAAAAGCTCATCGTCTACTTTTCCTGCACACTCATAAAGGAAATCTACAACACCTTTGAAATTGATACATGGAGACTTGTGGGGACCCACAACCACTAAATCTCTTGGAGGTAAGAACTATTACTTTCTTCTAGTAGATGATTAATTTACAGGAAACATATGTGGATATACTTTCTAAACAACAAATCAGAGACTTTTCAAATGTTCAAAAACTTTAAAAGAGAAGTTAAAAATCAATTCAACCACACCATTAAATGTTTTAGAACAGATAGGGGAGGTGAATTCACCTCTCAATTTCAATCTTTCTGCCAAGAAAGTGGGATAAGGAGACAGTCAACAGCTCCATATACTCCACGACAAAATGGAGTTGTGGAAAGAAGAAATCGAACAATAGCATAACTGACAAGGACAATGTTATTGCATAAGAACTTACCTAAAGAGTTTTGGGCAGAGGTTGTAAGCACAGCAGTGCACATCTTGAATAATGTGACAACAAAAACTCTACAATACTGCACTCCCTATGAGGAACTGTTTCAAATTCAACCCTCAATACAGCACCTGAGAACCTTTGGTTGTACAGCATACATGCCCATACGTAAAGGAATAGAAGAGAAGCTAGATAAGAAAAGCAAAGAATGTATATTCATTGGGTACAGTGAGCAATCAAAGGCCTATGGACTCTATCATCTATTAGACAAAAAACTGCTCTGGTCCCGTGATATTATTTTCAATGAAGCGGGAGCTTGGAATTGGGATTCAGCAGAAATACACACTAACCCACAAAGAAGATTGGTTGATTCAACTTTGCCAGCTGAAACCATCAAAAATCCTCCTATTTTACAAACTGTTTTTCCTCAAACTGAACCCACTCCAGAAGAAGAATCACTGGACTCTAGCTCTGACTCATCATCATCCCGTAAAACAAGGACTTTGGAAGATCTGTATCAGACCAGTGACCTTGCCCTGTCATGCACAAAACTCCAGAATGGATAAATGCCATGACTGAAGAGATAAGAATGATAAATAAAAATAAGACATGGACTCTTGTAGACAAGCCACCTGGAAAAACAATCGTGGGATTGAAATGGATCTACAGAGTAAAGTACAATGACGCTGAAGCTATTTCTAGTTTCAAAGAAAGACTAGTCGCCAAAGGGTATACTCAAAAATATGGTAAAGACTATGAGGAAATATATGCCCCCGTAGTCCGCTTGAATACATTCCATTACTTCTTGCTTATGCAGCTCAGAACCAACTAAAAGTAAAGAGAAGAAATATATGTTGATCAGCCCTGTTACCAAATGTAAAATTTATTTTTCAAATCTAGTAAAAGTGGGGTCCTCCTCTATATATAGAGGAGGATTACATAACACGCTACGTAAATACAATAACATATCGTAACACTCCCCCTCAAGTTGGACGTGAGATATTAATCATGCCCAACTTGATTACAATCCTATCAAAGTTACTTCCATGCAAACCCTTTGTGAGAATATCCGCAAGTTGCCTTTCTGAGGGAACAAAAGGAGTACACACGACTCCTTTTTCGATGTTTTCTTTGATGAAATGACGGTCCACCTCAATATGCTTGGTCCGGTCATGTTGGACTGGATTGTGGGCAATGCTGATAGCGGCTTTATTGTCACAATATAGCCGGATTGGTGTCTCTTCCACAAGGCCTAAGTCACTCATCAAGGAACGTAACCAAAGGCCTTCACATACGCCGTGTGCCATAGCTCGGAATTCTGCTTCGGCACTTGACCGAGCCACTACCTGCTGTTTTTTACTTCTCCAAGTGACTAGATTCCCACCAATTAGGGAACAATACCCGGAAGTTGATCTCCGATCATCAATGGACTCAGCCCAATCTGCATCAGTGTAAACCTCAATATCCAGGCAAGAGTTAGGAGAGAAAAGGATCCCACTCCCCGGAGAAGATTTAAGATAACGAAGGATCCGATGGGCAGCATCAACATGGTTGGTCTTTGGAGCATGCATGAACTGGCTGATAACACCAACTGCGTAGGAAATGTCAGGGCGAGTATGTGAGAGGTAAATCAGTCTTCCAACTAGCCTCTGAAATGCTGGAACATCATCAATGGACTTTCCATCTTTTCCCAATTTGTGATTAGCTTCAATCGGGGTGTTGACAGGCTTACAACCACTCATCCCTGTTTTTTCAAGGAGGTCCAAGGTATACTTTCTCTGCGAAATAAAGATCCCGTGATTAGACCTGGCCACCTCAATTCCCAAGAAGTATCTAAGTTTTCCCAGGTCCTTGACCTCAAACTCACTTGCCAATTTTTGTTTCAGGATCTTGATTCTTCCACATCATTGTCAGTGATCACGATGTCATCAACATAGACAATGAGAATCGTGAGTTGGGTGGCCCTCTTCTTGATGAACAAGGTATGATCCGCATTACTCTGGTGATATCCAAATGAAACCATAGCTTTGTGGAATCTTCCAAACCAAGCACGGGGAGACTGTTTCAGGCCATATAGGGTCTTCTTTAATTTGCACACCTTCCCTTCAGAGCCGCTAGATATAAGACCTGGGGGAAGGGTCATATACACTTCCTCATCAAGGTTCCCATGGAGAAATGCATTTTTAACATCAAGTTGACAAAGGTCCCACCCTTTGCAGGCAGCGCAGGATAATAGAACCCTGATAGTGTTCATCTTTGCTACTGGGGCAAAGGTTTCCTGGTAATCCACCCCGAAGGTCTGAGTATAGCCACGTGCCACCAACCGTGCTTTACATCTTTCGATCACTCCCTGAGGATTCTGTTTAACCGTGAACACCCATTTGCACCCAACGGTCTTCTTCCCAAAAGGAAGCTGCACCAAATCCCAGGTGAGGTTCTTCTCAAGGGCCATCATTTCCTCAAGCATTGCCCCTTTCTACTCAGGGATCCCAATGGCTTCCTGCCAGGACGAGGGTATAGTGATGGAAGCCAGGGAAGATATAAAGGTCTTGTGGGCAGTGGAGAATGAGTCATAAGACACATAATTTGAGAGGGGATGCTTAGTGCAAGATCTGATACCTTTTCGGAGAGCAATGGGAGCATCAGATGAACCTGATTCCGGATCCAATGATGGCTCTGGTCGAATGGCGTGGTCTTGTGTGCTTGGCCCTTTGGACCGCCGAGAGTACACCTGCAAGGAAGGCACAGCCGGGCAGATGGGAGGAGGAGGCACATAGGAGCTCACTTCCCGAGGTAAAGACTCCCCCTGAAGTGAGGGATAATAAGGTGGAGGAACCGGTAAGGGAGTAGTAGGGGAAGGAGCAGAGGTGGTGTCAGCAGTAGGGGCATAATAGGACTCATACTCATGGAAAGTAACGTCCATGGAAACAAATACCTTCCGGGTAGGAGGATGAAAGCATTTGTAGCCCTTTTGCGTCGCAGAATAACCAATGAAGACACAACGGAGGGCCCGCTGGTCAAGTTTAGAAGGGCGAGGATGATGAATATGAACAAAGCAGACACACCCAAACACCTTAGGAGGAAGTGTCGAGGGTGTGAGGTGTAGAGCACCCAGAGGGGTATCATTCCCAAGGATGGGCGTGGGCATGCGATTAATAAGGTAGGCCGCGGTAAGGACAGCATCACCCCAGTAGTATTTAGGAAGATGCATGGTGGATAAAAGACAGCGGGCAACCTCCAACAGATGTCGGTTTTTTCGCTCGGCAACACCGTTCTGAGCGGGAGAATAGGGACAGGTAGTTTGGTGGAGAATACCGTGATCGGCAAGGTAGTGAGAAAAGTGGGAATCGATATATTCCCGACCGTTGTCACTACGGAGAATTTGGATGTCTGTGTGAAATTGAGTGGAGATCATTTTGTGAAATCGTTGAAAAGTAGAAAAAACATCATTTTTGTTCTTGAGCAGATACAACCAGGTGGTACGAGAAAAACAATCAATAAATGAAACAAACCAAGCACAGCCAGAAATAGATTGAACAGGATAAGGTCCCCAAACATCAGTATGAATAACAGAAAAAGGAACCGAACTAGGTAAAGAAACATGACTGAAAGCATGACGCTTATGTTTACTAGTAGCACACACATCGCACACAAAGGAATTAAGAACAGTAGTAGAAACATGCGGAAACAACAATCGCATCACAGAAATAGAGGGGTGGCCCAGCCGACAGTGCTGAGAATAGAGCGGATGAGAAGAAGCAGATAGGAGAGCCCGAGGTGGTGTCGCCGTTCCAGAGTCAAGCACATAAAGACCATTGACCAAGCTACCAGAGCCAATCACCTTCCCCGTCGTCAGGTCCTGAAAAACACAAGAAGGAAGAAATGTGACCGAGCAATTCATAGAGTTTGTTAAATGACTAATGGACAGTAAATTGCGGGTAAAACTGGGCACATGAAGGACCGAGGACAAGAGGAGGTAGAAACATGAGATGGAACCCTTGCCGGCAATGGAGGAGAGGGAACCATCAGCAATACTCACCTTATCCCGGCCAGACAGGGGAGTATAAGAAATAAAACCTGAAGCGGAGCCGGTCATGTGATCAGTTGCGCCGGAATCAATAATCCACTGCGGAGAGGTCATGGACTCAGTAGAGTGCGCACCGGGAGTCCCAGTGTGAGCATAAGAAGAGGAGGATAAGGCAGTCGGCTCGGTCGTGAGACCCTGCATCATACGACGGAGAGCAAGCATCTCTTCCGCCGAGAAGGAGCCAGTAACAGCATAGGGATCAGGTCCAGAGGAGCCGTCCACAGAAGCATCAGTGAGATGAGCCGAGCGAGGAAAGGTATGGCGACTGGAAGTCCTGCCAGAACCTCGGCCGCCACGAGTGGCACCACCCCTTGGTGGCGGGAAACCATGGAGTCGAAAGCAAGTATCTCTGGTATGACGATTCTTCCCACAGTAATCACAGACCAGGTGATCTTTGTCAGGACCTCTCATCTTAGCATCACGGGGCGGACGAACACCCAGTATGGAAGAACCAGCAACAAGAGCAGAACTCTCCGGAAGGGAGTCAGGAACCAAGGACTGTCGACGATCAAACTCCTGCTGCACAAGACTGTAGACCTCAGGAAGGGATGGAAGCAAAGTACGACCCAAAATCTGAACACTGATCTGGTCAAAGTCCCGATGAAGCCCATGAAGAAACTCAAAAATCCGATTGCGCTCCTCCCGGGCACGAACCATGGCTTCATCAACCGGACTAGTGAAAACGAGCGGATCAAAGTGATCGTACTCCTGGTATAACTGAGTAAACTCCAAGTAGTATACAGACGGAGGGCGGTCACTTTGGCGAAGTAAGGAGATCCGGCGGCGCAGTTGAAAGATCTGAGCAGCATTGCCCCGCCGAGAGTAAGTAGCCTCAGCACGTCTCCAAATATCAGCAGCGGTGTCAAGAAACAAGTAGTTGCGAGCAAGAGCCTCCTGCATAGAGTTGGTAAGCCATGACATAACAAGAGAGTTTTCCGAATCCCAAGTAATCCATTCAGGAGACGACGTCGCTGGAGCCGGAATCTGACCAGTGACATAACCGAAGAGACGGCGGCTCTTGAGTGCCAAAGTAATGGACCGAGACCAGGACAGATAATTGGAGTCATCCAAACGAATAGAGGTGATTTGAGGCGTATTTTGATCATGTCCACCACGGAGAGAGGCCGGCAGAACGGGTACCGCGGCGGGAGGAGTGGCCGAATCTGAGATGTCAGACATCGTGGCTCGAGAATAGAAATCTGGAGACCACTAGGGGATCCGCAAACAGCGGTCTAGGAGGGGCATACCCGCATCAAACCGAGGAGGGGAATAGAAATCCACCCCATAAATCTCTGGAGGAGGAAACGGCACCGGTGAAGGGCAGAAAAAAGGCAATCAATGCATAGAAGACCGGTGCCGGAAGAATCACTGGAAGCAAGGCAGAGGAGACGCTGGAACGGTCGGGCGACCTGGAAGATGCGCGACGCGGCGTGCGGAGAGGAGCGACGCCGAAGCAGCGGGCGGCGGAGGAGCGAAGAAGCAGCGGGCGGCGGCGGAGAAGCAGCGATGCACGATGCGCGCTGCGCGATGCGGGACGCGCGACGGTCGGGCGAGCGGAGAAGCAGCGGGCGGCGTGCGGAGAGGACAGCGCGGAATCGAGCGGCTAGGGCATCCCGTTTGGCTCTGATACCATGTTACCAAATGTAAAATTTATTTTTCAAATCTAGTAAAAGAGGGGTCCTCCTCTATATATAGAGGAGGATTACATAACACGCTACGTAAATACAATAACATATCGTAACAAGCCCCAAGGTTTCATTCAAGAAGAAAGTACAGAGCAGGTCTACAAACTACAAAAAGCCCTCTATGGACTCAAAACCAATTGTAGAAAAAATATATGTTGATCAGCTCAAGGTTTCATTCAAGAAGAAAGTAAAGAGAAGGTCTACAAACTACAAAAAGCCCTCTATGGACTGAAACAGGCTCCAAGAGCCTGGAATGCGCACATTGATGCCTACCTGCAGGAAAATGGCTTCAAGAAGTGTCAAAGTGAGCCCACACTCTATACCTGGCGGAGCAAGGATATGTTTCTCTTAATTGGATTGTATGTAGACGACCTTCTTGTCACAGAAAACTCCTCAAAACTCCTACAGGAATTTCAAAAGGTGATGGAATCGAAATATGAGATGACCAATTCGGGGGAAATGAGATATTTCCTTGTCATTCAAATATCAAAAATGTCAGATGGCATTTTCCTTTCTTAAACAAACTATGCAAAAGAAATACTTAAGAATAATAATATGAGTGATTGCAACCCTTCCATCACTCCAATGGGACAAGGAGAAAAACTAGTGAAATCAGACTCTGAAGAACAACTAGCCGGAGACCTATAAAGGTCAATAGTAGGATCTTTGATTTATCTGTGTAATACTCGCCCTGATATAGAAAATGCGGTAAACATCGTATTTAGATTTGTTAGCTGCCCAAACAAATCTCATTTTGCAACTGTAAAACGAATCTCACGATATGTCCAAGGCACAATAAGCATGGACTACTATACAGCCACAATGCATAGTTCCAACTACACGGGTTCAGCGATGCGGACTGGGGAGGTGAACTAATTTACAGGAAAAGTACCAACGGGTATATCTTTATGCTAGGGCATAATCCAGTTACCTGGAGCTCTCAAAAGCAACAATTTGTGGCTCCCTCTATAGCGGAAGCAGAGTATATGGCTCTCAGCGCTGCAGGGTGTGAAGCCTTATGGCTTCGAAAAATGATGAAAGCAATAACAGGGAAAGAAGATAAAGAAGGAACTGAAATAAAGTGCGACAACACTTCGTCATCGCGCTATCTAAGAATCCTCTTGCCCGACACAAATCGAAGCACATCGACTTACGCTACCATTTCATCAGAGAAAGCACTGAGAAAGGGAGTATAAAAGTGGTGTACTGCAGCGGCGAAGATCAAGTCGCCGACATTCTGACGAAGCCGCTGCCTAGGGCACGGTTCCTGGATCTGAAGGAAGAAACTGAGCGTAAAGTTAAGTACAGCTTAAGGAAGGGTATTATAATATAAGTTGTGTGTAATGTTTATCCCTAATATAATAAGATATTCATTAGACTTGTATTACAAGTCAACAGCTATAAACGGTGACTCATGTAATTTTGTACAAGTATATATGCTTGTGTGCTGAATGGAAAAAAGAAAAGAAAAATATCTATTCACTTCTCCCCTGCGTGTTATTCCTGTGCTCACTTAATAACAGAAACTCATTACGGATTATGAATTCCTACAAATTTCTGACTTACCATATAAAGTGATAATGAAAATACAAAGTTTCACAGAACTTACATTATATAAACCATCCAGAGCTCTCCAACCTGTTGAGACACCCAATTCAAATCCGTGGGTACAATGATAATAATCATTGATTTCAGGGAAAAATTTGCTAAAGCTTAATAGACCGCGTATGGGAAACATTTCAGCTTTCTCTATAATTTCCTTCAGCACATGTTCTCCAAAAATGTTTAGCACCTGAACAGAATTTTGTCAGAGAAAATATTACGAGAAGTAGGCAAGCTAAAAAAAACTAATATGATAAAAGAAAGTAAACCAACTAATTATTGTCCGCAAAATAACAAGTGATCTACATCAATAATTCACTATATGAACAAGGCTACCATCAGGAAAAAGATATAAACTTGAAGCATTGAAAAGGAGTTAGTATGAAGCAAGCTATAATTGGCTAAAAAAACTAATCTGACAAAAGAAAGCAAACCAACTCATTATTGTCCGTAAAATAACAAGTGATCTAGATCAATAAATCACTCTATGAATAAGGCTAGCATTCAGTAAAAAAGCTATAAAAACTTGAAGCATCGAAAATGAGTTAGGATGAAGCTAGTTATAATTTTGTGCCATGGTATCCATGATAGATAAAAATAACAAACTATTTATAAAGGAAAACTTAAAAAATTCATATGAAGTCAATGAAAATGCTGAAAGTTGCCATAATTATTGCATTTTTACATGTGTCACATGCAAGTTGAGGAACTCATAGGATCAGTTTATAAATAACAAACGATGATTTGTGGGTTCCTCACTCAGATGCCCATGATTTGCAGAATTATATAGTAGATAACCATCTCACCTCATTAGCACCTTTGCAAGATTCAACAGAACTTTTCATTGGCCACTTGACCCTCCAACATCTATTTCATTTGAAACAGATAAATACTTCGATTTATTAATACCATGCAATAACATGTTCGAAGTTTGTCAAAGAGCATGCACAATATGCTCGGAAACAAATAGCAAATAAATAACACAGCTCAGAATTGCAATGAAGGACCTTTCTTTACCAAGGCGTCGAGCTAATTCTTCAGCAAGTACTTGCCCCTCTTTATGAGCATTTGTTGCTAGTATCAGACGGGGTGCCTGAGATTTTCAAAACTATTGTTTACTGTTTATTTCCATTACAAAAAAATTTAAGATCAGAAGTATGAGCACATTCAGGTAATACTTTGGAACAAAATTATCACCTTCTCAAGATATTCCTTGCAATTCCATAGATACCGGAAACTTGCATCCTAGTAATACAAAAATATTAAAAGGATGTGAGATCACAACTCAACTTCTAATAAGGTTTAGATATAAATGGTACTTGAAATTGTCGGAGTACAACAAACTTAAAGAAGGCTAACATATGAAAACTTCATGTAGACTAACAACAAAATGAAAAAGATAAGTCAAAGGGTAAGAAAAGCATTAAATTATAGAAGCATGAATTTTTATATCACAAAGTAATTAACCCGCAATTACAGTCAGAGAGACCCCTTGTTATAAGAAAAATAATACTACCGTTGAAGATTTGTTAAGATTATCTGAACTTCAACAGATGAACTATAGAGCATAACAAACAAATGAATATTTGTGGACATTATAAAGACAAGCCTCATGCATGAACCATGCTCTTGTATCAAAGAAATAAAATCTTGAGACATTGATCCTAACTGGCAACAAGAAAATATTCAGTCCAACGACTAGTGCCTTTCCTGAAAGTAGGATGTGTATGGGTCGATCAAATCAAGCGAGCCTCCATTGGCTAATCACAACTGTTGAATATATGCATTTTAGTTGAGGCACTGATGCAACCCATAATGGATAACCTAGCTCATCCATTGCTCCCAAGATTCATTCTGGTCTAGAAGATTTTTCAAAACATATAACCGAGCCTTGGAAGCTCTCTTTGCATAGGATGCTAGCTTTGGAAATTCACAAAGGAACTCACAAGCTGTAGGAGGCATCGACAGTCCATCGCACAGCGCATGTTGTCGTTTAGTCTCTCACTCGATGTTACTTCCACCTTCAAGTGCACGATGATGGACTGAGCGGCCCTACGTGTAAAACGGTTGGGTCAGTTTGTGTTTATTTTGGTTTGTTGTTGTTGTAACTTAAATGGGTGGGGACCCACTTAAATGTCTCCAGTGGGGCACACATCGAGTATTCTCCAACACAATAGAAACTTCATCAACTGCTCCTTGATCCCATCAAGTGTTCTCTAGAATCTCTTCCTCTTATGGCATGGTGTTCTGATGCACGTTCTGGGGCATCAGCTTAAATTTATTTTAAGTTCACGCAATTCTGTTCGCAGATTTTGATGCTTTGTTTTCACACGTATTTTTATTTCGTGTTGTACTTTTGTTTTGTATGTGTTTGGTTGTGTAGTGTTTTTCCACATGTGGCAGTTTGGTTTTGGCTTATTGATCCAACAAATCAATGTCCTTAAATAAATTGATCCGACAAATCAATATGTCCTTAAATAAATCAGTCCGACAAACTAATATTTCCTTAAATAACTATTCATCGCCTCCTTCAGAAAGGTACCACGCTCCTCATCCCTCACGATCCCCTAGCCCTCTATCGCCGCCACAGAAACAACCCAAAACCCCAAAAACCACCCTCTCCACAAAAAATCTCCATGAACCACACCCCCGTTTGGAATAAATCCAATCAAATTCTGAGCACCCTTTTCAACCACCCTAACCCAGGCAGTCGTTAACTTCGGATTAAGGCCTACTTTTGTGGCATTGGTGCCTGGGAAGTTTTCCTGCACGGTATTAATCCCGCTCGTTTCCAATTAAGATATTTTCATACAAAGGATTTAAGTGATTAAGCTAAAACTTGCATGCGTAAAATTTCATCCCATTGTCATTATTCCTACATTTTGTTCATTTTAATTAAATGCTAGCAGAATACTATGAGTCGATATTGCTGGCGGAAAGCCAAAACACCGTTTGAGGTTCATTTATTAATCACTCAATCGCAAAAAGCTATAAGTTTTTAACTTCGGTTTGTTTAGAAATCTAAGAGTCTGTTCGGTGCGCAGGTATTGGCTTTCTGGAATTGACTTTCTGTAATTGGCTTTGGTCAGAATACCAATATCTGCAGGAATTGACTTTGTGCAGAAAACCGGTTCTGATGTTCGGCTGCAGGAAGAAATTCAGAGAGCGGAATTTAAATTGATACCTAAAAAATTGTTCGGCTGCACAATGAATTTGGTTTTCTGGAATTGAAAGTATCAACAAAATATGAAATTAGATATAGGATAAATATTTCATGCAACAAAATTATAACTGGATATTTTTTATTGAATTAGATATATGATAAATATTTCATGCACAGTATGGAAGATTACCAACTGAATGAAACTTTGAAGCCCTTGTTCTTGTAGAATGGTCAAAGAGAATACTGGAACAGAGATATGAGGAATCAACAAGTTCTCCTCTCTTTGATATTTTTGTAGATTTTCAGGACCGCTGGAATGCCCTCCTGACCTACTTCATGTCAGGAGTGTCGCCACAAATTCCTGACATACCAAAACCGCCTGTATTCTCCGCTTCTCCTTTCCCCTGAACGTCGTCTCTCAGTTTTTGATTATTGCAGCGTAGATGTCTGAACTGTCGACGGCGGAGGTGTGCACAAAAGGGAATGGTGGGGCGAGAAAGTTCCAGGCATGGAGAACTTTGATGAGTTGGTTCTCATTCGTCTTCCAGATTTTCTACAGTGGCATACGGGCTTCGATTCCACGTGCAACGCCGGCAATCACCCCGCCATCATCGTTATAACTGGAACCACCACAATCTGCGTCGGGATAGGGGTGATGCTCTTTCGGTATCAGGATCAGTCGGGGGAGTCGAGGGAGAGGCCATGAAAAGCAAAACCGCGCAATACCGAGGGGGGAATAAGTTTTTGTGGCTTTAGTCTTTAGGCCACTCATAAAACTGTGGGTTTCCCCCTCCCAAGCCAATGCATGCACAAAAAATCCACGCACAGCAAAAGTCTAGGGAAGGGTCCCACAAAAAGAGTGAAATGTGGGTAAACCCTACCCTACATTTTCGCAAGAGGTTGCTTCAAGGACTCGAACCCATGTCCTCAAGGTCACGCGGCAACACCTCAATCGGTGCGCCAAGGCCCCTTCTATTTCAAAATTTAAAGTATTTAAATTTTATTTTCAAGGGAAAAATGAGCAGACCGCTTAAACGAGCATCGAAGACTTAAACCAACGCATAGGGAACTCATGCAATTGGTTTAGACACTCACCCACCAACATGGGAGATGTTTGAGAAGGCATAAATGGGTTAAGGACCATCAATTTGGGATGGAAGTAAATGTCAGTGCATCGATCCCTAATAACCACCCAAACCCTACAGAAGAGGACATTCTGAGCTCTGAAACCAGACACGATGGGATGGTGGTTTTAAGTTGAACGTAGGAGATTTCGAGAAAAGAGAAAATATGATGGATGCTTATATTGGTGCGAACGTATGGAACAATTCATGGCATGGAAGTAAATGTCAGTGAATCAACAGGAAGAATATGCAACCCTAGGCTTAAGGGTCCAGCACTAGTCTGATGGGTCCAATTAGAGCGCAAACGTTTCAGCCAAGGTCTAGCTCATATTATCACATGGATAGAATTAAAAATTCAGCTACAAAAGTGTTATATCCCCATAGATTATCTTCAAATTTTATATCGCAAATTACAGAAACTCTGATGAGATAAACTCTCAGTGGATGATTATGTCGATGATTTTTGCATTCTTCAATTATGGAGGGAGGAAGAGGGCACGATCGTGTCTTGCTAATTGTTACCTAAACAGACTCTGTTATGTTGTCTGAGAGCAATTAGAGCTACATGACTTCCGGGACTTTGGTGAGATCTCAAGTGGGGCCCGATGTAGAGTCTTCACTTTAAAAAGAAGCTTATGACCATAGAACTATGGATGGACCGTCTAACGTGACTCAACATGTTACCACACCTAACCCTCAAAGTTGAACCATCCCCTAGGGTTCATTAATGCTCCTACACCCCCATCAGCCTCATCTAAAGGCAAAGATATTGTTGGCTCCCGACCAAATTTGTAACAACCGTAATTTATTACGAAAATAATTTTTTGGATTGTACAGGGTCCGATCGCGAACGAAATTGATCGAGCAAATGTCTTGTCGAGGTACGACGTTGTTATGAATAATTGTTGCGTGTTAATAATTAAATTATTGAGATTTTTGGAACTTTTCGACGAAATCAAAGTAATTGCAGAAGCATCAATCTCATGAAACTAGAGCATAAGTAGTATAATTAGCGATATTGAAATTTAATCGAGTTTTCCAGCACACGGTAGAAATGGCGTAAATGCCAAATCCATGATTAAATTTCTTAATCAGCACTTTAATCTTGCGCGCCTGTTTAATTTCCTTCCCAGCGGTTGCCATACCCGCAGTTATATGTTGCGCTTCTTTAAAGCCCGTAAACCCCCATGTTCCGATAAAACCCGACACTTAGGAAACCGTTTTCTTCTCTCGCAAATCATCTCTCCCGTAGAAACCTCACGCAAATCCCGTTGTCGTCCACGCATGTAGGGTCCTTCGACACTCTCTCTCCCTTTCCGATATGCATTTGGCGGAAGTTACGCCTTCGGTTGAAGACGTTGACTCTAAACCATCTGACTGTTTCATCCTTTGCCCTAGACCGCCGTCTGGAGCGCTCTTTTCTCTTATCTTTCCAGCAAAGTCAGGTTTCTTTCATCCTTGGTTTTCCTCCGCTTTTTATCGAGCCTTTCACGTATGTAGCCAGCTCCTCTTTTCCCCGGATCTCAGAAATTTTAGACCGTGATGTTTCTATTTCAGAAATTTTAGGAACCCTAATCGAAACTCCACGATAGAGACTTGTGGTTGCTAGATACTTCCCTTCCGGTCTTGTTCAGGTATCGTGAGTTTCTTTTCTCAGCCAATATTTGTATAACCTCCAACTAAACCTTATGAAAATTGTATCTAGGGTTTGGGTTCCGCTTATTTGTGATTGGGTCGACAACTCCTAATTTAGAAGAGGCATTTCGCGCCACATAAAGTGAAATCCCTCTTTAGTAGAGTAGTGGTAAACCCTTTCCTCCCATCTTAATGAATTAGTGATTTTATAATTTAGTAAGCTTTATGTTTGATGTATTCAAGCTAGGTTTTTGAGAGGAGCGTGGAGATAAAACCTCTTTGGCAATCGGAGAACGACTTTTATAAAGAAGAATACGCCGTATCTGGTTTACGGGCGACGCAATACCGCTGTAAGAAACCCTTATTCTTTCTGGCTAAACATATTAGATAGCTTGCATAGTAATGTTTGTTATAATTCAGTTAAGTTATTATGATTGTAAGAAACTGCTATTATCATTAGAGATTTGTAGTTCAATGATTATCTAGCAAGTATATGTAGTACATAAATAATTTCTAAATTTCCCAAACAGTTAAGACTTTTTGAAATAGTGCAAATAACGAACCATATACACTCGTATATATTTACAAAACAAGAAATATTCACCTCATGAATATGAAATCTAGCCGATTAATTAATATATTGTATTGCCTAAGATACACAGATGAATTATAATTAGTAGCAATAGATAGAATATAATTAGTAGGCACGATTGAGACCTCTCGTGCTAGATAGAGGCGCACTATCTTTTTCATGGGGCGTAGTCTACCTTATGAGCCTCAGAGTTTGAAAGATGTTACCCCATTTTAGAAGATTAGTAGATTCAAGTCTGTGTTCATGAGACACTAGATCACCTGAATTCGTTATTAAGACTAGGATCGTTAGACTAGAATTGCGCATTAGAAGCTACTCAGACTAGAATTGCGCATTAGAAGCTACTCAGACTAGAATTGCGCATTAGAAGCTACTCAGACTAGAATTTTACAAACATAAGTTATTTAGAACACAAGTATAAACCGAAGCTTAGAATCTCTTTTAGTCAACCAATTTTTGGAACTTGAGTAACTATGCTCAACACGTCTAAACTAGAACATACATTTATGTTGTCTTTAATATTTTAAAAGCATGCATAATATACCATTATACAGTTTTTTTATAGTACAAAAAATTATAGTATAAAGCATGCATTTATACTTTTTCAGCATATTTTTAGTGTCACTATGAGGAATAGTTTTTCTTACTCTCCCGCTGGGCTGACCCATTTTCAGGCATATTATTACAGGAGACTCGGGTAGAAAGTTGCGTCTAGGATGAGCGTGTTTGTGGAGTTTCTCGTATAGGTTGTTTCCATTTAGTTATTCTTCTTTTTAGTACTGTATTGTTTCTCTTTTATGAACTTTGTGTAATCTTATTGTTTAAGTGTTTTCATGTATCAGACATGTTGTAGTAATTCAGACTTTTAGATATATGGTTCATTTTCATATTTTAGTTGATTTTGTGAATTCAGAATTGATGAGATACACTTTTACCCTTAGCTGCATATTTTACTTCCGATGTAAGAGTTTACTTTCAATACTTTTCAATTATGTATGTTATGTACCGGTTATATTACCGTTGCTTAATTTACTTCTTATCGTGGGGCGTGGCCGAACTGTTGATTTATTGCTAAACTAGATAGTGGTGTTACAAAACTCTAGAGTCTTTCACAATTTTAAGTGTGTGGAGTGTAGAAAACAGACCAAAGCTTATATATCTATATTGAGTATACAAATACAATGAGAGAATACAAATATATAGGAGAGAAGAGAGAAGAATAAATCCTATACATGATGTGGGACTAAAGAAGAAGGAGAGAGAAAATAAACAAAATGGGTCAATAGCGGGCCCCTTTACATGGGCTTTTCTAACACTCCCCCGCAAGCTGGAGCGTACAAGTCATATGCTCCAAGCTTGGATAAGCACAGATAGAAGAGGGTACTTGGTAGAGCTTTTGTGAGGACGTCCGCAACCTGTTCAGTACCAGGAACATGCTTGAGTTCGATCTTCTTCATGTGGACTTTCTCACGGATGAAGTGACAATCTACCTCAATGTGCTTTGTTCTCTCGTGAAAGACCGGGTTCTTGGCTATATGTATGGCAGCTTGACTGTCACAAAAGAGGAGAGCAGGTGAAGAGAGCCTGACCCCAAGGTCAGCAAGGAGACTCTCAATCCACGTGAGTTCCGAGACAACAGAGGTCATTGCCCGATATACTGCTTCTGTTGAGGATCGAGCAACTACTGCTTGTTTCTTGCTCCGTCGGGTAATCAGATGTCCTCCAAAGTATGTGCAGAACCCGCTAGTGGATCGTCGATCATCCAGAGATCCTGCATAATCAGCATCAGAGTATGTCACCAATGTTGGAACTGAAGGTGAGGTTCTGTAAACAAGTCCTTGGTCAGGAGCTGTCTTAAGATATCTGAGGATTCGTTCCACTGCTTGAAGATGAGAGCTCCGAGGAGAGTGCATATATCGGCTGACGATTCCCACAGCGTAGGATATATCGGGTCTTGTAACCGTTAGATAGATTAGTTTCCCAACGAGGCGACGGTAATATTCTGGATTTTGTAAAGGAGTATCTGACTCCGAAGCCTGAGCACATAGTTTGTGATTTACCTCCATGGGTGTGTTCACAGGTTTGCAGCCGGAGTAACCTGCATCATGAAGGAGATCTAGGCAGTACTTCCGCTGTGAGAGGACCAAACCATCTGATCGTCTAGCAACCTCCAGAGCTAGGAAGTACCGAAAATGTCACAGATCTTTAGTTTGAAAAACAGAGCTCAGATGTTTCTTTACCGCCTGTATTCCATTTGAATCGTCGCCAGTTATGATGATGTCATCGACGTATACCAATAAGAGAACCGTACCCGTTGTCTGGTGGCGAGTAAATAATGAGAAGTCGGCCGAGCTTCGAGTAAAACCAATTTCCTGAAGAACCTTGTTGAACTTATCAAACCATGCCCGAGGTGATTGTTTGAGGCCATAAAGCGATTTGTGAAGATGACATACCCGAGACTCCCCCGTGGTCTCAAACCCGGGAGGTTGATGCATTTAAACCATTTTGCGGAGGTCTCCATTCAGAAAGGCATTCTTGATGTCTAGTTGAAATAAGGGTCATTGTCGATGAACAGCCACAGAGATGAGAATGTGAACCGTGTTGAGTTTGGCTACCGGGGAGAATGTCTCATCATAGTCGAGACCCTGTTGCTGGGTGAAGCCCCGAGCGACCAAGCGAGCCTTGAGTCGGTCAATGGTCCCATTAGGAGCATGTTTGATGACAAACACTCATTTGCATCCAACTGGTTTCTGTCCGGGAGGAAGGGGCACCAAGGTCCAAGTCTTGCTTGCCCAAAGCGCAGTCATTTCTTCTTCCATGCCAGCACGCCACCCAGGATGTTGAAGAGCCTCCTGGACGGAGTTAGGAATAGCGACCGATGATAATGATGTAGCCAATAGCTGTAGTTGTGGAGAGAGCCGATGTAGGGACACACAGTTTGCCAGTGGATGTGTTGTAGAGGCGGGCACCGGAGCAGCAGAACGCGGAGACTCCAAGGGCGAAGACGACTGCAGAGGGGCAACGGGAAGAGGAGGACGACAAGAGTAGACCTGAATGACGGGCGGCCGAGAAGGAGCAGGTGGGGAATGTGATAGGGAGGGGAAGAGGCGTGTGGACTGGGATAACAGGTCGAGGAAGGGAAGATGGAAGAGTAGTGGTTGGTGGAGGAGTCTGCAGAGGAGGAGGAAAGAAGGGTTGATCCTCCCGGAAGGTGACATCAGCGGACACAGAGACTGTCCGAGTAGCGGGTGAGTAACAAACATACCCCTTCTGAGTGCGGGAGTAGCCGACAAAGATGTGTTTTACGGCGTGGGGGTCTAGTTTGTCGATAGGGGGACCAAGGTGATGGACGAAGCAAGTACACCCAAAAACCTTGGGTAGGAGGGAGAAGAGTGGAGCTGAGGGAAAGAGAAGGCTGAAGGGTGTAGCATGTTGGAGAACCGACGAAGGGAGACGGTTGATGAGAAAGCACGCAGTAGAGACGGCGAAGTTCCAGTAAACTTTGGGAGCATGCATGTGAAGCATGAGGGAGCGAGCCACATCAAGAAGGTGGCGGTTCTTGCGTTCGGCTACCACGTTTTTTTGAGGGGTGTAGGGACGCGATGTCTGATGTAAAATCCCGAAGTCCGCACAAATATTGGCAACCTCGTGGCTAGTGTACTCACGAGCATTATCAGAGCGGAGGATCTTGATAGTAGTAGAAAATTGCGTTTGAGTTTCTAACACAAATGCCCGAAAGACACGAGGAAGCTCGGAGCGATCAAGAAATAAATACAGCCATGTTGTACGCGAGTAGTCGTCAATAAACGTTATAAAGTAACGATAACCAAAGATACTTGTAACCTTGTACGGACCCCAAATATCAGAATGTATTAAAGCAAAAGGAGCAGAGCTCCGAGTACAATTTGCAGGAAAAAAAGAGCGTGGCTGTTTGCCAATAATACAAGAATCACATTTAAATGACTGAAGAGATACATCAGGGAGCGTCTTCTGGAGGATAGGAAGAGGAGCATGCCCAAGACGGCAATGCCAATCACTGGAGGGCACGGAAGAGAGAGCGGTAGGAGAATCATCAAGGAGATAGAGCCCATTCTGCAGTCGTCCTCTACTAATGGTAGTCTGCGTTTACTGATCCTGTATCAAAAAACCAGTAGAGGTGAAGGTAATATAGCAGTTCATATCATGAGTAAGACGGCCAACGGAAAGTAAATTAAAGGGGGATGCCGGCACATAAAGAGCGGAGCGAAGAGAGATGGAGGGGTGGATCAAGAGATCAGCACACCCAGAGACCGGAACAAGCGCACCATTCGCCACGGTAATAGAGATGTTGGATGAGGAGCATCTGAAAATCTTGGCGGCAGTAGAGATGTAATGTGGTGAGTGGCTCCCGAGTCCAAGATCCAACGGGAACTAGAGGAGAAACAAGCACTACCTGTAGTGGAAGTGGAGGCAATACCTGCAGTAGAGGTGGAGGTAACCGAAGCCGAAGGAGGGTTGAGGAGCCCCTGGAGTTGCTGCAGTTGATGGAGAACAGCTTCAAGGTCCATACCGCTGGGTGAAGGAGTATCAGCAATGGCAGCAGTAGGCGGACGAGGAGGGTAGCCATGTTTCTTGTGACAGACGGCTTCAGTGTGTCCATCCCTGCCGAGTCTGCCATTTTTTCGCTCTTCTCCCTTCTCCTAGATAGCCATGTCTTCTACCGACTCCACTACTGCTAGCCTTACTGCAGACCGCCCGGCTCCTGCTACTGAACTCCGCGACGAGCATCGGATTACTACTCTTTCCCTCTCTGGGAAGAAAAACTTCATCCCGTGGGTGCACTCCGTTCGTCGGGTCTTGCAAGCTAAGGGCCTTGTGGGTCACCTTACCCAGGAACCTCCTTCTCCAACTACGGACGACTGGATAAGAAATGATGGTCGAGTTCAGACCTGGATCCTTAACTCTCTGGAGGGTGAGCCCTACCAGATGGTCATGTATCATGAGACCGATAAAGCAATGTGGGAAGAGTTCCACTCCTTGTACTCCGTCAAGGACAGTTTTTAGCACCTCTTCGACATCATCACCGATCTCCAGGCGTTGGATGTTGGCAAGGCCATGGACATGACTTCCTTTGTGGCTCGTGCTAAAACCCTCACGGAGGCATGGATTCAACACCAACCATCCACTACTGATCTTGCGGCTCAGCGTGCCCAAAAGGAGGTTGTTTGCATTGCGATGATTATGGCTCGAGTCCTGGCTCGAGTCCCGCCCCACCTTCTTAGTATCCGGGCACAGGTTCTGGCATCCCCGGTTACTCCCACCTTCTACGATGGCGGACTCGGCAGGTCGCGGCGACGAGGCAGGGAGGTCGCTGCGAGTAGGCAGGTCGCGGAGACTAGGCAGGGAGGTCGCGGCGACTAGGCAGGGAGGTCGCGGCGACTAGGAAGGGAGGTCGCGGCGAGTAGGAGAAGTGAGAACAGCAAGAACGGCGGACTCGGCAGATCGCGGCGACTAGGCAGGGAGGTCGCTGCGAGTAGGCATGTCGCGGAGAGAAGGAGAGCTCGGCAAGGTTGCGGCGACCTTGAGTAGTTCGCGAGCAGAAGGTAGACGGCCGAGTTGAAGGGCGGAGAACTCACAAGAGCGTGAGTCCGCAGCAGGCAGAGAGAGGAGCCCGCCAAGAGGGAGAACAGCAGCAGCGGGCAGAGGAGAGTTCGCCGAGCTCGCAGCGGAAACAGGGGAAGAGAGCACGCTGAGCTCGCAGCGGATACAGCGGACAGAAGAGAGCTCGCCGAGCTCGCAGCGGAGACAGCGGAAGAGAGCCCGCAGAGCTCACAGCGGACAGAAAAGAGGTCGCGGACAGAGGGGAGCTTGCGGCGGACTGCGGGAGGCTGTGGACCCCACAGGGACAAGAGAGGGCTATAAAAGAGAACAGATAGGGAGTGGATCCACTGGAAATGAAGAGAGTAGAGGGAGGGGATAGACAAAGGTCAGTCCGCAGGGGGCTATGCGAGAAGAAGGGGGACGCGCAAACTCAAAAAACAGACCGCGGAGACCGCAGGGCGCCGGGAAGAGGAGGGTGTGCGGATAAGAGATGTGAGTCCGCAGGAGTCTCGTAACCTGGCTCTGATACCATGTAGAAAACAGCCCAAAGCTTGTATATCTATATTGAGTATACAAATACAAGGAGAGAATACAAATATATAGGAGAGAAGAGAGAAGAATAAATCCTATACATGATGTGGGACTAAAAAAGAAAGAGAGAGAAAATAAACAAAATGGGCCAATAACGGCCCCTTTACATGGGCTTTTCTAACATGGAGCAATGGCATAAATC
The DNA here is from genome assembly GCA_039513925.1 of Platanthera zijinensis. Classification (NCBI taxonomy): domain Eukaryota; kingdom Viridiplantae; phylum Streptophyta; class Magnoliopsida; order Asparagales; family Orchidaceae; genus Platanthera; species Platanthera zijinensis. The sequence goes on from CM077080.1 coordinate 12,718,073, forward strand.
CTCTGAATGTCTTTGTAGACAGTTTGTAGCAGTCATTGAGTCTCAGAACAACCAAGGGCCTGAATATGGATTCTATCTCATTGACTCCCAACCTAAACTCATAATTGAGGACGAATTAGAGGTCGAAGGAGAGAAGGTTGCGCATACTCAAGGGGAATTTTACTCCATCATTGTAGATAGTGGTAGAATAGAGAATTTTGTATCTCAATGAAAAGTAGAAAAATTAAAGTGTGTGGAACAATGGCATAAATCCTCTGAATGTCTCTGTAGACAGTTTGTAGCAGTCATTAAGTCTCAGAACGACCAAGGGCATGAATATGGATTCTATCTCATTGACTCCCAACCTAAACTCATAATTGAGGATGAATTAGAGGTCGATGGAGAGAAGGTTGCGCATACTCAGGGGGAATTTTACTCCATCATTGTAGATAGTGGTAGAATAGAGAATTTTGTATCACAATGAAAAGTAGAAAAATTATAAATAAAGACAACTTCTAAGAAGGCTCAATAGTTTGTCTTGGCTCACTGGCTCTATGACTATACATGTTACCCATCAATTCTTAGTAGAGTTTTCCATAGGAGGTACCTACTAGGATTATGTTCGGTGTGATGTCACATTCTTTTAGGGAATGGATTTCACCGCTTAGCGTCTTATTATTATCGGTTCATTAGGAATTTTAGTTCTTTTATAGCTTATGTGATTGATTGTCTTAGAAAGGGTCATTTTATTTTTATTGACGAAGTTGAGTGTGTTTTCACTCTTGAGAAAGACAAACTCACTAGTTCTCACATACTAGCGTTGCCCTCCTTTGAGAAGTTTTTTGAGGTAGATTGTGTAATGCCCTGAATCTTCCCTTCCCTGTCCTTCTTGGTGGAGATTGTGCATGAACGTATAGCATCTTAGTGTGAAGAGGAATTAGCTTAGCTTGAGTTGATCAATGGCCTAATCCGAGAAATGTTTAAGAAAATGTAAATGGAATATGAACACTTTTATGGTTATACATGGATGGGAAATGGTTCAAATAATGTGAGGGTTGTGTCCAGGAGCTTGTGACATTGTCTAGAGGCTAAAAAAGAAGTAAAACACTTTACACAACAAATGTCCAAGTCGTATAACTTGGGTGTGTAACATAAAAAGGTTGGGGGAAGACTGCCCAAGAGCTGGAAGTCGGTTTGGCTAAAAATAGGCAGTAAATGCCCATGTTCTGCAGCGTTACGGCGTATATGATCAAACTTGCTTAAAATGACCCAATTCTTGGGCTTTTGATTTGGGGTTTGGGGTGCAAACAACCTAGGCTTATTCTAAGGTCTCTTAGCTCGGGAAATTTAGAAAAGAAAGCACATTTTATCCATTTCCAAAGGGAGAAAGAAGGGAGGAGAAGAAGAGGGTTTGGAGAGGAAGATTTGGCCACCGGAGGAGAACCGTGCATCCGATCGTTGAGCAGTTTGCGGCTGCGTAATCAGTGCGAGATCTTCGAGACCCCTCAATGCCTTGAGAAAAGGTGATTCCCTGAGAGAGAGTTTAGAAGCAAGGGTTATGTTTATCGTGGCGGACACGATAACGATCGAGACCCCTAGTGAAACAGAGATTACTGATCCGGATGTTCGTCAGCAGATGGATGATTTCATAGACATTCTGCTTGAGCATCCTGATGAGCTTCCCCCATTGAGGGACATCCAGCATGTCATCGATCTGATCTCAGGGTCATCGTTGCCCAATCTCCTACATTATCGTCTGAATCCGACTGAGCATGCTGAGCTAAAACAAAAAGAGGATGATCTTCTGCGGAAGAAGTTTATACGAGAGAATCTGAGTCCCTTTGTCGTAGCAGCCCTTCTTACTACGAAAAAGGACGGGAGCTGGCGCATGTGCATTGATAATCGTGCCATAAAATAGATCACGGTAAAGTATGATTTTTAATTCCCCGTCTCGATGATCTCCTGGACTCGATGGTTGGTGCCCAGATCTTTTTGAAGATCGACCTTCGTAGTGGGTACCATCTGATAAGAGGTAGAGAGGGGGATGAGTGGAAAATAGACTTCAAGACGAAGGACAGCTTGTATGAGTGGCTAGTTATACCGTTTGGATTATTGAACGCGTCGAGCACGTTCATGAGGGTTTTGCAGTCCTACATGGGCTAATTCTTGGTAGTATATTTTGATATACAACCAGGGCCGCATCGAGCGCTTGCGCCATATTCGTCTGGTGTTCGAGCTCCTCTGAAAGGAGCATCTTTACATCAACTTGAAAAAGTGCTCGCTCATGTCCACATCTTTACACTTCTTAGGTTATGTGGTTTCGGCACTGGTATATCTGTTGACCCTGACAAGGTCAGGGTGATTCGTGAGTGGCCCATCCCAACGAACATTCACGAGGCCAAGTCTCTGCATTGAGTGGGTTGTCTTTGCTTTCAAGAAGTGTCTCGAGAATGCTAAAGCAGTAAAGTTCACCTCCACAATCGTTTTGGGAAACTGGCTTATGACTTGGTTCTCATAAAAAGCCCAGAGTGGATGATGGGATAGAGCAACGGGTTTTAATGTGTTCTTGTAAGACCAAGCCTCTGCACTGACGGTCGAGATCAGCTCCCTCCTTGCACGTTGGCCTAGCAACCTCCCGGTTGCATTTTTCACCCGACTGGAGGAATTATCAAGAACGGGTTTGGACGCCAACCTCCCAAATTCGACGAAGGGTCGACTTAACAAAGAGACGGAACATTGAATCAAGGCGTCATCGGTCTCTGAAAAGACTAAAGTCATGTTTTTAGCGTCTTCTAGCTTGCGAAGCAAGAAGAATCGTTGCGTCTGGTCAATACTTGGGTGAGGATAACCCACCAGGCATTGATAGGTGACTAGGCAAAGGCATTCTAGGAGGTGAGAATCTGAAATAGGATGGAGGCCTCGAGAGTGCGCATCCCGCGGTACCCCCCGACTGTCATTCTTTATCTTTGGGTCCCCTCTGTTCCTTGCCGGTCGAAATAGGATGTAGGCCTCGCATTGATTGGCAAACGAGCAAACATATATGATGAGTTCTTTGTGCGAATATGCAGGTGCGAGCATGTAGGTGTGAATATGCAAGTATGAGCATGCAGGTGCGAGCATGCAGGTGCAAATATGCAGGTGCGAGTATGCATATGCGAGTATGCGAGCATGGGATGCACGTAGCGAACACTCAATACTCTCACGCATATGAGCCTAGCGAGTATCGAAGACAGACGAGCATAAAAAGCAACTATCGAGCAAAAGACTTCTTTTTTCATATATATGTGGCGAGCATTACATTACAAAAAGGAGCAATTGCGCCTTGTATAAAGGTTCGTCCAAAAAAAATGTTTATCTATTTACAGTCTAAAGCATGTCTGTACGCAGGAGGTCTTCCGCCGACTAAGTATCATCATCGCTAGCATCGGCTTCATCATCGTCCTCGTCCTCGATCACGGCGTCAGCTTCTACCTCATCCTCGTCTTCGTCATCCTCTTTGTCCTCACCGTCTTCGCCATCCTCGTCATCTTAATCTTCGTCAGTATCAGTAGTGGAGGACAGGACGCGGTCGGGCGAGTTGGATTCTTCGGCGAGCAAGCTCGGGATGAGGTTCATCACTGTAAGGTCAGAGGCCTCCGAATCAAGGTAGCCATCGACCATCAGCTTGGCGAGGACGGCATTCCCCGTCGCCCGCGCGATGCCACGACGAATCGCAGGCAGCTCATCGCCATGAAAGTGGATTCTCTTGCCAACTCCGGGAGGGACCGCTGGTGTGGGCTGCTGCTCGGGTGGGCGAGTTTTGAGCTCGACATTCCACACCTAAGCTGCCTCCAAAGTCGTCTCGGTGTCCGCGAGCTCCTGCTCCAGATGGAACACCTTCGTCGTCTCAAGCACGGCTTCCGCAAGTAACAGCAATAGTCATCAGCATGACCATCAAAGAGGCGACTATGCAGATATCGCGCATCTGAACCAGGGTTACCTTATAAACTTTGCATTGGGCAGCCTTGGGCCCCAGCTCCAAAATCCTCTTACTCGGCACCTTGACCTGTAGCTGGGCCTTGAGCAATCTCCTCGCAGTGTAGTGGCCTAGCTCGATAACTTGCAGGAAAGAGAGAGCGGTTTGGTTCGCGAGTTCTTCCGCGCCGACATCCTACAGCGATTTGGCGTCTGCGCGACCATAGAGGCGACATCATACGCCTCGCATCTATCCTCCCAATCCTCCGACTAGGCGGGCAAGTTGGTGCTCAAGGTCACCTTATGCTCGCCCTCATCCCAGGTCACCAGCAGGCGACCGTAGGCATCCTCGCCGTCGTGTACTAGTTCATCGTTCGGATGAAGGTAAGGCTTGCCAGCCTCAAAAGAATCGGCCTTCTCGTTGAAGCCCTCGCGGGAGACCTTCGCCTTCTTCCTTCCAGTCACATCTTTATCAATACAACCGTCTTTTTGAACTATCGATCCAAGATATTTAAAACACTCACTACGGAAAATATATTGATCACCCAACTTAATAACGAAGTCATCTCTCATTCTTATACAGTTGTACTGCTAAATTTAAGCTCTGTATACTCTGTCTTTGCCCTGCTCAACCTAAAACCCTTCTTTTCTAAAGTATCTCGCCAAGATTCAAGTTTTGCGTTTACACCCTCGCGCGTCTCATCAACCAAAACGATATCATCCGCAAACAATAAACACCAAGGTATTGCTTGTTGGATATGTCTCCCGCTCACATCATGCTAGAGTAAAATTATGATATGTTTACTTGATATTTAAAAATCAGAGTGTGTTTGCCCTAATTTTTATTGATCATGTTTGTAGTCAATTTTCATATTCACACATTTCTTTTCTCTAATTTTATGATTGTGGATCGTTATATCATATTAATCATGTGTTCAAATGTTGGCTCTATATGTGCCTGTGCGACTCCTAGGTAGATTGTCGCCTAGCGATATTCGTGAAAGTCTCCCTTGCGAGCCATATCTAAAAACAGAACTCAAATTTATCATTTAAAAACGACTTCGAGATTCCGTTTTACATCAATAACACTTGGGACTAATATAAAAGCTTAATATATGAAAAAACACATGGCTAAAAATAGATAAAATGATGAAACATTAGTATCAAATATCTATGAATCATTAATGAAACTCTACAAAAATATTTATGACCTGACCTCATTTTTACTGCAATTTTTTTCAGAAACCTTCGATACTTTCCCATTTGGGACACTGATACAGTTAGGATAGCCAGCCTCTTGCATAGAAAGCTTGTCAACTTCACTGTCAACCTATAGTTTCAATTGAAGTAGCGTATCTATGAATCATTAATGAAACTCTACAAAAATATTTATGACCTGACCTCATTTTTACTGCAATTTTTTTCAGAAACCTTCGATACTTTCCCATTTGGGACACTGATACAGTTAGGATAGCCAGCCTCTTGCATAGAAAGCTTGTCAACTTCACTGTCAACCTATAGTTTCAATTGAAGTAGCGTAACTAAAAAACAACATCAAGAACAAAGCAGATAAACATCAATTGAATAGGTAGATGAATTAATTACAATGATGAGATCACTTCCAGGTACTATGTCATCGAGTCCATAAAATATACTTTCAGTGTCTTTCTCCTAATACATAAAATAAAACATAATAATAAGAACTCAAAAGCACAGCACACGTAAACATAAGACAGAGAGTAAGGACATAAATGGAAATATGAGCTCTAAATTAACATGAAACCCTAAATTACCAAAATGATTGTACCTGAGAACTGTTCTCCTCTATATCAAGATAGTTGCAGCTGACAAGTTTTCCATTCCGTCTGTAAGTAAAGGCTATTACAATCTGCAGAAAATATCCAATGATTCTTTAGTTACAGATGTCAAACAAAAGTTGCAACAAACAAAACCATACCTCATTACCCCAAAAGCGCTGCTTCACAGCATTTCTATCCAATGTTTCAATTGATATGCCTCTTGCATTGAAGTACGCAATAAGCTAAGGATAAAAGAAATATGGTAAAAAAATTTACTGATTAGGAGCTAAAAGGAGCAAAATAAGGACACGATAGTTCAATTATCCATTAGAATTTACTAATTCACGGAAAATATTAGCGTTCAAGTAACCGGGTAAACTGGCATGGTTTCCAACCATCAAATTTATCTTACATGAGTTTTCTCCAAAGGCTCCACAATTATATCAAAAACAGAACTAAATATTAAGGCTCAGTTTGTTTGGGCATGTCAGCTCCATTTTAGTGGAATAAAAATGTCACCATAGAAATTGGTGTGCTTGATAAACCCCCATTTTGAAGCTCTAGTGCAGTAGAAAATACCAAAACTCTAGTTTGGGCTTCATTTCTTACTGTAGGGTGAGAGTTCCATTTCCCACCGAATGTGGAGCAGCATTTCTCATCAGAACTCCATTTGCCACCGGAGCCACTGACACCGCTCTCTCAAACAATGCCTAAGATGTACGAGCTTACTTGAGCAAATATGGAATTTGAAAAACAGGTCATCTAATGAGAAGCTTGTTAACATTCTCATATGGTCTATTCATTTTATACAAAGGTGAGAGTGATGTTGGGACTTGGGACCAATGTGTCCATAGAGGCTTAACTAGGCGCTGATAGGGAGCAAGAAATAAATGTGGGAAATCATAAGTTAATACTAAGAGTACTAGGGCGCCTAAGCAACGAAAACAATATTAAACAGGCGGATACTTCCATTGGTTAGATTTATTTATTGTTTCAAAGTATACATGATATGGGCCCTTTCAAGGAGAAAGTGCCTGACAAAAGGAGTTTGGTAGGGCTGGAATTCAAGAAATCGGTGTCGGTGTAGCTCGGTGGTTAGTTTGAAGGAGCTCGGTCTAAAGGAACTCCTCGAGTAGTGTGAAGATGCTCGTCTATGCACCTTAACATGGAATTGGCTTGGTATGGAAGTAGGGCGAGTGATGTACCTAGTGAAGCGTAGCTCTATGTCGATGAAGGAAGAAGTTAAATATTGTTGGCGTCAGAGAAGAACAACCGGCTTTGGTGGAACTGAAAGAGGGGATCTAAAAATTACTTGCTATCATGGTTGGAGCCGCACCAAAATAGGGAGGAATATGTAAGTTCCAAAATGTCACATCGCATGATTAAACAAACAATCGCGTTTTATAGAAGTCCTCAGATAGATAACAAACTTCAAGGATACATCTACATAAGATGTATCAAATGGAATTCCCATCCAACAAAAAAATAATGATACTCTTCCTCATTCTCTAAGACAAAGATGGGGGATTCTCCTTACCTTATTTTGTTGTCTAAATTTTTCCAGTAATCATGCTCATTCAATTTAATAGAAAGAAGCTTCAATTCAAAATCTTGCACTTCACCAGATAGCAAACCCGTGTACTACAATTCTAATACTTTTAAGTCGGACAATAAGTTCACCAAGCTGGATTTCACCATTAAAAGCAGGAATACAACTTCAAACCTACTTTTCAGAGTATTGTGGTCTAGCAACCAGTACTTATAAACAAAATTGTAAGTTGACTGCCTCACCACAGTTTCTTGATCATCGATAGATATTTCATCAAACAAGCTTGTATTCAATTATGTATTAACGATTATTATCCAAATCAATCTAGAAAATTGTTTTTATCAACACTAAATAATTGACATGCCTAAGAACTGAAATAATATCTATCTCAGTTATAATCTGGAATGAATACCTCTTTAGATAGGGGCTCTAACTGAAGATCCTCTTCTGAAATTGATCTATAATTCTGACATTTCAAGGTTTTGCCTGAACCAGATTTTTGAAGAACAATGTACTCCTCCCTATCACCAGCCTGCAAATGTATGATCACGAGTACAAATTTCAAAAACTAGGAGAATAAAGTAACTTTAACATTTTTTAGTCAATCTATGAACATCAATACCTTTGTACATCCCTTCCAACCACATTTACCCCTAAAGCAATGCCAAAAGGCCATATTTCTATGACCCCGGGCAAGGATGTAAAAGTCAAATTACAGACATTATAAGAAACAATGAGATGTCAAAATTAGTATATGCACTGCAAGTTTTTAACAAAAACATACCCATCTTCACGAATTAAAAGAGAGAGGCTTTTTTCTTTTGAATCTCCACCTTCACACTACATACAGCAATAGTAAATTGACTTAGATGTAAATATTGCAACAGTGCAGTATCGGCAAAAATGAAGCATTTGTGGAATACAAATTATATACAATTACACATATAGATATTCCAACTTCTAAGGATAATTTTACCATAATAACAGAATCACCAAATGCAACTTAGCCTAATAAGCAGCAAACATTATAAATATTGCTCTATTTGGCACTGTCCATCTGTGGCCTAATCATGAATGCCGGACAGAATGGGTTAAGGCAATAATCACCTGTGGGCATACACTGCGCATGCCCTGACCAGGTTGTGGAAGAGACTCGAATCCCAAATTCCTCAGCTTCACTTGCAGCTTCGCAAGTCTCTTGAGATCTTAAAAATTGCGTGCAAGGTGAGTAAGCAACGCCATGAGACTGAAAAAAGCTATAAAATATATATGTAACCGTACCGGGTGCAGAGGATGAAAGCGGTCTATGAGAACAAAAGTACGAGGGCTTCATGGAGAATGAAATGTGCCTGGATGAGTTTATGAGTGGCTTTACGTTGACGCGTCTGGGCTGAGAGTGGAGTTGTAGAAGGCGGCGAGAGATGACCGGAGTAGCCGCATGGCCACCGGAGAGCTTCGCAAGGATGTGACGGGAGCTGCGCATGAGGGCGGAAGAGAGTGCCTTACGGGGGAGAGGATAGCGCGACGGGGGCATACTGTGAAGAGTAGCACAGCATGATACAAGAAGCCGAAGAATCTGGTTCGCAATTTTTAAAAATGCAGGGGAGCGGTTTCTTAATTTTAGGGTTTATGACGTTGGCCGGATAATTTAGGAGTGGAGGCCGGACCCTGGTTTGCCAAAAAAAATTCCCTGGGCTAAACGCTGCCGCGCAGCGGGTAGCGCAAAAGACTCACGATCAAGCTTTTTATTTTTTCGTAACTGTTCGATCAAAAAATAAACATCTTGTATTTCACCTGCTCTCACTTTATAGAATGTTACGTGTACCTAATTATTATTCCTGGTTTACCTGTGTCCCGGTCAAGCCTAAGGAGCCTAATAAGGCTCTCTATGCAAGAGCCCGATCTGATGCCTGGCTCAAGCCTCCTTGGGAATCAGGTTTTGTCTGGTGTTCATTGGGGTGTGCCCAACTGGGAGCTGAACAGTTGTGAAACATGGCAGCCGCCCAACATTTATAGTTGACCTGGTAGCTACCCGACAGTTATAGTTGGGGCGTTATAGTTGGGGCGTTATAGTTGGGGCGGCACGGGCAGCTCCAGCTATAAATGTTGGGTTGCCAATGCCCAACATTTAAGTTTGTTTGGCTCAGTTGTTATGATCGGAGAAATAGTGGTGGGAAGTAATGATGGAATGATGATCTGTTTTGCAAAATGGTCACAAAATTTGTGAAATTATTTGGAAAAATAACCACCACTACAATGAGTTAAAAGTTCACAAAAATAATTACAATTACACAAACAAATGACAATAGATCTTAAATAAGGAAGATAAGCAGGTGATTTTTGAACTTGAAAGAATATTTTTAACAATGTTTGTGAAACAATACAAATGTAATGTAGATAGGAAACAATATACCTTACTTCACAGTTGATGCTGAAATGAGAAAGGGATGTCGTCGAAGAAGGGGAAGAGCTGCAAAAAATGATTTGTAGTGAGTGCTTTAAACTGAAAAAAGTGAGGACAAATCTTGAGAAATTGAGAAGTCTGAAGAAAAAAATGTTAGGAATTATGAGTTATATGTCCGCTCGTGTCGGGTCCGACTTGGAACGGGTTAGTGGGTTCGTGTCTTTCTAGGGCTACGCTCTACGTTGGAGGTACTATATATACATATTTCAAACTTGATAGGTATACGTAGAATACCTTGAGCGGAGCCAACCCAACATTTTCAAGGTCCGGCACCTGTTACAAATTATTAGACTGAAAAAGAACAAAAAATAGTATGCACGCATAAACAGAAAGAACGTTCAGCCACATCACAACATGTCTCAGATACAATCAGGGCACGGGCCCTAAACGCCTAGCGTCCCAAATCAAACAGAGAGCAATAAAAGTCCAAACAAACAGGTGAAATAAAAATATAGAGCTAAACAATGCTCTAAAACAGAGATACCAAAAAGAAAGAAATCTAACAATACTCTAGCTGTCAGTATCTAGAAGATCATTATGATCAAGATCCCAGTCTACCAGTGCTCCTCCTAGATCAGCAGCCCATGTAATTTCCAAAAGAGAATTTCATGTTAGAATAAATTCAATCTTTAGAAAATATACAGATATCTAGTTCTACTAAATAACGTAGCATTATCATTTTCATCATTATTAGTGTTGGCTGGGAGGACGCTTCTATAGAGAATTATAGATTAACCACAAAATCAGTTATCTGTTTCTAAATGAAACGATTAACTGACTTCTGGACGTCACAGCTATATCTGTGTTCCTATATGGAATGTCACGGTTACTGCTCTTCTAGAGTTGACTGGTACTCATCAAGTTTGGAATGGAACCAATCAACAAGAGAAAAGTCAAAACCAAGAAAGATCGTGTTATCAAGTTTGGAATAACACTCTCCTGCAAGGCAAGATAGCCGAATCCAGATAGAGTTATTAGCATCAGATTTGGAATGAAACAACTTACAGGATCCGTATTCAGCAACCAAGAGCATCAACGAAGCACAACATGCTTTCTCGACAAAGGAAATCTGATTAATCAAAACATTTGGACAAAGGCTGAACAAAGTCGCCTAATCTTGACCGAAGGTCGAACTAAATCGTCTTTAGTCTCATTTCCCCCACTGTTTTGATTAATCTGTCTTTGGGCATTCCTTTCGTCAATGGATCAGGCAGGTTATCCTTCGAACGCACATCGATCAAAGTGATAATTCTTTGTTCTTTTAGATAATTCAATAACGCATGTCTCAGCCGTACATGTATCTTCTTTGTGTTATATAGAGCATTCTTTACAACTTGAACTGCTGCTTGATTATCACAATACAAGCTCAACGAGTTGACTTGTAACCTAGACAGGGGTATGTCTAAATAAGGTTCTTGATCCAATCTGCCTCTTCACCAGCCGACGCTAAGGCAAACAACTCGGCTTCCATAGATGACAAAGTTATACAAGTCTGTCTTTTGGATTTCCAAGTAACAGTAGCTCCACCCAAGGTGAATATATATCCACTGGTAGACTTGCTGTTTCCAACTTCTGAACACCACGAGGCATCAGAGAATCCATCCACAGCAGGAGGATAACCAGTATAGCACAAGGCATGATTTTTGGTACCTCTCAGGTATCTTATCAGCCTATCAGAGAATCCATTCGTGAAAGATAAGTGATGGCGGTGTCGCGTGCTTTCGGTCGTCGATCGTGTGAGTTCCGGTGGTCGGTTTCTTCGGAGGAGGAGAGATTTGGAAAGCTCTCGTCGAGATCTACGCGTACGTGGTAAGTATTTCCCGTTTCTTGGATTTTTGGACGTCAGGGTTTGAGGTTTTGACCCTCTTTTGTCCTGAAAAGTTTTAGGATTCGTTGCTTAGGAGTTCTTGAGGCCGATCCTCATCAACGGAGCGCTCAGAGCGTCCGATTTTGGGAGTTTCGAGGCAAGTGGTGATTTTTCCCTTGCTCGGAGCGCTCGAAGGGAAGCGACTCGTAGCAGGATTTCGACGGAGCTCCAGCCTATAGGAGGAGATGAATGGAGGAGAAAAGTTAGAAATGAGAGGAGGTCTGGGGTCCTGTTTATAGGCTCTCGGGGGTGGTTACAGTACTTATGTGGCTATCTGCACACCGTAATCACCCAAATGACTAAATACAGACCATTTTTAATATTGTCGAGGGCGTGCATTTTTGTATATATTTTTACAAAGCGCATACCATAATTATTTCAATTGCTGGCCCCCACCAATAATTGTAGTTATGTCAGTTGTTACGCGGGTGGTTACCCACGAAACGAATGACGATGATCAAAGAAGGGCGATCAGATGGAGAAGAGGGGGCTGATGTTTGTGGTTTCTAGGAGGCGAGTCCCGCGGCGGCGGATGACTGTCGGGGGAGGAGGGAGAGGCGGGGTGCACCGTCCAGGAAGGTCGGGCGCCGGCTGCGTCTAGCGGTCGCGGCCAGCCAGGGTGGTCGTCGGCGGAACCAGCAGCGCTTCGCGATCGCTGTCATACGGTCGCGAGGCGTGGCCGGGGAGCCCGATCACGACATCGGTCGTGCCTCGCCGTCGCGGTCATGCATGTTGAAACCAGAAATTGGTCTCTGTGGAGTTCGGGGTCTCAAAAGAGGGGTGACCTCACACCTACTACACTCGGGGGAACGTCACGGACCAAAGTCTTGGGAAACTAGGAATAGACCCTCGGCTCTAGCGTGGAGGTCCCACCACATACCCGGAATGTCACAAGAGCACTTCCCCTCCCTCACCAATGGCTGAGCTGGGTACCTTGGAGAGCTCTCTCAACTCAACCAAGAAGAAGAAATCAAGGGAGGAGGAAGACAAAAACTCATCCCTCCAAAGGTACTCAAGGGGATCTATTTATAGTTTTTCCAAGCATGGGGGCAAAAATGTCCAAAATACCCCTACGACCAATTGACCTTGAGCCAATAGCAAACCTCCACACCAGGGGGTAACGAGGTAACTCCACCCCAAGGGCACAATGGTAAGAGCATGGCCAAAAGAAGACCCGGGCGAGCCTGCGGCCTAGGGGGCGAGCTAGCGGCATGGGGAGCTCGGCGGCCTGGGGTGAGCTCGGCGGCCTGGGGGTACTCGGCGGCCTGGGGGGTACTCGGTGGCCTGGGGGAGTACTCGACGGTCTGGGCGGTACTCGGCGGCCTGGGGGGTACTCGGCGGCCGGGGTAGTACTCGGCGGCCCGGGGGTACTCGCGGCCTGGCAGGTACTAGGCGGCCTGGGGGTACTCGGCGGCCTGGGTAGTACTCGGCGGCCTGGGGGGTACTCGGCGGTCGGGGTGGTACTCGGTGGCCTGGGTGGTACTCGGCGTCCTAGGGGGAGCTGGGCGAGCTCGATGCTGGGTGACCCCCCGAGGGGGCCGGGGGAGAAAAATATTTCCTCCCCCAACTAGTGTAAAACACATATCCATACTAAATTGGCCTCCAAGAGTGCAAAACTCTCAAAAAAGCTTAAAACTGCACGATCAGTCTCGCGCCTGCCGGAAGGACCCTACTCGGCGAATACGGGGTTATACACAATCTCTACTCTTTTCGAGGTTGGCACAAGCTCAGAAAGAAACATCCTACCCAACATATTCACTGAGTGGCCTCTTCTCGCGGTTTGAAAGATACTTGACCTCTCCGGGGAGTCGACCTGTCATGCCAGCTAATGGGAGCCTGGGTGACGAGATATCCTCGAGGTGAAAACACTTAGCCTCCCGAGGGGTCAACCTGTCATGCCAGCTAATGGGAGTCTGGGTGACGAGACAACCCCGGGGTGAAAACACTTAGCCTCCCGAGGGGTCAACCTGTCATGCCAGCTAATGGGAGCCTGGGTGACGAGACAACCTCGGGGTGAAAACACTTAGCCTCCCGAGGGGTCAACCTGTCATGCCATTAATGGGAGCCTAGGTGAGGAGACAGCCTCGGGGTGAAAACACTTAGCCTCCCGAGGGGTCAACCTATCATGCCAGTTAATGGGAGCCTGGGTGACGAGACAGCCTCGGGGTGAAAACACTTAGCCTCCCGAGGGGTCAACCTGTCATGCCAGCTAATGGAAGACTGGGTGACGAGACACCCTCGGGGTAAAAACACTTAGCCTCCCGAGGGGTTGACCTGTCATGCCAGCTAATGGGAGCCTGGGTGACGGGACAGCCTCGGGGTGAAAACACTTAGCCTCCCGAGGGGTCAACCTGTCATGCCAGCTAATGGGAGCCTGGGTGACGAGACGGCCTCAGGGTGAAAACACTTAGCCTTCCGAGGGGTCAACCTGTCATGCCAGTTAATGAGAGTCTTGGCGACGAGACAGCCTCAGAGTGAAAACACTTAGAATCAACGAGAGGTACCACCGGACCTGCTAGCTAGTGGGAGCCTGGCAGTGGGACCGTCATCGGAGCAAAGGACTTGGACTTCCACGAGAGGTACCACTGGACCTGCCAGCTAGTGGGAGCCTGGAAGCGGGACCGTCATTGGAGCAAAGGACTTGGACTTCCACGAGAGGTACCACCGGACCTGCCAGCTAGTGGGAGCCTGGCAGCGGGACCGTCATCGGAGCAAAGGAACTTGGGCTTCCACGAGAGGTACCACCGGACCTTCCAGCTAGTGAGAGCCTGACAGTGGGACCATCATCGGAGAAAAGGACTTGAAATTCCACGAGAGGTACCACCGGACCTGCAAGCTAGTGGGAGCCTGGCAGCGGGACCGTCATAGGAGCAAAGGAACTTGGGCTTCCACTAGAGGTACTACCAGACCTGCCAGTTAGTGGGAGCCTGGCAGCGGGACTATCATCGGAGCAAAGGACTTGGGCTTCCACGAGAGGTACCACCAGACCTGCCAGCTAGTGGGAGCCTGGCAGCGGGACCGTCATCGGAGCAAAGGACTTGGGCTTCCACGAGAGGTACCACCGGACCTGCCAGTTAGTGGGAGCCTGGCAGCGGGACCGTCATCAGAGCAAAGGAACTTGGGCTTCCACGAGAGGTACCACCGGACCTGCCAGCTAGTGGAAGCCTGGCAGCGGGACCGTCATCGGAGCAAAGGAACTTGGGCTTCCACGAGAGGTACCACCAGACCTGCCAGCTAGTGGGAGCCTGGCAGCGGGACCATCATCGGAGCAAAGGGAGTTGGGCTTCCACGAGAGGTACCACCGGACCTGCCAGCTAGTGGGAGCCTGGCAGCGGGACCGTCATCAGAGCAAAAGAACTTGGGCTTCCATGAGAGGTACCACCGGACATGCTAGCTAGTGGGAACCTGGCAGCGGGACCGTCATCGAACCAAAGGACTTGGGCTTCCACGAGAGGTACCACCGGATCTACCAGCTAGTGGATGCCTGACAGCAGGACCATCATCGGAGCAAAGGGCTATGACTTCCTCAAGGTATCCTCAACCCATCCAGCCAGTGAGAGCTTGGCATGGGGAGGTTCTCTTGGGGGGGACTAAGCATCTCAACCAAACCTTACCAAATCCAACATCCTCCAAAGGGGAAAATATGATGGGTTACATGACTCCCCCCCCCCCCGACTCAACTGGTTGGGGGCTGAACTCATTACAACATAAGAAAAAATGCAAGATTTTGCCGAGGCGAGGCTTCTTCAGGGGGCATGGACATGATGGTTGTCATCCTTCTCCTCGGATACCTCCATCTGGCTCAAGCTCTCCATGATCTTCTCCATCTCCTCTGCCTTGGCCAACCAAGAGATGGTGTTGACGACCGTGACATAGCACTGCCTCGCCATCCTAGAGTCTCCCTTGACTCTGACCTGGATCCATCCTGAACTGAACTTAAGGCATTGGTGGAAAGAAGACGACACATAACTGAAGGTGCTGATGAGGGGCCTTCCGAATAGAGTGTTGTAGCTGCTTGGAGCGTCAATTATGACAAACCGGCAGTTCCTTGACGTCCCTCCCAACTTTACTTGGAGTCCTACTCTGCCTTCCACCCTCCTTCCTCTCCCCTGAAAATCCGAACAGGGGTCCGTCTGAGGCCAACACCCTCCTTGGCTCCACCTTCATCTCGTCAAACGCCTTCTTGAAAATGACGTTGACGGAGCTCCCGTTATCAACCAAGATCCGAGAGACGGTGTAGCCTTTGATGACTGTCTTGATGACCAGTGCATCGCAGAATAGATCTTCATGGTCTGACAGGTCTTTCACCGAGAAGGTGATCTTCTCTTCCGGTGGCGGGGTCTGGGATGTCGAAGCGACGCTCCGTCGGTACATAATATGAAGGCACGTCTTCCGAGTGGCCTCGATCCCCACTCTACCGTGGATCACTGTTATTCCTCCTCGGTGTCCTTCATCGGTCTAATCCTCACATATGTCTTCCTCCCCCACTCGGGGTGGAACCTCTTCGACCTGCGCCGGCGGCTGAGGCTGGGCAGGGCCTCTCGCCCCACTCACCTCTAGGAACTCAGGGCAGGTAGCTGTGGCGTGACCCTCCGCCTGGTGGAAATCACAGTACGGCAATACTGTAACATCCTGACTTTTATTGGGCCACCAAAGCCCTAGTGGGCCCAATAAAAGTGACCCGAGCCTCTATCTGTGACCCGGTATGAGGCAACCCTAGGCAGGGTATTGAGCTAGGGAACTCCGAATCGAGTTCTGTCAGTTCTTGTGGCCTCGTATAGTCAATACGAGTGCATCGAAACTCGTTCAGTTGAACTCCGCGATCGTATAGTGGATGTGATCATTCCTCGTAAAACGCAACGAGAGCGAGATTTTGGATATCGAGCTAGAGAACTCAGATTTGAGTTCTGTCAATTCCTATGACTTCGTATAGTTGATACGAACGCATCGGAACTCGTTGTGTCGTGATTCGAAGCCTAACGATCATCATGAGCGTTTTGACCGTTTTAGCACGCTGCGACGCGCAAATTTCGGACTTTCGCCAAACGGACTCGGATTCAACCCCAGTCAGTGGCATTGGACTTGTATGGTCAATACGAAGTCAACAGAAGTCGTTCCGATTAATTTCGACGACAATTGGTCAACTCGTGGTCAAATCAAGCATAACCGTGCACCAAAAAGCGTGTGCACACCAATTATGACACGTCACCTAAACTTTGACCCGACCCCGATGACTTGGACCCACATTGACTTTGACCAACAAGGGGGACCCACCCTAGGGTTGACTTGGTCAAACCCTCCTAAAAATTCACTTTTTGGATTTTTCTCCAAACAAGGGGCCCACCTCCTCTCCAAAGGAGGATGGCCCATGCCCCCTCACTCTCCTTGGGCCCCCCCAACCAGCAATGAAGCCTAGGATAGGTGGAGGCCCACCCCACCCCTCTTCTCCTCTTTTTCCCCTCTCTTCCCAAAAGGCCCAGGCCCATAAAGGGCCTCATTCATTTTCCCCACATGGGGGAAAATGAGAGACCTCCAGCTGTCTTTAGACCGCTGGAGGGTGGGATTAATCCCTCCCTAAGGAGGGATTAGTCTCACACCACCCAAAGGGAGGGAGCTCCCCCTCCCCCTCCCTATAAAAGCCACCCCACCCCCTCTCTTTCCCTCACACCTCTCAAAGCAGCCTGCTCCCCCTTCTCCCCCTCTACCGGAGCTCTGGTGGTCGGAAAAAGCCAAGCCGATGAGCTCCTCCCCCTCCACTACCACCTTGAGCCATGTCTGACCAAGCCGGCCCCTCCCAAGCCCGCCAAACATAGGTGGAAGCCTTCTCCCTCCCCCTTCTTCATTTTGAACGTTTTGCATGGCGCCCTCGGCAGCCGGAGCGCCGCCGCCGTTCTCCCCTTCCCTCCCGTTTAAAATAATAATAAAAAAAGCTCCGGCGATGGCCGGCGACGGCAGGCCGTCGGACCACCGCCGAAGGGAGCGCCCACCCCCGGGCAGTCGGCCGGGGGCGGAGCCACGGCCGGCCGATGGCCGGCCGGCGACGGGGAAAGCCCATAAGGGCGGCAGATTCATTCCAGCGGGGGGGGGGGGGAAGAAGATGTACAGTAATTTTCTTTTATAAATTATATTATTATAATATTTATTATAATATTATAATATAATAATGAAGGGTTTTATTTTTCAGAGGATAAAATAGAGCACTCATGAAAAAGTCTTGAACATGAAAGTTGTTTTCCTTGATAATGGCAGTCTCCACAAAAAGTTTTAGATTTTTTAGAGTTGATTTGGTATTTTTAAAAGCCCAAACAAAATTTGTTTGGCCAAATTAAAGGCCCAAAATAATTTGAAAAATTACAAAAAAAATTACTAGGCTCATTTTAGGCTCTCTTAAGGGTTGTATCAAAATTTTGGATCATGAGGACAAGTTTTGATATTTTTCCCATATTATGGAAGCCTAGAATCGCGCCCGGTAAATATTACGCTCATTTTCTTCGAAAATGAAAATTGGGGCGCGACTATCCTCTCTAATTTAATTAATAAATTTTAAGTTATCGTATCGACAAGAGTGACTGAGGCAAGTGACCAAGCTCCGTGTGTTCCGAGACTTTGAGAAACCGTCGAGCGCCTCGACTCTCGGATGATTTGGGCATGCTCGAAAAGTGAGAGTACGAGCAGCAAGTTGCGAATTATTCTCGATAAATAATGAGGGTATAACTCCTGATAAGCCCCTGATCCGATTAAGTCGTGATTAATAAGGCGCAACCAAATCAAAATCGGACCTTAATAATGAGTGTAACCCAAGGAAACCCTTTAAAAATTGAGATGGAACTGAATCTCTCTTGAGAACGGAGATGGAATTGAAGCCTCCTGAATGGAGAGATTGGACTATTAACCATTTTCTTTATGATTATTCCAGTCTTACAATGGTCTAGTTCATTTATTCTTTTCAATTCAGTTCTACTCCAGTCTCGTACTGGTCAAGTACTTTTAATTCAACTATACTCCAGTCTTGTACTGGTCAAGTACTTTTAATTCAGCTATACTCCAGTCTCATACTGGTCAAGTACTTTTAATTCAGCTATACTCCAGTCTCGTACTGGTCAAGTACTTTTAATTCAGCTATACTCCAGTCTCGTACTGGTCAAGTACTTTTAATTCAGCTATACTCCAGTCTCGTGCTGGTCAAGTACTTTCAATTCAGCTCTACTCCAGTCTCGTACTGGTCAAGTACTTTTAATTCAGCTATACTCCAGTCTCGTACTGGTCAAGTACTTTTAATTCAGCTATACTCCAGTCTCGTACTGGTCAAGTACTTTCAATTCAGCTCTACTTCAGTCTCGTACTGGTCAAGTACTTTTAATTCAGTATCACTCCAGTTTCGTACTGGTCGCGTTTCATTTTAGCACTTTAAATAAGCAGCATAAACACCGTGTTTGTCCTCATTGCAATTTACTATTATAATCTTGGGTTCTGCTCTGACGAGCAATCGTTATTAAGGTTGAGCCTTAGTTGGGGATAACCGGAGTTGAGGTATTCCTCCAAGTCTAGCCCCAAATAAAGCGCTCTCACGCTCCTTGTCAAAAGTAGAGCCAAGTGCTGCCGCCCGAAGTTTGAAGTCTAGTAGGGCAGGCCGACGTAGACCCGGTGTGTATTATGTTTGTTGTTGATTGATTGTTTGTAAATTGCTTGCGGTGAAATAGTGGCGGGTCAGTCCCTTCCGCAGACCGTTCGTACCGGTGCGGGAAGGTTGACGACTCAAGGCGACAGGGAGATGAGTACCACGGGTGACCGGCCGTTTTATTCCCCGTCAGGTTTTCCTCCGCTGGTTGGCCAAAATGATTCGTTGGATGTCGCTCATATCCAAGAGTACACCAGGTTGTACGTTAGAGCTTGGGGTTGTGCGGTACGATCACCCCCAGAAGTGGCAGGACTGTCCACTGTCACCGACGGCCACATCGGTGAGGCCCGCGGGGCTCGCTACCCTGCTGGAACAGAAACGGTCCAAGCTATGTCGACATAGGGTTTGTGTGCGCGACTATGAATGCCTGTGATAGAATTCAGGGTATGAAAACCTATTGTTCTGATGAGCTAGTAGAGCATTGTTAAACCATTTTATACTATTGCCATTTTTTCCGGTTACACTGCACTCTTTTATATTTGCTCCTAGTTGTTCATATATGAAATGTTGTGCTAACCCTCTCTTGTTTCGGCTATTTACTTCTGTTGGGTGGGTGCATGCTCGTCCCCAGTATGTGGATCCGGGGAGGAGATTTGTTTCCTCTTAGCTCTGTGACTAACGGTTATTTGATTAACCATTCACAGGAGATGGAGCACCGTAGCGACCCGCTGCCGCAGGAGATTACGTCAGCAGCTAGGTCTACTCGAGCAGATGCACCCCCGCCGTCCCCAGAGTTTAGAGACGTGAGTCCCATCGAGCAGCATAGAGAAAGAGTATATGAGGATTATATGTAGCACATGTATAGCCCACGAGCTTATATAGTACTTAGGCTTCGGCCCTAGCACCGCTGTGATTTTGATACGTAATATATAAATCTGCAATGGTTTCCTGTTAATGCTTCTGCTATATTCTGATGGGTTGTGAATGTTATGATTCGAGCCGAGCAAGGCGACCAACTAGTGCTTGGATCGGGTGTGACGTTTCCCCTATGAGCACTGGGTGAGCGTCTTGGGCCAGTAGTACCCCCTCCGGCCGACCCGGGCAAAAGGTAGGGGGTACTACAAATGGATCAGAGCGATCACGATTCTTCCTTGTGGAGCAGTCTTAGGATCCCTTCGTCCTTCGCTTCGTTTTAGGTTCTGGACGAACCTTGCATCGGAAGCCTGGTGGACCCTAGTGTAGAGGCTTGGGGATTCTAGACTGTACGATAGTATGCCCATTGTACAACCCCGTATCTAGTGAGTGAGCTAACAGGAGCCGATCCGGCCGGCCCAGACCGCCCCCGAGCCCCAGGCGAGTTCAGCAGGGTATGCCGAGCCCAGCATGCCGAGTACGGGCTCGTCAATCGTCGGGTCGAGCTCGAAGATCGTGGAGCCGAGCCCGACGAGAGGAAGCCATTCATCGTGGGGCCGGCCGAGTACGTGCTCGTCTAGAGCCAAGGGGTTGACGAGTGCCAACGCGACCGTCATCTGCGAGCAGGGGCTTTGGGCCCAACTTTCCCAGGTCTGAGGCGAGGCGAGCCAGACCGCGGCGCTGAGAGAGGCGAAGCTCACTCGCCGCTTTTCACCTCGGCGCAGGGGGGAGCCTTCTCGCGCCCGTACTCGCCACCCCCGCTCAATGGGCTCTTCTCAGGGCCGGCTCGCCCTTCAGTTGTGGGGTGTTTTTACCATATTACCCCCTTTGGATTGCCTATAGTCCTCGAAAACAGTGATGGCTGGATATTTGCAGACCATCTTTTCCTATAAATAGGACCCAAGGGGTACCTCAGAAGACACGCTTTCTTGTGCCCGGTCTTTTAGCGCTTTTTGAGGTACCTTAGCTTCAGCACTTGGCTAAGGAGGGGAAGCGCTCTAAGATCTTCCGGGTGTGTGGTGCGACCTCCGTGCTGAAGCCTTGGGTCTGTTCCCGGTCCTTCTCCCTTATCACTTGGGCTTGTGAGTAGAGAAGTAAGTGTGTGATCACCCCTTCCGCAAGGGTCGGACTCCACAGGGACCGATTTTTCGGTTTCAACACCCATACACCGTTGTTTCCGCTTTGTCTGTCGTTTTTGCAAATCCACTACTTTTGCAAAATACTGACACTCTTTCCTGTTACTTCTCCAGATACCGGAGGACAGTAACGGGGGATCCTCGTCTAGAGGATATGTTCCAGCTACCCCACTGTTGAAGCCAAAAATGACCGAAGCCAAAATCGACTTCTGTGGAGTTCGACCCTTGGGGAAAGGGGTGACCTCACACCTACTATGCTCGGAAGAACGTCACGGACCGAAGACTTAGGAAGCTATGAACTGACCCTCGGCTCTAGCGTGGAGGTCCCACCTCACACCCAGAAGACCTTTGAGGTCTCCCCCTCCCTAGCCAATTGAGCTAGGTGCCTTGGAGGAAAGCCAGAGAGATTTTGGTGGCTAAGGAAAGAATGACAAGTCTTCCCCCAAGGCACCCCCCAAGGGTCTATTTATAGTTTTTCCAAGTCCTGGGGGTAAAATGACCAAAATGCCCCTGGGGCAAAAATGCCTCCAGCCAATAGAAAACCTCCACACCGGGGGGCAAAACGGGAAAAACCACCTCGGGGGTAGAACGGTAACATCAGGAGATCACGCCCGCCGGCCAGCCCCCCCTGGTCGGTCTCGCCCGGCCTGACCGCGAGGCCGCGAGGCAGGGGCGAGAACCCGGCCCCGGGCCGGTCTCGCCCCGCCTGCCCTCGCCTGGCCGCGAGGCAGGGGCGAGAACCCGGCCCCGGACCGGTATCGCCCCGCCTGCTCTCGCCTAGCCGCGAGGCAGGGGCGAGAACCCGGCCCCGGGCCGGTCTCGCCCCGCCTTCCCTCGCCTGGCCGCGAGGCAGGGGCGAGACCCGGCCCCGGGCCGGTCTCGCCCTGTCTGCTCTCTCCTAGCCGCGAGGCAGGGGCGAGAACCCGGCCCCGGGCCGGTCTCGCCCCGCCTGCTCTCACCTAGCCGCGAGGCAGGGACGAGAACCCGGCCCCGGACCGGTCTCGCCCCGCCTGCCCTCGCAGGGGCGAGAACCCGACCCCGGGCCGGTCTCGCCCCGCCTGCCCTCGCCTAGCCGCGAGGCAGGGGCG
Organism: Platanthera zijinensis; assembly: GCA_039513925.1. Taxonomy (NCBI): domain Eukaryota; kingdom Viridiplantae; phylum Streptophyta; class Magnoliopsida; order Asparagales; family Orchidaceae; genus Platanthera; species Platanthera zijinensis. The sequence goes on from CM077080.1 coordinate 12,740,439, forward strand.
AGAACCCGGCCTCGGGCCGGTCTCGCCCCGCCTGCCCTCGCCTGGCCGCGAGGCAGGGGCGAGAACCCGGCCTCGGGCCGGTCTCGCCCCGCCTGCCCTCGCCTGGCCACGAGGCAGGGGCGAGAACCCGGCCCCGGGCCGGTCTCGCCCCGCCTGCCCTTGCCTAGCCGCGAGGCAGGGGTGCGCCTCTGGACTCCGGCCGGTCCCGCAGCTTCCCCTCACGCCTATCATGCCGGGACGGGTGTCTGCCTACTCGCCCCCCCCGCCCCTCAAAGGGGCTCAAAAGCTTAAAACTTACTAGCATGCCTTATGCCTTGCTTGGGTCCTCCCGTCGCGAATACGGGGTTGTACACAATCCCCGCTCTTTTCGAGGTTGGTACAAGCTCGGAAAGAAACATCCAACCCAACGTATTCACTGAGTGAAGCTTGCTCTCGCGGTATCGAAAGACTGAGGCCTCTTCCGAGGGGTCAACCTGCCATGCCAGCTGATGAGAGCCTGGGTGGCGAGACCCCCTCAGGGTAAAAAGATCTAACCTCCTGGGGGGGTCATCCTGCCATGCCAGTTGATGAGAGCCTGGGTGGCGAGACCCCCTCAGGGTAAAAACGCTTACCCCCTGGGGGGGGGGGGGTCAACCTACCATGCCAGCTGATGAGAGCCTGGGTGGCGAGACCCCCTCAGGGTAAAAGGATCTAACCTCCTGGGGGGTCAACCTGTCATGCCAGCTGATGAGAGCCTGGGTGGCGAGACCCCCTCAGGGTAAAATGATCTAACCTCCTGGGGGGTCATCCTGCCATGCCAGCTGATGAGAGCCTGGGTGGCGAGACCCCCTCAGGGTAAAAAGATCTAACCTCCTGGGGGGGTCATCCTGCCATGCCAGCTGATGAGAGCCTGGGTGGCGAGACCCCCTTAGGGTAAAAACGCTTACCCCCTGGGGGGGTCAACCTACCATGCCAGCTGATGAGAGCCTGGGTGGCGAGACCCCCTCAGGGTAAAAGGATCTAACCTCCTGGGGGGGTCAACCTGCCATGCCAGCTGATGAGAGCCTGGGTGGTGAGACCCCCTCAGGGTAAAAAGATCTAACCTCCTGGGGGGGTCATCCTGCCATGCCAGCTGATGAGAGCCTAGGTGGCGAGACCCTCTCAGGGTAAAAAGATCTAACCTCCTGGGGGGGTCATCCTGCCATGCCAGCTGATGAGAGCCTGGGTGGCGAGACCCCCTCAGGGTAAAAACGCTTACCCCCTGGGGGGGGTCAACCTGCCATGCCAGCAAATGAGATCCTGGGTGGCGAGACCCCCTCAGGGTAAAAGGATCTAACCTCTTGGGGGGGTCAACCTGTCATGCCAGCTGATGAGAGCCTGGGTGGCGAGACCCCCTCAGGGTAAAAAGATCTAACCTCCTGGGGGGTCATCCTGCCATGCCAGCTGATGAGAGCCTGGGTGGCGAGACCCCCTCAGGGTAAAAAGATCTAACCTCCTAGGGGGTCAACCTGCCATGCCAGCTGATGAGAGCCTGGGTGGCGAGACCCCCTCAGGGTAAAAACGCTTACCCCCTGGAAGGGGTCAACCTGCCATGCCAGCAGATGAGAGCCTGGGTGGCGAGACCCCCTCAGGGTAAAAGGATCTAACCTCCTGGGGGGGTCAACCTGCCATGCCAGCTGATGAGAGCCTGGGTGGCGAGACCCCCTCAGGATAAAAAGATCTAACCTCCTGGGGGGGTCATCCTGCCATGCCAGCAGATGAGAGCCTGGGTGGCGAGACCCCCTCAGGGTAAAAAGATCTAACCTCCTGGGGGGTCAACCTGCCATGCCAGCTGATGAGAGCCTGGGTGGCGAGACCCCCTCAGGGTAAAAATGCTTACCCCCTGGGGGGGTCAACCTGCCATGCCAGCAGATGAGAGCCTGGGTGGCGAGACCCCCTCAGAGTAAAAGGATCTAACCTCCTGGGGGGGTCAACCTGTCATGCCAGCTGATGAGAGCCTGGGTGGCGAGACCCCCTCAGGGTAAAAAGATCTAACCTCCTGGGGGGGTCATCCTGTCATGCCAGCTGATGAGAGCCTGGGTGGCGAGACCTGTAAGAAGCGAACTAAAACAAGCCGGAAATGGTATAACTGAAATTTTATTATCAGAAAAAGGTATCTATTACAAAGGTATGGCATCCCTTATATAGAATGGAGGAGAGAAGAGAGAATACAAATAAGAGATGTGGGACTAAAACTATACAAAAAATCTGGGCGGCTAGAACAACAGACCGGAACAAGCCGCGCGGTTAGACAGATAGGCTAACCGCTCGGCCACTGCCAGAGAGAGAGACAAGCCGCCATGTGAGACCGTTAGACCGCCCGGTCTCCTAGTTGCCAGTAACAGACCGCTAGACCGCTTGGACCTCAGACCTCAACACAGCAACCAAACCGCTGAAGGCAAACCGCCAGACCGCCCGGTCAATAACCCGCCAAGCCAGACCGACAGACCGCCCGGTCTCTACCTCCAACACTCCCCCTCAAGCTGGAGCATATATGTCGATCATGCCTAGCTTGTCACATATATGAAGAAACGAGGCGGATACTGGCTTGGTGAAGATGTCAGCCAGCTCTTTTTCAGACGTGACGAAGGGAGTGCAAATTTGTTCCTTCAGAATCTCTTCACGAATGAAATGACAGTCGACCTCAATGTGCTTGGTTCTCTCATGGAAGACTGGATTTTTGGAGATGTATATAGCAGCCTTGTTGTCACAGAACATAGGTAGATGATGGTTGTAGACCTCTCCTAAATCCAACATGAGAGCCCGTAGCCATTTTAGCTCGCAAGTGGTCGATGCCATACTCCGATACTCTGCTTCAGCACTGGACCTGGAGACAACAGATTGCTTCTTGCTCTTCCAACTTACCAGATTGCCCCCAACAAAGGTACAGAAACCGGAGGTAGACTTGCGGTCCCCTTTGTCATCAGCGTAACTCGCATCTGAGTAAGCTTCAACCCGCAGATGATCATTCTTCTGAAAGAGCAATCCTTTCCCAGGGGCTGCTTTGACGTATTCCAAGATCCGCAAGGCGGACTGTAGATGGCACTCCCTGGGAGCTTGCATGAATTGACTCACCTTGCCCACAGCATAGGAAATGTCGGGCCTAGTCACGGTGAGGTATATGAGCTTACCAACTAGACGCCTGTACCGCGAAGCATCTGAAAGAAGAGACGAACCATCTGTCCAGGTTTTGTCTTCTCCAACAGCCATGGGACATCGGGCAGGTTTGGCCCCAGTCAGTCCTGCTTCTTTTAAAATATCAAGAGCATACTTATGCTGAGAGAGGACTAAAGAGTTGGGCTTCCGAGAGATTTCGATCCCCAAAAAGTACTTCGGAGAACCCATATCTTTCGTGACTAGATGTTGGCGAAGATGCCGCTTTGTCAAGGCTACCCCTTCCTGGTCATCACCAGTGAGAAGAATATCATCAACATATACTGCAAGAACCACCAGTCCCGAAGAGGTTTTGCGAATAAATAGAGAGTGATCAGCAGCGCTGCGAGCAAAACCAACGACCGCCACGATGCCGCTGAACTTGTCAAACCAAGCTCGAGAGCTCTGCTTGAGGCCATAGATTGCCTTCTGTAGCCGGCATACCCGTGTCTCCCCTTGAGCAACATACCCTGGAGGTTGCTCCATGTAGACGGCCTCCTGAAGATCACCATAAAGGAAGGCATTCTTGATATCCAGCTGGGAAAGCGGCCAGTCTTTGTTGACCGCCACAGAGAGAAGGACCCGTATAGTACTGAGACGAGCCACGGGAGAGAAGGTATCAAAGTAGTCAACCCCATAGGTTTGAGTAAAGCCCTTAGCCACCAGGCGAGCTTTGTAACGGTTCACAGTGCCATCTGGGTCAAATTTGACTACAAAGACCCAGCGATAGCCAACAACATCTGTATCAACGGGAGGAGGGACAAGAGTCCAGGTACCCCGCTCTGTGAGGGTCGCCATTTCCTCATCCATGGCCAGCTTCAAGTGAGGAATGGCAAGGGCCTCCTGGTAGGAACGAGGTGTGGTAGTAGCAGAGATAGCCAGTGCAAATGCCCTGCGAGAAGGGGTAAGACGATCATATGAAACAACAGCAGCAAGGGGGTGTAGGGTACACATCCGCACCCCTTTGCGAAAAGCTACAGGAAGATCCAGGTCGGCGGGCTCCTCATCATCCAGAGCATCCGTGGCAGAGAGAGCTGGCCCAGGAGGAGAGAGCGACGGCAGCGGAGACGAGGGAGATGGAGGCGGAGAGAGAGGCGGAGGGAGAAGAGTGGGCGGAGACGGAGGAGGAGCGGATATCGCAGCAGGAGACGAGGGAACGAACGGAATAACAGGAGAATCAGAGGTGGGGGGAAGAGAAGAGGAGTCATCCGAGAAGTAGGAGGCATTCTCGAAGAAGGTAACGTCAGCGGAGACGAACTGCTTACGAAGAACAGGATCAAAGCAGCAGTAGCCTTTCTGAGTGGCCGAGTACCCCAGAAAGACACATTTGGTGGAGCAAGGGGAGAGCTTATCACGGGTGGCAGATGGGGCATGCACAAAAGCAGTGCACCCAAAGATTCGGAGAGGGAGAGGAGAAGGCTCCTTGCCTGCATAAAGGATGGAAAAAGGGGTTTTTCCCTTGAGAACGGAGGAGGGAATGTGATTGATGAGATAACAGGCAAGAAGAACAGCATAGCCCCAATATGAGCGAGGGACATGCATTTGAGTCATCAATGTGCGAGCAACATCGAGGAGGTGACGGTTTTTACGTTCCGCCACCCCATTTTGCTGGGATGTATAGACACAACTTGTCTGATGAATAACGCCATGTTCCACACAGAAAGAGGTAAAAGCATGACTTAAGTACTCTTGTGCATTATCAGAACGAAAAATTTTAATACCAACACCAAACTGATTTTTGATTAAATGATAATAGGAGGTCCATACATTAAAAAGTTCAGAGCGATCTCGTAAGAGATACACCCAAGTACATCTAGAAAAATCATCAATAAAGGTTACAAAATAAGAACTACCCCGACCAATAGTAAGGGTAGGAGCAGGTCCCCAGATATCGGAGTGGACTAGATCAAACGGACGGGTAGAGCCCCGACCTTGCTTCGGCGGGAAGGAGGAACGATGATGCTTGTCAAGTTGACATGCTTCGCAGTGGAGAGGAGTAGTGGAGGGAGGGAGGTGGGGCAGAAGCTGATGTAGAAGCCGTGGTGGAGGATGACCGAGACGGAGATGCCACTGGAGAAGATCCGTACAAGAAGAAGAGAAGGCGGACAAAGCGGAAACGTTGTCGAGGAAGTAGAGGCCGCCGCTCTCAGTCCCAGTAGCAATCGTCCGCTGGGAGCTCGGATCCTGAAAAGAACAAGAAGATGGAGTAAACGTTACAGAACATTGAAGCTGCTTGTACAAAGAAGTAACCGACAACAGATTGCACGGAAACTTGGGCACATAGAGAGTGTCCTCTAGCCGAAGGGACGGAGTAACATGAACCACTCCCGACCCATGAACCGGGGAGGGAGAACCGTCTGCAATGAGGACCGGGGGCAACCGATCATGCTGTTCGAGGAGGGAGAAGCACTGAGGATTGCCCGTCATATGATTAGTTGCACCGGAGTCGATAAGCCATTTACCTTGAGTGACCACATGGGCACTACCTGATGATGTGACCACGGAAGCAGACGGCTTGGAAGAAGAGGCGGAAGAGTCACCCGAGGGGCGAAGATGGGGATGCTTTGTCCAGCAGCGGTCAAGAGTGTGTCCGGTGCGGCCGTAGTGAGAGCAGAGATAGCGGGAAGAAGGACGTCCGCCAGACTGATGACTGCGGCTACCAGAGCCACTCCGCTGAGTTTGATGAGCATAGTTATCCGGATGTTAAAAGTAGCGAACAAACGACTAGAGCAGAGAACAAACGACTAGAAAACAAGCCGGAACTTTGAATAATTGAAATTTTATTATCCAAAAAGATATCATTTACAAAGGTATGGCCTCCCTTTTATAGAATGGAGGAGAGAGAGAAGAATACAAACTAACAATGTGGGACTAAAGCTATACAACAGATCTGCGCGGCTAGAATAAGAGACCGGAACAGGCCGCGCGGTTAGACAATCTTCTAACCGCTCGGCAATACCAGAACCAAGAGAGAGATGCGGTAGGAGACCGCTAGACCGGTCGGTTTCCAAGCCGCCGGAGATAATCCGTCAGACCGCCGGATACCACACAGCAACAGTCTGGAAATCAACCCGCCAACCTCAATCCGCCAGACCGCCCGGTTAACAACCCGCCATGCTCAAACCGGCAGACCGCCCGGTCTCATACTTCGACACTCCCCCTCAAGCTGGAGCATAAATATCAATCATGCCCAGGTTGTCACAAATGTGAAAGAAGGAAGTAGAAACCGGCTTGGTGAAGATATCAGCCAACTCTTTGTCGGAGGTGACGAACGGAGTGCAAATCTGTTTCTTCAAGACCTCTTCTCGGATGAAATGGCAGTCGACCTCTATATGTTTTGTTCTCTCATGGAAGATCGGATTTTTGGATATGTATATAGCGGCTTTGTTGTCACAGAACATAGGCAGAGGATAATTGTAGACCTCTCCTAGGTCAAGCATGAGAGCCCGCAACCATTTTAACTCACACGTGGTTGACGCCATACTCCGGTATTCGGCTTCTGCACTGGACCTTGAGACAACAGACTGCTTCTTGCTCTTCCAGCTCACAAGATTACCTCCAACAAATGTGCAGAAACCCGATGTAGATTTACGGTCACCTTTATCATCCGCATAGCTTGAGTCTGAGTAGGCTTCAACTCTCAGATGACCATGCTTCTGGAAGAGTAGCCCTTTCCCTGGTGCTGCTTTGACATACTCTAGTATCTTCAAGGCAGACTGAAGATGACATTCCCTGGGAGCTTGTATGAACTGACTGACCTTGCCTACAGCATAGGCGATATCGGGTCTGGTCACCGTGAGATAAATGAGTTTGCCCACCAGACGTCTATACCTCGTGGCATCGGATATAAGAGGTGAGTCATCTGTCCATGTTTTGTCTTCTCCAGTGGCCATGGGATACCGGGCCGGTTTGGCCCCGGTCAATCCTGCCTCTTGTAGAAGATCAAGCGCATACTTCCGTTGGGAGAGAACCAACGAGTCGTGCTTCCGAGAGATTTCTATTCCCAAAAAATATTTCGGGGAGCCCATATCCTTCGTGACAAGGTGTTGACGGAGGTGTTTCTTTATCATGTCCACCCCAGCCTGGTCATCACCGGTAAGAAGGATATCATCCACATACACCGCCAAAACCACAAGGCCAGATGCGGTTTTGCGAATAAACAATGAGTGATCGGCGGAACTTCTTGCAAAGCCAATTGCAGCTACAATGCCACTAAACTTGTCAAACCACGCCCGAGGGCTCTGCTTTAGGCCGTAGATGGCCTTCTTCAACTGGCATACTCGTGTCTCCCCCTGAGCAACATACCCTGGAGGTTGCTCCATATAGACGTCCTCCTGAAGATCCCCATACAGAAAAGCATTCTTGACATCAAGTTGAGAAATTTCCCACTCCCTGTTGACGGCCACAGAAAGAAGAACCCGGATGGTGCTGAGGCGAGCAACCGGAGAGAAAGTGTCAAAATAGTCAACTCCATAAGTCTGAGTAAAGCCTTTGGCCACCAGTCGGGCCTTGTAACGATCCACAGTGCCGTCCGGGCGAAACTTCACAACGAACACCCAGCGGCAGCCAACCACATCAGTACCGATTGGTGGAGGAACAAGGGTCCAGGTACCTCTTTCAGTAAGAGTGGCAATTTCCTTATCCATGGCAGATTTCTAATGAGGAATAACAAGAGCCTCCTGGTAAGTGCGGGGAGTGGTAGTAGCCGAGATGGCCAAAGCAAAGCACCTGCGAGAGGGAGTAAGCCGATCATAGGAAACAACAGCCGCAAGCGGGTGTTGGGTACACGCCCGCACCCCTTTGCGAAGGGCAATGGGAAGATCCAGGTCGTCTTGTGCCTCAGGGACCGGAGCATCCGTGGCAGAGAAGGCTGGCCCGGGACTAGAGAGAGACGGCTGCGGAGAGGAAGGAGGGGAGATAATAGGGAGAGGAGGAGACGGCATAGGAGGGGAGACGTCGACATGTGTGGAAGGCTCACAGAGAGATGGAGGAGAGTCAGAGACAGCAGGAGGAGGTGAAGATGGGAAAGAAAAGTAGGATGCATTTTCAAAGAAGGTGACGTCTGCGGAAACAAACTGTTTGCGCAGAACGGGATCAAAGCAACAGTAGCCTTTTTGAGTTGTCGAGTAACCCAAAAAGACACATTTGGTGGAGCGGGGGGAAAGCTTGTCGCGGGTAGCAGACGGAGCATGCACAAAGGCCGTGCACCCAAAGATACGGAGAGGAAGAGGAAAGGGTTCCTTGCTCGGGTAGAGAATGGAGAAGGGGGTCTTGCCGTGAAGAACAGAAGAGGGAATGCGATTGATGAGATAGCAGGCAAGAAGAACAGCATAGCCCCAGTAGGAGCGAGGCACCTGCATCTGTGTCATCAGAGTGCGAGCGATATCGAGGAGATGACGATTTTTACGTTCCGCCACCCCATTTTGTTGGGAGGTGTAAACACAGCTGGTCTGATGAATAAGACCATGTTGCATACAAAAAGATGAAAACTCATGACTGAGATATTCTTTAGCATTATCAGAGCGCAAAACTTTAATAGAAATAGCAAACTGAGTTTTAATCATATTATAAAAAGATTGCCATACAGATAAGAGTTCAGAGCGGTCTTTTAAAAGATACACCCAGGTACATCTGGAGAAATCATCAATAAAAGTTACAAAGTAAAAACTACCCCGACTAACGGTGGGAGTAGGAGCAGGCCCCCAGATATCAGAATGAATGAGATCAAAAGGGCGGGAGGAACCACGGCCTTGCTTCGGCGGGAAGGAGGAGCGGTGATGCTTGCCAAGCTGACACGCATCACAGTTGAGCGGAGAACTGGTTTGAGGTAAGTGGGGAAGAAGCTGACGAAGAATCCGAGGAGGAGGATGGCCAAGGCGAAGATGCCATTGAAGCAGATCAGTAGACGAGGAAGAGAAGGCGGACAGAGCGAAAACATTGTCGAGGAAGTAGAGGCCGCCGCTCTCAGTCCCAGTAGCAATCGTCCGTTGGGTCCTCGGGTCCTGAAAGCAACAAGAAGTAGGAGTAAATAATACAGAGCACTGAAGTTGCTTGCATAAAGTAGTAACGGAGAGTAAATTGCAAGGGAACTTCGGGACATAGAGAGTGTCCGCTAAGCGAAGCGAGGGAGTGACTTGAACCATGCCCGTCCCATGAACCGGGGAAGGCGAACCATCCGCAACTAGGACCGGGGGTAACCGATCATGCGTCTCTAGGAGAGAGAAGCAGTGAGGGTTTCCGGTCATGTGATTTGTAGCACCAGAGTCAATCAGCCATTTACCTTGGGTAACGACGTGTGCACTACCTGAGGTGGTGGCCACAGAAGCAGATGGCCGAGAGGAGGCGGAGGTTGAGGAAGAAGTATCACCAGAGGGACGAAGATGAGGATGTTTCTGCCAGCAGCGGTCAACAGAGTGGCCGGTACGACCGCAGTGAGAGCAGAGGAATCTTGACGGACCGCGCGTGCCAGATTGGCTGCGACCACTATTGCCACCCCGCTGGACTTGGTGAGCATAGGAGTCCGGTGGAGGAGGGGAGGACAATAGAGGACGTTGGAGCAGTGAAGTAACAGCGGCGATGCGAGCCGCGGTGGCATCCAAGGTGGGAGACTCGGCTTCGCCCAAGATCTGCTGGCGGATCATATCAAAGGATTCAGGAAGCCGTAGAAGATAACAAACAACCAGGAGTTCCTGGAAGTGTTTGTGCTGTTCGGCCAAGTCCGCGGAGAAGGGGCGATTCTGGAGGATTTCGGCTCCAAGAGCCTGAACTTGCTGATAAGCCGCAGCAGGAGACAATGAAGGGCGAGCGAAGAGATCCGCGTAGAGAGTATAAATGCGGGATGTCTGGGCCCCCTTTGAGTAGAGAGCAGCAAGGTGAAGCCACGCGGTCTTGACCGTCTCATCATGGCGTATGACAGGAAGGCATTCATCGGAGAGGCTGTTAGCCAACCACGTGCGGACAAGCGCATCACTGGCATCCCAGTCATCAAATTCAGCAGAGTCTGAGGGAGGAGGGTCATCGGTGAGGTGATGACGTTTGCGCTGAGAGCGAAGAAGAAATGTGAAAGAGACACTCCAATCCGGATAGTTGGAGCCAACAAGTTTAGAAACCGTGCCAAGGTTGCCAGAGGGAGTAGGAAGCGGCGCCGGAGTGGCGATAGGAGTGGTGGTGGTGGAGGTTTCAGAAAGGGCCATAGGAGAAAACTGCGAGAAGCCGCGCGGTTAGAAGATAAGCCGTGCGGATAGAAAGAAGAAGAACTGCGGCGGTCACGATATTAGACACCAGCGGCCAGAGAAGCCACGACCAAGCCGCAGGTCCAAGACGGGGAAGAGGTCGAACGGCTAGAAGATAGACCGCGCGAACAGACAAGGCGAATAAAGCAGCAGGTCGCGACGAACAAGGAGATAGGTCGCTGCGACTGAAAGGCAGGAGAAAGAGGACGCGCGGACAGGGCGCAAACAGCGAGAACAGGTCGCGAGAAGAAGGGGCAAGCCGCGCGGACAGGGCGCACAGAATCAGGAGGAGAAGATCGAGTCCTCTGATACCATGTTAAAAGTAGCGAACAAACGACTAGAGCAGAGAACAAACGACTAGAAAACAAGCCGGAACTTTGAATAATTGAAATTTTATTATCCAAAAAGATATCATTTACAAAGGTATGGCATCCCTTTTATAGAATGGAGGAGAGAGAGAGAAGAATACAAACTAACAATGTGGGACTAAAGCTATACAATAGATCTGCGCGGCTAGAATAAGAGACCGGAACAGGCCGCGCGGTTAGACAATCTTCTAACCGCTCGGCAATACCAGAACCAAGAGAGAGATGCGGTAGGAGACCGCTAGACAGGCCGGTTTCCAAGCCGCCGGAGATAATCCGTCAGACCGCCGGATACCACACAGCAACAGTCTGGAAATCAACCCGCCAACCTCAATCCGCCAGACCGCCCGGTTAACAACCCGCCATGCTCAAACCGGCAGACCGCCCGGTCTCATACTTCGACACCGGAGGAGAAGGAGCGGGCAAAAGCGGGCGCTGAAGGAGAGAGGTGACAGCGGCGATGCGAGCAGCGGTGGTATCTAAAGTAGGAGATTCCGCCTCACCCAGAATTTGTTGGCGGATCATGTCATAAGTGTCAGGAAGACGGAGCAGATAACACACAACCAGAAGCTCTTGGAAGTGCTTGTGTTGTTGGGCCAGATCCGTAGAAAAGGGGCGATTCTGAAGAATCTCAGCCCCAAGAGCTTGAACTTGTTGGTAGGCAGCAGCAGGAGACAAGGTAGGCCGGGCAAAGAGGTCCGCATACAACGTATAGATGCGGGACGTCTGAGCCCCTTTGGAATACAAAGCAGCAAGATGAAGCCAAGCGGCCTTCACCGTCTCATCATGACAGATGACGGGAAGGCACTCATCGGATAGACTGTTAGCGAGCCAAGTACGCACAAGAGCGTCACTCGCATCCCAGTCATCAAAGAGAGGTGAAGTGGTAGGAGGAGGGTCATCAACGAGATGGTGGCGTTTGCGTTGCGAGCGAAGGAGAAAGGTGAAAGAGACGCTCCAATCCGGGTAGTTGGAGCCGATAAGCTTGGAAACTCTGCCAAGGTTCTCAAAAGGAGTAGGAGGTAGAGGCGGAGCCGGATTGGCTACAGGGGCGGCGGCAGCAGGAGTGGTGGCAGTGGAAGCATCAGAAAGAGCCATAAGAGCAAACCAATAGGAAGCCGCGCGGTTAGAAAACAAGCCGCGCGGATAGGCAGAAGAGGAACTGCAGCGGTCAGGATGTCAAACGTCAGCGGCCAGAAAGACCACGACCAAGCCGCAGTAACAAGCAGAGGGGAAGAAGTCGAGCGGCAAGCAGACAGTCCGCTCGAACAGAAGCACAAGAGAGGGCAAGGCACACGACGAGAGGTCGCGGCGAACAAGGCGATAGATCGCAGCGAACAAGGCAACAGGTCGCGACGACCAGAGCAAGAGTAAACAGGAGGAGGCAAGGCACACGGCGATAGGTCGCGGCGAACAAGGCGACAGATCGCAGTGAACAAGGCAACAGGTCGCGCACACAGAAGGCAACGACAAGGAGACCGCGCGGACAGGGCGCAAGCCAGAGAAGTAAGTCGCGCGGACAGAGAAGGGCACAGAATCAGGAGGAAAGGATCGATTCCTCTGATACCATGTAAGAAGCGAACTAAAACAAGCCGGAAATGGTATAACTGAAATTTTATTATCAGAAAAAGATATCTATTACAAAGGTATGGCCTCCCTTATATAGAATAGAGGAGAGAAGAGAGAATACAAATAAGAGATGTGGGACTAAAACTATACAAAAAATCTGGGCGGCTAGAACAACAGACCGGAACAAGCCGTGCGGTTAGACAGATGGGCTAACCGCTCGGCCACTGCCAGAGAGAGAGAGACAAGCCGCCATATGAGACCGTTAGACCGCCCGGTCTCCTAGTCGCCAGTAACAGACCGCTAGACCGCTTGGACCTCAGACCTCAACACAGCAACCAAACCGCTGAAGGCAAACCGCCAGACCGCCCGGTCAATAACCCGCCAAGCCAGACCGACAGACCGCCCGGTCTCTACCTCCAACAAGACCCCCTCAGGGTAAAAAGATCTAACCTCCTGGGGGGTCAACCTGCCATGCCAGCTGATGAGAGCCTGGGTGGCGAGACCCCCTCAGGGTAAAAACGCTTACCCCCTGGGGGGGGGGGGTCAACCTGTCATGCCAGCAGATGAGAGCCTGGGTGGCGAGACCCCCTCAGGGTAAAAGGATCTAACCTCCTGGGGGGTCAACCTGCCATGCCAGCTGATGAGAGCCTGGGTGGCGAGACCCCCTCAGGGTAAAAAGATCTAACCTCTTGGGGGGGTCATCCTGCCATGCCAGCTGATGAGAGCCTGGGTGGCGAGACCCCCTCAGGGTAAAAAGATCTAACCTCCTGGGGGGTCAACCTGTCATGCCAGCTGATGAGAGTCTGGGTGGCGAAACCCCCTCAGGGTAAAAGGATCACCTCCACGAGAGATCAACCTGAACCCGCCAGCTAGTGAGAGTCTGGCAGCGGAATCATCTCAGAGCTAAGGGACTTGGCTCCCACGAGAGATCAACCTGAACCCACCAGTTAGTGAGAGCCTTGCAGCGGAATCATTTCGGAGCAAAAGGGCTTGGCTCCCACGAGAGATCAACCTGAACCCACCAGCTAGTGAGAGCCTGGCAGCGGAATCATCTCGGAGCAAAAGGGCTTGGCTCCCACGAGAGATCAACCTGAACCCACCAGCTAGTGAGAGCCTGGCAGCGGAATCATCTCGGAGCTAAAGGACTTGGCTCTCACGAGAGATCAACCTGAACCCACCAGCTAGTGAGAGCCTGGCAGCGGAATCATCTCGGAGCTAAAGGACTTGGGGCTCCCACGAGAGATCAACCTGAACCCACCAGCTAGTGAGAGCCTGGCAGCGGAATCATCTCGGAGCAAAAGGACTTGGGGCTCCCACGAGAGATCAACCTGAACCCACCAGCTAGTGAGAGCCTGGCAGCAGAATCATCTCGGAGCAAAAGGGCTTGGCTCTCACGAGAGATCAACCTGAACCCACCAGCTAGTGAGAGCCTGGCAGCGGAATCATCTCAGAGCTAAGGGACTTGGGGCTCCCACGAGAGATCAACCTGAACCCACCAGCTAGTGAGAGCCTGGCAGCGGAATCATCTCGGAGCAAAAGGACTTGGGGCTCCCACGAGAGATCAACCTGAACCCACCCGCTAGTGAGAGCCTGACAGCGGAATCATCTCGGAGCAAAAGGACTTGGCTCCCACGAGAGATCAATCTGAACCCACCAGCTAGTGAGAGCCTGGCAGCGGAATCATCTCGGAGCAAAAGGGCTTGGCTCCCACGAGAGATCAACCTGAACCCACCAGCTAGTGAGAGCCTGGCAGCGGAATCATCTCGGAACTAAAGGCTTGGCTCCCACGAGAGATCAACCTGAACCCACCAGCTAGTGAGAGCCTGGCAGCGGAATCATCTCGGAGCTAAGTGACTTGGGGACGGGGCAATCTTGAAGAACCCTTCGCGCAATCCTACCGTGAACGCCATCTGGAGGGCATACCCTGGCACCTCTTGGATGTCCAGGACCTCTTCCTGGAACCTGTCAACGTAGTGGGCCAGCGACTCTTCGGCCCTTTGCTTTATCAGGAAGAGGGACTCGGGACCTTTCTTCCTCTTCTTGGAGGTGGAGAAGCGAAGCTGAAAGCTCCGGCTCAAGTCTTCGAACCCGAAGATGGTCCTTGGAGGGAGTTGATGAAACCAGTCCCTTGCCTTCTCCTTCAACGTGATCGCGAAGAGGCGACACTTGAAGGCATCCGTCATCGGCCTGATGGAGACGGCATCCTCGAACCATTGCAGATGCTGGACGGGGTCATCCTTCCCGGTATAGTAAACCATGTCTGGCTCTCTGAACCCTTCGGGAACGGGAGCTGAGATGATCAACTCACTAAAGGGTGACCCCCTAAGGGGAGCTCTCGCCACATCCACTCGCGCGACCTGCTCGCTTGGGGGGCTAGCTCTCGCCGGGCTGGGGAACAGCTCCCGGTCTGGGAGGTCTCGCTCGACCCCCTCTACCATCCTCTCCTTCCCAGGCCTCCTATCCGACATACTCACTTCTCCCCCTGCTGGGGTGATCTCGCCTTGCCTCTGGGAGCCAGCTCGCCAAGACCACTCTGGGTTAGCTCGCCGAGACCCCTGGGAGCTAGTCCCTGGGGGGTGGGGGTTGAGCTGTCAGCCCGAGGGGCAATGCTTCTAAGCATCCCCATGATGCCTTCGATGGAAGCCATGAACTCCTCCCTTCCTACAAAGGGTCCGGAGTTGGGGAGGCCACCGAGGTCATCACCACCTCCCTGATCTCCAGCCAAGACGCTCACCCGAGATTTTCTGTGCTGGTCACTCTCCACGCTCACCGCACCAAAACTGTTGAAGCCAAAAATGACCGAAGCCAGAATCGACTTCTGTGGAGTTCGACCCTTGGGGAAAGGGGTGACCTCACACCTACTATGCTCGGAAGAACGTCACGGATCGAAGACTTAGGAAGCTATGAACCGACCCTCGGCTTTAGCGTGGAGGTCCCACCTCACACCTAGAAGACCTTTGAGGTCTCCCCCTCCCTAGCCAATGCTTGAGCTAGGTGCCTTGGGGGAAAGCCAGAGAGATTTTGGTGGCTAAGGAAAGAATGACAAGTCTTCCCCCAAGGCACCCCCCAAGGGTCTATTTATAGTTTTTCTAAGTCCTGGGGGTAAAATGACCAAAATGCCCCTGGGGCAAAAATGCCTCCAGCCAATAGAAAACCTCCACACCGGGGGGCAAAACGGGAAAAACCACCTCGGGGGTAGAACGGTAACATCAGGAGATCACGCCCGCCGGCCAGCCCCCCTGGTCGGTCTCGCCCGGCCTGACCACGAGGCCGCGAGGCAGGGGCGAGAACCCGGCCCCGGGCCGGTCTCGCCCCGCCTGCCCTCGCCTGGCCGCGAGGCAGGGGCGAGAACCCGGCCCCGGACCGGTCTCGCTCCGCCTGCCCTCGCCTAGCCGCGAGGCAGGGGCGAGAACCCAGCCCCGGGCCTGTCTCGCCCCGCCTTCCCTCGCCTGGCCGCGAGGCAGGGGCGAGAGCCCGGCCCCGGGCCAGTCTCGCCCCGCCTTCCCTCGCCTGGCCGCGAGGCAGGGGCGAGAGCCCACCCCCGGGCCGGTCTCGCCCCGCCTTCCCTCGCCTGGCCGCGAGGCAGGGGCGAGAACCCAGCCCCGGGCCGGTCTCGCCCCGCCTGCTCTCACCTAGCCGCGAGGCAGGGGCGAGAACCCGGCCCCGGGCCGGTCTCGCCCCGCCTGCCCTCGCCTAGTCGCGAGGCAGGGGCGAGAACCCGGCTCCGGGCCGGTCTCGCCCCGCCTGCCCTCGCCTAGCCGCGAGGCAGGGGCGAGAACCCGGCCTCGGGCCGGTCTCGCCCCGCCTGCCCTCGCCTGGCCGCGAGGCAGGGGCGAGAACCCGGTCTCGGGCCGGTCTCGCCCCGCCTGCCCTCGCCTGGCCGCGAGGCAGGGGCGAGAACCCGGCCTCGGGCCGGTCTCGCCCCGCCTGCCCTCGCCTGGCCGCGAGGCAGGGGCGAGAACCCGGCCTCGGGCCGGTCTCGCCCCGCCTGGCCACGAGGCAGGGGCGAGAACCCGGCCCCGGGCCGGTCTCGCCCCGCCTGCCCTTGCCTAGCCGCGAGGCAGGGGTGCGCCTCTGGACTCCAGCCGGTCCCGCAGCTTCCCCTCACGCCTATCATGCCGGGACGGGTGTCTGCCTACTCGCCCCCCCCCCCCGCCCCTCAAAGGGGCTCAAAAGCTTAAAACTTACTAGCATGCCTTATGCCTTGCTTGGGTCCTCCCGTCGCGAATACGGGGTTGTACACCCACCACCAGACCCGATCGCTCCCGCGGCCGTACCGTTTGCCGAGACAGATATGGGGCAGACACTGGCGGCTATACTAACGACTTTCTGTGATGCCCTTGCACAGCCACCACGAGAGATGACCTGGGGGATACTCGGCGGCCTCGGGGGTACTCGGCGGTCTGGGCGGTACTCGGTGGCCTGGGGGGTACTCGGCGCCCTGGGTGGTACTCAGCGGCCTGGGGGTACTCGCTGTCTGGGGGGTACTCGGCGGCCTGGGGGTACTCGGCGGCCTGGGTGGTACTCGGCGGCCTGGGGGGTACTCGGCGGCCGGGGTGGTACTCGGCGTCCTGGGTGGTACTCGGCGGCCTGGGGGGAGCTAGGCGAGCTCGATGCTGGGTGACCCCCCGAGGGGGCCGGGGGGAGAAAAATATTTCCTCCCCCTGCTAGTGTAAAACACAAATCCATAATAAATTGGCCTCCAAGAGTGCAAAACCCTCAAAAAAGCTTAAAACTGCATAATAAGTCTCGCGCCTGCCGGAAGGACCCTACTCGGCGAATACGGGGTTGTACAACACAGCCATAGCCGACCGATGAAGCGGGCCACGACACCGATCGCGCCTTGCGGACGCATTTTAATGCCCCCTGATTTTCCAAGATTTATTTAAAATCCCTTTAGTGACGTATTTTGACGTGAGGGCGTTACGTTGACGCGTACTTTGTGGGTACCGTTGTAGGAGCGTGGATTTTGCTCGTTAGTATCCGAGGTTTTGGTTTGGGAGTATTAGCTTGGTTAATTTCTCCTATGTTTTGATATTCTCTTGCGAGTCAGGGTTCATTTTGGAGCACGGTGAAGCGTTTTTGGGGATATTTGGTGTTTAGACTTTGGGGAGTGTTTACCTTAGTTTGGTTTGTCAGAATTCGATTTCGACTTCATCGTTGGATTCGTAGAGTCGATATTTAACAACAGTGCGAATTTCGTTAGATTTCGAGTTTGTTCGAGTTTCGAGTTGTTTTGACGTTTAATTAATAATTAATTATAATATAATATTATATATAGATATATATATATATATATATATGTGCCTTTGCGCCAAATCGAACCCTATTCATCTTCTTCCACGTGTCATCGGCTGTTTCACGAAAGAGAAGTGACGGCGGTGTCGCGTGCTTTCGGTCTTCGATCGTGTGAGTTCCGGTGGTCGGTTTTGTCGAAGGAGGAGATATTTGGAAAGGTCTCGCCGAGATCTATGCGTACGCGATAAGTATTTCCTATTTCTTGGATTTTTGGACGTTATGGTTTGCGATTTTGACCCTCTTTTGTCCCGAAAAGCTTCAGGATTTGTTGCTTAGGAGTTCTTGAGGCCGATCCTCATCAACAGAGCGCTCAGAGCGTAAGATTTTTGGAGTTTCGAGACAAGTGGTGATTTTTCCCTTGCTATGTTATTTTTTTCTTTTCTTTCCCCTTCTTTCCCTCCTTAGAAGGTAGGAGTAGTGTAGGGAGTAGCCTTGAAGAATCCATAGGATAGTGTAGAGTTCGGCTAGAAATTCGTCAAGTATCAGTATGTTGCTCTAGTAGAAATCCGTCGGGTATGGGATAATACCTAGGGTAATTTAGTTGACAATTGGTAGAATAGCCTAAGGAAAATTTGTCGGGTATGAATTATAACATAGGGAAATTCGCTGAATATAGCGGAGTGGACCTGAGTATAATTCGTCGAGTGAAATTCGTCGGGTAATAGTGTTTTAGTCGAGTGAAATTCGTCGGGTAATAGTGTTTTAGTCGAGTGAATTCGTCGAGTGTGGTTGGCGTCGAGTTCGTCGAATATCGATAGATGCATCATCAAGTTAAGGTAGGTTCGTCGAGTATCGTTGGTTATGGCGTTGAGTGAAGGCAAATTCGTCGAGTATACTAGACAAATTTGTTGAATATGACCTAGGCTTAGAAAGCGTTGAGTGGTCGGGACGCTAAGTCCTTTTCGTCGAGTATACACGTCGAATCGAGTCTGTTCGTCGAGTATCGCCGGCTGTAGCCATTTACCACCAAGTCTAATTCATCGAGTATTCCTTGGTTTCGTCGGGTATATTCTACGAATTTAACTGGACTTAGAATATTCTCGCCTTTTTGTCGATTCGCCGAGTATGGGTCTTAGGGTAAATTTTTGGGTTGTTCTCTCCTCTTGTCGTGAGAGTATTTTTTTGGTGTTAGGTTTGGGGTTTTGTTGGAGTTTTGGAGATGTTTTTACGGCTAGCTTGGCAGTGGATAAAGGACCACCAACATGACGTCGCTTCGTGAATCATTGCACTTGGTGGGTTTTGTCTCTTCTTATGGACTGTTGGGTTAGGTTGAGCAATGTACCGCAGTGCCTTTTTGAGATGTCTATTTTTGGGTCTGTTAGTTTGTGTTGGACAATGTGGTCACCGACTCAAAACCATGGGTTTTTGCCAGTGCTAATAATTCACGTGTTTAAAGTGTTTAGTCTCTTTTCTTCCTATTGTTTAGTCATTTGTTGAATGTTTACTCTTGCAGATTTTATCGAAGCATGACTTCACTTCGCACTTGGTGCAATTTCTCTTACTCTACTATTAAAATTCCTGCTTTACTTGTTATAACTTGACTTTTAGGCTGAGGTTTATCAGCCGTTCTTATAGTTGGGGTTGGTAACCCCTTTTGCTTTCTCTTTAATACTCTCTACTGATGTTTTTTTTACCACTTGTATTTTCTTGCTAAAGTGTTCTTTTTTGAATGCCTCAGGCTCAAAACAGTAGCCGGTTGAACGGCTAGAGTTTGATCGTGACTTGCGTTCTACAGCGGTTGTGATTGCCTTTACCTCATCGATTGTGAGGTAGTAGTTGTTGTTTTGTTTTAGTTCAGACATACATACTTTTAGTGAGTTCGTGTTAGGTTGTTGACGCCCACTGACAGTTTTCTTGTAGAATGTTAAGTACTTGCTAGCTGCTAAATCTGTTTCTCTGTGTATGGTTTGTTTCACTTGCTCTATGAGAAGGTTTTATGCTAGAATTGCACGTTAGTTATTTTCAAAATATAAAAACATCTTTTGACTATCTCATGCATAACATCACTTTAAATCAAAGTCATTATATATTAACTAACATAAAAGCTATTCTATACTTATATTAAATTTAGAGGTATGCACAACATGAGGTGTCATGTCTGGATGTTTATACTCATGTACGATATTAACCCATAAAATCAAAATATTTTCCGCTGTGAACTATTTGATCCACTGAGCCGAGGGATACTGTCATTAAAACTTAACCTAAATTACAGTTTTCTTCATATTAAACATATGGATTTCAAGTATAAATGTAGAGTTGGCATGAGGTCTTGCCTGAGCGCTTGCAGTTATCCCCTGTACGATGTGACATCAAGACATATGTTTTCTCTTACTCTGATATGTCGTTTATTTGCGGAGAAAATGCGGGTTGTGACACACATTCCACAGTCGTGACCTTGCGGACGCGAGGCGCGACCACGACCGGCCGAGAAGGTCGGCTGCCCCCTGGGGCGTTGGAGGGGCCAAACGTCGGTGGTGGCGATGACGACACTACTAGAAAAATGAGTATTAGCTATACTTTTTTTTGCCAGGGTCAAAATTCGTGGCTAATAGATACGTATTATCCACGGATTATATTTTATGGCTAATAAGTAAGTATTAGCCACGAATAACAAATTCGTGGCAAAACACTAAACCATTAGCCACGGCCTTGACGAAATCGTGGCTAAATAAACAATATTATATATTTTATAAAAAATATATTAAACGTTTATTATATATATAAATATTATAGGAATTAATTAGGGCACGGATGAAACTCATTCGCGACCATTCCCTGACCAATTCGCGGCGAGCTTCTTCTTCCCATCTGTTCTCCGGCGGGTTCCTTAATTAGGGCAGTGATCAAATGGAGCGACTTCTTTGTGGATTCCATCTTTCAGGTTAGGGTTATTGCCGCCATTTGGGATTCAAGCACGCATCCGCCAAGAGCCCCTGTCACCCGATTACCTCTCTTGTTTTCACGCACTCTGCCTCCAGGATCCCGAGCACTCCTCTATCGCGTGAGCTTCTTGCACCATCAGGAGCGAGAGAAAATCTCGTCGCCCCTGTAAGTCTTGTGTCATCTCGATCAATTTGTGTTTTATGTGGTTACCTCTTTACAGAGAGAGAGAGAGAGAGAGAGAGAGAGTAAGGAACTTTTTTAGTAGAAAATATCGTGAGAAATTGCCGACGCCCATCCATGAATATCTTAGGGTTTCCCGAGGCTCCACTCCAAGTGTAGGACTACTTCCACTCTTCAAGGTCTGCTGCAGCGCTGCTATTTTGCCGGACTGTTTCAACTTCAACTTTCAAGCCATCAAGGTCAAGGTATTCATCCTGGTTCCTACTTCCTACAGTTCTGCATTATTATTACTTTTGACTGGGTTTATCGATTTGTTTATTGATTGGGAATTTAGGATTTGGGTCTTTGATTTGTGCAACATTGCTTTGTTTGACTGCTTCCACCCTTCAAGGTCCTGTTTATCAATTATTTTGCTTAGTAAAAATAAAACTGATGATGAGATGCTTGCTATCAGTCAAGACTGACGGCGAAGACGGACTGCCATGCTATGATCGTAGTGAAGCTGTGGGGCGATGGTTTGCTGCATTTGTTGGAAGCTCACATCGTGCACAATCATCAAACCAGCCTCGCTACCGTTAGATTCTTGAAATGCTACAAGAAGATGTCTAGTAGAATGACAAGGGATATGATTGTTACTAGCACTCTTGGAGCTCTTTAGGTACTTGGTATATAGGTCAATCTCAATTTTAAGGAGGTTAGATGTTATTGTATTTGGGTAATTTTGGAATTAGCCCACTTGTGGGGCCTTTTTTGCAAAATACCTTTTGTAACTCTATCTAATGGCCCCTTGAGCTATGGGATGGTATAAGCAAAGAATTATCCCCTTAATTTTTAGTTATGATTAAGACATGTTTTTCATAATCATTTTCATTGTTTTTACTTGTCAAACATTATTTAAAGTCAAAATAATATATTTTCATTGTCCGGCCTCTATTTGTATAACCCTAATTTTTTTTTTATGTAGATTTCTCTGGCATTAAATATGGATAAAAGTTGGATTGATTTGCAAAATAGAGCTTCATCTGAATACATCCATGGTGTTGACAAGTTTCTAGATTATGCATATCAAAATAAAACAGATAGTTTTGAGACTCGAATTTATAGCCCTTGTAAAAAATGTTGTAATACTTATTTGATGGAGAGGGTCATTGCTCGTGAACATATAATTATAAATGAGTTTTTATCCAAGTACAAGATATGGACCCTTCACGGGGAATCATATTCTTCTATATCTTGCAGTGGGGATGAACAACGTTCTGATTTTAGAGATGATATGATAGAGATGATACATGAAGCAATTGGAATTCCACCTATTGGTGCTAGTTTGTATGAGAATCCATCATCATTAAGCAGTCCAAGAATAGATGGTCCTAGCAAAGATGATGCCAAATTTATAAAACTTGTTGAAGACGCAGAGTGTCCATTGTACCCTAATTGTGTCAAGTATACATCATTGTCTTTCATAGTGAGATTGCTGCAAGGTAAAGTCATGCATGGATGGACAGATATCTCGTTCACATGGCTATTAGAGTTCCTTATTGATGCTTTTCCGAACATAAAAATACCCAAGTATTATTATGAATCTCAAAAGATTACAAAAGATTTGGGATTTTCTTACGAGACTTGGGATGCATGCCCCAATAATTGCATTATTTTTAAAGGAAATGATATTACACTTGAAAATTGCGAGATTTGCGGTGAGTCACGATACAAATAACTCAATGACAATGGAAATAACATGCAAAATACAATTTCAAAAATTCCAGCAAAATAAGTAAGATATTTTCCTTTGACACCGAGATTGAAAAGGTTATTCATGTCATCAAAAACTACAAGTTATATGCGATGGCATGCTGAGGAACGTACTAAAGATGACACTCTGAGGCACCCAGTTGACTCTCCAACTTGGAAAAAGTTTGATAAAGATTATCCTCAATTTGCTGCAGAGTGTCGCAATATTAGACTTGGTTTGGCCTCTGATGGGTTTAATCCATATAGAACCATGTCCATTGCTCATAGCACATGACCAATTGTTTTAATTCCTTATAATTTGCCGCCATGGATGTGCATGACACAATCTTTTCTCTTTCTTACTGTACTAATTGATGGACCAAAGGGGGCTGGTAATAAAATTGATGTTTACCTTCAACCATTGATTGAAGAGTTAAAAGAATTATGGAATGATGGTGTGGCTACATATGATGCATCAAAAAATCAGATGTTCACTCTACGTTTCGCATTGTTTTGGACAATTAATGACTACCCGGCATATGCAAACTTATCAGGATGGAGTACAAAAGGTCAATATGCTTGTGCAAATTGTAATTTGCAAACTAAATCACAATGGCTAAGAAATTGTAGAAAATTTTGCTATTTGGGGCATCGTCGATGGTTACCCAGTGGGCATAGGTTTCGAAGAGATAAGGCAGCTTTTAATGGATGTCGTGAATTTGAAGCTAAACCTTTAATGTTAAAGGGAAGTAATATCACAACACAATTGAATGATGTACTTACTGAATACAAAAAAGATGATCTTAAAAAGAGGAAGAGAGAAGATAATTGTAGGGTTAAGAATATTGGTCAAAAACATGGTTGGAAGAAAAAAAGCATCTTCTTTGAGTTGCCATATTGGGAGTATTTTCAAACACGTCATTTCATTGATGTAATGCACCAAAAGAAGAATATGGGTGAAAATTTGCTTTATACAATATTGTGTGTAATAGGAAAAACAAAAGATGGCTTAAAAGCAAGACGGGATTTAAAATAAATGGGTATTCGAACCAAATTGCACCCACAACAACTTGCATCCGGTAAGGCCTTCTTATCTCCAGCCCGTTTTTCGATGAACAAAGTTCATCAAGATGTTTTCCTACAAGTGTTAAAAAATATCAAAGTGCCAGATAGTTATGGATCTAATATTTCTCGATGTGTACATTTGAAAGAGAGAAATATTTGGGGTCTTAAGAGTCATGATATGCACATTCTTATGCAACAATTCCTTCCAATAGCCATAAGGAAAGTATTGCCACCAGATGTTGTGAAAGTTTTTATCGAGTTATCTAATTTCTATAGACAATTGTGCTCAAAGGCTATTAAGCATGTTGACTTGAAGATTATGCAAGAACGCATAGTTTTAACACTATGTCATCTTGAAAAGATATTTCCACCTTCTTTTTTTGATATTATGGAGCATCTAACAATACATTTAGCTGAAGAGGCCTCCGTTGGTGGTCTGGTGCAATTTCGATGGATGTATCTTATTGAAAGGTAATGAACATTTCATATATTTGAGTTTATATGTTTATTTATATAATATTATTTGTATTAACTTATTATATATATTGAAATTAGGTATCTACTTACCTTGAAGAGATTTGTTCGTAATCGTGCTCATCCGGAAGGTTCTATTGCGAAAGGATATCTAATGGAGGAATGCATGAACTTTTGCGAACGATATCTTGTTGGCATTGAAACAAAATCTAATCGGCAAAATAGAAATTATGATGGAGGACATGACATTGGTCGCCCATTTAAAAAGGGGAAAGAGACACAACTTGATGAGGTTTCTTGGATACAAATGCATCGTCATGTTCTTTTCAACACAGATGCAATCACACCTTTTCTAACGTGAGTTGTCTTATTTTTTCCCATCAATTTAATTTGGTGTTACTTTTTTACAATATCAAAATGTGTTCTTATATAGGAAGCACATCGAAGAACTCAAAAATTCAATCCCTCGTATGACCGAACATCAAATTGATAAAGCTCATAATGAATCCATTCATTTATGGTTTAAACATTATATAAGTTCTTCAATATACGAATGAAGATCAAATTTTTAATAAATCATTTCATTAATTTCATCCATGGTTTGACTATCTCTACAGGTTAGATCTACTGATAACAATCTATGCAAAGAAGTTAAGCATCTCAGTGAAGGTCCGGATAATTGGGCATGGAGATATGATGGATATTTTATTAATGGATTTCGTTATCGAACAAAGTACAAAGATCAAAAAAGAACTACCCAAAATAGTGGTGTGGTGCTCAAAGCAAGTACAACTAGCTATGCTAGCTCCAAAGATAAAAACCCACGTGTAGGGGGTGTCACGTACTATGGAAGGTTAAGGGACATTTTTGAGATTCACTATAGTTATGATTTTAAATTCATCCTATTTAAGTGTGATTGGGTTGACCCTCAAGTTGGAAAGAAACTGGATGAATTTAGTTTCACTATCGTGAACTTCAATCATTTGTTGTATAGATAAAATAAAATGACAGATGAGCATTTTATATTAGCCACTCAAGCAGAGCAGGTTTGTTACGTCAAAGATCCTCTAGATCCAGATTGGGAAGTTGTTATGAAGTTGACAGCTCGGGATTCGTTTGATGTTGAACCTGAACTTGAACCACTCAATCAACAACATTTGGATGAAACAATATGTGTACGTGATGATGATACTAATTGGGTTAGGGAAGGAGTTGATGATATTCTTTTAGATGTTGACGACGAAATAACTAATGAAGAGTAATATTGTATGTTATCATAATTTTTAGCTTGTCAAATTGCTATATTTTGTTCATCTTAAATTAATATAGTTTGATTTATAATAGAGTTGTGATGTGTTTTGAATTAATATAGTTTGTTCTATGATCTTCTTGCAGGCATGAGGAAGAAAAATACTCGAGGACAAACAATGATTGAAAAGTTGCAACTCTCTCAATCCGTCGCCGCACATTCAATCTCCCAACCTAATATAAATCCTTCACCAATATCTCAACCCATCACCACTCTACATTCAGTTTCCCAAGCTACTGCACATGCTACACCAATCTCCCAACACATTGACACATCACATTCACTTGACAATGCAGGTATTTGGAATCATAATTTTTTTATTTGACAAATTACTATATTTGGTCATTTTAAATTACATTTGATGGATTAATATAGTTTGTTCTATGATCTTCTTGCAGACATGAGGAAGAAAAATACTCGAGGACAAACAATGATTGAAAAGTTGCAACTCTCTCAATCCGTCGCCGCACATTCAATCTCTCAACTTAATATAAATCCTTCACCAATATCTCAACCCATCACCACTCTACATTCACTTTCCCAAGCTACTGCACATGCTACACCAATCTCCCAACCCATTGACACATCACATTCACTTGACAATGCAGGTATTTGGAATCATAATTTTTTTATTTGACAAATTACTAGATTTGGTCATTTTAAATTACATTTGATGGATTAATATAGTTTGTTCTATGATCTTCTTCCAGGCATGGGGAAGAAAAACACTCGAGGACAAACTATGATTAAAAAGTTACAACTCTCTCAATCCGTCGCCGCACAATCAATCTCCCAACATAATATAAATCATTCACTAATATCCCAACCCATCACCACTCTACATTCAGTTTCCCAAGCTACTGCACATGCTACACCAATCTCCCAACCCATTGACACATCACATTCACTTGACAATGCAGGTATTTGGAATCATAATATTTTTGTTTGTGCATTATAACAACATATATAAGTTATTGACATTTTTAATGCAGATCTTTTAAACGAACGTGAAAGTATTAATAAAAAGAGAGATCGAGGCCCTACACATGGCATCCCAACGTGGGTGACAGGTGAGCGATTTCATGTTGATTTTGATAGATATGGGTACCCTACAGGTAAGTGTGAGCAACCATTTGTTAACCAACTTGGGGTTCTAGCTAGAAATGGGTTTAAACTGCCACTCACATATCCGCGATGGACGGATATACCCAATGACATGCTTGATGCGATATGGAGAGAGGTGCAAGTATGTTACTTTCTTCTTTTGTTACATTAACGAACACCACACTTAAAATAAACTCAATTTTATTTCATTGAATAATTGTAGGAGAATACAGATGTCCCTCTAAATTATCAAAGTAGATGCTTGCATTCAGTCGGATTGCGGTGGAGGGAATGGAAATATCATGTTAAGCGTGATAATTATGATATATATACAATTGATGAGGAGCGCCTTGCCATTGTCCCAGATCGTGTTATTGTCGGGCAATGGAGAACTCTAGTCCAATATTGGGGGCAAGAAGTTGTTAAAGCAGTATCAAAGCAAAACTCAATCAACCGTGAACATCTTGGAGGATACCATAAAATGGGGAGGTCCTCATTTCGCTCTGTTCGATCAGAGGTAAAATATCCAACATCTTTATATAATACATATATGCAATGCCAATTTATTTTTTGTTGTTGTTTTAGATGGAGAAACAAGGTAACAATAAGGTAGAAGGAATTAATGTTTTTATAAGAACACGGGCAGATAAGAAGGGCAAAATTGATTTTGAAGCTCAGGAGGCCATTGTATGTTTTGATTTCTTTCTTTCATAACTAATTTCAAAATTATACATATAATATTGGCAGCATTTCTTATTTTTATATCTTCATATCACAGGAAGATATGAACATTCTTCTTGAAAATGTGCCTGAGGAGGAGCGCACCGTAGAATATAGAGATTCTTGCTTCTCTCGGGTAATGGGAGAGGATGGACATGGACGTTTGCGTACATGGGGCTTAATGAGAAAAAAAGATCTTAATTTACAACCTAGTCAAGATGCAGTTGAGTCAATCCGTACTCAACTTCGAGAAGAAATGCAATCGCAGTTTGATATTCAAATTGTTGAAATGAAGGCACAAATGGAGACACAAATGGAAGAAAAGATGGCAAGCCTACAACAAGAGGTGCGAGCTCATTTGGAGCGTGTCAGCTACCCATTGACACCAATAACAACCACTTCTAGAAGTCGGGTGAATCCTTCGATACCTTCTAGCACTGGTCAAGTAAGTAGTATTGTTTATTACTCAAATATTAACTTGTTTAACATATTTGTAATGTATAATTTTTTTAGGTTGGTGATGAAAATAGCGCTCAAGAAGATGCATAATTTCAACAGATGATGCACTACCCAAATTAAAAGCTATAGTGTTGATCTACCAATATGGAAAAAAATCATATCAACTCGATGTTTTGATCTTTTTTTAATTTCCTTATTGAACTGTTTTTTTCTATTTATTTCCATGATGTTTTGAGATAGATTTTGGGAACGTGTTCTTGTTGCAAATAGCTCGGAAATTGATGATGCTTTTTTGTGGAATTCATATCATATTAATCTGTTAAATGATCAGTTAAATTATTTTGCATAGTTTAAGCTGTGTTATTATTTCTTTTATCATTGGATCTTATGAGAGCTTAAAAATTTTTACATGATGTTTAAAATGATTTTACAGAATAGAATTTAGAAAACCAATATTTTACAACATTGGCGTATAAAGAAAGACAAGACACAACATGTGTATGGTACTAGAGGCCATTGCTGGATTGAATGCCCAACATAGATTAGTTCAGTGTGGTCGCCTTTGGATGTTGTTGTTGCCTGTTCTTTCTTGGCAGGAAACTATTTTTAATCCTGCTCTTGCAGGCATAGCATGTTGGTAGATCTTGCATGGTTTCAACCTACATCATTTGGCTATTACCAGCTCGATCTTGTGGTTTATTTGATTGAAGGCGAAACTAGAACAGGAGGGGGTGACTGGCACAACATGTGTGCTCTGCTCTGGGTATGGCATCATGGGAGCTCCAATTATCATGGGAGCTCCAATTATAATGAGTATGTTAGTCTGATTAATGAGATGGTGTTAGGTATACCCACTGCCAATTTGAAACTCCTGATTTGAGCAAGGGCGAAGAATTCTCAATGCACCTGCTAATGTTAAATTTAATTTTGCCATTCTTATGCAGCTAACAAGTGCAGTTTGGAGATTGATTATAAACAATTCATTTACATTCATCCAAATATAGCTATTTGGCTAGCTGATTCTTCAGTGGTGTCTTAATTGGAGAGGCAAGCAATATATAACCTCCACATTTCAGATCATGCTGATTCAAGAGGTATGCTTTTCACTTTTCGTAAAGCAGCCTATAACAGTTGTTCTCAATGCACCTGCATATTTATCATAGATGTACAACCCCGTATTCGCAGAGTAGGGTACTTTCGGCAGGCGCATAGCCAGTTTTAAGTTTTTAAGCTTTTTAGAGGTTTTTAACTCTTGGTGGCCAATTTTGGCTTGGACTTGGAAATATACTAGTAGGGGAAGGAAAAATCTGCATCTCCCCCCGGGCTTACTATGCGCGATGAAGGAGCGGTACTCCGGACGGAGGCCAAGGCCTCACCCCTTGCCCCTTGGGCGAGCTCGGTCGGAGGCCTGGAGCTCGCCCGGGCGCCCTGCCCCTTGGGCGAGCTCAGCCGGCGGCCTGGAGCTCGCCCGGGCGCCCTGCCCCTTGGGCGAGCTCGGTCGGCGGACTGGAGCTCGCCCGGGCGCCCAGCCCCCTTGGGCGAGCTCGGCCGGCGGCCTGGAGCTCGCCCGGGCGCCCTGCCCCTTGGGCGAGCTCGGCCGGCGGCCTGGAGCTCGCCCGGGCGCCCAGCCCCCTTGGGCGAGCTCGGCCGGCGGCCTGGAGCTCGCCCGGGCGCCCTGCCCCTTCGGGTGAGCTCAGCTTGAGTGTCCGAGGTGGGGGTAAGGAGGAGCACGGTTCGGCCTCCCCCTCCCCCCTTGACCTCTTGTTGTCATGTTTACCATATTACCCCCAGGGGGGATTTTTCCCTTTTACCCCCCAGTGTGGATGTTTTTTATTGGCTAGAGGCTTATTTGCCTTGGGGACATTTTGGTCATTTTGACCCCAGGACTACTTGGAAAAAACTATAAATAGACCCCCTTGGGTACCTTTGGAGAGGCATTGGCTTTTGGCTTCCTCCTCCCTAGTTCTCTTCTTGGTAGAGTCGAGAGAACTCTCCAAGGTACCCAGCTCTCATTGGTAAGGGAGGGGAAGTGTTCTTGTGACCTTCCGGGTGTGTGGTGGGACCTCCGCGCTAGAGCCGAGGGTCTGTTCCTAGTTTCCCAAGTCTTTTGTCCGTGACGTTCCTCCGAGTGTAGTAGGTGTGAGGTCACCCCTTCCCCAAGGGTCTAACTCCACAGAAACCAAGTTTTTTGGTTTCAACAATAGAGATGGCCTCAGAATTTTAATGCCACTTTGTTATATTATTTGATGATTGTGTTGGGCCATTATAAAAATTACATGTGTTATATTTGTGTTGCTTTATACGTGGATATTGAGATGAATGTGTGGTAAAGCTAGAAATATTTAATGCTTCATATTTATGTGATAAGAAATAAATTCACATAAACCGTGTATAATCATCGACTAGAAGCAAAAAATATGATTTACCTCCCACTGAAGGTGTCGAGGAAGGTCCGCATAATTCGGCATGGATAAGCTCCAGAGGTTATTTAGATACAATATGTTGTAGCCGTCGATAGGGAAGAGCATGCAGCTTTGCTTTTGAACAAGTTGTACAAAATTCATTTGTCCAGTGTTCTTCAGGTAGGCCCCTTACCAAATTCTTTTTTGTCGTAGTTTGAAAGCCATTCCAATGTACATGACCAAGTCTTGCATGCCACAAATTTGATATAGCTGCTCCTTGTTTCTTCTGATGACTGGACAGTGCATGGATTGTTGGATTGGACATATCTAGAGTAAACACTTTGTTTTCAGTCATATGAGCTGATGCTATAATGCTGGCACTTTTTTCTTTTATATGACAGGTGTTTGAAGTAAACACAAGTTCATATCCTTTGCATAATAGCTGACCTACACTTAGGAGATTTTGAGCTAAGGTGGGTACATAGTGAACATCATGTATGGTTTGAATTTTACCTCCTTGTGAGGAGAAAGTCACAACCCCCTTTCCTTCAAATGGAATTGTGTTACCATCACGTAGATGAACAACAGACTTATATGCCTCATCAATTGACAGAAAATTTGATTTGTTATTAGACATATGACTTGAACAACTACTGTCAACATACCAAATGCATTTTTAGGTCGTGGCTGCTTGCAAACAAGAGTAGAACATTTCTTCTTTCTCAACGTCTTCCACTGGAGCTTTACCTTTTTCCATATATTGTGCTTGTTGATTTGCATTATGCCAACATTCTTTAGTTGCATGGTTTGGCACTCTGCATCTTTTACATCGTGAGAAGCAATCCTTTGAATAGTGGGTTGACTTGTCACAGATAATACAATATTTCTGATGCTTTACATTTTGACTAGGTGCAGATGTTGTCATAGTTGTTGGAGGAGACGACACTCTTCATGAGGTACAGAGTGCCAATGCATAAATAATTAAATACTGCTTTGTTGGATGTCAATTTCTACATATTACATTTTTTTTACTTACCATTATTCTTACTTAATTAGATCCCGGGAATTATTATACTCATGGAAGTATCTAAGACGATACACCTAATATAGTGTAGTTTGGTATTGCTTGTTCCTTGATCGAGAGCAAAAAGCTGCATCCTCAGTAGTAGCAATGCTTAGTTGTTTATATTATAGAATTTCATCATATTTTTATTAACTTTTGATCTTTAAATCCTTGTGCTTATGCACAAATATGAGCCCAGCAGGAGCTTCTGTAGCTCAACTGATGAAGTACAATAAATGGTATAATGATATGACTGTTTCTCCTACAGTTCTGTAGCTCCCTTTCACACTCCTACAACGAGATTGTTGTAGCCGCCGAAGATCTCTGTCGTCGACGACAACAACAATCTTTGCTTCCACGCTTTGTACAGAGGCCATTCTTGGTAGTATTTTTGATAATTCCTATTTTTCTGAAATTCTAAGTATGTGCATGCATAGTTCTGTAGTTTTTGCTATTTGTTCATGAACTCTCTCAGGATTGTTGAGTACTATGAATTTACACAGTCCAGATATTGTTTTTGCAAAGAAAAACTATTTTTTGTGCTCTCTTTTGTGCTGCGAATCTTCTTAAAAGAGTTTTGATTGTCCATGAACTATATTATCAATTATTTAGCAAGAAGTTGAAATCTTTGCAGTTCTTGAATCTTGATCCCATTTAATTACACTTATTAGTTACTAGTTATTAGGGAGAGTAGTGCAAAGTTTTATTGAAGCAAGCATGCCTTCAAGTCAGCATGCCATTTGTACATGACATCATAAGTATGATTTTGTCTTTAGCTAAAGTTCCCCTTCTAAAATTTTCCTCACACAAGCCTTATGCTTATTTCACATGCAATCCTGAGAAATTAAGAGGCTCACAGAACTACAAAACATGCAATTTATTTGGGATTGCATGAGAAAGTGTAATTAGAAATGCACATTTATTTTATGAGCTAATAATGCACTTGCTTTTTATCATAATTAGGTTCTTTATTGTTTTTGGATTTCGCCATCTCTTTGCAGGGAGGATTGGGACTTGGTGGTTTCAACTTCGACGCCAAATTGTATTGTCTTTCTATCCTTGAGTTTTGCATTCTAATTATTTTTTCATCATCATTATAATCATATCGCCATCATTTTCATAAAAAATTTCATCTCTTTGAAGTTTGAATTTTATGAATTCTGATGTTACTCGTACAAAAATCATCCTTAACTGGTACACGCTTGTTTTAATCATTAAGGCTAGTCTCTTCCTATTTTTGTTCAAACAGTGCTAGTCTTCCTATTTTTTTTAGATCAAGAACTGAGCTTTACAGTACGAATGCTCATAGTTCATGCTTTCTTCTTTCATTCTACTTTATTATTTGTGCTGTGATGCATGTATTTATCTCAAACTTTGTTATGATAAGTAGTTTTTGTTCAAACAGTGAGAAATGGGGGGAATTGTTTAGTTGAATTCTCTTTGCACACTTGTTCAGAACAATGAATCAATATGGGGGGAATAGCAGTATAGATTCAGCCATCCCGTATTGTTTTGTTTGTTCTATTATTCTTCATATGGGAGAGGAATGCTTTGTATTTTTTTAACTTATAGTGATGCTGTAATTTTAGGAGAATGACTTGTCCCATGAGGCGAGCAAAAGGTGGTTGAACATGCTATTCTGATTGGAGATGAAGGTCAGCTGCCTGCCATGGTCAAAAGCCAGGTTATCATGATCTCTCTACAAGTATATTATTATGAATTGTTGTGCCCGATTTTTTAGTCTCAAAGAATTTACTTTTCCTCTACTGCTCTTTTCAGATATCTGAGAATGCTGGTTTTGGAAGAAGCCTGTTCGAAAGATTGAGCTCATTAGGCCATGCAACTCTAATTTTAGAAACATAAACTGTAATTTGACCATTTGTTCGTGCTATGATGCCAGAAATTGGGTGGGTCGTCCAACTCTCTATGGGAGAAAGATGTGCAGAAGCCTCTTTATAAGATGTGTGTTGCTGCTGGAAGATGTGAGGAAGATGCAATATCAGTACAATGAATAGGTGTTTTTATTTTTGATGGGCAAATTATTTTTTGTAAATGTTCAAATTGAAGGACGTCTAACTTGTTAAATATTTTAGTAGATGGTAATATTAGTTGAGAAATATTTTTGCAGTATTAATTTGATTATCTGGACGATATTTTTAGAGTATTTTGAATGTGTTTTTTTAAAAAAAACATAAATTAGTATTTGCCACGACTTTAACCGTGGCAAATATTTTTTAAAAAACGATGAGTCCACTTTTAGCCAGGGCTTCATACCGTGGCTAATAGTTGGCTTATTTGCCACGATAGTTTTTTCTCGTGGCTAGTACTATTTGCTACGGCCAATCCGTGGCTTAAAATTTTTAGCCACTGCATTTTCCCGTGGCTAGGTCGTGGCTAAAGCTTTTTAGCCACGGTTTTTGACTTTTTGTCAGGGCAATTTGCCCTGGCCAAAAGTCTGTTTTCTAGTAGTACGGCGACCAACCATTTGGCCGGCCGCGGGCGATTGGCGGTGTGCGCGATGGTGGACGAATCATGCGCGCCGATCGCACATGGATTGGGTACGCGGATCCCGCGTGAGGTGGTCACTCCCAGAAACCCCCGCTAGATTAGCAGGGTTATGAGATTTTGGCTAATTGCAGCCCATTTTTCCTCATAAATTATACCATACCCCATCAACGACAATGTTTCTCGACTAAGATGTGTTATTTTGAAATGCAACTTTATGTGGCTATTTATCAAGCTAACCCTTTTTAAATAAAAAATACCATGAATTAAAGTTTGGAATTCAAATTAAAGTAAAATTGAGATTGGACGGCTGAAATTGTTTTGATGGACCATCAATTCATCTAAAGAATCATTTTTTAAGAGCGGTGTTAAGGACACACCTATTGTAAGAAATCCGGAGCGCCGAGAAGTAGAAATCCGAATACGAATAACAAATCACAAAACACAAAACAGAACAATCACAAACACAGCGATATACAGAGGTTCACCCAAATCGGGTTACGTCCTCTCTCCCCCTCTTATCCCTTCTTGTATTCACCAGAAAGTTATAAATTACACCAAAGGTTACAAGGATCTAAACCCGATCCTACCTCCTTCCTCTTCTGCACAAGAAAATCGTAGAAGAATACCTTCTGGATCGACGCCGACGGAAAACCTCGTACACGCCTCCAAAAGAATACGCTGCCGCAAGTCTCTAAAAAATCGTTATCCCTAAATGGGGGATAAATATATAAATAGACTTCCGCATCCGCGATCGTCGAACGAGCAAAGTTCGTTCGACGATCGGCAACCGCGATCGTCGAACGACAGTGGTCGAACGATCCGTGGACATCGACGATCGGCGATCGTGCAAAGTTCGTTCGACGATCGGCAACCGCGATCGTCGAACGACGATGGTCGAACGATCCGTGGACATCGACGATCGGCGATCGTCGAACGATCGCTGGGGTCGACGATCGGTGATCGTCGAACGAGCAAGACCGGTCGACGAAAAACGACCAAGGCCGCTCGACGATCTCCGAATCCCGTTCGACCAAGGCCCCCGGACCCCCGTTGTCGTCGGTCCCGGAGATATTGAAGGGAGATCACACTTTGATTCCTCTAAGCTCACGTGGGCAAACCCGGTGTGAGAAACAAGAGGACCGGAAGTGTTCCACAACCTCAACACCTATTTTGGTTATGAGCACACCGTTCAAATCAAATTAAACACTTCAAAACACCTATTTTCATTACAAAAAAACCCTAAGGACGACCCTACCCGATCACCCATAGCAGTTTTGCTGTGGCCTTCCCCACTTCGTGCTAAGAACTCAGCATTTGCTCGGTTACCAATCCGGCTTCTTCCACTCCCAGATTTTCTCCTCCACCAGAACCACCAATCCCTCTCCACTGCCTCCGCCCCTCAAGCAAACTCAGGCCTGCCGTCTGCCTCAACAAATCTTCAACTGGATCCACCCACCCTTCCACACCGCGCCCCCGCCGCCCAATGGTTTCCACCACCCTTCCACTACTTTGGCAAGCAGCAAGGACCCACCCACCCTCTCCTTTTTCAACACGCTTACAGGCTATGCCGACGACGACAAACTCCTCTTCGGCTCCGAGGGGCTCAGAAGCAAGCCCCCAGTTCACCACCAACAACATCAGCTCATGATGTCCGAGAAGAAAGTGAGCGTCGGGGAAGACAAGACAGGTGAGCGGAAGCGGGGCAGAGCAACACTTGGGGCTGGAGAGCCATTCTGGGAAGGCGAGGAAAAGTGTCTTTAGGTTGGTGTGAGGTCTCTAATTCTGATTACTGTTTTTTAAAGATATAAAGTTTTTGCACGTTTAATTAACGTAATATTATGGTGAAAAGCTGTCGAGTGTTTGACACGTGGTCTTATAAATGGCACGGTGGTCGCGGTCGTATACATAGTTTAACGGTCGCGGTCGTATACACGGCGCGGAGGTCGCGGTCATATACACGGCGCGGCGGTCGCGGACGTATACACGGCGCGACGGTCGCGGTCGTATACACGATGGTTATGCACCATCATTCATGAACAATTTATTCATATTGTAACGGACTGTTTAATGAATTGATTTTTACCACTAATGTTTTTAAAATTTATTACATGTTTAAATGACTTGTTTATTAGTAATTGGTTGCAAATAATAATTTGAGTTGTCCATAGTATGATTTGATTGTACATAGCCATCTTGGATTGTACATTGCCGTTGGCTGTCGGATCCGGATCCTCTCCATTTCAAATGAAATGGAGGGGATCCATTTCAGTATTGGTGGACAAGATTAGTCCAAAAAGAATCTTGTGGACAGAAATTTTTTGAATAAAAGAAAATATAAAAGGATGGGAAAAGCAGAACCCGTCGGATAAAAAAGCAGGAAATCATGTCCGTGAAATGAATCCGAGAGAATCTTGATATTTGGCTGTCCATAACCAATTTAGATGTGTACATAACACCGCTCTTTTTAAATATAGTACTGATAATATAGACATAATGTACCATCAAGCTCAAATGATTTATGCATACTATATATATAGATTTACATTCATTTAGTATTATACAAATAAACTATACTATTTAAATTATTAATAACAAACAGGAACTAGGCAGCTGTGCCTAGGAGTCTTGACAGGGATATCACCACTCATCCATTTATTTTATTCCTCTTGATAGTTTATTTACAAATAGGTTAGTTATAAGCACACCACATAAGTCAACTCCCCCTACCAAACTGCTATTTTGTTTAGAGAGTTGTTATGCACAGCCCCTTTTTGGCTTTCTGCAGGCTGAAAAATATTTCATGTATTTCAAATTTCTGCAGACCATCCATGCATCTGAGGACGACAATGGTGAGGACGGAGCACCAATCGGAGAACGTGAATGTGTCGTCTCTGGAAGCGGGGATGAGCCCGCCGGTGCGGTGGTGTGCGTCGGAGAAATGGACCTTTGAGAGAGGGTTTTAGGGCCTACAGATAAATGAAGATTTGAAGAGAATAATACTTTTGTTACAAGGATAGAGCCTAAAACCAACCTGCCCATAACAACAATCTTTTGTTAATGATAAAAAATTGTTAGTCACATGCAAGCTCCCATAAGTTTTGACTTTAAAGGATGGACTAGCAAGCTAAGTGGAAAAATAGAGTAGGTTGTACCCACATTAATTGAAAATTAGAAAATATGATTAAATAATATCTAAGTTATTCACCTATTGTATTAGTTTTCACTTTTCAGTGCTTTTTTATGTATTTTATTTTTTCCTCATAGTTTAATAATGAGATTATTTGCAAATATATAAATTCATTTGAGAGATAGAAGTTATTTTTAAGTAGATAATGGAATCACAGGGGCTTCATTTTGCTCGGCGTTTTTGTCGGGCGTGTGGAACAAACGCCCCCCCGGACAGCGGGTAAGAAACGGCGTTTGTTGCGTCTCCTCTCACAGCAAAGAGAAAAAGCCCCATGAAACCTCAGTTTCGATCCCACCTCCCTGCTTCAGTCCCAAAGCCGCTCCTCCACCCGCTGTCTCCACCCGCCACCGCTACGCCAAATGAGACCCCAATATATTTTGCTTTTTCACAACTATTCTGTTTGATTTTTTTTCATAAATGATATTTTTTGAGTTTAAAATTCAAGGAGGCATAAACTTTGCCCCTATATAATGATTACAGAGAGTATGAGTCTAAATGTTGATTTAAAAAGAAACGCAAACTTAGGAGAAAGCTCCTATTTTTGAAAGGCTCTTTGCTCGGGCTGGCAAGTCACGAAAATAAAATGTTGTGCATTGTAAAAAAAACTGAAATATTAAACTCATTTGACATGATGAAATATTCAATGTTCTTTGTACTCATGAGCATTGCCATAACAATTGAGACAAAAATGTGACTGATAAATCCCTATAGATTGAGAATTATTATCAATACTGTTGAAGGCTCCGCTCAAGATAGTCCACTAAGGCTCATCAGATGTGGAATGGCCTTATATAGTATCTCCAGCGTAGAGCTGTTACACCCTAGTGACACGAAACCCAATGGGTCGTTCCGAGTCGGTCCTGACACGCGCGGACATATAACCAAATACCCTAACAATCTCCTCCTATGTCCGTGGTGAGACCGGTGTCGGAAAAAGGGGTGGTGTGTGTAATGTTCAACCAGAATTCGACTCAATACACAACAGTGTCCGTCACACTTGTCAGAACATATTGGACGTAAGTAAAGCAGTTGTATGCATGCATAAGAATAAATAGAAAATCTCAGCAACATCATAATAAAGTCAAAAGTACAATCACAGCACAGGTACCAGAACACCTAGTATCTCATGACCAACTAAAGAGCACTAAAGTCCAAACAAAACAAGTGAAAGAAATAGGAGCAAAACAGTGCTCTAAGCAGAAGAAAAACCAAATTATACTCTAGAAATCAGCGTCTAGCAGGTCATCTTCCTCTGGATCCCAACCTGCAAGTGCTCCTCCATCGGCAGCAGCCCCTATAATTTCCAACAG
Source organism: Platanthera zijinensis (assembly GCA_039513925.1). Classification (NCBI taxonomy): domain Eukaryota; kingdom Viridiplantae; phylum Streptophyta; class Magnoliopsida; order Asparagales; family Orchidaceae; genus Platanthera; species Platanthera zijinensis. Next base: position 12,778,472 of record CM077080.1, read on the forward strand.
AGAAGTTCATTCAGAATGAATTCAACCTTGGAAAATGTACAAATATCTAGTTCTACTCATATGAACGTAGTACAGTATGAGAAAGCATGTGTGGAGTATTTAGGTTCTACCTCAGAATCTGTTATCTGTTTCCAAAAGAAACGATTTCCAGACTTCTGGACACCGCAGCTGTATCTGTGTTCCTATGTGGAATATCACGGTTACTGTTCTTCTAAAGTTAATTGGAACTCATCAAATGTGGAATGAAACCAATAAACAGAAGAATAGCCAAACCTAGTCAGATTGTGTTATCAAATGTGGAATAACACTCTCCTCCTAGATAAGGAAGACGAAACCAGATGAAGTTGTTAACATCAAATGTGAAATGAAACAACTCACCAAATTCGTACTCAACAACCCCGAACATCAGCGGAGCACAACACGCTTGCTTTGACAAAGGAAAGTGGAAAAATCAAAACATTTGGACAAATGCGGAACTGAATCGCCTAACCTTGAAATTAAGGCTGAACTTACAACGCCTTGAGTCACATTTCCCCCACTGTTTTGATTGATCGGTCTTTAGGCATTCCTTTCGTCAGTGGATCAGCCAGATTATCCTTCGATCGCACATCGATCAAAGTGATAATGCCTTGTTCTTTCAGATAATTCAGTAGAGCGTGTCTCAGTCGTACATGTCGCCTCTTAGTATTAAAAAGGACATTCTTCACGACTTGGACTGATGCTTGATTATCACAGTACAGACTCAAAGAATTGACTTGAAGTCTAGACAAGGGAATGTTTAGAATCAAATTCCTGATCCAATCTGTCTCTTCACCAGTTGAAGCTAAGGCAAACAACTCGGCTTCCATAGACGACAAAGCTATACAAGTCTGTCTTTTGGATTTCCAAGTGACTGCAGCGCCACCCAAAGTGAAAATAAATCCACTGGTGGACTTGCTGTTCCCAACTTCTGAACACTAGGAGGCATCAGAGTATTCTTCCAAAGTAGGAGGGTAACCAGTGTAGCACAGAGCGTGATCTTTAGTACCTTTCAAGTACCTCATCAGCCGATCTAAGGCATCCCAATGCTCTTTGCCTGGACTACTGGTAAAGCGACTCAGCATGGCAACCGAGAAGGCAATGTCTGGTCTAGTACAACTTGTGGCATACATGAGACTACCAATGATCTTTAAGTACTTTACTTGATCAACGCCGGTCCCTTCATTCGGACTCAACTTGATAGTTGGATCAATTGATGTTTCAACAGGCCTACAATCTTTATAACCCCAGGTAGTGAGGATCTGCTCAATATAATGAGCTTGACTTAGAGTGACACGTCCCTTGTCTACTCTAACTTTCATACCTAATAGGGTATCTACAGGACCATGGTCCTTCATGTCAAAAGCTTTCGTGAGAGCGGATTTAGTATCCCTCACTGCGGCAAGGTCTGACCCCAGAATCAACATGTCATCCACATACATGCATATGATGACTGTTTGATTTGACATCGAGCGGTAGTAGAGACACTTGTCTGAGAGACTGGACTGAAATCCAATGCTCTTTATCACTTGATCAAATTTAATGTGTCACATCTTAGGTGCTTGTTTAAGCCCATAGATCGATTTATCAAGCTTGCACAATTTATCTTTTAGATCTTTATGTACATAACCTTCAGGTTGTGACATGTAGATCTATTCATCAAGCTCTCCATTTAAGAAGGCTGTCTTGACATCCATCTGATGAACTATAAAGTTCTCGATAGAAGCTAAGGCAAGTAGTATCCTAATAGTGGATAGGTGGCATACAGGTGAATAGACGTCAAAGTAGTCAATTCCCCCCTGTTGTTTATAACCGTTAGCTACTAGACGTGCTTTATACCTGGCTATAGACCCATCACTGTGTAACTTCTTCTTTAGTACCCACTTGCATCCTAGGACTTTAGCTCCTTTCGGCAGGTCAACTAGATGCCAAGTGTTGTTTTGTAGCAACGAGTTCATCTCATCATCGTTGGCTTCTGCCCACATTAACGCATCTCTAGATCACATTGCTTCCTGATAGGAAAATAGATCATCCTCTAAGTGATATGTGACGAAATTCTCACCAAAATCCTAAGGGATTCTGTCTCTTGTAGATACTCTAAGAGGAACAAGTTCCACCTCTAGAGGTTGGGGAGCAGTGGCAGAGGGGCCAACTTCAAGTTCTACCGTAGATTCTGAAACCATGTCAGTAGACCCGGAGACGGTCAAACCATGATCTTTGATAAATTTGTATTCAAAGAAAATAGCATCTCTAGACTCTATCACTGTATTAGTGGATAGATCCAGAAACCTGTCAGCTGCACTATCTTCTGCGGTAAATGGGGTCATTGGGTCGCTGAATGCAAGGGTACGAAAAGACAAAAAGGAGGAAGCCCCACAAAATGTGGCGAACATGGTGGTCGACAACTCTGATCCTAAGTCCTTCATGGCTATGATTGGGAGTAATCACCGCGGTGCGTCGTCTGAGTGGTGGCTGGACAGTGGTGCTACCTGTAACGTCACAAATGACAGGGGTCTTCTCTCAAAGGTCTCAGCGGTCAAGGATAGAGTCGAGAACTACAATGGAGGAGCGACAGATGTTACTCATGCTGGGACTGCAGAGCTAGTCCTCTCTTCAGGTAAAACTTTAATTTTACAACATGTTAAAGTAGTTCCTAATTTAACTAAGAATTTGATTTTTATGAGTCTGCTTGATAAAGCCGGAATGTCTTTCACAACCATGAATGGTAGAATGACGTTAACTGTTAATTCTCACTACTTTGGTTGCGCTTACCTGATCAATAGTATGTATAGACTAAGCCTAGATAACGATTGCATAAACCAAGTGAGTTCCACTCTGTTAGATCCGAAGCTATTACACAATAGACTTGGACATATTCACTATAAGAAGATGCGAGATCTAGCTAGGAGTCATAACATCCCATTAGATCTTTCTATTCAATTTGATAGGTGTGAGGTTTGTGCCCAGACTAAGATCACTAGAAACCCTTTCAAGACCGTTTCTAGGAGCACACAACTTCTGGAGTTGATACATTCCGACCTCTGTGATTTTCGTAGTCATGCCACTAGAGGGGGAAGGAAATATCTAATTACTTTCATCGACGATTTTTTCAGATATTGTCATGTTTACCTATTGAAATCGAAAGATGAGACATTTGAGACCTTCAAGATTTTCAAATCTCGGGTAGAAAATCAATTAAATCTAAAGATTAAGAGATTTAGAAGTGATCGAGGAGGAGAGTATACTAGAACTGGGTTTATAGACTTTTGTGCCTCTGAGGGGATAATCCTAGAAACCATAGCTCCTTACTCACCCCAATCAAACAGCATCGCTGAGCGTAAGAATAGAACTTTAACAGATATGTTGAATTCTATGCTTCTCACAGCTGGTATGCCTAATTCCTTTTGGGGGGAAGCAGTCCTAACTGCAAATCACATTCTAAATAGAGTGTCTCATTCAAAGCTCAACTCTACTCCGTATGAGTTGTGACATGGGCATCCCTGTAGATATGACACTCTAAAGACTTGGGGCTGTATTGCTTATGCGAGAATACAAGACCTTAAGAGACCTAAGGTGGGACCTAGAACAACGACCTGCGTTTATCTAGGTAGTGCAGAAGATAGTGCAACTGACCGGTTTCTGGATCTATCCACTAATTCAGTGATAGTGTCTAGAGATGCTATTTTCTTTGAACATAAATTTATCAAAGATCATGGCTTGACCGTCTCCGGGTCTACTGACATGGTTTCAGAATCTACTGTAGAACCTGAAGCTGGCCCCTCTGGCACTGCTCCCCAACCTATAGAGGTGGAACCTGTTCCTCTTAGAGTATCTACGAGAGATAGAATCTCTAAGAATTTTGGTGAGAATTTTGTTACCTACCACTTAGAGGATGATCCATTTTCCTATCAGGAAGCAATGCGATCTAGAGATGCGTTAATGTGAGCAGAAGCCATCGATGATGAGATGAACTCGCTGCTACAAAACAACACTTGACATCTAGTTGACCTGCCGAAAGGAGCTAAAGTCCTAGGATGCAAGTGGGTACTAAAGAAGAAGTTACACAGTGATAGGTCTATAGCCAGATATAAAGCACGTCTAGTAGCTAAGGGTTATAAACAATAGGGGGGAATTGACTATTTTGATGTCTATTCACCTGTATGACGTCATGGAGTTTTGTGTTTGGACTCCTCATTAATTGATAAGAAAAACTCAAAATCAGTTTAGATGAAAATCTTTTTATGAATAATGATGAAATCTTTAGTCCCACATTGACAAATTCTATACATTTAAGTGAGTATATAAACCAATTCACTTGTACTTATTGCGTTGAAAGAAATATAAATAGAATTCATAAATCACACACGGACGTGCGCTCATTTGCATTCACACATTATATTTGGATTTGAGGAATATTTGATTTGAAGTTTTTTTGTACAAAATAATTGTCATTTTGAAAAATCTTGAAGATTATTGTGAACGTGCGTCATTGCATCTAATACATTTCGACGTCTACCGATTTTAAATGTCGAGTTTCGGCAAGCGACTAATTAAATTTGTATGTTGAAGATATACTATTGCGGTCTGGGACAGCGCTCCCGATAGACCGGACTAACTGGACCGTTTTAGCTTTCGGAGCGGTCGGTTTCGCAAATAGTCACAAAAATAAATCACAGACGAGACAAGTCTTTTTACGTTAAAAACCCTCTGAATAGAGCAAAAAACCACGGTCTGGGTTGTGCCGACAAGAACTCCACTGGATCGGTTGAGATTACAAGACTTTTCTTGGAGAATCGAGGGCGACAAGCCGCGCCTCATTATAACTTAAGGAGAACATCGAGATACAATGTTCAACTTGCGGGAGAATGCTTGCGCACTTATGAGCGATCGGTGCGGACGACTGAGTAGGCACGATGGGAATCCAACAAACGGTGCACTGTAAATATTGGGGGTGGCAGACGATGGGCGATCGACTTCCTTCGAACTCTGAATTGCACGGAGGAGGCTTCACGCGGCCTTCGCATTGGAGGCGAGTCCGTTGGCCAAGGGCTTTGCCTTGGCGGCGAGGACGATGGCAGTGAACCTGTGAAGGGGGGAGAAAACAAGAGAGAGAAAGACAAAAATTCGGGTAGAAATCCCGAAATCCGAAGTTAGTCAAATGAGAAGGATGAGGGTCTATTTATAGGTTTGGAGAGGGGCGATCCGGTAATTCCCCCCTCCCCCGTAACTACCAACCAGATGAATATGATCGCTCCATTTAAGGCATACAGATCACAATTTTTAGGAAAATACCAAGCCTGCCCTTGGGTCTGAAATAGACCCGCCCGATATCGGGAACGACCCAACGGGAATGGCGGTTGTTACGCGCAGTAACCACCCACTTTACAAGCGGCGGCCGCCCCGTACGGGGGCGCCGGAGGTGGCGACCGACCCCTTGTGGAAGGCCAAAGCCCCGGACCGGCGATACGTTAGCCGACCAAAGGGGGAAGCTGGCCCGAAGGGGCCGAGTGACCCCTTGGACGCCCAAACGGCGGGCGGCTGGGGAGAGGAGGGGCGGTGGGCCCCTCGGGGGCGCCGAGAAGAGGGGAGGCCGACACCTCCCCGACCAACCTAGCCGTAGGCGGCTGGGGAGAAGAGGGGAGGCGACCCCTCGGGGACCGGCGCCTCCCCGACCAACCTAGCCGTAGGCGGCCGGGGAGAAGAGGGGAGGCCGGCCCCTCGGGGACCGGCGCCTCCCCGACCGACCTAGCCGTAGGCGGCCGGGGAGAAGAGGGGAGGCCGGCCCCTCGGGGACCGGCGCCTCCCCGACCGACCTAGCCGTAGGCGGCCGGGGAGAAGAGGGGAGGCCGGCCCCTCGGGGACCGGCGCCTCCCCGACCGACCTAGCCGTAGGCGGCCGGGGAGAAGAGGGGAGGCCGGCCCCTCGGGGACCGGCGCCTCCCCGACCGACCTAGCCGTAAGCGTACGGGGAGAAGAGGGGAGGCCGGCCCCTCTGGGACCGACGCCTCCCCGACCGGCCTAGCCGTAGGCGACCGAGGGGAAGAGGGGAGGCCGACCCCTCGGGGACCGACGCTTCCCCGACCGGCCTAGGCGGCCGGGGGGAAGAGGGGAGGCCGGCCCCTCGGGGATCGGCGCCTCCCCGACCGGCCTAGCCGTAGGCGGCCGAGGAGAAGAGGGGAGGGCAGCCCCCGAGTACCGGCGCCTCTCAGGCCGACCTAGTCGTAGGCGGCCGGGGAGAAAAGGGCTGGCCGACCCATCGGTGACCGGCGCCTCCCCGACTGGCCTAACTGTAGGCGTCCATGGAGAAGAGGGTCAGCTGGGCCCTCGGGGACCGACGCCTCCCTGGCCGGCCTAGCCATAGGCGGTCGGGGAGAAGAGGGGCGGCTGGCCCCTTGGGGCCCGATGCCTTTCCTGGCCGGCCTCGCCGTAGGCGGCCGGGGAGAGGAGAGGCGGCCGGCGCCGCCGGCCATACGTGAGGAAGTCGGTGCGCGGGATCCCAACGACAGTTGGCTCTCCCGCGCTCGGGAGTTAGGACGCGCGGGAGTTAGGATCTCGTGCGCGGTGGTTACGATCTAATGCGAGGCGGTTATGACGCGAATCAGGTGCGCGGATCGCGTAAACCGTAACCACTACTTCTTTAGTGGGGGAAGTGGATGTTTTGGTTACATGCAACCCGGTTCGCCTATATATATTGGGGACGACCCCATCATATACGTTTCTATTCACAAAAATTTTAATTAATATAACAGTTGCAAGTAATTGTGGGGCAATTACTTGCGATTTTACGAGACTCCTATATATGAGATTTTCCTGAAATAAACTCATACATTCTCACTATCATTCGCTCTCAGTTTTCTCAATTATGCTTTTGCATTTATGTTCTCTATTTTACATTCGCTTCATTAAGTGGACGTTCAGATGCTCTGTGCTTTGTTAGTATCGCATATCAGAGTTTTGGGATTTAGTTGAGTATTGTACCTTGGAGGAGTGAACATCAATTTGCGAGCAATGGGAGCGCCGTCTTGCTGGGACAATGTCGTGACTAAGATAATATAGTGCGGGGCACGGACTATCACAATTGAGATACTGTCACCATTGACTATAAGAGTGTAGAGGTGCGAGTGTGTGACTCACTCTATTTTCTTTATTAAAAAATTATGAACTTTTGAGTACAGGCCAATCAAAATTAATAAATTAAAATTCGGAGAGCCCCCCTCGCGCAGAAACTCCTGCGAAGAAAACGGGCGGCCAGAGCGCCAATGGGAAAGTCAGAGATTTCTCATTGCCGTTTACTTCTTCTTCTCTCCTCCCCCGCTTCCCAAAACGATCTCAAGCCTTCTTCATCCCCGTCCAGAAGCTCCGATCCCCTCTCTCTCTCTTCCCTCTTTCTCACCATCTCCGCTTCGAGTTCTCGCCCCCTCTTTCGCCGTCGCCGACTTATCAGTATCCTACCGCCAGGTATAAGTTGCACGAGATAGGGTTGATTTCTGTATGGATTTTGTGATCCGGTTTTTGTTCTGTGGCTGCTCTGTGTCTTTCCCATTTCGTTTTTCATGTTATCGCCGGCGTCTCCTTATGTTCTTCATGAGCAGATGAATGCTTTGATTCGAAGATGGAGGGATTTAAAACGTGTCGTACTCTTTTTTCTGCTGCTCTATTTCGTGAATGATGACAATTTCTGCTTTTTCTGAGCTGTCTTGTTCTGGTTTGATCCTGCCTCTTCTGTGAATTGTTTGTTTTCTTGGTTTCATTTTTTTTGGGGATTTCGATTTGCAAAATAGCCCCGTCTGTTTTCCACCCGTTAGGATTTTGGTTCGATCCGTGAATCGCCTGCTTTCCACCCGATCGAGGGTTTCATTGTTTCGTGGGCAGATTAGTCTGCCAATTTTTCTCCTGAGATTTGCTGCTTTCTCTTCTTTCAGCGAGTTCTTTAGGGTTTTGCTTATCCACGCTTTCTGAAATTTTAGGAAAAAAACGACTATAATGAGTATTTGATGATGAAAGTTCTGCAACTTGATACCATGCTACTTTTGAATTGCATATAAATCTCTGTGGTAATTTGATGTTTATCTTTCTATCCACGTTAATTGATGTTTATGCGGTAATATTTTGAAATTTTTTTGTCCGGATACAGTTTTTACATGATAAATTTTCACGCTTTTGTACGTTGCAGAGCTTTTCAAAGATCGAGTAAGAACCGACTTTGAAGAGGAGGAGAGATTTGTCTGTATGCAATTTTCATGCACTCGGAGTTAGTTCACATGCTGCCCAGTAGCAGGAGCAGAAGTCAGCCTAGGGCTGGTAGAGCTGTCTTTTTCACAGCTTTTTATGTTAATTTGATTGCTTAGCGATGTAGTATGACAAAACTGCTAGATCAACTTCCTAAGTTTTGCTTACTTTATGAATTTGGTGCCAAAAGCTTGTTTTAGCTGATTTTAATCCCCCTTTTATTTTTTTGTTCCATTGAAAATGACTCCTTTTATAACTTCCGTTAGTGCTATAAGCCATTACTGCAAGTTGCTGATGGGTCTGTTTTGTTGGCAAATGGCATGGCCCCCCCCTAAGCTTTGCTTACTTTATGAAATTAGTGTAAAAAGCTTGTTTTAGCTGATTTTAATCCCCTTTTTATATTTTTGTTCCATTGAAAATGACTCCTTTTATAACTTCCGTTAGTGCTATAAGCCATTACTGCAAGTTGCTGATGGGTCTGTTTTGTTGGCAAATGGCATGATTTAAAAAATAAATAATAAAATAAATTTGCAACTTAGCGTGTTTAGGAGATCATGGGTATGAATTTTGAGATGTTATCCCCATGGATGCCATGTTTTAAATTTTTTTCAATCTTAAAAAAATTTAAAAGTTTTATTCCATTTGACTAAATTTTTATAAAGCAATACTTATAACCATTTTAATGTCCTATGCAGTATGCGCTCCCATTTTTTTTTAATTTGTTTACTCTTTTTTTTAAATCCATGTCATTTGTCAACTAAGCAACCTGGTCAACAACTTTTGTTAATGACACTAATGGATATTAGAAAATGCACTATTTTCAATGGAACAAAAGATTTAGGGTCCAATTTCATAAATAAACAACCTTGTAGGATTGATCTAACAAATTTCCATGGATTGATCTAACAAAATTTCCATGGATTGATCTAACACTAATTAATACTTCTAATTTTTGACAACGGGGATTTGATTAAAGAAGGAAAAATATAAAGACAAAATAAAGCAACATAAACTGTATCAATTGTGATTCGATACAATATGTCGGATGCACCCCTACTAAACTAGTGACTATAGACACAAGTGATCACTATCGGGACATGATCATCTTTGGCATGTGATTGACCATCTTTGGCATGTGATTGACCATCTACGACGAGAGTGTCTTTTGAAACGTGTTCGTTCGCTATCACAAACACATACTTATGCATGTGCTCTTTGCCTTTCCACATTGTTCCCGGCTTCCCACACATAGTTTGTATGTGCTCCTCTCACGCCCATGCTCGTAGCTACTACAGTCGGTTCGGCTCGCATTGACAAGTTTACATCTTCCCAACTTCGACAACATGCAATTTTTCCAAAACCAACATGAGCTTCTATCTCTGGATCCACTTAACGACCAATTTGGCTATGAATCCGAACCAACCCAATAAACACCACCTTGGTTCCGTTTCCAAAAACCACTGCCACAAGAAGCATCCATCTTCGCAACGTGCACAACATCAGTCATCACCAACTGCACACGATGCCACCTCAATATTAGGAAAATAGTAGACTCGTTGCATGCTGACTATGAACTGAGCCTAGTTTAAATTCGCACACTATTTCTACAAATAACTCACACTCGTGCGGTCAATGCACACAGATCAATAATCTGACTCACCGAACTCGAGCCACTGAAGGTTTACCAAACAACACCTCCTCCACCATTCATTTGTTGTCTTGCAACAATCATGGAACGAAGACCTTGAAAAGTGTCTCCCATCAACCGGTAAATTTTACCACACTTTTATCCTTTCATGAGCACGATACACTCATGCGTCACCGTCAGAGCTCTTCTTCTCATTAGAAAATTACTATCTATAGAGTCTATCATTACCATGGAATCAGATTCCTGTGCAACTTACGTACAAATTGCAGCTCATCATGCCCATGCACCATGTCATCGTGAATATTAAAATCCTATTATCAATTGTCCTTTTACAGATGTCCTCTCATGGGTTTTCGAAGAAAGACGAAGTGAGCACACATTGAATGAAAAATTTCATTAGATTTGATGAGAAAATTGAAAATACAATTTCAGTGAAATTTCGATGAAAGAGGGGAAAATATACAGACAAAACTAAGCAATATAGTTGTGCCGAATGTGATCTGACACAGTCCGTCGAACTCATCTCTGAAAAATTAATGTAAACTAACACAAGTGACCATTGTTGACTGAACTATTTTCCAATGATCACCATCAACATACAACTTTCCACTTACGACGAGACCGTCTCTAAAATCGTGCATGTATGGAGACACAGACACGCAGTTGCTTCATTGTACTCTCCGCCCTTGCATGTTGTTTCTATGCACAATATGCATGCACTCCTCCTATGCCCTTGCTCCAACTGTTATGGTAGGCTCAACATCTTTGGTTCGGTTTTCAGAAATCATTGTGTGCATGAAGCATCAATTATCACCATCTACACAATGCACCAAACAAAAGTGACACCACCTCAACAATGGGAAAACAATCGACTCTTTACAGACTGACTAAGAACTGAGCCTGGCTCAAATGGGCAAATTATTTATGCAAATAGCTCACATCCAAGCAGTCAATATACTCAGATCAATAAGTTTACTCATCAAGCCGAAGTCACTGAATGTTTACCACACTGCATCTCGACCATTCGTTCGTTGGCCTGTAATGATCATGGAAGCAACGCCTTAAAAATGTCTCTCATCAATCGGTAAATGCTACTGCACTTTTCTCTTCTCATGAGCATGGAGCATTCACGCATCACCGTCAAAACTCCCCGTCATTGAAAAGCTACAATATGTAAAGTTTATTCTACTCAATGTAATTATATTCTTGCATAACTTTGGTACAAATTGCACCCCATCAAGCCAACACACTATGCCATCATTTAAGATAATATCAATACCTACGACCTCACTTTTTGAGTTGTCAATCAAATGAACTGCGCCAGTCTTGTCCTCCAAGTAATTAAATTGTGATTCAACCGAGATAATATGTAGCGAGTACTTAAAATCAATATCCATCCATTTTGTGATCCATACTCTCGGCAAGTGTGAGGACATCATCATCTTCATGATCGAATCCAAATGTCACTATCGCTCCATGCTAAGCATTTATCGTACCATGTGCACATCGCAAGTAAATTCTTTTGATGTGATCAGTCTCCTTGTAGTGATTGGCTGATAGCGAATCACACTCATCTTTCATACAAATCAAATTATTCTCCTATCGATCCTTTCTAGAATACTCTTCCTCTACCCTTCATCACTAGCATATGATCGCCCCAGAAGCAATGGATTTTAACATCTGATGTGATAATAATTGATGCAGTGGACTCCTATGGCATCGGTGTATTCTTCACATACAAGTGTGTCGTCATTATGTAAGCTGCATCGGTGTATTCTTCACATACCAATGTGTCGTCATTATGTAAGCTTACAGACACAAAAGCAAGGTAAAAAGTAAGGCCTTCTCTTCTTTCCTCCAGCCTTTCATCAACAACATGACTCAAAAGTCTATTAAACACGTTGATGTGTTCATATAAGTTTCCATCGTCATGCATATTTAGTACATAAGTTACTATTTCATGAGTATCCATGTTGTGGCTGATTTTGCCATGTAAAGTATATCCACCTTGATGGGGGTATCCTACCCGACCCGTTTGGGTTTACTCACGATGATCGCGGGCGCGATGACGATCAAGACCGCGCATTTCGAGCGGCTCGACAACCTGTATTTTTGTCTTTTGTCATTTTTTTATTTCGAGTTGTAATTTTATGTTTTATTTGAGTTGGAGTGTTCGACCAATTATAGGCGTTTATTGATCTTTAGAAAACTATAAATAGATGGTGTGAACTCTCGTTTTAGGTATTGAAGAATGGAGTGTTGAAGCCCATTCTTTGGTCATGTCATTGCTCAAGCCGAACCCGGGTGCGAAGCTCGGGTCTACCTCCTCCCTCCCATTCCCCTTGGCCGGCCCCTGCTATCTTCCCCCTTAGTCGACCACTCCATTTCCCCACCCCCTCCCCCCAACCAGTCGCTTGGTTCCCCATTTTCCCGTTCCCAATCCACCGCCATCCTCAAATCCACTCAAGGAAAACCACCTTTCAAATTATAGCTGACCGTCCTTTCCCTCTGCCACGTCCCACACAATTAACCAGCTTCCATCCCTCCTCCCATAATCCTTCATTGGATTTCCCGTCCTGGCTGTTGCTTATAGCCGACTACAAAATCCTTTCCCCACCTCTATTTACCTGGTGCTACATAAAATATCCCTCTCTTTCCCTCATTTCCACTTTCGATGATCGCCATAAAACAATTCCGGTCACCTCCGGTGAATCCCCGCCTCCTTCCCATCATTTTCCTATCACTTTACATTTTCCGGCAATCGCCCGAAAACATTTCTGGCCTCCCCCGCTCCACCATCTCCATCAAGTTTCCTCCATTTCCAGTTTTGCGGCGACTGCCGGAAAACACCTCCGGCGAGCACCACCACCTCCGGCCAGCCACCACCCCACCTCCACATAACCACCACAACTATATCATAACTACCTTCCTCCACTACCCCTAACCACCCATCACCTCACTCCCTTTTATTCATAGACTATTAAGTCACAGACATTTCCTTATCCCATTCCCTACTACCTACTCACAGCAATTCCACACCGCACATTCCAATTAATTCCGGCCTCTCTCCCTGCCACACTCTTTTTCGTCGAGCCACTGCCACACCATCCCCACTCTCCTACACTCCAAGCCAAGCCAGTTTCTCCAGCTGTTAACCCACAGCTAAACCATCTCCCCAACGGTGAACCACCTAATACAACCCTAAACCCTAAACCCCCTAATACAACCCAGCAGCCCCCGTTTCTCCCTCCTGCCAACTACCTATTGCTGTAAGAACTCCCAGGCAGAAAATCCTCACATTCCAGCCACCTTACAGGAGCCTTCCAGGCCCCTTACAGTCACCATTCAGTCGTAGCTGCTTGGACAGTCCATATCCACCCGAGGAACCCAAATTCATCCCCCGGAGGTTCTACCGGCAACTCCACAGTCCTCCAAAGATACCTCCAACCCTTCCCTCATTATAGTTGTGGTATTCATGATGTATTGTTTTTATTTTTGCATTGGATCTATTGTGTCATTTACTTGAAGTGATAGTAGTTTATAAGTCTTGTTTCAATTGTTTTTCGTCTTTGTGAATTCTCATTCAAATAGAATCTGGTTTCGCGCACTCTCGCGCTCATACTATCTCACGTGTTTCCATATTTTAAAGTTTTAACTTTTTGTGATCAATCAAATTAATATTGCTTTATAAATATCAATTGTTGCAAGTAAATCATCGGATCTCATGTGTGGTTGCATGTATGAGTTTCCCCTTTATTTATCCCCTCATATAGGACTGTCCTGCATCACACCTTCTCCCAAATCCCGACTTCATGCTCTTCATCTATGATATTGACACTATCAATTGCACATCCTAATGGAAATATTGACACACTCATCCATGTCAATCCATTTGCTATCTTTCACCGCTTGAGACATATTTATGGAGCCCTTGATCAACCAACTGGTCTTTGACCTTCCTTGGTCCCAACGGAAAACATTCTTTTCCATCAAATTTCGCCACATCATATATGTCCAAACTTGAATCTGTTGTTGCTACCTTAAAATGATGCTAGAAGAACTGGTAACTTCAAAGATCACCATCTGGGAAGATAATGGACAAATTTTCATCACGTACCCAAATTCCAAAGGTTAACATACAGTATATCGGACTTTGATATCACTACTTGGGAAATATGCGGGTTCAAAAGTGATTGTCTCCCAAAATCAATAGATTACACGCATTGAATGATAAATTTCAATGAATTTGATGAAAGCAAACAAACAAATGCACCAAATGCACCAGGTTCTGAATTCTGATGAAAGCAAAGAAAGCATATAGACAAAATTAATCAACATAAATTGTACCAACTGCGACCTGACACTTCCCATTGGATGCACCACTGCTGGAGTAATGATCACTGATAGAAGCGGTCACCGTCGACTCATGACATTTCTCTAACGATCACTATCGACCCACAATGGTCCACCTACAAGGAGAGCTTCCACAAACATGCACTTCCATTGTCACATATAAGTGCACAAGTTTATTATATTGTCCTCATTTCCCTCACACGTGCCCTTGTGCACAGCCTGCGTGGGCTCCTCTAACCCCCTTCTGACTAGCTATTGTCGTCGGCTCAGCCCGACATACGTCCAGCTCCGACGTCATTTCGGCTCTGGCGGCCTGCTAATCGGTTCGGGATCAACAAAAGCTCCTCGCTCCGTCTCCACTTAACTACTTCCACAGGCCACTGCCTCCTCCTTCCGTCGCTCAACACAATGGACCGATGCGTCCGCTCCCCCACTGGAGGGGGAGCTTTCACACGAGCACTTACTCTAGGGGTTCTGTAAGTCTCTGTATAATCTGCTTCTCTTAATATGCCTATAAATATATATTAGTGTTTATTAAAACACAAGTCATTAATGAACCGATTCTGTTGATCAAAACCAAAAATCAACAACTTACTCCTTTGACAATACTTTGGTTTTGGCGTTGCAACATCTAAACACTTTAGTTTCGAATTGAGTTTCATACTTTCATCCGGGCCAACATTTTTGTGTGAAATATCAACTTGTGTGCATTCCTACCCATGCATTTGTTTGTTGTTACTGTTTGTTTAAGATGATTCATACTTTTATGTACTTATTTATTGCTCATTTGCTATCTCAGGGATGGATTACTTGGACTCAAGAAGGAAGCGGAATTTTATTGGAAAAATATTTACAGCATTTTTTCTCACAGCTGTCTGCATATTCATTCTCAAACAGTCTCCAGGTTTCAGGGACACAAGTGTGGTAAATATCCCAATGAAATATTTTTTTTATAAATCTATATTATTTTTGATTAGACCTTTCCATGTACAGTATTGGTTTCCTTTTGTATAACTAATTATAGAAGCAATTGCATTATTTTCAATCCTCTAGTTCTGTTTTGTAACTTTGTCTTGAGATTAAAAGAGTGCCGCAGAGGACAACTTGTTTGTGATGTAGGGTAGGCTGTGGGGTGAACTCCTAAAACACCTGCTAGTGACGTGGGGGGTGGACTCACCCTAACCAATGACTATATGCGAGATGAAATTAATCAGGCGTTAAAATTAATTTAAGCAACAAGTCAACATATAAATCATTACATTCATTCTGAGCAAGAGAAACGATTTCTATTCAGCAATTTAGGCAATAGCGTTCCTTCGCACGGATGGCTAATTTAAGCGCGCGGCGAATAAAGCGTCCTGCAAGGCAAGAGATTCACAGGCGAATACAACGTGCTATAATTCCGTCGATCACAAGATCCACAACGTGCACAACATATATTAAACCATCAACAATAAAATCCACATAAACAAGTACAAAGTGCTGAATTAAAATTTGGGCTGCAGGAAATATACGTAGAGATCTGAAGTTTCGGGGTTAGGGGGGGCTTCCGGGTGGTGGCGAGACTGGATCGGGCAAGGGGGAGGGTGGATCCACGAGGGGAAATGAAGGGGGCTGCTGGTCGAAGGGGAAAGAGGGGGCTTTAGGGCTGGCTGGGCTGGATCCAGCGGGATCAGCCCACATTTGGGCGTGAGGGGGGCTGGAGGGCTGATGGGGGGCGGCGGTTGGCCTGGAGGGGCTCTTTGCGGGGGCTGCTGTGGGAGGAAGGAAGGGCGGCGGTTTTGGGGGAGGAATAGGAAAGGAGGGGAGGCCGGCGGTGTGGGGGTTTGCACGGGGGAAAGGGGGAGGCGGGGCGGCTGTTGGGAGGAGTGAGGGTGGCCGGCGGGAGGAATAGATAAGGGGAGAGGGCTGGCGGTTGGGCTGGTAAGGAAGGGGGCGGCGGTTGCTAGGTAGGGGAAGAGACACAAGGAAAAATTAGGAAACTTACCCTAGGAATCGGCACCAAGGGGCTCCACGGCGTCGGCACCGCGGAATGATCACCGGAAGCGAGGAAGATGACCTTCTCCTAACTTCAGCAATAGGAATTCCTGCAGCCCTCCTATTCTATTTATAAGAAAGCCAAGTTAGGGCAACCGGAATCGACGACTATGATCGGCCGGCGGTTCCGTCCCCAAAACTATATAAAATAATGTCCGAAATACAAAGTGCTATATATGAAAATGAATCTAAACGACGAGCCGGACGCATCCACGGTAACGGATCGCCGGTTCGATCAAGTCCGTCGGCGCGAATATACGAAGGTGGGGCCCGCCTTGCTCCGAAGTGCGCCCGATGGTCCCCCATCAACTCCCCCCGACTGAAAAGCCTTCATCTCCGATGAATGGAGATGGTCGTACTGTAGTCGAAGCTCGGGGGCGAGTCGATCAAGCTCAGCTGCCATAACCCAAGTGTCGTCGGATGAAGAATGTCCAAGCCACCGAACCAAGTAGCGGTACACGGGTCCGTCAGTGGAAGGGACGAACTCATGTGCAATAATCTCTGTAATCTGCTCGACCCTCAGCTCTCGGGAGAAGTGGTCCGGTGATGGTGGTGGTGCCACAGGTGAAGCCACAGGTGGTGAACTCCTGGGGAAGTGAGAGTCAAGGGGAGGCTGTGTGGTGGGAGAACGGGGTGGTGGTAGAGGCTCGGGAGGACCGCCAAGGTAGGGATCGGGGTACTCGTGGGGTGGAAAGTAAGGTGTCAGGTCCTCAATATTGAACACGGGGTGGATACCCATGCTCGCAGGAATGTCCAGTTCGTAAGCATTCAACCCGATCCGCCTCAAAATAGTGTAGGGCCCAATTTGCCTGGCGCTCAGTTTCTTAGCAGGCCCCTGAGGGAGCCGCTCCGCGCGAACTCGCACCATCACCTGTTCGCCAACCAGAAAATGTTTCTCTCGCCTATGTCTGTCTGCCAGTTCTTTATAATGTTCGTTGCTTAAATTGATTTTACGCCTAATAGACTCATGCAACTCATGCAAATGACGTGTGAAGGACTCAGCAGACTCACTAGGACGTGACTCAGTCGGGACTAGTATAAGATCAATAGGCTTCCTGGGGTCATAACCGGACACTACCTGAAACGGGCTCAAACCGGTCGACCTATTGATGGAACTATTGTATGCAAACTCAGCTATAGGGAGCACGGAATCCCAGCTAGACGCATGCTCACCAACTAGACACCTCAGCAGGTTACCTAAACTTCTATTTATCACCTCCGTCTGACCGTCCGTCTGAGGGTGGTATGCGGAAGAGAACTTAAGTGTGGTCCCGGTCTTCCGCCATAACGTCTTCCAAAAGTAACTGACGAACCGCACATCCCGATCGGACACAATGGACTTTGGGAGACCGTGTAATCTAAAGACCTCGCTCATAAATAAGGCCGCGACGCGGGGGGCATCGGCGGTCTTACTGCACGCAATAAAGTGCGCCATCTTAGAGAACCGGTCAACCACAACAAAAATAGAATCATGCTTCCGCAGGGTGCGCGGAAGTCCCAACACGAAGTCCATACTAATGTCCTCCCAAGGACGATGGGGAACGGGTAAAGGAGTGTATAGGCCCGTGTTCTGCTTTGTTCCCTTGGCCGTTTGGCACACACGGCAGTGTCGAACGATACGAGCCACATCTCTCTTCAGACTCGGCCAATAGAAACGATCTTCTACTATAGCAATCGACTTATCTCGCCCAAAATGGCCGGCGGCACCCCCGGCGTGTAGTTCCCAAACTAAATAATCACGATATGAGGTATTGGGCACACACAAGCGGGAGCCCCGAAACAAATACCTATCAATAATCCAAAATCCCTCAACAGGATCTGGGGGGTCCCTCGATAACGCGGTGTAAATCTCAGCAAAATCTGGACAAGTAGGGTAGTCCAAAATCACCCTCTCGAAACCATCCACCTGGGCCCTCAACGTGTGAAGTAGGGAGACTCGACGACTGAGTGCGTCGGCGGGTTTGTTCTCAACACCGGCACGATGTTTGAGAACGTAGTGGAAATCCTGTAGATACTCTACCCACTTCGCATGGCGATGACTCAGCTTCCTCTGGGAGTCGAGGTAGCGTAGGGCCTGGTGATCCGAATACAACACAAACTCCCGGGGAAGGAGGTTGTGTCTCCAATACCGCAACGACTGGACAATAGCATAAAATTCTCGATCGTAATTCGAGTATTTTTGCTTGGCTTCATTCAGTTTCTCACTAAAGTAAGAAACCGGGTGTCCCTCCTGACTCAACACTCCTCCAATACTTACGCCCGACGCGTCACACGCGACCTCGAAGGCTCTGCTAAAATCGGGGAGTCGCAAAACGGGGGAGGACGTCAGCTTGTCCTTAATCTCTTCAAATGCTCGAGTGGCCGCGGCGGTCCACTGAAAATCTCCCTTGCGCAGACAACTAGTGAATGACGCCATGATCGAGCTAAAGCCCCTAACAAATCTCCGGTAAAAGGTCGCAAGTCCGTGGAAGCTACGGGCCTCATGAATGGTCGATGGTATGGGCCACTCGCGGATGGACTGGACCTTCTCAGGGTCAACTGACACGCCTGAGGAGGAAATGATAAATCCCAGAAAATGGACAGACTCGGCTAGGAAGGAGCACTTCTTCAAGTTGATAAACAATTTCTCTTTTCGGAGAATATCAAATAGAAGCCTCAAGTGCTCGAGGTGGTCTGGCTCGGTGTGGCTATAGATCAGAATGTCGTCGAAGTAGACGACTAGGAATTTGCCCATGTAGGGCCGTAGGACCTGGGTCATGACTCGCATGAACGTACTCGGGGCGTTCGAAAGCCCAAATGGCATGACCAACCACTCATACAGACCGTCTTTTGTCTTAAACGCCGTCTTCCACTTGTCTCCCTCTCGAACCCTAATCTGGTGGTACCCGCTTCGGAGATCGATCTTCGAGAAGATCTGGGCCCCAGACATCGTGTCTAATAGGTCGTCTAGACGGGGGATCGGGAAACGATACTTCACCGTAATCTTGTTGATATCTCTACTATCAATGCACATACGCCAGTTGCCGTCCTTCTTAGGGGTAAGAAGGGCGGGTACGACACATGGACTCAGGCTCTCACGGATAAACTACTTCCGAAGAAGCTCGTCAACCTGCCTCTTGAGCTCAGCGTGCTCAACAGGGTTCATACGATAATGCAGCAGATTGGGGAGCGAGGCCCCCGGGACTAAATCTATAGCATGCTGGATGTCCCGCAAAGGGGGTAACTCGTCAGGGAGCTCCTCTGTCATAATGTCTGCAAACGCATCTAGCAAAGGTCGCACGGCAGGAGGAGCCTCAGATGTGGGGCCATCAGATGCCATAGTGGTGGCCACCACATACATGATACCAGAATCAGTGCTGTCTCTCAGGAACTCACCACATCGAAGGATATGCACGGGTCTCGAGGCAATCGTGCTAGTGGACGGCTCGACCCGGCCCTTAGGCCTCTCTCTGGGCTGGGTGGGAGATAAAGTGATCTTCCGCCCCTTGTCATAGAAGACACACGTGTTCGATCGACCGAAGCACGTGACATCGCGATCAAATAGCCAAGGGCGGCCTAGCAGAACGTGGGCGACGTCCATAGGGATGACATCACACCAAATCTGGTCCTCGAAGGATGCGATGGTGATAGGAACGAGACAGCGCTGGGTAACCTGGATAGCTGTCTTATCAACCCAGATGACACGATAAGGATGTGGGTGAGGCTCCGCTTTCACCTGCATACGGTCTAGACCCTTCTGGGCCACGATGTTCACGCAACTCCCGCTATCGATAGCCAACTTGCAGGGTCCGCCTGCACTCGGGAAATACGTGTAGAAAATGGTGGTGCGGCGCCAGTCCTCATCGGCACGGGGTGTGTGTAGGAGGCGTCTGACCACTCCCACCTCTAATGAACGCTCAGCGTCGCTCTCCCATCACTCCTCAACGGTGGTAGTGATCTCCTCGGTAACCTCTTCCTCTCCCTCTACTCCTTGCTCCTCATCCTCGATCAACAGACTCCTCGTGGGGCAGTGGGCCGCCACGTGTCCTCTGCCTGAACATCTAAAACACTGGATACCCCCAGGCCTCTGGCCCTCAGTAGCGACTGCTTTGCCCTTCAAGTCAGTAGTGACCCGTGAGGGTAGGGCGGCTGTAGCCGTCTGGGCTGGAGCGGGCTTCCTAAACGTCGATGACTCCGTCCGGGAGGGGAACTGCCTCGTACCAGGTGTATGAAGGTACTGCTCGTACTCGAGGGCGAGCTAGAATATCTGATCCACGGTCTTCAGACGATGGGGAATCAGCTCTCTCCGGAGATCCGATCGGAGGCCAGCCTTGAATCAAGAGGCAGTGGCAATAGGCTCCTCCGAAATATCACTCCTAACGACTAGCTCGTCGAATCGAGCCATATACTCGGCTACGGAAAGCGTCTCCGGCTGTGGGGTGAACTCCTAAAACACCTGCTAGTGACGTGGGGGGTGGACTCACCCTAACCAATGACTATATGCGAGATGAAATTAATCAGGCGTTAAAATTAATTTAAGCAACAAGTCAACATATAAATCATTACATTCATTCTGAGCAAGTGAAACGATTTCTATTCAGCAATTTAGGCAATAGCGTTCCTCCGCACGGAGGGCTAATTTAAGCGCGCGGCGAATAAAGCGTCCTGCAAGGCAAGAGATTCACAGGCGAATACAACGTGCTATAATTCCGTCGATCACAAGATCCACAACGTGCACAACATATATTAAACCATCAACAATAAAATCCACATAAACAAGTACAAAGTGCTGAATTAAAATTCGGGCTGCAGGAAATATACGTAGAGATCTGAAGTTTCGGGGTTAGGGGGGGCTTCCGGGTGGTGGCGAGACTGGATCGGGCAAGGGGGAGGGTGGATCCACGAGGGGAAATGAAGGGGGCTGCTGGTCGAAGGGGAAAGAGGGGGCTTTAGGGCTGGCTGGGCTGGATCCAGCGGGATCAGCCCACATTTGGGCGTGAGGGGGGCTGGAGGGCTGATGGGGGGCGGCGGTTGGCCTGGAGGGGCTCTTTGCGGGGGCTGCTGTGGGAGGAAGGAAGGGCGGCGGTTTTGGGGGAGGAATAGGAAAGGAGGGGAGGCCGGCGGTGTGGGGGTTTGCACGGGGGAAAGGGGGAGACGGGGCGGCTGTTGGGAGGAGTGAGGGTGGCCGGCGGGAGGAATAGATAAGGGGAGAGGGCTGGCGGTTGGGATGGTAAGGAAGGGGGCGGCGGTTGCTAGGTAGGGGAAGAGACACAAGGAAAAATTAGGAAACTTACCCTAGGAATCGGCACCAAGGGGCTCCACGGCGTCGGCACCGCGGAATGATCACCGGAAGCGAGGAAGATGACCTTCTCCTAACTTCAGCAATAGGAATTCCTGCAGCCCTCCTATTCTATTTATAAGAAAGCCAAGTTAGGGCAACCGGAATCGACGACTATGATCGGCCGGCGGTTCCGTCCCCAAAACTATATAAAATAATGTCCGAAATACAAAGTGCTATATATGAAAATGAATCTAAACGACGAGCCGGACGCATCTACGGTAACGGATCGCCGGTTCGATCAAGTCCGTCGGCGCGAATTTACGAAGGTGGGGCCCGCCTTGCTCCGAAGTGCGCCCGATGGTCCCCCATCAGTTTGTACTTAAATCCTTATCTAGGCTCTATTTTTTAAAATACCCCTTCTACTTCTTTGCTATCTAAATCGCTTTTATAATGTTGAAAACAGCATTCATATGATTTTAATGAAACGTATCACTGAAAAACTTTATCCATGCAACTATACATAAATTAAGAGGTAATTGAAGTAAATCCTACAAACGAAACTTAGATATATTTGATTTTGTGGAAAACCTAACAATGAAAAAATACTGGGTCGTTGGCAAACAATCCACAATATTAACTATAGATGCAAGTTCTTCTCTCAATTTTTCCCAAATTTGAGGATTACAATACTAACAGAAATGTGATACAAGATTACCTCAATTCGGATGGACACCTAAATACCTCACCAAGTCTTTCTGTCCCAAGATGATGTCGTTGGCCTTCCACCTTGCATGCACTTTAGGTATGAAATTGACATATTCATGATCGCTCTGCACTCCCCCTTTCATCGGCACAACCATGCACTTGCTCAACTAAGGCCCTTTTCCAGCTAGACCTTTAGTCTACCCTGGAGGGGTTCATAGCGTTGTTGTATTGCCAAACTTTGTCTCGCGTGTACGATCCTCTTTTCCCGTGCAATTGTTGTTTGTCCACTTTTATTGGGAGAACTTCCACCAGCGAAGATTACATGGGAGAAGAAATTATAGTACCACGTTAGACATTGTTTTTTTGTGGGAGTTATTTGCTTGATCTTAACTCGGAAGTCCAGGAATTTCCTCCTCCATCCCACAAAGAGAGTTACGCCTTTCAAATTGTACGGTTTCCACGTGGGTGGATTGAAAAGAAAATTGGAAGCTTCACCCCATAATTATAAACCACCTTTTGTCAACATTGTCGGAGTTTTATATACACGAGCGTATCTTTGTTAATTTCAATGGTTGCTTCTCTATGGCATCATTCAGCTGATGCACTTCCCTTTGCATCGGCACAACCATGTACTTTCTCTTGCGAGACATTCATACAACAAGTCAACAACTAGGGCCCTTTTTCAGCTAGACCTTTGTACTACCCTAGAGGGGTTCATAGTATCGTTGTATTGCAAAGCTTTGACTCACGCGTTTATCCCTCTTCGCCTATGCAACTAATGTTTGCCCACTATTATTGGGAAAAGTCATTGTTGTTCCACCAGAGAAGATCACATGGGAGAAGAAATTTTATTGCCACTTTAGACTTTGTTTTGTTTTTTGTGTGGGAGTTATTGGCTAGATCTTAAGTCATAAGGCCAAACAATTTCTTCCTCCAACCCACAAAGGGAGGTAAACCATCTTTCAAATTGTCTGGTTTCCATACGTGTGAATTAAAACAAAATTGGAAGCTCCTCCCCATGAGCCGCCTTTTGTCAACATTGCGAAAGGACTTTTATATACGTGAATCTTTGTCAATTTCAATGGTTGCTTCTTTATGGCATCATATAGACTATATCATCTCACATCAATATACTTGGTCTGAGAGTGATATACTTACATTCTTTCTTAGAACCACAACACTCTACTCTCATAGAGCACACATTCTTTTTGTTGTACACAGTTGTTGAGAAATCTAACCAACGGCATCATCTCATTGCATGCCATAGTACCTGCAATATATCTTACTTTTGTAGTCGACAATGCAACACATTTTTGCAACTTGGACTGTCATGATTGATGATAACATTCCTCTACAAATGTAAACAAGTTGTATTGAGGCAGACTTTCCGTGTTCATGATCTCCTACTTGTATCAGTGAACCTTCTAAAATTGGTCCTGTGCCATTGCCTCAAACCCTCAAACACAATTTGGAACTTTCTTTCCAACGCTTGAAGTTCCACTTCGTATCACCCGGCAATCTTTTCCTGGATTGGAGAGAAATTGTTCGCAACAATTGCATGAAAGATAGTAGGTCTGGTGCACACCATTCCATTAAGCATTTACTACAAACAAGTGAGGATTCTGGGCATTTTTTTCGGAAGTTAGGACACTTGTTTACTCAAGTTCACGTTGTTAGGAAGTCGTGTAGGGACATTCTTTTCACCTATCATGTTGAAGTTGAACCTCTCAATCTCCCATCAAACTTCTCTTGTGACAACCACATTTTTTTTACTTTGCTCTCTCATGGAGTCCGTCTTGGTTCTTTGCTCCGTCCCAGAGCCTGTGCGGCAACATTTCTTTCTCTGTGTCTCTCCTGCATGTCTCTGTCTCATCTCAAACTACAATAGCAGCCTTTCAAAGCTAGATCCATGCCCCAAAAGTCTTAAGATGCAATTTTGATCTTATCTTCAACTACTTGAAGTTTCATTTCACTACATCTCATTGCTCTTGTGCTGGATTGGAGAGAAATTGTAACACCGATAACATAAGCAATATCGAATTTGGTGCAAACCATTGCATCATACTTACTGCGATAGATCATTTTTGACTTTTTTTTTGCTTTTTCTAAAGAGGGATATTGCGTCTTCCTCAACTTCACACTGTTAGGTATAGGTAGCAACATTCTTTGCATATGTTGTATTTAACCTCTTGAGCACCCATTCAATTTACTTCTCCCGTGACAACTACAACTTTTTCTCCTTGCCTTCTCCGAGTCATTGTGGGTTTAGTGTTCTGCTCCCTCCTGGAGCCAGCATTAATACATTTATTTCTATGATGTATCTCCTGTTTGTTTGTCTTCTCTCCAATCAATAAGAGCAACCAACTTGAGTCGGGTGGGGTCTCACCTTCCTCTTTTGTGGTCTTTGTTCTCAGGCTCCTTAAAATCCCCTACATAGTTCATAATGATCATCAATCAGGGTATCTTTGATGTTGTTCCTTTTCTCTGCTCAATCCTTCACACCTTCAACTGTAGTGCTTATGGTGAGGCTTCATCCTTGAGCCACTCGAGCATGGGTTCCCCACCATCCTCCTTACTAACCGTCTATCGGGTCCATATTCCTTTGTTTATACAAGGTAAACTAGCTTTTTTTGGATGATGTCATCCGTAATGTGGCAAAGTTTTATGAATTTCCTTGTCTGGTAAATTTTATTCAATTTCCCTTATTGAGATTCTTTCATGTTTTTTATAGTGACCTCTTGTTATTGGGATCCTTTTCAGTTTGCCTGCTTAACTTCGTCACATTTTGTTATTTTCATTTAATACATAAGATTATTTTTTCACATGGACTGTCTTATTTTGATAACTTGGTAATGAAGGTGCTGAAGTAGTCTCTTACTTTTAATGTCAAGACTCCTATTTGGATTGCATTTCCTCATCTACAGGTTCATTTGCTTAACCCTGTTATGTTATTCTTACTTGGTATGACCTCGGGTAATTCTCTTTGACTTGACAATGTCATTTTTCCTGTTCGAGTCTCTCTTCTGATCAGATCATTGTGTGGAATTGTATGTTACTCGATGCTTAGGAGAAAAGTGTGGATCTGATCTCAGTATTTTGGATTGACATGAGATCATTTTTGAAAATGTTATCTAATTTCTCACATTGTAAAACCCTTGCTCTTTTTCTTGTTTTTCGTGAAGTTTACATTAAGAGTAAAGATTAAATATGGTTTATAAATGTGGAGCAATTTAAGGAGGACGATAAGGTGGTCGATCGTGTAAAATTTATTCTCACTCTCTTCTAGTGGTGGTTGCACAAACATTGACATAATGGTCCTTTACGTATTGAAACCTTGAATATTTTCCTAGTGGTGAGGATCATCCCATTGAAGACTCAGTATTATTGTTTTGGTAATAAGGAATGATTGTCAAATCCTCTCATTATGATTTGTTGGTGATATCTAAAGTTTTCAATGTGGTCTGGGTGGATGAGTGTAGAGTTGAGGATTTTCCCTCTCCCAATGGGATGGAGCTGTAAATCTTGAAGTTTGCATCATCTTGGATGCTTCGTAAGCACCTCTATTCTCGTCATTAGCAAACGTCTTTATTAATTATTAAATGAATTGAACTTCCATGATCGGCTTAATTTGTATGTGGAGCTTCCAAGTAATAGTTTTGCAGTGTTTAGGAACCTTCTTAGAAAAGCTGAACAACTGCATGTAGTGCTTCATACTCTCATTAGAGTTCTCTTTTCAAATTTAATTTTGTCTGCATCTTCCTGGGGCCTGACCTGTTCACTTCATCCACATATGTTTCTAGCAGTTTTTACCTGCCTCTGGGTATTGAATAGTTCACTTAGTGTCCTAGGCATCTATGCAATTAATATTTTTTGAAATACTGACTGCATATTTTTATTTCTATCCTTTCGGCTTACTATTTTAGGGAGTAAGATATTCATCCATAAATGGGGTAAGATACTTGACCTTTTCTTGTGAATCTGTATGTTTGATTTTCTTTAACATGATCAATTAAATTCTAATAACAAAGTGTAGTTTATTTGGATCAATGCATGTGAATATATCAATTTTCTTCGCCATCTTCAAATTTTGTCTTGGTTGGGATTTTGCAGTTCTCCCTGCACGAGCCCGGTGTAACACATGTCTTAGTGACCGGTGGGGCTGGCTATATAGGCTCACATGCTTCTCTCCGACTGTTGAAGGATTCATATCGAGTAACTATAGTGGTATGCTTTAATTGTTATCAAAATAAAAAATTAAAATTTTGTTGCAATGACTGATTTCGTGGTAATAATTCATTATAGGATAATCTTTCTAGGGGAAACATTGGGGCTATTAAAATTCTCAAGGGGCTATTTCCAGAGCCTGGGAGGCTTCAGTTCATCTTTGCAGATTTAGGCGATGCAAAAGCAGTATCCTTTTTTTGGACCAACATTTTATTTAAAATTTGTGTTGATGGGATGCTTTTCCTTTACCACAATCTTAGGTTAATCGAATATTTTCTCAAAATGCATTTGATGCAGTGATGCATTTTGCTGCAGTAGCTTATGTTGGTGAGAGTACTCTTGAACCTCTTAGGTATGATTTGATGTTTTCAATTATCTAATCCTGGCTTTTTAGGAGTACAGTTGCTACCTCAAATTAATTATGATGTATTTGTTGATATTTAATCAGTTATTGCAATGCAAGGGCAGCTAACATGTAAACTAGATGTCAGGAAAAATGTGAATTTTTGTAATTTATTATCCAATTTAATTTGGGCTTTAAATTCAGTTGATAAACTTTAGTCAACAAAATAAACTAGTAACCTAGGAAGCACCGGTACGGGTACGGGTACCGGGTACGATACGTATCCGGTACGGCGGTACGCAAAATTTTAAAAAACAAGGATACGGGTGTGGCGGGATACGTTGTATTAAATGTAATAAATATATATGTATATATCACAAATGAAATAATAAATTTTCAAAACAATAAAACATGAAACATAAATAATCAATTGAAGTACAAATTCATAACTAATGCAATATAATATGAAGTTTTTTGACATAAGATATTCATAATCATTTCAAATTTAAAAATATTCATCACTCATTTTCTTCATCATCCTCAGTATTGTTTGAGATCAAGACATCTTCAATTTTTGGCTCATCTAAAGACAAATTGACAATCGTAAACATGTCAACTCCATCAAAAGGATTTGCCCAAGCATCTCCTCCTATATCCCACATTTTACGCCTTCCTTGACTGTAGATTTCATTTCTCCTCGATAATAAGCGTACATTACTATTCACATACACTAAATCATCAGCTCGTTGTGATAGAATTTTATTTCTTCTTAATGAGTGAATGAATGATTTTGTGCTCCAATTTCTCTCACAACAGAACGATGAAGAAGTTTGACCTAAAAGCTTCAAAATATTTTTTTGCAATTTAGGTGCTGAAGTTCTATAGTAACTCTACCAATCTTTGGGCAATAATGAAGCTCTTCTCTCCAAACTATCTGGCTCACTAAAAGCTTGACTAAGCCCCGTGAACCTAGAAAACTCATTGATTACTATATTCCTCTCTACCACATCAGGAAAATATCTTCTTAAACATTTATTCCTCTCCAAAAAAATCTCATCTGTATTTGGAGCAACTCTATTTGGCTCTCCATCAAGTCATTCTCGACTATAATACTTACAAATAAAAGCACATAGTAAATAAATAAATCATAGTAACTGTTAAACATCAAATATAAAAAATTACCTTGGATTAAGAGAACGAGTCATGCAATGTACTGCTGTGCAACTCTTAGTCCATCGATCAACAAGAACATCATAAATTGCCTCATAAAGAGGGCAATGAACTTCCAAGTCTGTTAACTTCTCATGTCTATATATTTCAATCTTCACATTTTCTATCATTGAATCCCACATGTCATATACCAAATGAAGGTTAGGTTTGTCTGTATCACAAACCCTAAGCATATCATATATGGGTCTTGTTATATCAAGGATCTTGTCCACATCATCCCACCATTTGTCATTATAGATAATGCTTTTAACCTTCAGAGCTTTTTCAACATCATCTGCTCTATACACAGTTCATTCAGGACATCCAACCATATTAAGCAAACCCATCTTCACAAGTTTGAACCTCTTCAACATTACTATAGTGGAAGCAAATCTTGTTTCAGCAACTGCAAGTAACTTCAGTGAAACAGAAGAGTTATACATGTTCAACCTGTATTGATGATTCATTATAAAAGTCCTGATTGATTGAGCTTCATTAACTACTTGAGTTATCCATTCACATTGTTTTCTAACCATTGCACAACGATCGATATTATTAGTTGCACAAATATTTTTTAATGCTAGATTTAAGGTATGAACAACACAAGATGTCCCAAAAATATGTGAGAATCTTGTCTCCATAATTGCTCCCGCTGCCTTGCATGCCGGTTCATTATCAATGATCACCTGTATAATATTTTCGACACCAACTTCATTAATGAATTCAATCATTAAATTTGTAATATAATGTCTATCTTTGTACTCCCCTGATGCATCAACTACAACAACACTCAAGCCTTTATCCCACTATAGTGGGGTCGACTATATGGATCCTTTGTCGCCATTGTGCCCTATCTTTTGTCATAATCTCACTAATGCCTAAGTCCATCGTGTATTTCTTTATAGTTTCATTCCAAGTCTTTATTGGTCTACCCCTCCCCCGTCTAACATGCCAGTGACTAGACTCTCACAACGCCTAATAGGTGCCTCTAATGGTCTCTTTTGTACGTATCCAAACCATCTTAGACGAGCTTCTCGCATCTTCTCTGAAATTGGCGCTACTCCTGTCTTATCCCTGATACTTTCATTCCTAATTTTATCCAATCTCGTGTGTCCACACATCCACCTAAGCATTCTCATCTCCGCAACTCCCATTTTTTGCTCATGTACGCAATTCACTGCTCAACACTCAGAACCATAGAGTATCGCAGGTCTAATTGCAGTACGGTAAAACTTACCCTTAAGTTTTAGTGGTACTTTACGATCACATAATATCCCTGACGCGCCTCTCCACTTCAACCAACCCGCTTGGATTCGATGTGTCACATCTTTATCAATACCTCCATCTTTTTGAACTATCAATCCAAGATATTTAAAACACTCACTGCGAGAAATATCTTGATCACCCAACTTAATAGCGAAGTCATCTGTCCTTCTTGTACTGCTAATTTAAGCTCCATATACCCCGTCTTTGGCTCTTTGCCCTGCTCAACCTAAAATCCTTCTTTTCTAAAGTATCTCGCAAAGATTCAAGTTTTGCGTTTACACCCTCGCACGTCTCATCAACCAAAACAATATCATCCGCAAACAATAAACACTAAGGTATTGCTTGTTGGATATGTCTGGTGAGCTCATCTAAGATAAGGGTAAAAAGTTAAGGGCTTAAAACTGAATCTTGATGTAATCCAACAGTAATAGGGAATTCCTGTGTTAATCCTCCGGATGTCCTTACCCTTGTCACTGAATTTGTATGCATATTTTTGTTTATGCTAATATATGATACATTTACACCTTTCTTTTCTAAGACTCTCCATAAGATCTCTCTTGAACTCTATCATAAGCCTTCTCAAAATCAATAAACAGCATATGCAAATCTTGTTTTCTTTCTCGATTGTTGTCAATGAGTCTCCTCAAGTGATGTATAGCTTCCATGGTCGACCTCCCTGACATGAATCCAAATTGATTCTCTGAGATGTTAGTCTCTCGTCTTAATCTTCTTTCTATTACTCATTCCCATAGTTTCATGGTATGACTCATCAATTTAATTTCTCTGTAATTAACATAATTTTGTATATCTCCTTTATTCTTATACAAAGGTAGCAATATACTTTCTCTCAATTGGTCTGACATCCTCTTTGACTTTAGTATTTTATTGAAAAAATATGTAAGTCACAAAATTCCTTCGTTTCCTAGACATTTCCATACTTCGATGAGTATATCGTTTGACTCAACCACCTTTCCATTTTTCATCTTATTTAGATCATCATTTACCTCTGATAATTGAATTTTACGATACAACGTTATGTTCTTATACTTCTATGATTTACTTAACTCTTCCAAGTTCAATTCATTTTTCCTTTGTTTCATTATAGAGTTGTTAAAAGTGTCTTTTTCATCGCTCTTTAATATCCATATCATCCGTCAAAACTGTATGTCTCATCCTTTATGCATTTTACTTGACTTAAATCTCTTGTCTTTATTTCTCTAACTCGAACAATTTTATATATGTCACGCTCTCCATCTTTGGTATCTAGTCGATTATAAAATTCTTCATAAACTTGACTTCTTACACGACTTACTGTCTGTTTAGCTTCTTTTTTGGCGACTTTATTCCTGACTAAGTTTTTATCATTCCTACAAGCGTAGAGTGATTTATAGCTGGTCCTCTTTGTCCTCACTTTGTCTTGCATTTCCTCTTTCCACCAGCAAGATTTTTTATTTGGGGGCGCACGATCTTTTGATACGCTAAGTATGTTCTTTCCACTTATCCTTAAATGTGAAGACATAACTTCTCATGAGGTATTAGAATCAACATAAGAGTCATCAACTAGTTGTTACATAACTGTCTTCTTGAAAGCAACCGGCTTTTTCATCTTCAAGTTCCACCATCGAATTTTTTGCAATATTTTTGTTTTTGTCTTAAATTTATTATATTTAATTTGTACATCTAACACCACTAACTTATGTTGTGTTGTCAAACTTTCTCTTGGTATGGCTTTGCAATCCTTAAAAATCATTTTATTCATTTTGCGAGTCATAAAATAATTAATTTGTATTTATTTGGTCCGCTTTTAAACGTAATTAAATGTTCTTTCCTTTTTATTAAAAATATATTTGATACAATTAGCTCATGCGCTACGGCAAAGTCTAAAATGATTCGTGCTTCTTCATTTCTTTTTCCATATCCATATCCTCCATGAATGACTGTGTAATCTACATTTTGCTTCCTTAGATGTCCATTTAAGTCTTCTCCTATGAAAATCTTATTTTTTGTGGGATTTCTCTTACTAAATCTTCCAAGTCTTTCCAAAATTACACTTTAATTGCTTCACTTAATCCTACTTGTGGTGCGTAAACACTGATCACATTAATTGTTTTCTTTTCTATGACCCATTTAAGAGCTAAGATTCTATCACATTTTCTACTTTCCCCAACAACTTCATCCTTCCAAATAGTATCCACAATAATACCCACTTCACTGTTTGTTTTATTTTTTCTTATGTACTATAATTTAAAACCTGAATTATCTAAAAATTTAGCTTTCTCACCCACCCATCTAGTCTCTTGCAGGTATAAAATATTTATCCATCTCCTAATCATCGTATCCACTACTTCCATCGCTTTTCCTGTTAGTGTACCTATATTCCAACTTCCAAACCTAAGTCGATCACAATTCCTATGAAATGCTTCCCTAGGACGTTTAATATGTTAGGACTTTTGTCTATTTAACACTACACCCAAGTTCTCTTGGAGGTGCAGCGGTCTTTGCCAAGACGCCGCATTCGGACCATACGACGATGACTCTTGCATATTTAACATTTCACCCAAGTTTTGGAGATGCAGCGGTACTTGCCAAGACACCACATTCAGACCATATGACGCGTTCCTTAAGGGGAACAACCTAGTTTTTGCACAAATTCTCAAATGATCCATATTCATAGGGGTGATTAAATTTTACGCTGACCGTCTACCTAACACAACACTCACCATTTTTCATCCGGACTTGGGACCTCCATAGGCTGGTTTCTCTTGATGCATCAACTGCGTTTAAAAAAATAGGACCATCCTCAGAGGCTGGCATAAAATTAATCAAATATCTTCTTTGAGCATCTGTCCAATTATCACTAACTAAACTGATTCCCTTTTGTGGCCAAGTATCTTTAATTGACTGAAGCATTATATCCAGGAGGGACAAATCCATCAGAATTATGATTAACAACAAATTTATATGAACTAATATAATATGAATTTCTAGCTAGATGAAATGACAAACTGCCAGAATAGAACATCCTAGCTATGTGGCTCCTCAACTTATCTCTAGCTTTATTTTGAAAAGCCATATCAATAGGCTCACCTCTTATTTTTTTTGTTTCCCCAACTAATTGAGAAGTTTGACTTGCATTTGAAAACGATAGTACCTCGTGAGCCAGTTTGCATTTTTTTTTTGCTGGAGAAACCACTCTTTGAAGTTCTTTTATTTATATGTGCCCATCTAGTTTAACATTATTCAATTAAGAGTGACCGACACGGGGCTCCGCCCCTACGGTCAACCGCGATAGTACCCTGACTGTTGCAGTATCCCGATCATGACAATATCCCAACCGCGACAGTACCCGCAACAATACCTTCGCTAGTCGCAAACGGGTTTAATATTTTTTGTTGGAAGAAAGAAATAATTAGACAGTGCAAATATATTCATCCACAATGGGGCATTAAATAGGAGTTTACATGGACGCATAACACTCGACTTACGCCTCACGGTGTGGGATTAAACCCACTCACATACTAATAGATTCAAAATAATAAAATACTTAATATCTTCAACACTCCCCCTCAAGCTGAAGGGGAACCTTCGGCTTGGACACATCAAATAACGACAATGGAGGTAGGTGATGCGAGACAAAACAACAGACGAGCCCCGAGAGAAATTCCAAATCGGGGAATCAAGCCGGGGTCATAGTCACACACGACACTGACTCACACACGACGCAAGACCCACACTCGACGTGGACTCACTGGAAACCTGTCAACCAACATCACCTACATACAACATGCGAAAGAGAATGAAAGATGTGGAGCAAATCATCAAACGAGTGATCGGGATAATCCGTCGGGGATAATCTGTCGGGGATAATCCGCACAAAGGGCGGTCCCTCACGACACAGTTTCGCGCGACACGGTCCCACGCGACACAACCCACTGAGATTAGAACAACCAACATCAATCACATCCCCAACACACGACCAAATAGAAAGACATTTGGGGAGACACATACGACAAAAGCCTAGAGGCCTATTGGAACGAAAGCAAAAAATCTGGAAAGATCATTCGAGTCGCATTCGTCCCAATTACTCCCCCTCACGTGAAAACCACGTGCATATAGGCAAGACTACAATATACATATCTGAAGTAGAGCAGACGACAAGATCTTCGTCCATATATGAAGCAGTGGAAGGAGAGGAGGACATCGATGCCATACACGATGAGTTGCAAAGGGAAGGCCCAACAACGTGATGAGCAACGAGCAGAAAAAACTGGATCTGCGGTAATGAACGTAGACCGAAGTGACTGAGGAAGTTGTCGAGGTCAACGAAACCGCACAGAGAGTTCACTGTTGGATGGAGAAGCATCGGGCGTCGAGGTCAAAAAACATCACCGTTGGATGCGACGATAAAGGCAAAGACCTCCGCCGCAATCGTCGGGATTAGACGCAGCTGCAAGGAGAGCGTCGAAGGCCAGCAGACGACGTGACTCGGAGATGCCGTCAATCGAGCCCGACGGGATCAGCGACAGGAAGTCGACGGGAGGGGTACTGATCCTTCAGGTGCTTTCGTCGTCAGGATCAGAAGACGAAGAACTTGAGAATAGCGGGAATCGAAGTTGCAGCCCTCCAAGATGAGGAAGAAGCCGATCGTTGACGAGGAAGGCCCAACCAGAATCTTTTGAATAGAATGCTTAACGGGATGGATGGACTAAATCCTAAAGAAATCACGAGGAATCGAGTAGCGGAAGCCATACTGAAATGTACGTTGCCCTAATTAGGGCAATCAAATTTTAAGGAGGAGTCAATTCCGCCTCTAATATCATGTTGGAAGAAAGAAATAATTAGACAGTGCAAATATATTCATCCACAATCGGCCATTAAATAGAAGTTTACATGGACACATACCACTCGACTCACGGTGTGGGACTAAACTCCCTCACATACTAATAGACTCAAAATAATAAAATACTTAATATCTTCAACATTTGTTACTTTCATCGAAGGTCTATAGGTTATAATGAACATGTCGGTGCAATTATTGTCTATCAATGTACATTTTTGGAGCTTAATATGATTTGAATTAGGTAATTGAATCAATAATGAGTTTCATTTGTTAAAGTGAATCGAAAATTTGTAAAGCAAATTATATCTATACAATGTTTATACTACGAACAGACTAACTATAAATCATTTGAATACAAACAAAGACAACATAAATTGAAGAAAAAGAGAGGAAGAGGACTCACAGGTTGACGTCATCATTCCCGATAGTTATAGACTTATAGCAAATGGTGTTGATGTCCCTGTCTCGTTTATCATCATTTGCAAATCTAGTAAGAAAATAAATGAAACCGCTGAATCCGCAATTTCTCAAAGTAACAATGGCAAATGAAAAAGCTAAACACCAATAAAAAAAGAACATCATCTTACCTGCAATCATAGTATTTGCCTAAGTAGACTTCTAGCAATACAGTAGGTAAGAAAATCCCTATCCATGTATTTGAATCCCTACAGAACTCTTGATTTTTGTAAGTGAACTTAATTGTGAATTAGAAATTAGTGCATAAATTCATAATAATGAAATAAAAAAATATTGCATTATTTTCATAGTACTTGCATCAACCAATTTCGGAAGAATCACAATTTTTATCTGAAAATGAACAACAAAAAACTGGAATGTAATAAATGATTGTAAAGTTGTGGTAGTGATCTAAGCCACGATAGTACCTGGATCGCGACAGCTCCCCTCCCCCACCGGTGCAAAGAGAACTAGAGAAGCATACCATAAATAATTTATTTTGGATTAAGAAACAACAAACACTTTGAAAAAACCCAATATAAAGAAGTAAATTCCATTGATGCAAAGAGAAGCATATCATTAATTTTTTTTGTCCCTTGC
Source organism: Platanthera zijinensis (assembly GCA_039513925.1). Taxonomy (NCBI): domain Eukaryota; kingdom Viridiplantae; phylum Streptophyta; class Magnoliopsida; order Asparagales; family Orchidaceae; genus Platanthera; species Platanthera zijinensis. Next base: position 12,813,659 of record CM077080.1, read on the forward strand.
CACTGGCCACCATTGCTGAAAAGAGAACCAAAAGCTAGTTAATATAATAGAGAAAAAAACTATAAAAAGGTGTAAAATGGGATGAGTCGAACAATATCAAATGTTACATTTAAATTAGAGGCTGTATGAAATGGCTTGTTTGGTCTTTTTCAGAAGAGGCTCTATGATAAACAAACAGATAAAAAAAACTCAAATCATCTCCCAGAAACTCCTCTGTCAAAGCCATGTGAACTGCGACTAAACACCTCTCTCTCTCTCTCTCACACACACACACACGCACACACACTCTCTCTCTCTCTCTCTCTCTCTTTCTCTGTGTGTGTGTTTGTGTGTGGACGACAATGGAGTGATCCCATAGAGAGGGGAAGGGGGTTGGAAGAGGAAATAAGTCACACACACACACACCTGTGTGTGTGTCTGTGTGTGGACGACAATGAAGTGATCCCATAGAGAGGGGAAGGGGGTTGGAGGAGGAAATAAGTAAGAGTTACAAAGAGAGAAAGCAAGCTTACTTTGGATTGTCATGGCAGTGCTGGGTTTCCATAGAGATTGCAGGTCGACGATGGTAGTGTGGGATCAAGGGAAAGCAGAGAAGTAGGAGGTCCGACTGTCTGCTCTCAACAGAAGTTTGAAAATTGTGTAGGGAAACAGAATAGCAGGAGTAGGAGTCATTAGAAGAGAGAGCAGGAGTCGGAGTCATTTGATGCCAAAGGGAAACAGAATAGGAGTAAGTGTGAATAGAGAGAGAGAGAGGGAGATCAAATAAAAAGAAAAAAAGAACAGTCAAAAATGGACACACAAAAATAACTTACAGAAGGCATCATCAGGCGGATGGGCGTTTGGGCGTGAGTTTCATTCCTCCAGATGGCATGGGATTGGAACCCATGCAAATAAGAGAAATAAGCTCTGCATGTGTGTGTGTGTGTGTGGACGACAATGGAGTGATCCCATAGAGAGGGGAAGGGGGTTGGAAGAGGAAATAAGTAAGAGTCACAAAGAGAGAAAGCAAGCTTACTTTGGATTGTCATAGCAGTGCTGGGTTTCCATAGAGATTGCAGGTCGACGATGGTAGTGTGGGATCAAGGGAAAGCAGAGAAGTTGGAGGTCCGACTGGCTGCTCTCAACAGAAGTTTGAAAATTGTGTAGGGAAACAGAATTGCAGGTGTAGGAGTCATTAGATGCCAAAGAGAAACAGAATCGGAGTAAGTGTGAAGAGAGAAAGAGAGAGATCAAATAAAAAGAAAAAGAAGAAAAGTCGAAAATGGACACACAAAAATAACTTACAGAAGGCATCATTAGGCGGATGGGCGTTTGGGCGTGAGTTTCATTCCTCCAGATGGCGTGGGATTGGAACCCATGCAAATAAGAGAAATTAGCTCTGCAAATAAGAAGAGAAGTGACTTGGCTAGGGAAGATTAGCGGCGGTAGACGGAGAATGTGTTCCGACAGAGGATCGACTACTATTGAGGATCGATTATATTAGGTTGGAGGAGGTCGGGGAGGAAGGTGAGGAGGGGTTTTGGTAGGGCTCCGTGCCAGATGAGGTTGAGGAGGGCGGTAAGGCATGATCAAGGGTATCGGGAGTAGGCAAAGAAAAAGTAGGGGGGACTGTGGAAATTGACGATATTGGGTCCGGGATTTCAAAATAATTTGAAATTTGTTGTTTTATAACTTTAGGAGAAATGAGGGCAAGATGGGGATATTGAATGTTGCACCAAAGGGAACTTTTTATTTATAGAATAGTCTAGATTCAGCATGGTACCTTTCAGCAACATAATGCTCATCTACTCCTTCAAAGTTGACCTCAAAATATCCATCAAAATTAATTATATGTGCTCATCTACTCTTTCATAGTATAGATGAACATTCAGGATGGCTGCAGTAGGCGTGGTACCTTTCAACAACAGGAATTCATAGAGGAGCTGTGTCAGTCAGCTAAAATTCAGCTTCAGTAGCTGATACAGTTCCCTGCTTGTCTTCCTGCGATCTTTTGCTTAAATAATGGAAGAATATCACGGCAACTAAGCAAACGTGGGGTTAGAGAAGCAAGTTTGTGAAGAGTAACTTAGGAGGTGAAGGATTCTAGAATGAGATGGCTATGAATTCAAATTCGAAACCTGAATATGAATTTGGAATTCAAGTGAAGGATGGGGTGGGGGATTCTAGGAACTAGTTGTGGAGGAATTTTTTTGATGAGTGGAGGCTGATGAAAAGTATAGGACTATGTTTCAAGAAACGACAAAAAAATATCAGCCAGCTAGGTGAAGAAACAACATTATTTGGGCCTGAAACAGGAAGAAACAGTGAAAAATGGCAAACTGATGCTGTAACATCATCAATGTAAATGTGGTGGTAAAAGTAGAAAATTGTTAGATCACATACTGGCATGCACGTCAGCAATCCTAGGGAAGAAAGCTAACAACTGTAAATAATGTGTATGCATGTATTTTCTGATATATTTAGAATATGCAAAGCACTATTTTAAACTAGTTATTTTTATTGTTCAAATTTTATTTGATTCAAAGAGGCATCTAAATTTATTCTTTCAATCCATATGTGTCTTTGACTCTTTGTTGAAGCATTATGATGCATTTCCTGAAGGACCCCGATTAATCTCACATCCCAATCCTGACAAGCCCATTCCAGTTCTTCATCCCAATTCACAATATTTGCTGGTCTGTTGAACTCCCCTTCTGCATCCTGCATGTCTTTGTTTGCTCAGGAGTTTATTGAAGATTTAATTTGGGCCTCTTTCCCTGCTACCATTGTACTAGAAAGCACTGCTGCCATTTGACACTCCTACTGTCGAAAGCCTTAGCTGGATTGGACGGTCTGTTTTGAAGACCTTTTGATCTGCTTTACTCTATTTCAGTTTATTTTGGGTTTATTTGTAATAGTTCTTGCCATTTTGGGCCCCCTGGTTTAGTGAGTTTTTTCCAAGTCCTCTAGTAAAGCTTAGCCTTTCGTCATTGAAGAAGTTTTTGTTATGAAGCTATAGTCTTCGTATTCTTCAAGGGCCTTCTGGTATTCTCTTTCATTGCCTTGTTTGCCCCTGAGCGCGTTTAATAGTTTTTATTTGCGAAGAGGTGGATTTGCCTTAATCTCTGTTAATGGCGAACTTGTATCTGATTTACCACTTTTCCTTTTTTTTATTCTTTTGGCAACAAAGATCTTTCTACTGTTTTTGAAACCTCATAGTAATGTTTATGCTCTTGGTTGACAGAATTCATTTTCTATTGATTTGTGGAAAGATTGCTTGATGCTTATTTAACCTATTTTTGAAGTTTGTAGATGTCTTTCCATCGGCACCTACCTGGGATACATCAAATTCACTTGATTCTTTCTCTCGAGTTGCATATTACCTCAAATTTGTTTCATCAGCTGTCCTTTGATCTTGAAACCTGTCAAGCACTTGGGCGTAACCATTAGATAAAAACTAATGCACAAATTCTTAGCTTGTTGCTCTTGCGGGGTCGTATATATGATGAAGGCAGAATAAGCTTTTAGATACTTTGTTATTGTCATACTAATTTTTTTCAAGAAAGCCTGTGTGTTTTAATTAGTTCACTTGCTTGTACTTTATATACACTTCACATCTCTACAGGTAGTAAATTTGAATATTGCCATCTGCTTTTGCTTTACAACTATTCTTACACCCTATGCCTATTTGCATTCCTTAGGAGAAGCCTTTTTTTTCAAATGCAGTTCAAATCTCACAATTCTACATAGTACTATTTTGAAACTGTTTTGTGGCTTGGTCGCTCTGCAGGTACTATCACAACATCACCGCAAATACTTTGGTTATTCTAGAAGCCATGGCGAGACATGATGTCAAAACACTAATATATTCAAGCACCTGTGCGACCTATGGAGAGCCTGAGAAGATGCCCATAACTGAAATGACTCCTCAGGTTTGTATGATCAGAAGGAACATAGAATTGGGTGAATGACAAGTTTTTTTCAGTTTTTCACTCTGGATAATGTTTTAGCATCCAATTAACCCATATGGGAAGGCCAAGAAGATGGCGGAGGACATGATCCTGGACTTCTCTAAGAATACCAACATGGCTGTCATGATTCTTAGGTTTTTCATCCTTCCATTGATTTGAAAGAGACCGAGTCAGAGGCAAGTCATTGATAACTGAAATTTTGTTCTCGCCCCATTATCAGATACTTCAATGTTATTGGATCGGACCCAGAAGGAAGGCTTGGCGAAGCTCCAAGACCCGAACTTCGGGAGCACGGACGCATCTCTGGTGCATGTTTTGATGCTGCGCGAGGAATCATATCGGGGCTGAAGGTAAATAAATGATTTGCTTTGCATTGTTTATATCAGAAATATAGGGATGTTTAGTGCAAGTATCACAGTAATGATGTATTGGTGAGCTTCACAGGTTAAAGGAACAGACTATCCTACTCATGATGGAACCTGTATAAGAGACTATATTGATGTCACTGACCTTGTAGATGCCCATGTGAAGGCTCTTGACAAGTCAATGCCTAAAAAGGTTGGGATCTACAATGTTGGCACCGGAAAAGGTCAGGAAAAACTATTCCGCATATTATTTAGAAATAATTATGAAAATTACTCCTTGACTTCACATAACAAGGATCTCTCGTCTACTTTTTAAAATCACGAAGACCTCCCCCGCTTAAGTTACACTGTTAACATGTAAAAAAACCCTCCAATTTGTGTATATGATTTCGTACTGAATAAAACTTATTTAGAGCTAGGCTGCAAGCTACTCCCAAGTTAAAGCAAATGGATGTAGAGCATATTTGTAAAACTTCTTGATTGAAATTCAACCGGCGACATCTAAACATCGAAAGTCATGTCCTTGCGAGCGATTTCTGTCTGGGTGTCTTTGGTTCCTTCCAAAATCTAAATTTTAGAGAACTTCTTTAAAAAAATGCAAGAAATGAGCTCTTTATTAGAATCTATCCACCCATGAGAGGATTTCAATACATGTGAGCTGATCTTTCCCATGTCTATCAGGTAGATCAGTCAAGGAATTTGTGGAAGCTTGCAAGAAAGCAACTGGAGTTGACATCAAGGTGAGCTACCTTGAAAGAAGGCCTGGGGATTACGCCGAAGTTTACAGCGATCCTTCGAAGATCAACCGGGAACTGAACTGGACTGCGCAGTTCACCGACCTCGACCGGAGTCTGCAGGTCGCGTGGAAATGGCAGAAATCACATAGGAACGGATACGACACATCCCCCGCCTCGTCGTATTAGCGTACATTTTTGACGATGGCAATGGCAATTATTCCCCCAAAAAACAGGCTATTTGATTGGAGCAGTTCATATGCCATAGCATAATTTGTGGGGGTTAGATGGCTGATAGCTTACACAGGAGAGTTCTTTTCATATGTGCAGTCAGATAGCAGAACACTTTTATTTTTTTTTTTCCTTTGATTTGAAGCATAGAAATTGAATAATTAATGCAGCCGATGCACATTGTTGACGAGTTTTTCGTCCCCGTTGTTGGCAGCACAGAACGTCCTGGATTGGATAAGGTTGTTAGTGTAGCATGTTTTAGTGTCTGTAAAAGTAGAACTTGGTACATAGACAGATCGTCCTGGATTGTATATGTTGGAATTCTGTTCGGGGATGGTGTTCTGAAGCTCTGCTCAACGGTTGAGCTCGAAGTCGAATACGTGTCTTCGTATATTAGACGGAGTTTGACTAATCACCGCATGCTAGGAGTTGTGACCACCCATGGCTATGCTTTTGAAGTTATGTTCTTGTAGGGATTTTAACTAAGGAGGCCGCTTGGGGTTATGTGCTAAGCTTATGTTTTAGTTACTAAAAGTTCATATGACCCTAAATTAAAGGGTTCATTTGAGGTATTTTACGTTTAAATAATTATACGAACACTTCTATGGAATCCTAATAGGTTTTTGCCTCCAATCCGAGGTTTTAATCTCAACATTTTCATCCAAAAATTCTTTACACATGGCGTGTAAGGATTGGTTCTGGATTTCTCTCTCCTCTGGACCTAAAAAATATTCCTTAGATTGATATGAGACTCTAGATAATAATAAATAAATACATTTTCAACTCTATAGACAATAATGAAGTGTTGATGAGACCTTAGATTGATATGATTCCTACAATTATTTGACTTGCTCTCCTCATGCCCACTTGCCATGGATCCGGATCCCCTGGAGTTCCTATTTGAACTCCAGGGGGTGGAGTTCCTCTTTTGCGGATTAACGGGACGGAATCAGGAAAAATGATGAATATGAAAGTTGTAGATATCCCCGAGATGAATAATTTTCATGTTGAACATTTTTTGATTTGAAGTCGTTTAGACCCTCGATTTGGGCCCCGAAAAAATTCTGTCCGAAAATAATTAAATTAATAATTTTCGGACAGAATTTTTTCGGGGCCCAAATCGGAGGTCTAAACGACTTCAAATCAAAAAATGTTCAACATGAAAATTATTCATCTCGGGGATATCTACAACTTTCATATTCATCATTTTTCCTGATTCCGTCCCGTTAATCCGCAAAAGAGGAACTTCACCCCCTGGAGTTCAAATAGGAACTCCAGGGGATCCGGATTCACTTGCCATTTCTTAAAAAATGGATGGGATCGTGAACTATCGTTTGTGAACGTCATAGAATGTATGTTTGAGATGACAATGATTACGACTCCAATGAAGAAAATAAAATTTATTTTTAACGTAAAAGCAGATGAAGATCCTTAGGTAAGGTTAGGATAGACGTTCATGAGTGACGGTTCATAATTACCACATTCCTTAGGTACGGTCGTGGTGCCACGCGAGCCTAAATGGATGAAATCTGACTGCGATAATTACTTTTGATGGGGCTTCCCCTGATTTTTTTAAGTCAAATCAGGATAATTTTGACTGAGAACACGGAGGTGAGCCAACCCGATTGAGCGAGTCGTGCACACCAAGCCGCGCAGGTGTCAAAAACCCAAAAAGAACCCCGAAAAGGGAGCGAAGCCAAGCACGCATGCGCGTGCGGCCCTCACCTACGCATGCGCGGCTCCGTGTGCGCGTCGCACCGCACGCGCGCTAGCACGCTCTCGGTATGCGAGCGCCGGCGGCCGCCGTCGACCACTACCACCCGCCACCGTCGTTGGGCACCTTGCTCAGGCTGCCCGGGGCACGTCCGCCTTTTCATGAAAATTGACGATTCAGGTGACCAGAATGAAGCGACGCCATTCGTTGATTCAGGATCCAGCCCGATGCAATTATCAGCACGTCCCTTCAGAGAACTATAAAAAAGCACTCAGTCCTTCATTTGAATGTAAACAACTCCAGAAACTAGAGAGAGCTCTGAAGTTTTTCGGGAGAACGTGAGACTTAGACCGTTTCTCCACTTGGAACTCGCTCTGCTCCCTCTCTAGCGTGCACAACGCCCGCACGCTCACTTTGACGCTTTTGTGAGCTCAGGAGAAGGCACTGGAAAGCGCTCATACGGATGCTCGCGTGAAGACTCTCTAAAGCTCCAAGGACTTAGGGTTTTTCTCCACAAGGATGCTCTCATCCAAGCTTCGTGAACGTTCCAATCCAAGCTCCGTGGATGCACTCAACCAAGCTGCATGAACTTAATTTATTTTCTATTCTTCCTGTATTCAAAACTTGTAATGAAGATGTGACATGTCACCCTCCGAGGAGATCTCCAATACTTAAATTCAAATCTAAAAAGTGGATTTGGGCCCGGTACAGAAACAACCACATGAGTTTTCACACTTTTCGGGTTTTCCACGATAAAAAACCCTTCTGTCATTATTGCTGGATTTCACTGTCTATTTGCACGCCCGATCCAACTACGAACTAAGGTGATCCGATTCTCCGGAGCGAAGAAAAACCGGGTGGCCGCAACAACTCTATTGATGTAGTCAGTGTTGTACATGTCGGCCGACATAAAGGTTTTGAGTGCAAACAGCAACGAAATCAATTTGTTTGACAAAAATATCGTTTTGTAAAAAAACGGCGATATATCCCGATATATCGATATATCTCTAACCCGATATTTCGGTTATTATATTTAATATATAAAAAAACAAAGTTCACGAGACCCATATTTTTCTACTTCACGAGTCCATTTCACGCATTCAACATTTCTCGCTCTATCCTAAATTTTAATGGGAGAGTCGCTAAAGCGGAGTGGTCGACACTCGACAGCTCCTTCTCCGGCGACGAGGCAACGAATCGGCATCGCAGGCGAGGAGTAGACGACGTCGTCGGGCTTTCTACGAATCGACATGGCAGGCGAGGACGCGAGGAGTCGACGTCGGGCTTTATGGTTTCTACTGCTTCACTCCACTGTAATCCCCCTTCTTCTTTCTTATTCTTTCTTCTTGTTTCTGCGACAATTGAAAGTTTTATTTGAAGTTATATTGATCAAGTCATAAGATCTAAAAGTTTTATTAAATTTGTGTTACTGTAAACTTCTTACTTATGCTATAGTTAAGTTTCTTTCTTGCAATAACTAAGTTTATGCCTTTCCTTGTGTAAATCTGCAGTGATTTTTGTTTCTTCTGTGCACTTCTAACTTATATTAACATTATTTTGTTAACTTCCGCTATAGTGATTTTTGCAATAGCTAAGAAAAACTCCCCTCCAATTTTGAATATTACATGGGCTTCTCCTTTATCTTTCAAAATTATTTCAAAGAAAATGTTATAAATACTTATTTGTCTGTACATTGCTATAGCTATTTGTCAGTACATTTTTACTTATTTGCAAAAAATGTGTTTATAAATACTGTTATCTTTATTTAAATATTAAAATCCGATATTGTAAAATATCCCCGATATATCCCCCCAATACGACATACGACATTTCAAACTCAAACCGACATGAACCCGACATCCGACATCTACAACCTTGGATGTAGTAGGGAGTAGACACTTGTCTTATTAATAATATATAGAAAATTTGTCTTTCATTAAACTTAAAAATTGTCAAATATAAATTTATTGATTTAATATAATGACTTAAGATATAATATACTAAAGTAATTTAAAATACTATACTTATTTAAGTAATTACATCGTATTGTTATCCCAAATTAAAATTACTGACAGAAATTTGTAAAATTAGAAAATTTTTTAGTAGAGCTCTTATGCTTGCTATCATTGGACATATTAGCGGTATTTTAAAGAAAAGTTGTCATTAAATATGTCAAGCGTATTTTCTAGTAGCTATCATTAAACACATTAATTTTATTAAAATTTATTTAACACGCACAAAAATATATGCGTTAGAATGAGATTTTTAAAAATAAAATAAAAAAGGGTCTATAATTACTTTAAATTAATTAGTAAATAATTTATTTATTTTAAGTTACATTAAATAATTGATATGACAAAACCACATATCTATCACAATTAGAATACTATTATAGTTGGTCGTAGGAGCAAAGTCTTGTGGCTCTCACTTGTTATTGTTTATACTAAATTTAGGGCCTTTATATTGAAAGTCCAGCTTTGAATATTGACAATCGAATTATAATAATAGTACAATAAATCGATAATGGCTGCCAATGGGCTATTGACAACCCAATTTTTTTTTTTAATTTTAAAAGCCATGTAATCACATTAAATTAATAAAAAATATAAAATAAAGCATTGCTTTTTCGACCAAAATACAATATAAAAGTCCAATGTTTTTTCAAACACAAATAATCTAAATTCACGTCTTTGTGGTGATCAAATTGACATGTCCCAAAATAAATTTCACCTGCATAATCAAATTAAAAAACATTATAAATGATATTTTATTAAAAAGGAGTTCATCAAATTCTGAAAAACATATCATGTCTCGAACAATTTTAATTATTTTGTGTAGTTTGAGAGGTCTCAAACACTTGTCGCAGAGTAAGAATCACGTCTATGTAGCCACCCCGAGGACTCCTTTTGTTCTAATAATAAACTCACAAGATGTTTCCGGCAAATGCGGTGCGTACACCACCTACAATTTCCGGCGAAACGGCCCGCCGGTGCCGGAATCCCCATTTCCGTCCACGGCGGCTCCGGAGAGGGAAAGCCGCATGTTTACCCAATTGGCCCAGGGGGAGAATGCCTGTCGCCGACAGGCAGAAGGGGCAGAATTGCGGTCGGCGACGGGCGGAACAAGGTGAGAGTGGGTTCACAACTTAGGGTTTTGTTTGGTTAGCTGCTGTTTAGGTTTTGGGAGGATGAATCGGGATTTTGTTTCATGACTGCTATTAGAGATCATATTATGTGTATTTTTTATGGTTTGGAGGGCTGCCAATATTCAAGATCAGACTGCCAATATAAACGCCCTAAATTTAAAGGGAAAACATTATTTGGTTAAACATTCAATTTACGATTTTACCGATCTTTATTAAAAAGAATTTTTTTTATTTGTAATTTTCTTTTATTTTAAAAAAATGTGATTTCATATAGACAAAGTTCCCTACCTACAATAAAAAATCCGTTATTCGTGCCGCCCGCAAACTTCTGTGCACATGACAAAAATGAGCGACAGACAGAGTATAACGAGCTGAAGTTTGCGAGCAGCAGGAACGCCGTTGCGTCGGGGCAATATCGTGGTCAGAATAATATCACGCGGGGCACCGAGGACCCCCGCGCTCTATCATAATTTGAGCACTATCACGGTTGGTCGTAGGGGGGGGGGGGGGGGGGGGGGGCGCTCCACTCACTATTTGAGAGGATTATTATTATAATATAGGCCCATTTACCGGGACCTCCCCTCTAACTTTGCTAAATTACTGTCAACGCCCCTCTTATTTTTGAAATTACAAAAACTTCAGCTAAAGTTTTCATTTCATTACCAAAACCTCCCCTGAAGTTTTAATTTCATAACATCAATGCACAAAAACACCCCCCTCGATGAACAGTGCCAAATGGGGTATTTTTCTTCATGGATGCAATGAAATGAAAAGACCAGTGGAGGTTTTGATAATGAAATGAAAATTTAAAGGAAGTTTTTTGTAATTTCAAAAATAAGAGGGGTATTCTCACTGATTATGCTAGTTTACGTGGAAGGTTTGGGTATTTATTTCTTATAATATATAATAAAATTGAGGGTTTCTTCCCGCAACCATGCACAGATCCATAGGATGAAATAATAATCTAATAATGGCAGGGAAGAGTGTGGGAAGGGTATCTTCTTCTTCTTCTTTGGGAGGGTTTCGAGCCTGAGCGCCAGTACGCCACTGTCTCCCTCCTTCAATTTGGGAATCAGTTCCCAATCGAAATCGCTTCATACTTTTGTGGATTCCCCCTCTCTCGTGGAACCGTGTCGGTTTAGGGTTTTTTTCCCCGAGGATTTGCTGGTTTTGGGGACTTTGTTTTGGAGGTTAGAGACCGACTTCTAATTTCTATTGGGATATGAATTTCACTGGAGTTGTTTCCTTGGAGATTTTACTTTCAATATCCGTTTGTTCGGAATTAAATGGAGTATGATAAAAATGTGTTCTTTCAGAGCTGATTTGCATCCTACTTTTATGGGTGTTTCTGTTTTTGAAATGATGTTCTTGAGTTCTTAGCATTATTTGATGGAATCAGCATCTCTTTAATGCAAATTTAACTGATATACGTAGTAGGATAAATGCAGTCATCATGGTATTTTTTTTAATTTTGCTGTGCATTGATTATGCATTGCTCTAGTACTGTTGTTTTGGTAAGAAGGGAACACCTAACAATCAGTGAACCCGATCATGAGCACAGTGATTGCGATCAGCATCCACCAGAATACAAGAAGTCTCCTTTAGTAATTGGCCGATTCACACAACAATCTACCACACTATTAACAACCCGATAACTATGCTTGATGGCACAATCACAGCGTTCACAGACTAATCTCTAATGTCCTGAACTTGTCCCCTTTTGCTATCAAAGCAGACAGAAGAACCATTGATCCATTGGATAATCGTCATTGCGTCACCCTGGACAATAATGCACTGAAACCCAAAAACAAAGATCGCTCGACTGTGGCCCTCCCATGCACCATAGCTTTTGTTCTGGCAATCTTGAATATAGCTGGGGTCATTGCTTTATAATTTCCCATTTCAGTATTACTATTCTTTAAAATGTAAGAATACTATTTCTGTTCTCAATTCTTTGTTTTTATGTCCTACTTTTGGAAGGACGAGAATATGAGGACCAATTCGATGAAAATCACTAATATTGGAAACTGAGATATCAAAGAGGTCTGTGGAACTATCATCAATGTCTAAAGCAGTCGCCTTAGCCCAAATACTTGGGGGTGGTGTTATGAATCCCCATCTGTCCTTTTGTTTCAGTTGAGCATTGAGTGATGCGTTAAGACAAAACTATGTAAATTATCTTGAACAATATTCATCCTTGTTACTTTCAGTTTACTCTTTCTTTTACATAATCTTTTGATACTAACTCTATCTACTCATCCATAGTGCACATTCTTTCCTCTGATTTACATACTCAAAGCATATAAGTTTATTTTCTATTAACTTTTCTTCAATAATGCTCACTCACATTGTTCCTCTAATATGATCATTTTTAAAAAATTTCTTTATTGGTTTTGAGTCTTTTGACATACATCTATCTCAACATTCATTTTCAACACATTTAACCTAGCGGTAAGTGTTGAAGTTGGGAAAATTCCTACTCCAAAAATTCGGATCAATGCAGCCTAAGGTTACTGGTCCAGCGGTCGGGCTCGGTGGCTTGACAGGCAAGAATAAAGAAACTAAGACAACACTAAAAGGACCCCAGGTGCCGCGGCAGGGAGGTCCCACCACGTACCCGAATGCTTAGAAGAAGTTTCTCCTCCACAATCAAAGATGGCCGAGCAAGGTACAAGATGGTCACTAGCTGACGACTATCTCTAGATGGTGACCAAGGGGATAATCGTTATCTCGCGACTAAAGTCCTTGATAGCAGGATCCAAAAGCCCATCTAAAAGTCCAGAAAAAGAGTTGGTCGAAATCTTTTGCGAGATTCCGAAGTCTAAATCCTTGTATCCTTGGGGTCCTATTTATACGAAAACCAAGAGGTGAGGGCGAGGGTCTTATTTATAGCCCAACCCCCACCGACGACTAGGTGACCTCTGTGGGAACTCACCCGGCTTGGGCGAGTATCTTCCCCAGTCGCCTACCTGGCGAGTATGCGAGGAGAGCTCGCCATACTCGCCCAGACCTTTAACGGTCTTGAATGCCAACTCTGACCTCTACCTTGATCTGTTGATTTTGACTTCTTGTTGACCTGACTTTGAGTGGGTCCACCATCGACGAATATGAGTTATACACAATCTCCACTCTTTGCGAGCAACGTAGGAGCTCGGAAAGAAACATCCAGCACTTATTCGGCGAGCTATTGCTGATGAGTTCCTGGACTACTTGCGACCTGTGGATGCCTGCTGAACCTCATAAATAGAGGGGGGGGGGGGGGCTCATCTTTGAGGCACACATTTTGAATTCTCACGCAATGTCAAAATCTGCCGCCGATGTCTACAACACGAGCCTCGCCGCTCTATCGGGATCCTTGAAACCAAAGAAGTCGAAGAGTCTGCGGGATTGCGACGATACCTCAGACCTTCCTCCGTCGAAGAAGAAGAAATTGAAGAAGAAGTCGCTAGCCTCCAAAAAGGACAATCCTCCTCTCAATGTCATGGATGTTGCCACCTCGAGCGACAACCTTGAGATCTCTGCCCATACTCAACGGTTCCTCGACGATCTTGGGCTGAGCGACATTCTTGAACCACCGACACCTGAACCTTCTCGCCCCCGTCCTCCGACTTCTCCCCCTCTCCGAACCTCATTGGGTCCTAGGCCCAGATGCAGTCGGACCTCGCAGAGTTGCGAGGTTAGCACCTTGTCACCTCTTACTTCGAGTTACCACATTTTTCCGACTTGCCGATTTAATGACGTCTTTCTGATACTCGCAGCTCCACTGACGTCGACCAAAGCCTCTGGCGAGCATCTGTCCATTCCTCCTCTGTGAGCCATCCCTCTGGTCGTGCTCAAAGCCCCACAGGGGCCGTGACCTAGTCACTCTGTCCGAATCAACCTCGGCTCCAAGAGACAAACGAAGAAACAAGTCCCTGGAGCGAGAACTGAGAGTCTTCCTGCGGAGAAGACCTTGCAACCAGGAGCGAGCAAGGCCCCTCCCCGTGCGACGGGCTCGTCGCAACCTTCAACGAGCACTTCCCTGACACGATGGGTTATCCCACCTAGGTAACAACAAAGACGCAGCCTGCATCGCAGGGAAAACGATACTAAGAGGGTGCTTTTAGTCTTTTCAAAGCCCAAGGACGCCTTTACGCAAGGGGTCACTTTGCAAGGTCGACCTTTTGTCGAATTTGGAAGGTTGGCGTCCAGACCTGTTCCTGATAGTTCCTCCAGTCGGAGGAGAAGTGTGATCGGGAGGTAACTAGGCCAACATATAAGGGGGCTGCTGATCTCGACTGACAATGCAAGGACTTGTTCTTATAAGAACGCATTGAGTCCCGACACACTGTCCCATCGTTCGCCCTGAGCTTTTTAGGAGAATCAGGTCGGATGCAAGTTTCCCAAACCGATTGCGGAGTTTGACTTCACTGCTTCTAACTATCTTGAGAGAGTTTAAACAAAGAAGACAATTCACTCAATTCCATGTTTCAGGGGGGAGAGGATTTCATTAAAAATATGAATAACTTTTACATACAGATAGTCGTACACTTAACTGCTTGGGGTAGAATCTTTTCAGGTCATCACCACTCCAGGTGCTTCCTAATAGCTCTCCTTCCTAGTTTTAGAGGTGGTATCCTCCAGTAGCTAGAATTTCTTGGATGATGAAGGCCCCTCCCCAAGTAGGGTTCAACTTGCCTACGATAACTTCCCTTCCTGTCACGTCCACCTTTTTCATGACAAGATCTCCTGCAAGAAATTACTTAATGCGGGCGTTCTTGTTGAAGTGCTTCGCCATTCACCTCTTGACCATCTCTTGACAGGCAGATGCTAGGTCTCAAAGCTCTTCGATGTAATCCAAAGAAAGTTTCTGAGCGTCTTCGTTCTCCAGGCGTCATTCTTCACTGCCTTCTCCTGCCCGTTGTTCCGAGGATGGTGGACAGAGGCAGATCAAATAACTGCCCCTAGCTGCTTGCAGAAGTCTTCCAGCTCCAAGCTGACGAATTGCGGGTTGTTGTCGGTGATGATGGCGAGAGGAATCCCAAACCTGCACGCAATTTCTTCCTAAATGAAGTTCTTCACGATCTTAGACGTGGTCTTAGCAAGAGCTTTTGCCTCGATCCACTTGGAGAAGTAGTCGATCATGACGAGTACGAACTTCCTTTGGTCGCTAGCTTGGGGGAAATTACCTATCAAATCTATTCCCTAGATGGTAAAGGGCCAATGGGCGGTGTTCAACGAAGTTGCTGGGCTGGCTGCAACTAGAGGGGAGCGAAGAGTTGACACTCCAGACATTTCCTTGAGAAGGCTTCCACATCCTTTCGAATTGTTGGCCAAAATTAGTCATTCTTAAGAATTCTCTGCTCCAGAGTACGAGTCCCAGAGTGGCTACCACACTATCCTGAATGAATCTCTCCAAGTAGCCGAGGAATTTCAGCTTTTGACCGACATCTGGCCAGGGGACCTGAGATGGTCTTGCGGTATAGTTCTCCTTCGTGCAACAGATAGTAGGTTGCCTTGTATCGAAACTTTCTTTGGTCACCATCGCCAGCGGGAAGCTGGCTTGTTGATAGAAAAGTGATAAATGGATCCTTCCAAGAAGCTCGTTGTTCGATCTCCATCATCTCCTCTTTGATGGACGTTCAAAACAACTTTGTCACTGTTCCACCGGCCCTCGGGCCGTACTTGCTAGGCGGTCTGCTTCCGAGTTCTCCTCCCGCTCCACGTGCTCGACGAAGAAAGATTGAAAGCTCTCAATCAATCCGTTCACCTTTATTAGATATCTTTGCATGATAGGGTCATGCACTTCGAACTCTCTCCTGATTTTGTGATGCGACCACCATTGAGTCGGTGAAGACCTTGAGATCTTGGATTCACAACTCTTTGGCGAGACGCATGCCTGCCACCATGGCCTCGTACTCCGCCTGGTTGTTCGGGATGAGGAAGAGAATCTCGACAGCTAGCTCGATCCTCGTTCTTCGCAGACTCACTAGCACGACGCCTACTCCCACCAAATTTTTGCCAGAAGCTCCATCCACGAACATCTTCCAGGAGACGGGGCTAGAAGAGCCTTCGTTTCCTCCTGCCTCGGCCGAGAAGTCACCAGAAAATCTGTCATTGCTTAAGCCTTGATTGCCACCCTTGGTGAGAAAGAAATGTCGAATTCGCTGAGTTCCACCGCCCACTTCGCTAGCCTCCCCGAATGTTTTACTCTGTTAAAGATATTTCAAAGAGGATGATCAAAGACAACCTTGATGGAGTGAGCTTGGAAATATGCCGAAATTTCCGCGCTGAAATCACCAGGGCGAGGGCTAATTTCTCCAGGATATGATATCTCGTCTCAGCCTGCCTGAGAACCAGGCTTACGTAGTAGATGAGAAGCCGCTTCTTCCCCTCTTCCCTGACGAGCACCGAGCTGTCTGCTTCCGCTTCCACTACTAGATAAAGGAGGAGATCTTCGCCTTCTTTGGGACCTTGAAGTAGAGGAGCTTGAGTTAGCTGATGCTTAAACTTTTCAAAAGCCTCCTCACACTTCTCGGTCCACTCAAAATGTTGATTGCCTTGGAGAGTTTTGAAAAACGGAGAACACTTCTCTCCTTCTTTGGACAGGAAGCAGCTAAGACCCGCCAACCTTCCTGTCAACCTCTGGACTTCCTTGAAATTATTCGGGGATGTCATCTACAGGATGACTTTTACTTTGTCGGGATTAGGTTCCACCCCTCACGAGATAAGAAGGTGACCTAAGAACTTTTCTCCTCCTGCTCCGAACACACAGTTTATCGGATTGAATCGCATCTTGAACTTTCGAAGCGTCGCGAAGGTCTCCACCAGATCCTTAGTGTGTTTCGCGATGCTCCTGCTTTTGATCAGGAGATCATCCACGTACACCTCCGGGTTCCGCCTCTTTTGCTCCTTAAAGACTTGGTCCATCATCCTTTGGTACGCCACGCTTGCATTCCTTAGCCCGAAGAGCATCATCTTATAGCTATAACAGTCATCGCTGGTGGTGAAGGAGACATCGCCGCAGTCACAGGGATGCATCAAGATCAAGTGATTCCCTGAAAAAGCATCAAGGAAACTCATCACAGGAAAACCGATGACTGAATCAACCAGCGTGTCGATTCAAGGCAAGGGGTAACAATCCTTTGGAAAAGCTTTATTTAACATAAAAAAGTCGATCAAAGTCTCCAGCTCCCTCCGACTTTCTTCACAATTACAACATTGGAGACCCAACATGGATTATGGATCTCCAAAACAAAACATGCATCCAGCAGTTTCCCTACTTTCCTCCCTGATCGGCTCGGCTAGCGCGGTTGCGCTTTTCCTTTGCTTCTGACCGACGGGCGCGGCCTTCGGGTCCAGATTGAGGCGATGACAGACAACCTCTACATCGATCCCTGACATCTCCACAACGTTCCAGGCGAAGATGTCTACATTTTCTTATAGACAAACCACTATATCCACCTTCGCTTCCAACGCAAGGGATTCTCCAATCTTCAACAGTCCGGGCTCCCCCTCCTGGGAGATCACCTCCACTTCCTCCAGCTCCTCCGCAGCTCTCAGCCTGTTTTCTCCTTCCAAGATCTTCTCCAACCTCTGCGCGTCCTTCATCTAGCTGATGGTACTAATGGCACTGAGATAACACTCCCTTGCAGCTTTAGGATCCCCCTTGATCCTCACTTGGACATCGCCTCGGCAGTACTTCAGGCATTGATAATAGGAAGATGGGACTGCCTTGAAGTAGTTGATGAGCGGCCTCCCAAAGATTGCACTGTAACAGCTTGGCGCGTTCACAATGACGAACCTGCACCTGATCGAGGTGCCACCAAGTGTTACCAGAAGATCTCCTCCTTCCACATCTTTCTTCTCTCCGTAGAAGCCAAAAAGGGGTCCATCCGCAGCTAGGACCCTGGTCGCCTCCACTTGCAACCCGACGAATGTCCTTTTGAAGATGTCATTCACCGAGCTCCCGTTGTCTGTCAGGATACGGTCAACGACGAAGTCTTCAATGACGGCTTGAATGAGAAGGACATCATGAAAGTGATTCTTATTCCCCAACATATCCTCTTCGGAAAATGTCATCTCCTTCAGCGGCGGCGGCGTCTGAGAGGTCGAAGCGACACTCTTGCGGTAGATATGATGGAGGCTTCCCTTGCGGGAAGCTCCTAACACAGCTCCTTCATGGATCACCCCTACTTGTCCTCCTCCTGCTCTCTGGACCACTTCCCCACGATCGTCTTGGTCGACCTGGTCTTCATTCCTCCTCCCCGGAGCTTGGAATGCTACCGGTCCTGCGAGGGGCTCCCGTCTTTCTTGCTCTCTCTCCACCGCTCCTGCTTCCATCCTTCTCCTTGCTTCCCAAAAATCCTGGTAAGCCAAGGTCCCATGCCCCTCTACTCGATGCAACTTGCAGTAAAGGGGAATCTCTTCCACCTGGTTCCTCGGCGGTTGGTTCCTCCTGCGACGCCTATTCCCTTGTTGGGAAATGTCCATCGCCTCCTCCCGCGCTCTAACCTGCCTCCTCTTCTGCTGGTTACCGTTCCTCCTCTCCTGATTCTGGTACTGGGGTCGTCTCGCCGGCCTCCACTGAGGTCGGTTCACGGGATACTGAAATCGTCATACCTCATCCCTTCTCTCCGGAGCCGCTACGGGCCTCCTCTCCTCCTGCCTGCGAGGCCTCTCCTGCCTCCTAGGCTTTTCCACCCTCATGGGCTCTTCTCTCGGCTCTTCTCCCTTTCTCTCTTCTTGCCTCCCTGGGACAACCTTGGCTCTCACTTCAGAAGTTCCTCCCCTTTCCCTGCCTCCCAGGGTCTCTCCATCCAGCCTGGCCAAGAAATTGACGTTCTTCTCCTCCCCTTGCACGAGCTTGTTCGCTCTCTCGATCAAGTCTTCGTAGGCCTGGTCGAGATCTTTTGCGAGATTCCGTAGTTTAAATTCTTGTACCCCTGGGGTCCTATTTATATGAAAACCAAGGGGGGGGGGAGGGGTGGGGGTCTTATTTATAGCCCAACCCCCACCGACGACTAGACGACCTCTGGGGGAACTCGCCCGGCTTGGGTGAGTATCTGTCATAGTCGCCTACCTGGCGAGTATGCAAGGAGAGCTCGCCATACTCGCCCAGGTCTTTAACGGTCTTGAATGCTGACTCTGACCTCTGCATTGACCTGTTGACTTTGACTTCTTGCTAACCTGGCTTTGAGTGGGTCCACCCTCCACAAATATGAGCTGTACAATAAATATACATTTGGATCCATATAACATCTCCTCCTACCTGTTTTTTGTAAATTTACCTAAACACTCCATGATATTCTCTTTTGACATAGTATTCCCAAGAAAATTCTCTATTTTAATCACCAGACCTTAACTGTAGATGCTGTATTCTCATTCTTCTGAATAATGCATATCATACTTTTGTATATCTATATTAACTCCACTAAGATTATATATGAAATATCCAGTCTTTGTTTCACCAATTCAAAACTCTCTATCTTCTAAGCAATACCTCTATTTTTCTAACTTTTATTTAGTACATATCTTAGGGATGATAATTATGCCATATGCCAATAATACACATACCATGACACCTTAATTTGGATACCTTTTGTCAGCATCTCCATAACTATTAGAAAAAGATTATGGAATCAATAGGGATCCTTGATGCGAACTTACCATGATTGAAAATTTCTTGGTTATTCCAAAACTATTACTATTAGTTAGTGCTTTATTATACATATTTTAAAATTGAGCATACCTTTGATAGACACCTTTTTTCTTTTATGCACGCCAATTTAAATCATGTGACACTGGTTCATATGTCATGTCAATATCAATAAAAATCATCTTAATTTATAATTTTTAGATCAATCTATAATACATAAGTGTTGGAACCAAGAAAATCAGTCCCTACTGTTCGGACCTGGGGGTGACCAATGCTTACTGATTTAGTTGTTGCCCCGCGGGAGTCTCGACGAGAAGAAGATGACGAATCAAAAGAATAGCTCCGGACTGCCTATAAACAATACCCGCGTGCTGCAGCGAGGAGATCTCGCCACACACCCGGAAGTCTATAGAAACTTCCCCTCCTAAAGCCATTGCTGAGCTCGGCACAAGTGAGACTAACTCTGAACTCGCCCCTCATAGGGGGGGGGGTGAAGGTGCCTTCTACTTGTGCCCTGGGGTCCTATTTATATGCAAATCCAAGGGGGGTATGGTCTGCAAACATCTGCTCCCGACGCGCTCGCCCTAACTGGGCGAGGTCTCCTCAGCCCGCCCCTTACTGGGGCGAGGTCTCCTCAGCTCGCCCCCTGCTGGGGCAAGGTCTTCTCAACTCGCCCCCTGCTGGGGCGAGGTCTTCTCAACTCGCCCCCTGCTGGGGCGAGGTCTTCTCAACTCGCCCCCTGCTGGGGAGAGGTCTTCTCAACTCGCCCCCTGCTGGGGCGAGATCTTCTCAACTCGCCCCCCGCTGGGACGAGACTTCCTCAACTCTCCCCCCGCTGGGGCGAGGCCTTCTCAACCCGCCCACCACTGGGGCGGGGTCTTCTCAACTCGCCCCCTACTGAGACGCGACCTCCTCAACTCGCTCCCCGCTGGGGCGAGGCCTTCTCAACTCGCCCCCTGCTGGGGCGAGGTCTTCTCAACTTCGCCTCTGGCTGGGGCGAGGCCTTCTCAACTCGCCCCCTGCTGGGGCGAGGTCTTCTGAGGTGTCTTCAGGAATTTATGATCTCGACGGATTACGGGTTATACAATAAGATCATCCATATTTGGAATTATTCAAATGTTGTGGTTGATTGATTAACAAATGATGGTTGCTCATCATATCATTATTGTGCTTGTTTGCGAAGATACTCTTGTTAGCATCCTAAAAGATACTCTTGTTAGCAACCTAAAATATAAGTGCAGGCAAAGAGAGTTATCATGCATGTGTGTATTAACTATTCATTGTCAAATGAGCTTCCATTTCAGAGGCCCATGGTTTTATCTATTTTACTAAGAAAATATGGGGAGTGATATTGCAATGTACTTTTTCTCAATCCATCTTCTTGTTACTTTAAACTAGTCAATCCTCGAGCAACATAAAGAAGCTTTTAAAATCAAAGCTACTTTTTTTTTTGCAAGCTTCCTAATTGGATAATATGATTCTGTTATAATTGACTTCCGGATATAGGAGACGTTTACATGGCAATATATTTTCTTGATGTGTATAGATCAAGAGAAGATAACTCTATTCAATTCGGGTTGTAACTCAGATGTGTCCTATGCCAACCACTTTTATGTGATTCCAAATGCAAAACTATGCTCTATCTATTCCTTATTATCATATTTTCAACAATTATAGCATTATACTTCACTCAGGAATTTTCTTGTTTTGATATGTTCTCTGAAATCCTCAGAATTTGCATTTTAACATTACCTTAATTGATGGTTTCACAGGTTTCCATCCCTCCAGCAGTCGGTGGTTATATATGGACTAACTGTTATGTTCATGGGACGTGTAGATGATCAAGAACCACCATCTAAGCGTGTAAAGGCGATCCCACCGGGACACCAGGGCCTCTCAAATAATAATCCATCTCATTCAAATCACATCGATCCTTTGGGTGGTCAAATGGATGGATCTTTGATGCCCCAAGGGATCAAAGATGTGATTGGTTCCAAGGGAATTATCAAAAAGTCAGAGTTCATTAGGATCATCTCAAAGGCTCTTTATTCTCTCGGGTATGAGAGAAGTGGAGCTATTTTAGAGGAAGAGTCAGGTATACCATTACACATACCGATGGTAGATTCCTTTAGGAAGCATGTGCTCAATGGAGATTGGGATGGCAGCTTGAGTACTCTGAATAAAATCAATGTTTCGGATGAAGTTTTGAAATTTGCATCATTTTTGATACTGGAGCAGAAGTTCTTTGAATATCTTGCGAAGGATAGAGTTCTTGATGCCGTTTATACACTGAGAAATGGGATTTCTCCTCTTAATATTAAATCTAAAAGAGTTCACGAGCTTTCCGTCTGCATCATTCGCCCTTCATTGCGTCTCTCACTGGGTTCTATCAATCAAACCTCCAATTCAAGGATGAATCTTCTGAAGGAATTGCAGAAAGTGCTCCCTCCCACACTTATGATACCTGAGGGGAGATTAGAGCATTTGGTCGAGCAGGCACTGAATGTGCAACGGGAGGCTTGTTATTTTCATAACGCCTTAGACACTTGTCTAACATTGTACACTGATCATCATTGTAGAAAAGATCAAATTCCTTCTCAAACCACTCAGGTCTTGTATTTTATCTTCTTTTTGATGAATTTATCTAAAATTCAATCTATTTCACTGAGTTTGATAAGTGATTAATATAGCGATAATCTCTGTTTGGCTTAATTTTTTGTTGTCTGTTTATGCTTTCTTGAATGACAGTTTTAGGATGTATGTAAAAATAAGAGTAAGAACAAGTTGAATTGATTCCAGAAAAGTGCTTTTATGGATTTAGCTTTCTTATCCAATTAATTTATGATCTGATTTTATTTTTTATTTATTAAATATGATCAGGGCCCGTTCGTTGGGTGGAAGAATTGAATATTTGAATTAAAGTCAATTTCAATTCTTCTAGGAATTGGAATTGATCTAATTCCAATTATGTTGGTTGCCTAAGAAACATAATTGAATAGTTTTGTATGGAATTGACCAATTTAGTTGTCCGTTTGCCGGATAAAATTCAATTTAAGGATAATTGCTCGTTTACTAAAAGACATGGCGGACATGGTGGTTCGGTCTGTTTTGCTTTTCAGTCTTATAAACACACCCCTTGGTCCATCGATATAAAACCCTTCATGCAAATAACCAGCAAATCAATCAAATACATACTGCTGAATCTTAATGCTGAAGACTATAAAGGGTAGCCCGGTGCACAAAACATCCCCGCGCAGCGAGGGTCAGAGGAAGGGTTCCACCACAAGGATGAAATTTAGGCAAATCCTAAACTCTAAACTTAAAAACCCCTAAACCCTAAAAACCCTAAACCCTGCCAGCAAGGAGTGGAAGCTTCTCGTGCTACATCCTCGGCAAGGAGGATTGCAGAGGGAGAGGCGGCGGGGCAGGAGATGGTTTTTCCGGCTAGGCGTTGGATAGATGAAAGGGAGGGTTTGGAAAGAGGAGGGCAGCTAGGAAGAGGAGGTGCCGGAGTAATCGGCGGCTTCTCTTCATGAATATCTGGTTGAAGAGACTGTTTAGGGTAAGAGAGAGAAAATGACATAGGCTATTAATGCTGAAGACTAAAAACAAAGAAAAAAAATCTGCAGGGAACAAACTTGTTTGCAATGTCAGCAAAATTATACAACATTATATTCTAATACTCTAGCAAAAACAATCCTTCCTCTGCGAATCGCTAGAGCCAATTTTGCCAGTTTGAAAAAGTAACTACCGTGCAATTTTATCAAAATATTCTCAGAAGATTCATCATCTTTTCGTCTGCAAATTTTCAACGGCTGATTTTACTGAATATATAAATTATAAGGCTGCAAATATATCAAAAATACCCAAAAAAATCACTTAAGAAGAGAGTGTACCAATTAATCTGCGAATCATCAACATGTGAGTGCCCTTAATAGCCCATTAACACAATTTAAAGTATATGAAATTCATACAAGTATCCTCAAGACATAATACAGTTTCAATGAACCCAATGGTCTCATGGAAATATTTCTTGCATTAGCCTTGCATTAACATATTCGCATAGAGAATCCAGACTCATCCTCTTCAAGTGTGTTGGTTTACACAAAGTAGAGGGCTCAGATGAGCCCAAACACACCAAGAAGGATCCAACCAAAAGCAGTACTTTATTGAGAAAAACATTAAAATGAGAATGAAACAAGGTGCTTCAAGGGCAGTGAGCGGTGGAAAAAGCTCAGAACTGAGAAGCAGATGCAACAGGTAATAGAGAGTAGCATTCAGAGAATAGAGACGAACCCAAAACTCAGAACTGCGAAGCTTCCCCAGCAGACAGAAGAGAAGGCAATATAAATTCCTGTCTTAGGGGCAAGCAAGTGCCGGAACCAAGGAGGAAAAGAGGAAGCCTGTGAGTTCCTTCGATCAATAGGTACCCTAGCGTCAAGATTATCCGAAGATTGTCGAGCTCTTGAGATCGTCTTCATCACTTAAGTACCGGAGAACGCTTTTGCCGCTCAAGTACCAGAGAACGCTTTTGCCTCCCAGGAGCTCCAAGATTCCCTCCACCTTCGCCGTTAATTTTTTGGATATGAGGGAAGCGAGGAACGAGTTCTATTTGCTATTTGCGAGAGTTTTTTTTTATTTGAATGAATTTCAATATCTTCAGGAGGATATTGGACTTAGCCTAAAATCAACATTGTGGAATTTGGAATCTAATTCCAGTTGTGAATATTATTTTGACCTGAATAATGGAATTGGAATTAACCATCCAATTCCACTTCAAAATGATCAATTTTGTCCAAACAAATGGGCCCTTAAGGTATTTATTGTAACATTGTACAATTTAAAATCATCAGGAGGATATTGGACTTAGCCTAAAGCCAATATCGTGCAATTGAATTCTAATCCCAAATTTGAATTTTATTTTGACACGGATAATGTATTGGAACTAACCATCCAATTCCAATTCCAAATGATCAATTCTGTCCAAACAAATGGGCCCTCAGGGTATTTATTGCAACATTAGACAATTTAAGTAATATTTATTTCTGTCATTTAATCAACTCATATTAGCGGGGCAATGTTTTCTTAACTAGACAACCACACACTTGCAATACTTTTTAGACATCAATGTTAACGTGATCTTATTGCGTATCCACTTTACTTAGCAACTTTACTCGATGATGTAGCATAACAAAAGATAGTAGCGCAAAAGGCTTCTGAAATTTGATTGTTATACTTAATCTTTCATATGGGCAGTTTTGGGAATTGTGCCTTTAATTGAATTTATTTTATTCAAAATTTCCCGACAAATGATATCAGGAATGACTAGAAAGTCTCAACATATTCAACTAGACAACTTAAGCTCATGTGTGAAGCAACCACATGGTACTTTTGCACTAACATCTACTTTGCCTATCTATTGTGAGACGAAATATGCTTTCTCGGGCATCAACAATCTCCCCTCACTAAAAAAACTCTCCACCTTGGCCAATGCCACCGCACAAACATAACATTTTCGACATAACAAGCATCATGCACCAAGAGCACACTTGAGCACATGGAACCTCCTTAATAGTTAACCCATTCTTGAACCCTGTTCAAACATGGTGTATTTAACAAAGACCTATGGGAGCCACAATCCAAATAAAATACTTGGTACAAACCTAACAATCGACTCTAATACCATTACTGGGAGCACCAAGCAAGGGAAACATGTAATTGGCTATATATATTTGTGATTAAATTCATATGCGACTCAAAAGCTTAAGATTATAGGCCAGGATCAACTATATGGTATTTCTACACCAACATTTACTTTGCCTATCCGATGTTAGACTAAATCTTGCTCTCATGTGCAACAATAATTAGTTGAATAGCTAGATTACTTGTGTATGAAGAGGGCCAATGAATGTAATAGTGGTCCATTGCATCAATATTGTAGTATTTCTAAAATAAATTACTGTTTGTTTCTGGTGAGCCTATTCTACCATATATCTTGAACTTATAGATTAATTATGTAACTAAAAATTTGCCTTTAATACTCCCTGCTTCTTTCTGTCACAGCCGGCCCCATTTATAATGACTTAAAATTATGCGGTTTGCACTTCCACACATGCATAAAATTCATGTGCTGATCTCTGAACCTCTCACTGGTATTATCAGATCTTACAAGGGCATGGGGATGAAGTATGGTTTGTGCAATTTTCAAACAATGGAAATTTTTTGGCATCGTCATCTAGAGATAATTCTGCAATAATATGGGAGGTAATTTTTGTTTTTGTTGCAAAATAGTTTTCATTTTTCATTTTTTCCTCAATATTTCTTTTCACCAAAGTATTCCCAATTTAATTACGTCTTTGTTTTACATTAAATACTATCAAAATATTACATCCCGTACGTGGAGTTGTATTTTTCAATAGAGTAATTCTATAAAGAATAGTTGGTAGTTTTTTGTGTTCGGTTTTATTAGTAACCAATGTCACTTCAGGCTTTCCTTCTTGATGCTGATTTAGTATCTAGGTTTTTATATGAAGACTATTATAAAATAAGCTAACCCCTAAAGTTAATGATGATGGTAATATGAGATGCAAAAGTTCTGCTTCCACTATTGGGATGTGATATTTGTATCATGAGTTCAATGCTATAACCTGGGTATTTTCTTTTATGACCAAAGATCCATTTGACGCGGCGTTTTGCTTTGGTTCATTTGGAAAAAAATGCCTCCGCCATAAATGAGGACGTGGATTGGCATGACAAAGGTTGCGACCACTCCACGGAAAAACTCCATTTTGAACCTGACAGGGACGCAGTTTCATGGGCGAGGTCGAGCTTTCATGAATAAAAGTTCACTATCATTGCGTTCACGTTTGCTACACCTGCGCCAAATGAACCCTAAGAATTGGATATTTGTCTTAGCGAAGATACTTTCCTCTTAATGGTTCTTTCAAGGTAACCTCCTAGTGAGAAGTATTCTTCTATTAGTTTACTAATAGTCACATTTTAGGTTTGAGAGAGTGCATCGTTGTTTCTTACCCACATGGGCCACATCTATTGTATAATGGGGCTCTATTCGAGCAGATGTTCATTGCATTATGGACCTGCTAGGCTAGTTAAACTCGTGATTGAACTGCAATTCTTCTGTCTTTTGAGTATGGAATCTTTGGTTAACATTAAATATGTCTATTACAGTTTACTATACTTAGTTCCATACTTGTTCCTTAACATTGTTTAATTGTAGTATTTTTCTCCTTTCAGTAATGGTGTTGACAATCGGAGATACTTGTTTGAGATCATGCGTCATGAAAATTTAGTGAAGCAGACATTTGAATAGAATTTTGTTTTGCTTTAACGTATGAAAATGATATTTTGTGCTAGATTTTGAAATTTTGTTTTTTTTCATACTTTAACTTTATTTTTATTATGCTCTCCATCGTTCTTATTGTACGCACTCTAAAATGTATATACAAAATTTCTATTCAATTCTCTTGCTAATTTGAGATCTCCATAAGTTTTATTCATGTCCTCACGACTAGAACTGATACTTTTGCCCTTAAACTTCTGTTATTTGGTGATGGTAACATAGGTCAATTTTGTTCTTACTCATCCACTAATTTCTTATTATATATCTTGTTTGTGAGGTAACCTATTGCAACTATAACTTAATCTCTATGATTTCTATGGTTATTTCTGTGTAGCATAGAAAATATTAATATAATTATTTATTGGTGGCTTAGGATGGAATCAGAGTAGTTTCTGGAAAACAAATGAGAATCTAGGGATGACTAGGTTAGAATACTTCTTAGATCATACAAGTACAAATTGTCATCATTATCATTATTAGTAGCTTCACAAGGAGTTGGACTGCCTTTATCAATTCTCCTGCATTCATTCACATAGAGTGCTACATGACATTTTAACCAAATGCTTATTAAAGAACAACTTTTAGGGAGTCACATTTAATGAATAAATGGCGACGGTATAAAAAATTGTAAAGACAAGATTAGATGAATTAGTCAAAGGCTTTTATTATTTGATGTGGAGAGAATACATTCCTATCTTCGGGCTTAGAATCACCGTATATCGATTACGGCTTCCCTTGATCCCAAAGGTAATCCGTCGGTAGCACTACGTCATGTTCCAAGTCGACTGAATTCACTTGCTTTGTTTGTGGCAAGGTTAGTACTCATCACAACCTCCACATTGGTACTGAGGTGCCTGAGCGACATATTTTCCTTGACAATCACTAGTTTGATTCCTGCAAGGGCAATGAAGTAATGGAGTGACACATCTTATTGTAGTCCAATGAGTGTTGCAACCTGATGTGGATTGGGAACACAAGACTATCTTCATTACCTATATGAAGCATGGGGACAAGTCATGCCAGTTCATCATTTACAGTGTTAGTTACATGAGGAAAATCTCCATTACTAGTTTAATAAGAATGAAGCTCATCCTAAGCCTCATCAACGACAACAAAAGCTCGGATTGTGCGCCCTCAATTTTATCACCCAGTGTTACCTAATACAATTGCAGCTAAGCCCCTGCGTTGATACTTGATAGAGTTTGTTGCGGTGTAATTCCCATAGGCATCACCCAGATACTTACAGGTAGACCATGGTTATACGATTTGTACATCACTCACCATGGGCGATCTAATATGTCTAATTTTTAGTTTGTGGAAAAACAAATTATTTAAATCCCACTAAACCCATGGAGAGTTGCACCTAATCAACCTAATTCTTCGTCTACCTCAGCAGAGGGGTCCCTCCATGTCTTTAATCAACATAAGGACCACACTTTTGGTTTCGCAATGGTAGTCTAAACCACACCTAGTCACCTAGCCCATTCCCTGTGGGGAAACTAGACGAGTCCACTTCTGAGTTCCAAGATGTGTGTTATGGGCAGTTTTCAGCTCATCTTCCCTTTGAGGTGTATCGAACACTTCATGGTCTATGTCAGGACCAATCCTCTCTACCTCACTCAATTTTAAATTTAGCTCATTTTAGCATACCAAGCTTAAATGTCATATAATTGATTTTAGTGTAGACGTTACATTTTCAGCACTATAGACTTGTGACTACTATGTCGCTATCTTTATGTTAGTAAACCATTTCTTAAATGTGTTGTGCTTTGTTTTTATTAGTATTTATATAGATTTTGGCTTCCCCAATCATATAGTGTTAGCTCATATACATCATCCTTTTTCCTCAAGCATGCATGATTTTTTTTTTTAGATTCTATAGAAGCTTGCTTTAATTTTAAATTTAAAAATGATGGTTTGTTGCACAAGCGTACCATTTAAATTTGGATTGGGAGACCGGTGATTTCTCTCAAGAACTATTAAAAATGCTAACACTACAACTAGTCTACATTAGATTTCCAAGAAAAGTAATAATGCTTTCAAGTTGGATGTTCTTGCGAAGACTTGACTCACCAGAACTGAATGTAACTTATTTTACTTTATACACGACTAAGAATTGATGCTTGGTGTCGTTTAGTCCATCATTGAAGCTCATACTGTCAGGAAAATTTATTAAAAAACGAAGATGAAGAATTGATGACTTTCCGATTTCAGACGACAAATTTAAATATTGCAACCTCCTGGACTTCCTAGTTGCCGCGAGGATGATGGTGATGATGGTCACTCATCGCTGTTACAGAAACTCCTTGCATCGGGTTGTTCACAGTTGATCTTATCTGATGGCAGTAGCTGCTTCAATTACAGCTACTATTCCTCCCGCCATCTAATGGGGGTGATATAGGATTGTTGTACTGCCAAATGATAAAACGAATAACCGGAGAAAAACAGCTATTGCAGAAAATACACCTAATATACCCTAATGTTGTCACATGAATAAATCTTTTCTCTCCATTACCGGCGAGATGAAGTGGGGAGAAACTTTAAGCAAATGAACTAAATGCAACTTGACCACGTAAATACGAAAAAATGAAATGCTGAAATTAACATGAAGTCTTTAAGAAATACAATTTTGATTCATATTTCAAACTCCCTTTTATTCAAAATTGTTTACTTGTAGTCGTTGTTTGATGAGTTCATACTTCCCTTGAGGAAGGGTTATTATGAAACTGTTTGCCACATGTTCATTTGTGCCTCAAAACGTCAAGTCTATTGTATTACTGACAACTAAGATCTGAATGAAATGATATATGAAACATCCATATTCTTTGAAAGACCAGATTCTTTTTCATTGCAATCTTAGATTTATTGCCACTGTATATTTTAGATGGATCCTCGACGCGGGACAAATCTATAGGCGACGGAGTTACGTTACCCTAACTCGAAATGCAATACAAGAGAGCAAGCACACAAGAGATACAAATGAAGCTATGAACAACCCTAGAATGACATGAGATCATACACGCAATCCATTTAAGTAACAAAGGATAACCCTAATGCGATGCACATGTAATGATTCAATCATGCAAGCATTTTTCCCGATACAATTAATTAATAATGTTAAATTTAAAATTCTCACGCATTTAACCTTAACCAAGCACAAACATCCAAGATTAGTAACTAGGCGACTGTTGCAGAATAGATTGAGACTTGAGAGTACCTTGGAATTTTAAGCGCATGATGACTAAGAAATACATGTCTTTGAAAAGAGAAATAAAATCAATTTAAGCAAAAGATTACTAGCAATATATGATATCTGTACCATGTGAAGAAATGAAAGTTGGAAGTAGAAGCTCACCTAGTAGTTGATGCTGGTGGTGATGGGGAAGATCCAGAGGTGATGGTGGTTGTTTGGGGGTGTAGATATTGCTGTGTTGGGGTTGTCAGAGAGGGATGGTGGCTGTTTGGTGGGCTGAAATTTGGGGTGTTCACGAACCAAATCGAATCAAATAGTCTTTCAATCGAATTCAAATTTTACATAGAATGCAAAGATTCAGATTCAGATTAGATCGAATATTCGGTGTCGGATTCGGATTTTGATTCGTCATGAAAGTTTGGATTCGAATTTGGGTTCAGATTCGGATTCGAACATGGATTCGAATTCGAATTTTATAATATTTAATTTTACATAATGTTTAAATATAATTATATATAATATTTAATTACATGTATTATTTTTATTTAACTGTATATTCTTGCATTCGCGAACTACTCGTGAATCTTTCGAATAAGAATAAAATTATTCGAATCTGGATTCGAATTCGAAAAATACGAATTTTAATCGAATCTTCCCGAATTGAATCCCTAATTATTCACGAACTGCATTATTTGTGAACAGACCTAGCGAGAATGGGTTGGGAGGGCTGTTTAGAGAGGGAAAAAGGTAGGTCTGGTGTTGGGTAAGTGCTGGAGTGGATATATGGAGGGCTGTTGCCATGAAAATGGTGGAGGGTTGGTGGGAGCTAGATTCCGACAACGGGGGCTGGTGGAGACTGGAATCCGACGGCAGGGGGGCTGGAATGAGGTAGGGAAGAAGGGGAAAATGTTGGTCGGGGATTACAGAGATGGTGGAGGCCGACGAGAGCTCAGAGAGGTGGAAATGAGGCGGGATTCATCGGTTGGAGAGATCGGGGAAGGCAGAAACAACAACTGCGGCTCGAAACAAAGGTGTCAGTACTTGGACCGGGTACCGGTGGCGCAAGCGTGCGGGCCTCCTAGAGTCGGCACCAATCGGGATCGAGCTTCAACGCCCGTAGAACGAGTGGCTTTTGTAACCCCCCCCCCCCCAATAAGATGCACGCAACATAAAAGGGGGGGGGGGGGGTTAGGCTCCCTTAACACGCGATCAGATATGTTAACCTAAATCTCAAAATATATTCCAGAAAAATAAAACAAAAATACATAAAAATACTAAAATTTGAGCCGGTAGCGATCACGGTCTTCGATCACTAAGGAAAAAATTGAGTAGCATGACTCAAAAACCTTGCCTTTTCCCCGTGCATGAGACTTCTTATAGAAACAACCTCCAAATTAATTATTCCTATTTATCATGGGAACACTATCAATTAAGGATGTCACTATGGAGGCATTTGGAAAACTAGTTAGATTTTTACGGCATAGGAAACATGTATGGGAAATGATTGGTTAATGTTAGAGTTATCGCATTTATGAGTTAATTTTGTTGTCTTGTCTATGTACTTGAGTCTCTAGATTTATGAGTATTTGGTTGTGTTTAGTCCAACATGTGTTATTCATGTTTGTGTCCTTATAATCCTTTAAATACCTATTTAAGGGAAGAATAGACTTGTACTTTATATTTTCCCCTTATTTACAATATGGTATCATTAGCCGAATATCCTACTGTTCGATATGTGGTTCTGGGATGAACCATGCGGAAGTTGGTGGACCTGTAACATCCTGAATCCGATGAGAAGGTCTGATGATGACATACAATGCTTTGTGGAAGTGAAGGTCAGACAAAACAGCTCTTCGCATGCTTTTACGATGACAAACTTCTAGGTGAAAGGAGGTATGGGAATGCACTGAATCTCACATCGGAATTAGAGGGAAACTTGACGGGCTTAAGTAATAATTTGAATCTGCAAATATTAGAGGCGCCTTTTCGGAGCGAATGATGGAGTTATGTTGGAAACTCCATAGTTAAGTGTGCTGTGGTGGGAGTACTCCTTGATGACCTCCTGGGAAGTGTTCGTAGGCCACCTGTGAAAAAAGACAAAATTGTGTGGTTCAGCTCAGTATGGGATGAGATGAACTAAAACAAACAATACTTTTGATATTGTGAGGGTTAAATCATTACAAATGGTATCAGAGCAAAAATATTTTCCTCCATAAGTTCTCTCCTTAGAAACCCTCGCCACTTCGTCGACTTCTCACACGAACTCGATTGCTTGTTCTCGTTATTTTGACGGCCTGGTGTTTCCACGCGTCTGCAAGCTTGATCTCGATCCATGCGCGACCTCCGCTCTTTTTCAACACTCATGATTTCGGCTGCGCGCTCCGTTCCAGATGCTCTCACCCTTGCTACTCCCCGCATGAGTTGATCTCGTCGATCGCTAGACTGGATGTTGTGTGATTCATGATCGATCCCGTCGCAGATCTCGTTGATCGAAGGAAACATCTTCTTACCTCGACGATCTCCTTCTAGATCCCAATGTCTACCCTTTTTCAGGTCGACATTAACTGCTTCTAATTTTTCGTCTGCGACATCGAGATCGCTTCGGCTTCCGCCTATTATTCTGTCGCAGACCTCATCTCCTCTGGCCGACTGCTTTAGATGCCGATGATGACTACTCCACTGCTCCAGATCCCGCCGACTTCTCCTCATTTCCTTGTTCTCATTGAACCGAGGTTCTACCACGATCTCCCATATCCAGTTTGAGCGCTCTTCTTTCGCTCGACACTCGACAGCTTCCGTGAACTGTTGTTGGAAATGAGATTCTCCAGACGTTTCAAGTTGTCTGAGTCCTCCATGTGGGGTACATTCCCTCCTCGCTCCTGCTATTGCCACTTGTGATGGCCGAAATGGAACTCGATGAGCATCTAGGCTTTATCGGTTTATCCTCGATGTCTTGAGCCCAAGTTTCCATTCTAAATCCAGTTTCTTCGGCTCCCCCTTTCTACGCTTGCTGCAGAATGAGGGAGATCCTTTAGCTTTCTTGGACGACAGTCTAGTCCAGATCCGGTCTATGCAAACCCAGTTCCCGCCGTTGCTTCTTCTTCCCGTGTGTCGTCTTCTCACAGATGTTGGAGTTTTTTATGGTTTATTTGTCTTTTTGTTGTTTTTCTTAGTTGGTTTGTTCCTATTTGTGTCGTCCATATGTTTTTGTGTGTGTTCCCTTATTCCTAAATGCACGCGTATCTCACGTGAGGGAGAGTGTTAGAGACAAAAGCGAATCGGTCTCGACTTCATTTGACCCCACACAGTGGAATTTGTCGGAGTGGACTCTCACATGTTGGATATTCGTCACCATGCTGGTATTTCTTGACTCTCGCGTTAGTCCCACACAACCTACCATGCTTTTGTCTGCATGTCTTTGATGTAGCTCGTTGCATCTCCCTTATTTTCTCATTTTGGTAGGCACATGTGCTCTTGTACGGACTTTCTATGTGGATTTCTCGTTCTGTGTTTAAATGCACACACTTGATCCCACATCTTTCGTTACCATGTTTCTTCCACATGTTTTTCGAGTATAGATGATTTTATTGTCATGCCATCGTGTGTTTGTGGTATTGACTGATGGATCGTGTGTGTATTTCTCGTGTGTTTTGTGCACTCATGTCGCACCCCGTGCCACCACCGATATTCATCCTTTCTCATCACTTTCCCCATTACCTTTATCAACGTATGACATTTTCAAGCTAGGTTTTCCCTACAGCTTGAGGGGATTGTTAGGTATCACATTTATGAGTTAATATTTGCCCTGTCTATGTATTTTAGTCTCTAGGTTTATGAGTATTTGACTTTTATGTGTTTAGTCCCATTGCCATATAGGATATCCATGTTTCTTGTGTCCTTGTATTCCTATAAATGCCTTTTAAAGGGAAGAATAAACTTGCACTTTCTATTTTCCCCTCATTTTCAACAATTAATGTTGTCTCCATCCCAAATTTCCATATCAAGTTATTAGTATTTGCTTTTCAGGGAGCCTTGGATGCAGCGTGAAGTCATTCTTGTTAGTAACCATGGGTAACTTCATCCAAGGATCTTCCAAAGAATTACGATTGATGGGTATGTATAGTTTGTTGTAGAGCGAGACTGTGTTAACACACATGGGAAACTTGGTTTATTCTCTGATTAGTTAAGTAGAAAGTATGTTGGGCATAAAAGTAATGTGGCTTGTGTAAGCCATATGATTAAGCTTTTGGATGAACACAAGCTTAAACAATTGTTTATTATGTCTACCTTTAGTCACTCTTTGGTTTACGTTCCTTAATGAGTAGTATTAGAGCTGATGATTTGATTATAATTGAGCGTGTTTATGTAGTTTGTATCCTATTGGTCTTAGCAGCATCAACCATGGTTGATTAGTGTTCAAGAGAGGGTGATTCCTGCCATTCCACATGGCTGAGTGGAGTCGTCATGCATGATAATGAGATTAAGAAGCTTCCATCTTAAGGGTGATGGCCGATGTGGATAGTTTTCCGGTGAAAGCGAGAATTTGAAGGCACGTGATAGTCTTTGTTTAGTCCCACATCAAATATATCGAAAATGTGTTGAAATACCGATTGATTGCTCAAAACTATGCATTTATGGTTTCTAATTGAACACAAATTTAACATTGGTATATCAGTTCCAATTTCAATATCATCCGGTTTCTCTTTACTTTGTAACTCTTAGAGAATATTAGGAAAACATGATGTATTGGCTCATTAATAAGGCCCATATAGGAGTAAATGTTTAGTCCCACATTGTTTGTATAGCTTAGTTTTCCTCTCTTCTCTCCTATATATTTGTACTCATACTTGTATTTTGGTATTCAAGAAGTATATACAAGGTTTTCACCTTTCTCTACATGGTATCGGAGCCATCGATCCCGCCTGTTTTTTTTCAAACCGCCAGGTCTCCTGTTAACCGGGCGGTTTGTTCTCTTGCCTAACCGCGCGGCTTTGCGGTTTCTCCACTTTCTACCCGCCGCCATCTCTTCTCCTGTGGATCCACCTCCTCCTTCTCTTCTATGCCTCTTTATAGCCTTCCCTCTCTCTGGCACGTGGTCACCACCCCTTCCCCTTTCCGTGCGGACTGGTCTTCTAACCGTCACGGGTTTCTTTCTATCCGTTGCAAATACTACCCGCTGCGACTTCCTTTGATTCGTCGGGCGACTTCTCGCGGTTTTTCTTCTATCCGGCTTCTTGCTCAAACCGCCGTGGTCTCCTTGCCGCGCGGTTTACTCCTCGCCGCGGTCTCCTTACCCCTCCCCACTTCGCGACTAGCTCACCTACTCGCGTGGACTGCTTTTTCGCTCCGGTGCGGGTTGCCTCTAACCGCACGAACTGGTGCCTATCCGCCGCGGCTGTGTCTTGGTGCGGTTTGCTCTTAGCCGCCCGAGCTACTTTCTATTCTCTTGCGGTCTGCTCTTAGCCGCCCGAGCTACTTTCTATTCGCTTGCGGTCTGTCCCTAGCCGCCCGGTCTAGTTCTTGCGGCTTGCTACTCGCCGCCCGACCACGACCTGCTTGTCGTGTTGCTCGGTCTGTTGCCGCGCCTTTTTTTGTTGTTTTCCCGCCGTTTGCTATCCGCACGGACTATCTCTAGCCGCCCGGTTTCCTTCCTCCCGGTCTGATTTCCGACTTCTACTCGCTGCCCGCCCAGCTATTGCCCTCATCAAACCGTTGTGGTCTCATGGCGTCCGAGAACTCCAACACCTCCTCGGTTCTTCCCGATCGTGTTGCGGCCCCCAATTCCGAGCATTGCGATGAACTTCACATTACTACTATCTCTCTCAGTGGGAAGCACAATTTTGTCGAGTGGGTTCACTTAGTTCGTCGCGTTCTGCAGACGAAAGGTCTTCTACACCACCTCACAAAGGTTACTCCAACCGCTCCCACCGATGAGTGGTTCCGCGATGATGGTCGCGTCCAATCTTGTCTACTCAACTCTATGGACACCGAGCCTTATCGGATGACGATATGTCATGACACGACGAAAGCAATGTGGGAGGAACTCCATTCGTTCTACTCGGGCCAGAATAGTTTGCAACACCTATTTGACATTATATCGGATCTCCAAAATCTAGATCCCGGGGGTCCCGGTGATATGATCTCCTTTGTGGCTAAAGCGAAGACCCTGGTGGAGGCCTGGATCCAGCATCAGCCTCCCACTACCGATCTTACTACTCAGCGAGCCCAGAAAGAGGTTGTTGGCATTGCTATGATGATGTCTCGGGTCCCCTCTCACCTCCACTGTGTTCGGGCCCAGATTCTCTCCTTTACAAACATACCATCTTTATCTGATGTATGCTCTATGCTCCTGAAGGTCACCCCGCCCCCCGATACTCCTATTACTCTCTCCGCAGCGCTCCTACAATACTCTTCACCTGCTCTGCCTGCTCGGGGGTTCTCAGCTCGTGGCGGCCGTACCGCGACTCGAGGACGCGGTCGGTCTTGCAAACCTCTGTTTAAGTGCACCTATTGCGGCCAAGATGACCATCTTGAGGTCACGTGTTATCGCAAACATGACCTGCCTCCACATCTGGTCGCTGCTGCTCTGGTTGATCCTCTTGCTCCTCCTGCCCCAGATTCTGCTGCCTCTACTAGGGCAGATATTGATGCCCTACGCACTCAGCTTCAACACCTACAGGGGGTGCTTTCCCGCTCGTCTGGCTCTGTCGCCTCTATTTCCAATGAAGGTATTTCTTGTCTATCGCAAAGCTCTCACTGGATTGTGGACTCACGCGCCACACATCACTTCATGTCGCAACGCCCTCCGCAATACTTCGGGACTGCTCACCCCAAGTTCATAATAGTGGCAAATGGTGATACCACCCCCGTTTCTGGTGCTGCTAATATACCCCTCACACCCACTTTGTCTCTGACCTCTGCTCTTCATGTTCCCGGTTCCCCATTTAATCTACTCTCCGTTAGCCGCCTTACACAAGACCTAAATTGTTGTGTTACTTTCTCACCGTCTACCTTTGTTGTGCAGGATCAGAACATGCAGAATATCATTGGTAAGGGACGGCTGTCAAATGGGCTCTATGTCCTTGATGTCCCTCCTTCCGTCTTCTATACTGTTTCCACTGCCGACTGACATCGTCGTCTCAGACATGCTCCCCTTCCGACTCTTAAGAAAGCTCTTCCGGATGTCTCTCTGCATGAGTTCTCTTGTTAGTCATGTATCTTTGGCAAACAACATCGTGTTTCCTTTTCTCCTTATTGTACTCGGAGTGATACTCCATTTACATTAGTTCATTCTGATATTTAGGGCCCTTATAAAACCCCTAGTATGCTTGGTTATCGTTATTTTGTCATATTTATTGATGACTTCTCACGCTTAACTTGGTTGTACTTACTTCGAGATCGTACTGAACTTACCTCTACATTTCATGCCTTCCTGAATGAAATCCGTACACAGTTCGCCTCTCCTCTAAAAGTTATTCGTACGGATAACGCAAAGGAATACACTAGTCGTACATTTGCGAACTTATGCATGAAGTTCGATATCATACATCAAACCACTTGTGCGCACACGCCTCAACAAAATGGTGTGGCCGAGCGGAAGAATCGCCATCTTCTTGATGTGGCGTGATCCCTAATGCTCCAAATGCATGTTCCTATTCGTTTTTGGAACTTTGCAGTCTCTACGACATGTCATCTCATCAATCACATGCCTTCTTCTGTGCTCGATCATTCCACTCCGTTAAGCCTTCTCTTTCCATCCCACTCCCCGTTTGCTCTTACGTCTCGTGTGTTTGGGTGTACCTGCTATGTTCATACTCTCGTTCCAATCACGGATAAGTTCGCTCTCCGAGCCCGCAAGTGTATATTTCTTGTTTACTCTTGTACACAGAAAGACTATGTGTGTTATTCTCCGCCTCATGACAAAGTCATTATCTCTGCTGACGTCACCTTTCAGGAGGCTCAACCATTTTATGATCCATCGTCTGACATTGCTGCTCCTTTCCCCCCACCAGTTCCTTGACCAACTGTTCCCGTCACGTCTTCTTTACCACCACTACTTCCCACTCCTCCTCCGGCACATGTTCCACCTCCACCATCCAAGCCACCCCTTATTCGTGTCTACACTCGTTCCTCGGTCTCTGGAGCTCTACATCAACCTCCCTGTACCAGTGCTATCCCGCGGACTGACGATCCAACAACAACCTCTACCGCTCACCCCATGGCGAATTATGTCTCTATGCATCGCCTTGCTCCATCTCTTCGCAAGTTTGCTCTCTCCCTCTCCTCCATTTCTATTCCTAACTCCGTGCAGGAGACTCTTTTACATCCAGGGTGGCGCGCGGCCATGGACGAGGAAATGACAGCTCTTTGGTCCAACCAGACTTGGGATCTGGTTCCTCCTCCTCCCGTCCAATCATGTGTCAGTTGCAAGCGAGTGTTTACTATCAAGCATGCCCAGGATGGGATAATTGATAGGCTCAAGGCCCGACTTGTGGCGCGTAGGTTTACCCAACAGCAGGGGCTTGACTATGAGAAAATCTTCTCTCCCGTTGCCAAGCTGAATTCCGTTCGTGTTCTGATCTCCTTGGATGTCCATCGTCATTGGCCTCTCCATCAACTTGATATTAAGAATGCCTTTTTGAATGACGACCTTCAAGAGACAGTCTACATGCATCAACCACCCTGATTTGAGACCACGGGGGAGTCTCGTGTATGTCTTCTTCGGAAATCGATTTATGGTCTCAAACAGTCTCCCCGGGCTTGGTTTGACAAGTTTAGTAAGACTGTTCGCGATGTTGGATTCAAGCGGAGCTCGGCCGACTTCTCTCTTTTCACTCGGCATCAATCAACTGAGACTGTCATTCTCTTGGTATATATGGATATCTTGATCACTGGAGACGACACCACGGGGATACAAAAAATTAAGCAACACTTGAACTCCGTTTTTCAGACAAAAGATCGGGGAGGATTGAGGTACTTTCTTGGGCTTGAGGTTGCAAGACGACCCGATGGCCTTGTTCTGTCACAACGAAAGTATTGTCTTGATCTCCTTCACGATGCTGGCTATTCGGGGTGTAAATCTGTAGAAAGTCCGATGGACGCCAACCACAAGTTATGTGCTCATGGGTCTGACTCCGATTCCCTGCTTACGAACCCTGAGTATTATCGGCGCCTTTGTGGGAAAATTGATTTACCTAACTGTCACAAGACCTGATATTTCATTTGCCGTTGGAGTTGTTAGCAGATTTATGCTCGCCCCTCGCACTTCTCATCTTCAGACCGTGGAACGCATTCTCAGATATTTGAAGACAGCTCCTGGACAAGGATTGGTATATAAGCCATCTTCCTCCCTATCTCTTGTTGCATACTCAGATGCGGATTATGCGGGTTCCCTAGATGATCGCCGCTCTACTACAGGCTTCTGTACCACTTTGGGGGAAATCTTATTACTTGGCTTAACAAAAAGCAGTCTGTTGTTGCTAGATCATCCGCTGAAGCTGAGTATCGTGCAATGACGGCGGTTGTATCTGAACTCACCTGGCTTGAGGGTCTACTTGGTGATTTGGGGGTCACTTTATCCTCACCTGCAACCTTGTTTTGCGATAGCCAGACTGCAATTCACATCGCAAAGAATCCTGTGTTTCATGAGCGGACCAAGCATATCGAGGTTGACTGCCATTTCGTTCGTGAAAAGGTCCAATTAAAGAAGTTAGAGTTGGAGCATGTTCCTGCGTCTGGGCAGGTTGTCGACATTCTCACCAAGGCATTACCACGACAAATGTATCATCAGTTCTTATCCAAGCTTGGTGCATACGACTTGTACGCTCCAGCTTGCGGGGGAGTGTTAGAGAATATTAGGAAAACATGATGTATTGGCCCATTAATAATGCCCATATAGGAGTTAGTGTTTAATCCCACATTGTTTGTATAGCTTAGTTTTCCTCTCTTCTCTCCTATATATTTGCGCTCATACTTGTATTTTGGTATTCAAGAAGTATATACAAGGTTTTCACCTTTCTCTACAGTAACTAACAACTACACACAAGATGATATTGAATTTATTCAAATCTAGTTAAGATTTGTTTTACCTTATCTCTCAACATTTGATTGATTAAATACATATTTTATCTAATTAATTAATTTAAATAAAGCAGGAGTTATTTGTTACGGGCCTTACAATGTTGCCCGAAGGAGAGGTCGAAGGAGATGATCGGAGGTGGACGGATGTAGAGATGATGGTGGTGGAGATGATGTCGGGGATACTACAGAGCCGTGACCGCGGCTGCCTAAGCGGGGTTGCTCGCCGGAGGAGAGAGCCACCAAGATCTCACAATGGAAGTTGAGAATTAGAATACTTTCTTGCTTGCTTCATACATACCCCCACATGCCTTTATATAGGCTATACATAATAATGACTCACCTAATAATTTCCCAACACTCACCTAACTCTCATAAAGACATAAATAACAATATTCATGACACATAACATAACTGACACATAACATGATAACATGATCAACACATAATACGACACATAACATCTCGTCCGTCTTTGAAATGGAGCTTGCCCTCAAGCTCAAATTCCATGTGGTGACCGGATCATTCGACAGCTTGATTTCCCGCCAGAACAGTGCATGATATCGCGTAGCGACGTTGGCGGCGTCGGTGAGTAGCGGCGGCGCCGTTGGAAGGACGAGCGGCGTAAGTAATGACTTTGACAAGGTCGGTGGAGCGGTGAGGAGCAGCAGCAGCAGCAGGTAGGTCGGGGAAGCGACGACCGACATAAGGAACGGATCTGTAGGTGGTGAGGTGACCGTCAGGGTCGGTAGAGCGGTGGCTGGCGGAGCAAGTGCTGGCGGAAAGGCGGCCATGATGTCTGATGAAGGTGGCCCAAGGTGGGGCGGTTCCGCCATGACATGTGATGGCGGAAGGGCAATTACCGCTAAGAGTGGTGGCACGTCAGCGGGCGGTGCAGATGACGACTGCACAAAAAGTGACGGCGATGGAAACAGTACGGACACAGGCTGCGGCAGAAAGGCGGAGGTCGGGTTCTTAATGTGGCGGAGGAGTGCGTGTGTCCATGGAGCTCATCATTTCTCGTAGCCACGATTGGGTGGCGGCGGCATTCGCTGTAGTCAACTTCATGGTCAACATAATGCAATTAATTAATTAATCAAGAATATTACTTGGTTAAATTAATTAAGATTGATTAGGGGTTGCATGAGATTTTGAAATAAAAAATAAGAAGGGGTGGGGCCCAGCTGTTTAAAGAGTAAAATGAGGATGCTGGATGGAATAGGGGGTGGGATCCACTGCTAATTAAAAGAAAAAGTAATGTGGAATGGTCCAAACAGTGACAGCTGCTCGGGATTAAAAATCCTGGAGAAGGAACGGGGCTGGCCGGTTTAAATATTAAAATTGGGTTGATGGATGGGAGAGGGGTTTAAATATTAAAATGGGGCCCAATGCCTTTCGATTTAATAAAGTAAATCAGAGTAGCTAAAGCGGCAGCGATAGAAGATAAAAAAGGAACATCGCTCGGGGCTCGATGTAGCGCGGCAGGGTGGGGGGCTCGATGAAGCAGCGGGTGCGGCAATGAGGCAGGGAAGGGGCTCGGCGGCGTGTGGCTTGGGGATGACAGGGCGGGGGGCTCGATGAAGCGGCGGGCTACAGTGATGAGGCAGGGAAGGGGCTCGACGACGCCGGAGAAAATATTGCTGGACAGAGAGCTGGTCGGCGCTTGAGGATGCCTCAACTTGAGGATTCAGAGTGGGGGTTGCTCGTCGGAGGAGAGAGCCACCAAGATCTCACAATGGAAGATGAGAATTAGAATACTTTCAACCTCCCTCTGATAGCAAGTTGTTACGGGCCTTACAATGTTGCCCGGAGGAGAGGTCGACGAAGATGATCAGAGGTTGCCAGATGTAGAGATGATGGTGGTGGATATGATGGCGGGGATACTACGGAGCCGTGACCGCAGCTGCCTAAGCGGGGTTGCTCGTCGGAGGAGAGAGCCACCAAGATCTCACAATGGAAGATGAGAATTAGAATACTTTCTTGCTTGCTTCATACATACCCCCACATGCTTTATATAGGCTATACATAATAATGACTCACCTAATAATTTCCCAACACTAACCTAACTCTCATAAAGACATAAATAACAATATTCATGACACATAACATGATAACATGACCGACACATAATACGACACATAACATTATTTACTTCAAGATAACCCAGAACTCATCAAATTTGTTAGATATTTAAAATTTGATTTGTAAGACCTAATGTATAAATAAAGACATTAAATTTCATCTTTGACAATCCTCTCAAAACACTCATAGTAGTGATGCAGGGTAGGCAGACAAATAATTCAACAGCTAATATGCGTCCAAAATGCAGTGCGTGTGAATCAAAGATGCCACAGTTCGTCTCAAGATCTACTAGCAAGTAATTAAAATGTAATAATCTCAAAAAACAGCTCGCACAATTGGATAACGAGTTAAGACGAATAAAGATCAATTTATGATTACCATCGAGATGAGACACAAATATCATTCAAGTGCACCGAATGCATCCCGCAAATTAAATGACAAATAATGATAACAATCACGTAAGAGAATTAACAATCCATGACATTAGTTCATTACTAAAACATTTAGTAGAGAGAAATAAAACATCCGTACTGTTAACCCCAGAATCTGCAACATGTTCAGCAGGACAGATCCTTCTCCCCTTCTGGCGGACTCGATTTCCTCAGTCCGCTCAGGTCGTCAGGACCATACAGATCCAAGGCTCCCCCAGCGGCGGACTCCAGTTCCCAGTCCGCCCAGGTCGTCCAACCTCAGTTGGTCAGCTTTCAGATTGCCCGCCAGCTCTCCAGGCGGACTCAAGCGTCAGTCCGCACAGATCGGGGACTCTCAGCCAGGATCGCGCCCTGCGGCCAGACGGAAGCTCTAGCCCGCGAGCCCAGTCCGCCCCTCTTGCTCGGACTGCTTGCCTTTTCTTTTTCGATTCCCGTCACCGCTGCCCGGTTCTCCTGTATCCCGGGCAGCCGGTTATTTTAGCCCTGCCCGTTTGTGCAGGCCCCCAAACCTATAAATAGGGGAAAGTGGTGCACCCAAAGCACGCTGACTCGAGCCTTGGAGCCTACTTGTTGAAGGCCG
Source organism: Platanthera zijinensis (assembly GCA_039513925.1). NCBI lineage: Eukaryota > Viridiplantae > Streptophyta > Magnoliopsida > Asparagales > Orchidaceae > Platanthera > Platanthera zijinensis. Next base: position 12,857,158 of record CM077080.1, read on the forward strand.
CGGACTCGAATCTCGGGCTTTGCGGACTCCAGCTTGCTCTGCTCTTGTTCTTTCCCCTTGTTCAACTTGTGACCAGCCCTGTAATCAAACTCATTCTAATCAAAGAAAAGTCCGTCGCAAGAGAGGCATTCAGGCCGCGGCGGGCGAAGTCTGGTGTTGCCGTGGTTCACGGCTCTGCTGCTCTTTTTCTCTCGTCCGCTCAGTAGATTGCTGCTTGCAGTTTGCCTTTTCCCCTCCTTTCCCCAGTGCTCGAACCGTTAGCTGGTGGTGCTCGACTCCCTTTCGCTTTTCGTGCATCAACACGTACCTAGATTTACTCATGCATGTGGTGGCGTGAATTAGGGATGGAAAGACGACGGCGGTGTTATCCTTGGCACGTTGATTGGCTCCACGGATGGGCTGCGGGGGTTGGATGGGGGTAGATCTGGAGAATTTAGGTGTGGTGGAGAGTGTGGGTAGGGGGAAGCCAGACGGGTTGGGCTGTGGGAGGCCGATCTGGGTTGGGGAAGGTTGTCGAGACCGATGGGTGAGCAGATCTGGCGGTGGAGGATTGGACGTGGGATGAAGAGTAGGGAGATGGAGCATGGAGGAGTCGTCGGCTGCTGGAGGTGGGCTGATGGGTTGGGAAATAGGGAAGGGAAGAGTCGGTGGGCTGCTGGACGATTTTCCGCCTCGCCGGGACCAGGCGAACAGAGGAATGGAGGCGGGATAGTAGTTGGGGGTTGGATGTGGTCAGAAAGGGGAAGGGGAGGCGGCGGGGGTGCTGAGGGAGGCGACAGAGCTGCACACGGTCGAGGTTTCGCTCGGAGTCCACCGAGGATGACCAGCCGGTTGCAAGAGAGCAACTTCCGATCCCTAAAAACAACCACACACAAGTATATATAGGGGGAGAGGGGAAATAAGAACTAGGGCACCCTGATCGGACGGATAATATTGTTCGGGCTGATCGGGTGCCAAATACAACATGAAATAAAAAAAGTAATATATCAAACTGACTTGGAACGACCATCCAGGCGCATCCGCGGACTTGGATCGCCCGGGTCGACGATCACCGCCTCCTGCGGGAATAAACGTGCTTGTGTCGTTGATCGCCATCAACTCCCCTCAACTTGAAAATACAACTCCGTCAAGTGGAGACGGTCATACTCTCGGCATAAGTCCGGGGCGAGTATCTTGAGCTCCTCGGTAGAAATCCAAGTGTCATCAAAAATCGGGTGAGCGAGCCAATGATTCAAGCACCGCGGGACCATCTGACCGCCCGTCGTAGTTAAGTCGTGACCAACGTTCTGTAGTGCATCTACAGTAGACGTGGGAGACTGTCGAAGCAATGTATCTTCATCTGAACGTGGTGCTAGTGGAGCTATCGGCGGGGTGGTGTGGTCCTCCGAGCGGTGCTCAACCGTCCGTGACTGCCTGGGTATGGTGGGTGTTCCGACACTAGAGAAGGGTAGGGGTAGCTATGGATCAGGGGTAGCTGGAGATATTTGGCCCACATACACTCGCTCCTCGTAGTAAGGAGTTAAATCCTCTGCATTGAACACTCAGTGAATTCCCATTGTCGGTGGGATATCAACCTCATAAGCGTTTGCATCAATTCATCAAGTGTCTGTGTAAGGGTCAATTTGGCGGGCACTTCACTTCTTCGTTGCCACCTGTGGGAGCCTCTCAGGTTGAAGGCGGATCATGACCTTCTCTCCAACGTTAAAAACCCGCTCCCTCTTGTGCAGATCGGCCTGAGCTTTATAAATTTCATTACCAGCTGCAATCTTTCTCTGGACTGTCTCATGAAGTGCATGTATTGAATGAACGACTCGGCGGACTCACTGGATTGAGCCTCTAACGGGACTTCAACCAGGTCGACGGGTTTCCTAGGCTCGTAACCTAATATGACATGAAATGGACTCAAACCAGTGGTCCTATCGACCGAACTATTTGTGCAAACTCCGCGACGGGCAGGACAGAATCTCAGGTGGACGGACTATCCCGAACGAGACAATACAAAAGGGTCCCATGACTACAGTTGACACCTTCCATCTGTCCATCCATATGGGGGTGATAGGCGGTGGAAAACTTTAGTGTCGTACCGGGCTTCTTCCACTACTTTTTCCAGAAATAACTTATAAAGCAGACGTCATGATCAGAGACGTTGAAAGTGGACAACCCATGATACTGGAATACCTCCCTGAAGAACAAAGCATGCACGCGGGGAACATCGCCAAAGACTGGGCACTCTTGGTAGTTGTGCCTAAGACGCTAAAATCCCTCCACGCACATGCTCTTGGTGTGGAGAATGGTGACTCGGCAACTCAACGCATCAACCGACTTGTTCTCAACACCAGTTCGGTGTTTGAGAACGTAATGGTACTCCTGCATGAACTCCACCCATTTCGCATGGCGATGACCTAAATTCTTTTACGAATCCAGATATCGTAGGACCCGGTGGTCAGAGTTCAAGACAAACTCCTTGTGTAGGAGATAGTGTTGCCAATATCAGAGTGTCTGTACAACTGCGTACAACTCTTGGTCATAATTGGAGTATTTATGTTGGGCATCATTCAGCTTCTCACTGAAGTAAGCAAGTGGATGACCCTCCTGGCTAAGTACCCCCCCCCCCCCGATACCCACTCTTGAAGCGTCATATGCTACCTCGAATGCCTTGTAAAAATCCGGAAGGTGCAATACAGGAGCAAACGATAACTTCTCCTTAATCTCCTCAAATGCTCTGGTGGCCGTTGTTGTCCATACAAAATCTCCCTTGCGGAGGCGGCTCGTGATGAGGGCCATGATTGAGCTAAATACTCGTACAAACCTCCTGCAAAAGGTGAGAAGTCCGTGGAAGCTCCGGGCCTCGTGGATACTAGACGGGATGGGCCACTCTCGGATAGACTTGACATTATCAGGGTCAATTGAGATACCGGACTTCGAGACAATATAACTTATGGAATGCACTGATGTAGTCAAGAATGAGTACTTCAGATGCTCCTTTCGTAGTAGATCAAATACCAAACGAATGTGTCCCATGTGCTCAGCACGGTCCCAACTGTAAATCTGGATATCATCGAAGTAGACTACTAAGAATTTGCCCATGTAGAGTCGTAGGATCTGCGTCATCACCCTCATAAATGTACTCGACACGTTCAACAGTCCGAACGACATAACCAATCACTCATAAAGACCATCTTTTGTCTTTAAGGCCGTCTTCCATTCGTCCCCTTCTTTTACCCTGCTCTGATGGTACCCTCCGTTGATCTTCGAGAAGATCTGGGCACCAACCATCGCATCGACGAGATCATCGAGATGGCGGATCAGCACAAGACATCTCTGAGTAACCTGAATGACCGACTTGTCCACCTAGTGGACACGATATGGATGTGGATGAGGCTCGGCAGACAGCTGTATCCACTCTAATCCCCTCTTCGTCTCGATATTCACGTAGCTGTCGCTATCGATGGAGAGTTTGCAGGGGCCGCCCGCACTCTGAAAATACATGTAAAATATCGAGGTGCGACGCCAATCCTCCGTGGCACGTGGAGTGTGAAGGAGGCGACAGATGACTCCCAACTCTAAAGATCTCTTAGCGTCGCTCTCCCAACCGTCCTCAACCTCATCAGTAATCTCCTCCACTTCCACGTCATTTACCTCAATACTCGCCTCGCCCTTGTCCCCAATCAGTAGGTTTCTCGCGGGACACTGAGCAGCAATCTGTCCCCTGCTCGAACACCGATAACACTGGACAGGCCCGGGTCTAGGGGCTCGGGACAATAGCTTTTCCCTTAGCTTCCGATGGGATGCGGGGAGGGGCATCAGGCAGCTGTGTAGTCTGTCTAGGACTTGCGAGGCTTAGGTAGTTCTCATACTCAAGTGCGAGTTGGAACACCTGCTCGACCGTCTCTATGTGGTGTGGAATGAGCTCTCTCCGTATCTCAGCCTTACGTGCAGCTCTAAATCTGGAAGCGGTCGCGATAGGCTGCTCCAGGATATCATTGCTCACTACTAACTCGTCATGTCATGCAATCGACAACGGAAAGTGATCCCTGCCACAATGCTTAAAGTTAGTTGAGGAGCTGATCTCGATACGACGTGGGAAGGTATTTGTCCTTCGAACGCTGCTTCATTTCCTCCCAACGGGTGGCAGGATAGTACCCATCCCTCTCTAACGATCTCTCCACGCAAATCCAAAACATCTTCGCATGACCCAACAACTTCATCTTGGCGAACCGGACTCGCCGCTCGTCGTTCATCTCGTACCAATCGAAGAAGTAGTCCATATTCATGAGCCAATCACTAAAAGCCTTCGCATCCAGATGATCGTCGAAGGATGGCGCATAAATACCAAGGCGAAGAATAAGGTCGTCCTCAGCCGGGGTGTTTTCACGATGAGCCGCTAAATAGTCATCGTATGGCTCTTTAGGACCGTACTCGCGCCGTGCAGACGAACCACGACCTCTGCGGGCCGGTGGAAGTTGTAGCTCATAAGGAGGACGAGGGTTACCCATCAGAGCAGGGTCACGATGATAATCACACGTAGACTCGGGAGTCCTTCTCCGAGGTGCGGGGTCCCGATGTGGTAGCTCTCTCGCTCGTTTATCAAGCGGAGGTGGATCGTCCTGTGGATCGTTGACATGCTCCTCATAGCGAGGTGCTAGGGACGAACCTCTATGGATTTCTAACTGCTCGACTCTAGTGTTGACCCTAGCGATGTGATTCTTAATGGTCGCAAATTGCTCGATGACTAGGCGCTGAAACTCCGCGGTCATGTCCAAATTCGAATTGGCGGCCCGCTCGTTGGTAATGTTCTGGTTAAACATCTGTGATCGAAACAACCTACCACTACATAGCATAAAACGTGGCTCGAACCTCGCTCTGATACCAAATAATGTTGGGGTAGGCTCACAAATAATTCAACAACTAATATGCGACCTAAATGCAGTGCGTGTGAAACAAAAATGCCACAGTCTGGCTCAAGGTCTACTAGCAAGTAATTAAAATTTAATAATCTCAATAAACAACTTGCACGATTGGATAACGTGTAAAGAAGAATAAAGATCAATTTATGATTATCACCGAGATGAGACGCAAATATCATTCAAGTGCACCGAATGCGGCCCGCAAATTAAATGACGAATAATGATAATAATCACATAAGAGAATTAACGACCCATGACATTAGTTCATTTCCAAAACATTCAATAGTGAGAAATAAAACATCCATACCTATATTTACTCATGCATGTGGCGACGTGAATTAGGGATGGGAAGATGACGACGACGTTGTCCTTGGCACGTTGATTGGCTCCACAAATGGGCTGCGGGGGTTTGTTGGGGGTAGATCTCGAGGATTTAGGTGTGGTGGAGGTTGCGGGTAGGGGGGAAGCCAGACGGGTTGGGTTGTGGGAGGCCAATCTGGGTTGGGGAAGGTTGTCGGGACTGGTGAGGGAGCAGATCTGGCAGTGGAGGATTGGACGTGGGCTGACGGGTAGGGAGATGGAGCAGGGAGGAGTCGTGGGCTGCTAGAGGTGGGCTGACGGGTTGGGAAATAGGGCAGGGAAGAGTCGGCGGGCTGCTGGACGATTTGTCTGGACCAAGGGAACAGAGGAATGAAGGCTGGATAACAGTTGGGGGCTGGATGTGGTCGGAAAGGGGAAGGGGAGGTGGCGTTGGTGCTGACGGAGGCGGCAGAGTAGCGCACGACAGATGTTTCGCTCGAAGTCCACCGAGGGTGACCAGCCGGTTGCAAGAGAGCAACTTCCGATCCCTAAAAACAGCCACCCACATAATTATATATAGGGGGAGAGGGGAAATAAGAACTAGAGTACCCTGATCGGACGACTAATATTGTTCGGGCCGATCGGGTGCCAAATACAACATGAAATAAATAAAGTAATATATCAAACTGACTCTGAACTACCATTCGGGCGCATCCACGGACTCGGATCGCCCAAATGAGTTGCCGATCACCGCCTCCCGTGGAAATAAACACGCGTGTGTTGTCGATCGCCATCAAGTAGCAGGTCTTCAACAATGTTCAAGAAAGAGAGATTGATTTCCTGTGACTGACATGTGCACATATGAGTAGGCATGCCATCAAGTAGCAGGCATGCATGGGCTCACATGTGCACACATGAGTAGCAGTAGCAGAACACTTTTGCACATGCGGCAGGGAGCAATAGGTGTGTGTACATGTTGCTAAGGTATACTGGCAAGCACATGCTCATGTGTGCAGCTACGATATGTGCGGCTCAGATGCAAGATTGAACTACCAATGCATTATTCATGGAAATCTTCTTTAGGCCAGAATGGTGAGCATTATTCTTAAGTATGTCGTAGTTTTTTGAGATAATATCGTGGGCTCCCACATTGTTTAAGCGGGATATTGTTAGGAGGGAATCAACAATGATAAAACTCGTGGGAGAGCAACTTTCATATCTTTTTTAGAGTTAAAGGTGTTCGGTCATGCGTGATCCTACTTAGCACGCCCTCATCAGAGGATCATGAGCGACCGGAGCGACTAATGGACAATTGCTTTGAGGAATATCAAGAGTAAATTAGTGTGGAGGCAATGCAGTAATAGATCAGGGTTGTTGCAGAAATTCTTAGATCAATCAGAAAGCAGTAGGGTTAGTGCTCACAATTGCTTTGTGTTGATTAATGATAGTCATGAGCAAAGCAGCATGATTTAACAGCAAATTCTCTTTGGCTGGGTGTTCAACAATATAGCCATGATGGTGAGTCAATTTATGATGCTTGATGATGTTGCCAAGGCGGTGTTCCTGCTAGTGAAAATTAGAAATGTAGTTTCACGTCGTTGTAGAATTTGGGTGGGAAGAATCATATTCGGTATTTATCTCCAGTCTAGTGGATATATCTATTTTTGTGGGTAAAATCATATATGTTATTTGTCTTCAGTTTAATGGTTATATCTTTTTGTTTGGTAGTGGTCATATCTATTCTCTTTTTTTCTTGTATTTTATTGCATAGAGAGAGAGAGAGAGAACTTTGGGTGGGTAAAATCGTATTCATTTCTAGTCTAATATATTTGTTTGGGCGGTTAAAATTGTATTCGTTATTTTTCTCCAGTCTAATGGATATTGTTGAAACCGAAAATTCGGTCTCAAAGGAGTTCGTCCCTTGGGGAAGGGATGGTCGCACACTTACTTCTCTCCCCACGAGGTCAAGTAGCAAAATGAAAGGGATCAGGGACCGACCCAAGGCTCCAGCACGGAGGTCCCACCACACACCCGGAAGATCTAAGAGCGCTTCCCCTCCCTAGCCAAGTGCTGAAGCTAAGGTATCTCAAGAAGCGCTAGAAGACCGGGCACACCAAAAAACGTGCCTCTTGAGATACCTCTTGGGTCTTATTTATAGGAAAAGACGGTCTGCAGATATCCAAACTTCTCTGGGGCAACACGGTAAAAACACTCCACAACTGAAGGGCGAGCGGCCCTTGAGGAAATGCCCACTGGCGAGGGCGGCGAGTACAGGAGCGAGAGGGCTCCACTCTATGCCGAGATGAGGAGCGGCGAGTTAGCCCACCTTCCCCAGCGCTAGGGGGGGGGGGAAGGCGTTGAGTGAGCTCGCCTCTCTCAGCGCTACGGGAGAAGGCGTTGAGTGAGCTCGCCTCTCTCAACGCTACGGTAGAAGGCGTTGAGTGAGCTCGCCTCTCTCAACGCTACGACAGAAGGCGTTGAGTGGGCTCGCCTCTCTCAGCGCCGCCGACCCGGCTCGGCTCGCCTCGCTTTGCCTTGCCTCGCTCTCGGCGAGTTGCCCTCGGCGAGTTGCCCCTGAGGCCCCCTACTCGCGGAGCTCGCCCCTCAGCTCCGCGGACTCTGGGCTCGGCACGACGATTGCCGAGCCTGTGCTCGGCATGCTGAGTTCGCAGATCTAGTTGAACTCGCCCGGGACTCCGGGGCGGTCTAAGCTGGCCGGTTTGGCTCCTGTTAGCCCACTCGCTGGATACGGGGTTGTACAGATATATCTCTTTATTCTGTAGCGGGCGTGTCTATTCTCCTGTTTTCCTTGTATTTTATTGCAGTTATAAAATTCTCATGTTGTTATGGTTATGGTTACTCATAAATGATCCCGACCTAAAAGAAATGTGGTGGACCGATAGAGATTAAAGTCGGAGTTCACCTAGCCGGCTACTCAAAACAGCTCGCGGGCATCGCCAGCGATCTGGTGGATCTCGCATAGGGTCGTCTGACATTGGGATACCGCCTCCCCCCGGCCCCTTCAGTTGTCTATAAATACAACCCATTGTCAAGGGGTACATGCAATGCTAACAACTCCGAATAGTACTCGCCCAAAGCTACTGAGCTCGCATGTTTCTAGCTTGAGTGTCTGCCTCATCCAAAACCTAGTACAACGTTTGGTTTTGGAGGAGAGTTTTTAATTTTTATACACTCCCGGGTATGCGGGGTGACCTCCTAGTTGTGATACATCATCATTCTCTTGTCATTTGAGAAATAAAGATTTCCGATTTACGTTTTGTTTTCCTTGTGCTTCTGGTTGTTTCTTTGGCGAGCTAAAGCCTTCGGTCATATTCAGTCCAAACTTTGTGAGCCAAGTGCTCATCTTCAAGAGCTTAGGTTTTTACTAGCAATTATATTCAAAGTTGATTGGACATGAGTAATACATATGTATTTATGTAGAATTCATAATTAGCGGTAAATCCAGGTTGTCTTTTGAAATCAACTTCTGAAATCTACAAACCCATGCTTATCATCGACTTAAGATGATCTGTCAAAACTATTTCAAATTGTTTGATATAAATAATTTTGTTGCAAAAAGACACGTGCTTTCTACTCTACATTTGTTTTCTTAAGATATTTGGTAACACCCCAACCTGTTTAACAACAAATCAACAGTCCGGCCGATTTCCGTGATATGAAGTAAACTTAACAACATTATTGAAATTAGTACATAGCAGGTAAAAATAAAAATACTAAATGAATACTTACAGCGAAAGTAGCAAATGAAGTTAAGGGTAAAAGTGTGCCTCAACTTTTCTGAGTTCACAAAGTCAATTAGAAGAGAAAGAATCATACATCTAAATTTTTGAAATACTAAATATTTTCCGATGCATAGAAAATCTTAAATATTTAGGTTACACTTTGTTCATGAAAGAAAAACAGTACAATACTACAAGGAAGGACAACATAATGAAAAACAAACTATAAGTGGAAGTCCGCAAAACGCTTATCCTAGGCGCAACTCCCCATGTGTGACCCTGTAATGAAATTCCCGAAAACGGTCAGCCCACTGGAGAGTAAGAAAAATCATTCCTCCCAGTAACATTAAAATAATATGAAAGAACAATAATTTGAAAGAACATGAGTGCATGTTTTTTGAAATAATGTTTTTATACTGAGGAAAATATGCTTTTGTAATATGCAAACTTTTCTAACAAAATACTAAAACATAAATGTCAGTTCTAAACTTCTAGTTTAATCACATTATGCATTTTTATTCAAGTTTCGAAAATGTTTAACTATAAGGACTAAACTTCGATATATACTTCAATTCTATGACCTATGCTTGTCCTTCATATTTTAGGTTGAGTAGCTTCTTATGCACAGTTTTAACGATTCGAGCCCCTACTAACGAACGCAAGTATTCTAGTGTCTCACGAACACGGACACATATCTACTAATAATTGACTGGGGTGTCATCTCCCCAAACTTGAGGCTCATGCGGTCTACTGCGCCCTATGAGTAAGATAGTGTGTCTCTATCTATCGCGATAGAAAGTCTTGATTGCGCCTGATAATCATTTTTTGTTAAGTGTTGGATTGTATACTTGTTCATCCGAAAGCCTTAGATAGTGCCTCTTACTAGTTAAACATCTTATGAACATATTCATACGATTTAGTATTTCCACGCATTCTATAGAATTAGGTGAATTCATATTTTGTATATTTTCATGAAATTCGTTGGGAACGGGTCTAACGGAAAGGAAAGTATATTACTTATATTCAGACATTATTCACTCGCATTATTTGGACATTTGCTGGGTCTATAGTTTCTTAACATCGCTTACATGTACATCATATGATTTCCCATGTTACATGCATCCATCTAATTGCACGAGAATAGTTTATTGCAGTAGACTATGTGATATGTCTAGGTAAAAGGAATTAGAGTTTCTTACAATGGTATTGCGACGCTCGTACACAAAATGCGTCGGCATAGCTGTCTAGGTTACTTTGAAGAACATGCAAGAGTCTCTTTTGATTTATCACGAGTTCTCTTACCCCAAATCCCCTCGCAGAACATAAAGGGGAAAATGTTAAAAATTTAATCAACGCTCCCAAAATTTCAAGGATACTATTTCATGCCACGGCAAAAGGGCATACCACTCCTCTAACAGTGGAGGATTATGATTTCTGAAATAGAAGAGGCCTCGTCTGAATCGAAAGTTGTCGATCAATCACGGTTGCCACAAAAAACCCCAATTAATCAATCTAACGGCTTAATGAAAGTTCTATGCAGGAAAGGAAATAACTCTCTTTACCTGTGCAAATCTGATGGAGGAATCAGTCTTAATAAGGATGACGTTAAATGGGGAGAGGGTTCCTCAATCCCTTTCTCTGAATTTAAGGAAGGAGGAAGACCAATAAACCTTAATATCTGAAATTGAAACAAAAATAGGAGGGATGAGAAACCTTAGATCTATCAGAAGAAGGTTTCTTGGCCGTTACCTGGACGATACGGCGGCGGGAGAGAGACCGAGCGGCAACAAGGGGTCGCCGGGTCTTCTCAAGCAGGAAGGAGGTGAGACCGGCGTTGGCTTCCGTTGTTGACTTCTGTCGTCGAACAGGGAGAGGGAGGTCGGTAGCGCACGACGTCTGCTAGTGGGAACGAGAGAGCAGCTTCAGTCGCCTGGAAAGGAAGGAGATGTCCTAATATCTTCCGCACGGTCGAGTCAAGGAAGGGTTGCGGTTTTTAAAACTGATGGGCTGCTGCGACTCATATGGAAGGGGCGCCTAAGTTTACGATTAATGTTTCTAATCAATCGTTAAACATGGAGGGAAGATTGCGGCTAGGCTTTTATTATAAGAGGGAATTAACTGTTTCGACAAAATTGTCATTCCTCACTTATCTGATAAGTCTATGGGCATGACACAAATATTAAAACGTGCTGACACCAAAATTCATAAATTAATTAATAAATATTTGATTTGGATCCTGTAATTTACCTATATAAAATTTAGGGTGTTACATATTCTTGGAGATGATCATATTTAATTCTGAAGACTATCTCATGCATGTGATAGGTTCATGAAGATGGGGTACTCTCACTAAAGCATACCCTAACTGGCCACCAAAACCCTGTGCTGATGATTTCATGGAGTCCTGATGACTCCCAACTCCTTACATGCGGGTTCGAAGAAGTTGTCAGGCGCTGGGACGTTAGCACTGGAAAGTGCTGTCACGTGTACGAAAAGCTCGGCGTTGGTTTGATTTCGTGTGGTTGGTTCCCTGACGGGAAGCGATTCTTCTCGGGCATAACGGACAGAAGCATCTGCATGTGGGATCTAGATGGCGAAGAAATTGAAAGTTGGGAAGGGCAGAGGATGATCAAAACATCTGACCTGGCCATCACAGGCGATGGCAACCAAATCATAAGCCTGTGCAAAGAATCTTCTATCTTGGTGCTCGATAGGGAGTCGAAAGTGGAGAAGACTATTGAAGAGAAGCATACAATAACATCATTTTCCTTATCAAAAGATGATAAGTTCTTACTGGTGAATCTTGTAAATCAAGAGATCCACCTGTGGGAAATTAATGGTCATCCCAGATTAGTTACTAGGTATAAAGGGCACAAGCGCAGCCGGTTTGTTATTAGGTCTTGTTTTGGGGGATTTGAGCAATCTTATGTTGCCAGTGGAAGTGAAGATTCACAGGTATGCAAGTGTTTATGTTATGATCTTCCATGTTAATGCGCTCAGCCTTGCTGTTCTTCATCAAATGCTTTAATGTCATATAAGAACTCACTCAGACCAGGTGCAATGGTTGCCTGGCTTCAAAGTGAAATCCTTCTTATCGAGTGGTCGTGTTGATGACAGGTATACATATGGCATCGCGGCACTGGTAATCTCATAGCGGCGCTCCCCGGCCATGCCGGTGCGGTGAACTGCGTGAGCTGGAACCCCGTGATCCCTCAAATGCTTGCTTCTGCCAGCGACGACCACAACATCCGAATATGGGGAGGAAGCATGGTTAACTGTAATCATCAAGAGGCATGCAGCAATGGAGTCAGACACTTGAATGGAAACTCCAAATGAATGCATTTTCTTGTACCTAGCTAGATGCCTGAATTCCTCTTGTTGGTTTCTCTTCTCCCACACAAATTCTTTATGTTTGCTCCTCACAGAAACAGAAGAAAATGCATGTCAATTTGTTTTAGATCTTCCTTTTACTGTTCATTGTAGTTATGGCCGTTTGTTTCGATGTAATTGTTTGTGATTTTACTGTTAAGATGTGAGTTTAAAGAATGAAAATTGATTAATTTCACCATTTTTCTGTAAAAAAAGAAAAGCTTGAAATGATTTTTAAAGTGTATGTTTCAGTTTATCTCCCTTTCCTGAGAGCTTTCGTTAGTTGTACTGTTTTAGCTGCGCCAAATATAGTTCTCTGGGGTTGCTTCTTTCTGTAAGTCCATTCTCTGCAGTAAAGCTTTGTAAAGGTCATGTAAATTCACTTAATTACGGCTTATTTCTTATGTGCAGTTAATCATAAAATTTGTAATTATTATTATTATTTCTAGCACATAAAACTACAATGACTTTTCGTGTTTCTTAAGGCTCTGTTTGGCACGGCTACAGCGACTGGAGAAGTAATGGTGGGAAGCAGTGGTAGAATTTGTGAATCTGTTTGGAAAAACAGTTGTTGCAGTGTTGTTTAAAACGGAGAAACTGTTTGACAAAACAATTGTACGTTTTGAATATTATTTTTTTAAAATTAGAAATAAATAATAATTAATAAAAATAAATTAACTTAGTGTACATATTAAGCAGTCTGATATTCTATTATAAAATAAAATACATAGTAAGAGTAAGTGTGATCTGCCTCGAACATATACCAATGCTTTCGATCATTGAACGTCAACTGCATAATAAGAGTAATGTAATTAATCAATTTTATAATGTAATTAATCAATTTTATAATTTTATAGTAATGTAGCACAAATCGCAGTTATCTTATTTTGGTCACCAAGGAAGCACAGTAAAGCACCAATCAAGCACAAATCGATACTGTAATCGCGAAAAAACAGAGATCTGGGAGTACCTCACAGATGGGATGCAAAAATTGGGAAGAAAGGGCCCTGCAAAAATGAAAAAAAAATTAAGCATCTTGCCTGTGAAAGGGGGAAGAAGAACGATCCAGTTGGCGAGGGAAGGACATCTCCTATAAGAGCTTCTTCAGCTCCTTTGCCTGCAATAGAGCCGCCGGAAGACAGGTTTCCGCCGCTGGAAACGGGCGCTGGAATGAGAGGGCGATTGGCAGAAAAAGGTTGCTGGAAGAGAGGGCGATCGGCAGAGAACAAGCGTTGGAAGAGAGGGGGTCGACGAGTTTTCTCGCCTGGGCACAGTTTTTTCGCTCGGGCGTGATTTTTTCGCTCGGGCGTGATTTTTTCGCCCAGGCGCGAATATTTCGCCCAAGTAGTCGGGGGTGATTTTTTTTTGTCTAAACATGATTTTTTCGACTGGACGCGGTTTTTTTTTTCCGGGCGCAATTTTTTTTGACCGGCCGTGAATTTTTTGCCCGGCTCGATTTTTTCGCCCTGGCGTGATTTTTTCGCTCGAGCACATTTTTTTCGCTGGGGCCCGTATTTTTGCCCTGGTGCGGATTTTTCGTCGGGGCGCAAATTTTCACCCGACAGAAATTTTTCGTCGGGCCGGGAATTTTTCGCCCGATCGCAAATTTTTTCTTCCGAGCTCGGTTTTTTTGCCCGGGCGCGGCTTTTTCGTCCCGGTGCGGTTTTTTCTCCCGGGAGCAGTTTTTTTGCCGGACGCGATTTTTCGTCCGGTCATGTTTTTATCGCCCGAGCACGTTTTTTTTTGCTTTGACGCGATTGACAAAAAAATCTCGCTCGGGCGAAAAAAATCGTGCCCGGGCGAAAACTGGCGCCCGGGCGAAAAAATAGCCCTCGAGAGAAAATTTGCGCCTGGGAGAAAAATCTGTGCTCTGATGAAAAAAGATCATGCCTGGGCGAAAAAACGCGTTCGGGCGAAAATTCTTGTCTGGGCGAAAAATCTGCATCCGAGAAAAAATCACGCCCGGGCAAAAAAACGAGTTTAGGTCTTTTTTAAGAGAAGCGCTTATGAGAAGCAATAAGTTAGACTCGAATAGTTTATGAAAAACCAACTTACAATCAATTTTAAAATAAGTGCTTTTTTAAAAACTGTGCAAACATACAGTTGTAAAACTGCGTTTACATTTTGAATAGAGATTATTCATCAGCATAAGCTGTCACAAACAGAACCTATATCTATAAACCAGAGGTGATGAAAATGGATTAATTTAGTAAATAATATATTTAAAATTCAATGGGAGTGGCTTCGCCCCTCTCCCCAGCTGTGTGATGGAGCTCTTCTGTAGTATATTTCCTAAAAATGCATGTACAAGGCGTATTTTCAAAAGACGTGAAACCTGAGCTTATTTCCAACGTACGCCTTGTACATGCATTTTTAGGAAAAGGGTTCAACACGAAAGTTGTAGCGAGATCTACAACCTTCGTGTTGAACCTTTTTCCTAAAAATGCATGTACAAGACGTAATTTCAAAAGACACGAAAAATTAGGAAAAAATGGAGGGCAACTAGCCAAAACTGGTGTGAGACATCAACGCCCAATTTTTAACACTTTTTTTAGCAATTTTATAAGCACATCAATATAGGCTATTAACGCACCAATATTTTATCAAAAAAATACAAAAATCCTAACCCCACCCGCTTTAAATGCACACCTATTATTTTCTTATTTCCATCTGAAAGTGATGATAGATACAACTCTAGAGGGGGGGTGAATAGAGTATTCAAAAATTATGACATCCTACTCAACTCCCTTAGAGTTAATTTGCGGAATGAGTTTATAGATATTGATAACCCTAGAGCCTAACACAAAGTGAAGTGCACTGGAGAAAGCTAACTGTAATTACAGTTAAGCTTTGATCCTAACATAGTAACTAGCAATTCTAGTTATTTCTACTCACAGCCACAGTGCAATAAATTAAATAAGCAGCACAGACGACACAAGAAATTTTATAGTGGTTCCCCAAATAACTTGGGTACGTCCACTCTTCTACCAACAAGGTAGGAATCCACTCAGGTTTTTGATCAGGTGCCCTGCCACCAACAAGATCTGCTGCAGGTAGATCTAGAGACCCTTTAGACTTTTGATCATGTGTCTAAAAACCAACACAGGTTTTTGATCAGGTGCCCTGCCACCAAGCTTTACTTTTGAAGGGAGTAAAAACCCTTTTACAGGAGGGGGAAAGAGGATAAAAAGTCTTCTCTATTTTAAATAGAATTAGAGAAGCACAAGACTTGCACTGAGCAAGAATGCTCTAAGGAATCAAGGCTCCCCCCGGCTAAAAGAATGTCCAGAAAAAGTCTTGCTTCAAGTGCAGAAAACACTTCAGAATTCTCGACAGAAATCTGTCTTGAATTGTTGAAGGAAAAGCTAGAAGAAGAAAATAGATATAGAATAAAGTGGTTCTTCTTCGGGCAGCTTTCTTCTTCTTCTTCTTCAAAATGTCTCTGAGTGCAGATCTTCCTGAAAGCAGGAGAACTCAGGTTGAAGAAGAGTGAAGAGCTAAGTTCTTCTCAGTTGAATGTATGAATGCTGAGAGCAGTAAATCTTTTTCTCTTTCACAGTAAGCTGCAACGCTGTATGAACTTGTTAACTCTTAGTGTTATATCTTGTTCTTCAAAAAGAACTCTTTTTATATGGGCAGCAGCAACGACTCTAATATGATTTGACTTTATCTTCTTCCGAAGTCTTGAACCTGGGCTGCAATTATCATACACAGCAAAACACATTCTGCAGCAATATATTCTATATAAAGAATAAAGCTTATTCTAAGAAGCTGCAATATTAGATCCGAATAAAAAAAATACTAAATAAAGTCACTTCAGAATATCACTCTTTAAAGCCAAGAGAGGACTTTTGAGTCCAACAGCTATAAAGGACGGCTGACAGAATAAAGTAATATATAAGTCTACTAATAGGACAAACTACTTTATCAAATAAGAATTGACTTATGCATAAGATAGAAGCAAGGATTTGCTTTGATATGATAGCATTAAATCAATTAAATATATTTTATAAGATATGCCAGATAATATAATAATTAAATAATTAGAATAAAATAAATACAACATACTAAAGCAGACAGAAAACGTCGAACGACCCTCAGAGATAGTCGAACGACCTACAACAAACGTCGACCTATCAAATAGATAGTCGACCGACTCAGATACGAACTATCCAGGCAGATAGTCGAACTATCAGGAAGATAGTCGAACTGTCACAGACAGTCGAGCTATCAAGGCGGAACAGATAGTCGACCTCAGAATAGATAGTCGAGCTATCAAAAACAAACAGATAGTCAACCTCAGAATAGATAGTCGAGCTATCAAGAACAAACAGATAGTCGACCTCAGAATAGATAGTCGAGCTATCAAGAACAAACAGATAGTCGAACTATACACAGATAGTCGAGCTATCAACAAGCAAGCAGGTAGTCGACCTATACACAGATAGTCGAACTATCGAGACAAGGCAGACAGTCGAGCTATCAGGACAGATAGTCGACCAACAAGATAGAGGAAAAACGTCGACCTGAGCTCGACGGAAAGCGTCGACCTGAGCTCGACGGAAAGCGTCGACCTGAGCTCGACGGAAAGCGTCGACCTGAGCTCGACGGAAAGCGTCGACCTGAGCTCGACGATCCAGCAGAGGCAGATAACGCAGAACAACTGGCTAACGATCGTCGACCAGTTGACAGACGATAGTCGAGCGGCGATCGACTATAGTCGAACCAAAAGACTTAACCAGATTTTCACTGGAAAATCAACAACTCTAAACAACTAGAGAAGTCTAGCCTAACGACTAACCTTTGACCATAGATAAATCTTTGGGTCAAGAGACAAAACAAGAAGACTTAACTCAAATCCAAACTAGGGTACCAACACCATCACTGGTGTCTTCCTCCGTTATGTGATTCCAAGCCGCACCACCGTGCTACCTCCTCGCACAAGTTCGCCTATTGCCACCCTTGGAAGAGATCGCCGGCGAGTTCGCAAGACAAACACCCACTCTCATCCTCGATGTAAGTTCCGGCTTCCATTTCTTGTTCCTTCCCAAACCCATCTTCTTTTCTTTGGAACAAGATGATTCGGGCATGTGCCACTCTCGGAGATTTCCCTTTTGCTCACAAGTCCTGTGTCGGCCTGAGCAACCTCGCACAAGGAGTACATCTCCAACACAGCACTTCGTTCGGCTGTCACCAAGATCCATTAGTGAATATTGCTTCAGTCGATATGTACTGCAAATGCGGTGATGTGCGTACTGCACGCCACCTGTTTGATATAATGACGAACAGAGATCTCGTCTCCTGACTTCAATGATCTCCGGGTATGCTCACAAAGGATGTAACATTGAGACGTTAGATTTCTTCAACAATATGCAGATTTCAAATGTGAAAACCAACCGAGTTGAATTACTGAGCGTTTTTCTTGCATGTGGCCAGCTTGGGGCTCTTAGAAAAGGAGAGTGCTTCCATGGCTATGCATTTTAGACTGTATTCTCTTAGATATGTAACCAAAATGCCCAAATTTGACCCCTAAGCCTTTACAAAGTTTCCTTAGTTTTGTCTTCTTGTTCTTCCTGCTATAATTATTTTTTGGATTTCTGTTTATGTTTTTACTTTTTTTCATTTATAGCAGGTCTCCTGCTTTTATAATTAGTTAGTTTGGCTTGTATTTGTTTCTTACTTAACATGCTCAAAAACAAATTTCTCGGTACTCCAGCATATATTTTGGTGTGAATATCATAAAGAAAAAGAGAGAAAAATCAGTCATTTTGGTATGTCAATAGTAATTTTAAAATTTGGTGTGACAATAATTTATTGGTGTAAAAATAAAGTAAATTTTTTTTTTTAAAGTTAGCAGAAAACTCGCAGGTATGCGATTTGCAGCTTAACTGCGTGAGTGATAACATCTCGACCCGATCATCATCTCCCTCTCGCAACCTACCTCCCTTCACTTTTGTGCGGATTTCTCCCCGGCGGACCATGGCGTCAATCAGCGCAAAGCCACAGCTCTTCAAAACCCTAGGCTCCAATCCATCGCGTTCCGCCGGCGCGCGGAGGCCAGCAAGCATTCGCTGCTCCACGTCCCAGCCGCCGCGTCCCCGGAGATACAGAATCACCCTTCTTCCCGGCGATGGTATCGGCCCGGAGGTCGTCTCCGTAGCTAAGGATGTCCTTTCCATCGCCGGAGCTCTTGAAGGCGAGTTCATCTTCTTTAAGCTTGGATAGAGTTTCTCTTTCTACGATCCGTTCCCGTGATAGTTGGCTCATTTTCTTGTGTTTTTTTTCTGTAGGAATCGAGTTTAGTTACAGCGAGCTGCTGATGGGTGGAGCGGCCATTGATACTGTTGGGGTACCTTTGCCGGAGGAGACTTTGGCTAAGGCTAAAGAATCGGATGCTGTTCTTTTGGGAGCCATAGGAGGGTTTGTGCTATTTCATTTAGGTTTAAGTTTCTGCCTCACTGTTGTTTTATGATTCTTTTGTTATGCAGCATTTGATTCTGAGATTTGTGTTGTAGATACAAATGGGATGGAAATGCAAAGCCACTGAAGCCTGAAACAGGTCTTCTTCAGCTTCGGGCAGGGCTTGGAGTGTTTGCAAACTTGAGACCAGCTTCTGTCTTGCCACAGGTAATATGCTATGAATAATTTTGAACTTTTGCCATTGAGTTGCTTGCACTTTTTTTTAAATCTTAAGTGTTAGCTTTTCACGGAAGTAAGCAACACTTTTAGCTTATTTGAAACGATCATAGTGATTATACTGCCATAACACATTGTAAGTCACATGATCAACTGCTGAAATCACATTAAAATCAAGAATATGTTAATTGTTTAACATTTACATGAAATAATGTAATAATATGGTAAAAGAGTTCGTTTAACACACTCCAAATCTAAGAATCTTAAGTGTATGTCACAAATAAGTAAATTGCATGTGTAGCTGACAATCAAGTTTGACAACAAGGAATAAGATTTACTTCATCCAAATAGAGAAAGGCTATTTTTTATTCCATAGAAATATGGGTGAAATTAGAGATTAAGTTATCAATCCTCATTATCACCATCAGTCCATTACAAACAAATTTTATGTTTTATCCCCATCATCTTCATCATCTTGTGATGCTTCTCTTTTGTTCTCATACAACTTCATATTTCTCATTAAGTAGAGTCCCACACAGTTGTCTTTGAGTAACGTTCTTCTTTTCCTTAGAATAATTTTGAATATTATGATTCTTTTTATGAGCACAGATTGCCTTGGAACATTCTCCAAGTTAGATCTTCAACCAAAATTAACTAGCCATGAAATTACCTGGCAGTCGTTAATTGGCAGAAGCAATGTCTTTAGAAAAATGATGTAATTACTTACCAATGATGGATGTGGTGATCATTTTGGGACTTGTGATTTGTTATCTTGGTGATCTTGCATACTTCGTAAGTAGCAATGGGGCTCCGTGGAGATCACACACCGGTGGTGCTCCTATGAGTGTGCGGGTCCTGGGACAACTTTTCATTGTTTGTTTTGTAAAGTTTACAATTTACAACCATAATTTTAATATATGCGTTACTTTTGAGTTATGGAAATTGTATGTGATTCGAAGAAGTTTGAATTTAAGGTTTTGTTTTGGGGGTCTCCAAGCATCATTATAAAGAAATTTGAATTGTTTTAATAAAACATAAAACACAAAAGAGAGAGAATGTGCGTATTAATATAATATAAAAGTCAAAATGCTAGGTGGCTTGATGACATATCACACTATGTGTAAATGGCGCTTTCCATCACATTCCTCTTACCCTTACCATAGCCTCGGTGCATGTGTGTTCTTGATTACTCATATACAGTAGTCTGCAATCGACAACTTGACTACTTATTATGCTAATAGAAATCTTTGAAGTAAATTCAGTTAAATGATTATATTTACTTTGTAAGGATTTGTTAAAGTGGATGAACTAAAATGTTACTTAGGTATAATGGAACCACAGCAACTTTGCACTGAATTGAGCACAAATCATCCTTTTTATTTATTTTGCTTTCATTTCATCAAAGATAAACCTCTATGAGTAAATTATGAAGTCATAACTTAATTTCAAGATCAATTTTGGGTTACAATTCCATCGAATCAATATATCCAGTTTGAAGTATTTAAGCAGCAACACTTCTTTTTGTGGATACAAATTAGTCTCTAGATCCGTTAGCCCTATTGCATCTGTTACGAACAAAAGTATTCGATGATCGACCCACTCAATGTGATGTGCGTGATATAGAGAGAATGAGTGACTTAAAACGTCGAAGATTGCATTACATTCATAATAAGGATACATATGTGAGAGATAGAGAGGAGAGTCCCAAGAGGAGGGAGAGAGATGAGTAGAGAGAGAGAACCCATACAATAATAATCACGCAAGATGCCAAACACTTATGCCTCTCCCCCTTATATAGATGAGAAAGGGCATATCAACACATATATAATAACTTAATTAATATAACTAACTAAATTAATATTAATTAATGCTCATTAATTAACATTAACTAGTTAATTAATATTAATTAATTAATAATATTATATTCCACCATGAATTTACCATGGAGGCGCTTCAATATGTGCGCTCCGGTGGTTCTGATGAGGGGGTCTGCTTGGCAAATGTGTGAGCGTAACACTATACTGCCATTGAAAATCGACCTTGTCCTCAAGATCAAGTGTTAATATTTTGACGGGATCGTGGATGAGAGGTGGCAGTTGATGGGAATGAATGAAGAGGTTCTAAAAAGGGAAGAAAGGATATGAGTGAGATTTTGGGTGTTATTAGTGGTTGGGACAGGGTTGAGACAGGCGTAAGAAATAGCGCACAGATGGATTCGTCGACAGAAGTTGCTGGAGGCGCGGTGGCTATGGCGAAAGTCGCTGTGGCTCTCGTCGGAGGAAGGAACACCGGTGGTGGAAGTCAAAGAGGCGCTGGAGGTCGAGGATGGAGTGGCGTCCGCTGGAGTTGAGGATGTTAGGGAATTAATTATATGTCCGCGCGTGTCGAGACCGACTCGGAACGACCCATTGGTTTCGTGTCACTCTAGGGCATGATTCTACGCTGAAGATATTATAAATGGTCATTCCCTATCTGATGAGCCATTGTGGACTATCTTGAGCGGAGCCTCAACATTCTCAAGATATTCGGTTAGGGTTTTGTTCTTCCGCTCCCGATAGTTCTGTTCTCGAATTTTGCTGCGCCGCTCGTGAAATCCACGACGTCGTTGCTCGCCGGAAAGAAACCAGTCCCCATCTCCTTCGCATGCAGCCGTCAAAAAGGAGGAATCACGAAACCGTTTTTCGTTTTTCCTGTCACTTGTTTCCAGCACCGATCAAGATCGTTGGAAGGAAAGTTCTCGACAAAGTCGCAAATCCTTCTAGGTCGCCGGACCTGTAGGAGATGACCATCCCTGTTGCAGATCTAGGTTCCTGGATGGACATCTGCGACAGGAATCCTTGATCGAATTTCTTCTTTCCTTGCAAGGACTTTCTACCATTTCAGCAAACATTCAACATGTTTTGTTTGGCCTTTTTTTGGCGTCTCTGTTGGTTGAAGGAAAACCATATCTGATTTTTTTTTCTTTGGAGGTGCTCTGTTGATTTCAGATCAGGATGGAGGTCTTGATTTTTTGGCTAAGGGAGCATTCAGCAGAACAAGTTTTTTTTATTCTCTTTGTGCTGCTGATTTTGTCGACTTCCGTCGCCATCAATTAGGAGGAAGAAAGTCCTCTATCTTCGAGATCCAAGCCTTCCCAGATCTGGAAAACTCAGATATGGTTGAAGAAAGCCTGATCTGGAGTACAAGTTTGGTAGTGGATTGGAATCAAGATTGTGGTCATCGTCGTAAAATCCATGTGTTTCTGTGAGGGTGCTCATCAAATTTAGTTTTTTTGATGACTGCGATCAGCCGAAAAGGAGGTGCAAATTATTTTTCTCGATTGGATCCAATGTTTTGGACTCGTCTTCGCACGACTCAGATGATCTCATTCTAGAATTTTTATTTCTGTTTAAATTTAGCACGATGTCGAAGAAAAGTGCGCTCGATGTTGTCAAATTACAGTCTTTTGTTGCCACTGACTTCCTTAGTTGGAAACTGTATGTCCAACTAGATATGAAAGAACGTGAAATTTTCCACACCGTTCTTAGCGACTTCGTCACTACCCGTGAGGATGTGAACGAATATCAGTGGAGCAAAGACGAGAATTTTTGCATGGATTACCTTCTAAATTCCTTAAATTCTCGCTTTGTCATGACCTATAGTGCGTGTAAGACCACAAAAGAGAGTTGGGACCGCTTGAACCCACACTTCCAGTTCCTAGAACTAGAAAATACGCGTCACAAGATGGAAAGCAAACAGTCTGAAATGGTCGATAATCCGTTTGCGAGTCTGATTTTGAGCAAGCTGCCTCCTAAGTGGATCACCTTCAAGTCTGAAATACACAGACTGATGGAGAAGGAGGAAGCCCCACAGAGTGCTGCAAACATGTTGGTTGATATCTCCAATCCTTAGTCCTTCGTGGCTATGATTGAGAGTAATCACCGCAGTGCGTCTCCTGAGTGGTGGCTAGACAGCGGTGCTACCTGTCATGTCACAAATGACAGAGGTCTTCTCTCAGAGGTCAGAACAGTCAAAAACAAGGTTGAAAACTGTAATGGAAGAGATACCGAGGTCACTCATTCTGGGACAGCAGAGCTAGTCATCTCTTTAGATAAAACTCTAATTTTAAAACATGTTAGAGTAATACCTAGTTTAACTAAAAATTTAGTTTCTATGAGTTTATTAGATAATGCTGAAATCTCTTTCACAACTTAAAACAGTAGAATAACTTTAGCAGTTAATTCATATTACTTTGATTGTGCCTATATGATCAATGGTGCGTATGAAGTTAGCCTAGATAACGAGTGCATTAATCAAATAAGTTCAACTCTGATTGATCATAAGTTATTATATAATAGACTTGGACATATGCACTATAAGAAAATGTGAGATCTAGCTAAGAGTCACAACATTCTGTTAGACTTTTCTATTCAATTTGATATGTACGAGGTTTGTGCACAAACTAAGATTACTAAAAATCTCTTCAAGTCAGTATCTAGAAGCACACAACTTCTTGAATTGATACATTCCGGCCTTTGTGTTTTTCGAATTCATGCCACTAGAGGGGGCATAAAGTATTTTATTATCCTCATCGACGATTTTTCCAGATATTGTCATGTTTATTTTTTTAAATCAAAAGATGAAGCCTTTAAGACCTTCAAAATCTTTAAAACTCTTGTTGAGAATCAGTTAGACCTAAAGATTAAGAGATTTAGAAGTAATCGAGAAGAAGAATACATTGTAACTGGGTTTAAAGACTTTTGTGCCTCTGAGGTTATTGTTGAAGCCGGGAAAATTCTCTACTCCAAAAATTCGGATCAAGGCAGCCTAAGGTTACCGGCTCAACGGATAGGCTCGACGGCTAGCGGGCTAAAGCACGGAAGTTACCGAACAAACAGGAGCCCAGACGTTGCGGCAGGAAGGTCCCACAACGTACCCGGAAGGTTAGAAGAAGCAACCCTTCCACAACTAAGGATGACCGAGCAGGGTACGAGGGAAACTAGCTGATAACTAATTCGCGGTGACTAAAGGAGGATAGTCGCTAGGTCGCGACTTGGTCTCTGAGAAAAAGGAATTCACAGGCTAAGCTAGCGTCCAAGAAAAGAGTCTGAGATCTCGGCGAGATTCCCAAGTGTCTCTCCTCGTACCCCTGGGGTACTATTTATAGGGAAATCCTGCGGGAGGGGGTGGGCCTTATTTATAGCCCACCCCTTGACGACTAGGCAACTTCCTTGAGGAACTCGCACGACTCGACGAGTATCATGCCTAGTCGCCTACCTGACGAGTATGCGAGTGGAGCTCGTCATACTCGCTCAGGCCTTCTGCTGCTTGGCGCGTTGTCTCTGACCTCTGTCTTGGCTTGTTGACTTTGACTTCTGCTGACCTGGCTATGGAGGGGTCCATCCTCGACGAATACGGGTTGTACACAATCCCCACTCTTTTCGAGCGATGTAGGAACTCGGAAAGAAACATCCAATGTTTATTCTGCGAGCTATTTGGCCGAGTATCTGGGTTACTCGCCCTTGGTGGAGGCCCGCTGAACTCTATAAATAGGGGGGATCTTGTCTTTGAGGCACGCTTTTGGAACTCGCACGCGATGTCGAAGGCTGCCGAGAAAGCCTACCAAGAGAGCTTGGCCGCGCTGTCCGGATTTCTCAAACCAGAGCCATCAAGGCCCAAGAGGCCGCGAGAAGGTGAAGTCGTTGTAGATCTTCCTCCCGCCAAGAAGAAGAAACTGAAAAAACTGAAGAAGGCGCTCGCCTCTAAGGCCGACAATCCGCCTCCCCCGGCGGAGAAATTCGTAACCCCGTCCGAGAAAGTCGCATCCCCGACCGACCAGCCTGAATCTTTGACTAGCACCCAACGGCTCCTCGAGGATCTCGGCTGGGCGACATTCCCGAGTCCTCCATCCCCGACATCTTTTTGCTCTCCCCGCCAGCTACTTCCGTTCCGGAAGTCGCTGGGTCGCCACCCCAACTGCAGGCAGATCTCGCAGCCTCGCAAGGTCGCAACCTTGTAGATCTTTGTAGAAGTTCGTTGATCCTGTTCCCATACTAAGTTGGCTGCAACTGAAGAAGGAAGGTCCTCCGGCGACCAAGGAGTCAGAAAAACAAGTCTCTCCGACGACTAAGGAAGGTCCTCCGGCGACCAAGTCCTCTGGGGAATGTGTATATATTGAAAGGTGATTTGCAAGAATGATTACAAGTTACCGCTAAGGGTAAAATCTTTTCAGGTCATCCCCGCTCCAAGTACTTCCTAGTTGCTCTCCTTCCTGGTCTTGCAGACGATAGCCACCAGAGGCTAGAGCTTCCTTGACGATGAAAGGTCCTTCCCAGTTGGGATGTAACTTGCCAACGACAGCTTCTCTACCCGCGGCGTCCACCTTCTTCATGACCAGATCTCCTGGGAGGAAATGTTTGAGGCGGACATTATTGTCGAAGTGTTTCACCATGCGTCTCTTGATTTCCTCCTGGAGGACGGGGGCCAAGTCACGAAGTTCCTCGATGTAGTCCAGCGAAAGCCTCTGAGCGTCTTCATTTTCCAAGCGCCACTCTTCGCTGCCTTTTCCTGCTGCTATGACTCTCGGACTCCGTACCTCGAACTTCACTGGGATGAGTCTCATACCCGTAGGATAACTTAAAGGGTGTTTCCCCCGTGGCCGAGTTAGTAGTTGTTCTCAGAGCCCATAGGACCGAGGAGAGTTGCTCTTCCCAATTGCCCTTTAGATTAGTGACCTTCTTCTTCAGGAGGTTGATGATCAACTTGTTGGCGGCTTCCATCTGTTTATTGCTCCGAGGATGATGCAAAAAAGCGAATCGAAGATCCGTCCCTAGCTGCTTGCAGAAGTCCTCCAGCTCCAAGCTGGCAAACTGTGGACCGTTGTCGGTGACGATAACGAGATGGATCCCAAACATACAAGCAATCTCTCCCCGGATGAAGTTCTTCACGATCTGAGAAGTGGTCTTGGCTAGGGCCTTTGCCTCGATCCACTTGGAAAAATAGTCGATCATGACTAGAACGAACTTCCTCTGATTGCTAGCTTGGGGGGAAAGGGTCAATCAAATCCATTCCCCATATGGCGAAAGGCCAGGGAGCGGTGATCGAACGAAGGTGCTGAGCTGGCTGCAACTGAAGAGGCGCAAAGAGCTGACACTTTGAACACTTTTTCGAGAAAGCCTCGACATCCTTCCGGATGGTCGGCCAGAAGTAGTCGTGCCTTAGAATCCTCTGCTCTAGAGTACGGGTCCCTGAGTGGCTGCAATTTTCTCCTGAATGAATTTATTCCAAAACTCGAGGAATTTCTGCCTCTGACAGGTATCTGGCCAGGGGGCCTGAAATGGTTTTGCGATAAGGCTCCCCTTCCTGTAGTATGTAGTATGCAGCCTTTTACCGGATTTTTCTCCGATCCCCTTCACTGGCAGGAAGCCGCCCCGTTTTTAAGAATGCAATGTACGGGTCCTTCCACGAAGCTCTCTGCTCGATCTCCATCATCTCCCCTTCCTCGAGGATCAAAACAATTCGGTCACTGTCCCCCTAGCTCGGGGACCATACTTGGCCAGATAATCTGCTTCTGAATTATCCTCTCAGGGTACGTGCTCGACGAAGAAAGACTGAAACCCCCCGATCAAACCTTTGACCTTGACCAAGTATTTCTGCAGGATGGGATCGTGCACCTCAAACTCTCCTCTAATCTGCGAAGCTACCACCATTAAGCCGATGAAGACCCTGAGATCCTGGATTCCCAATTCCTTGGCGAGACGCAAGCCTGCCACCATGGCTTCGTACTCCGCCTGGTTGTTCGTGACGGGAAAGTGGATCTCGACTTCTTGCTCGATCCTAGTTCCCTGCGGGCTCACTAGCATTACTCCAGCTCCCACGGAATAGTTGCCTGAAGCCCTGCCCACGAACATCTTCCAAGAGACTGGGCTGGATGAGCCTTCGTCTCCTCCTACCTCGACCGAGAAATCAGCTAGGAAGTCCGCCACTGTCTGAGCCTTGATTTTCACCCTCGGAGAGTAAGAAATGTCGAACTCACTGAGCTCCACCGCCCACTTGGCCAACCTGCCAGAATGTTTCACTCCATCCAAGATACTTCGAAACAGATGATTTGAGACGACCTTGATAGAGTGAGCCTGAAAATATGGGCGGAGCCTACGAGTTGAAACCACCAAGGCAAAGACCAAATTCTCCAGGATAGGATACATCGTCTCTGCCTGCCGCAACACTCTACTCACATAGTAAATGGGGAGCTGCTTATTGCTTTCCTCTCTGACCAATACAGAACTGACCGCTTCCACTCCCACTCCAAGATAGAGGAGGAGATCTTCGCTTCCCTGCGGGCTTAGAGGAGAGGAACTTGTGTTAGCTGCTGCTTGAGCTTTCCAAAGCCTCCACACACTCCGCGGTCCATTCGAATTTCTGGTTGCCTCGGAGAGTCTTGAAGAACGGAGAACACTCTTCCCCTGACTTGGAGAGGAAACGGCTAAGACCTGTCAGCCTTCCGATTAACCTCTGCACCTCCTTGGGATCCTTCGTGGATTTCATCTCCAAAATGGCCTTGACTTTGTCGGGGTTAGGCTCCACCCCCTTGGAGTAAGGAGGTGACCTAAGAACTTTCCCCTTCCTGCTCCGAAAACGCACTTGGTCGGGTTGAGCCGCATCTTGTACTTCCTCAGGGTGGTTAAGGTCTCTGCTAGATCCTTTATGTGCTCCGCGACGTTCCTGCTTTTGACAAGGAGATCATCCACATACACCTCCAGATTCCGCCCCTTCTGCTCCTTGAAGACTTGATCCATCATCCTCTGATAGGTTGCACCCGCATTTTTTAGCCTAAAGGCCATCATCTTATAGCTATAACAACCATCAATGGTGATGAAAGAGACGTTGCGGTAGTCAGAGAGGTGCATCCGGATCTGGTGATACCCTGAAAAAGCATCAAGGAAACTCATTACAGGAAACTCGACGGCTGAATCAACTAGCGCATCGATTTGAGGCAAGAGATAGCAATCCTTCAGGCAGGGCTTTATTTAACATTGAAAAATCGATACACAAACGCCAGCCCCCTCCAGATTTCTTCACAATTACAACATTGGAGACCCAGCCTGGATACTGGATCTCCGAAATGAACCCTTCCTCTGGCAGCTTCTCCACCTCCTCTCTGATTGGATCGGCCAGCACGGTGGCGCTCTTCCTCTGCTTCTGACGGACGGGGGCAATCTTGGGATCCAGGTTGAGGCGATGACAGTCAACATCAGCATCAATTCCAGGTTTCTCCGCAGCGCTCCAGGCGAAGATGTCCACATTCTCCTGCATACAAGCGGCCATCTCTAGCTTCCCTTCCGTCGTCAGAGATCCTTCGACCTTTAGAAAACCCGGCTCTCCCCTCCGGGAGATCACTTCCAGCTCCTCCAGCTCCTCAGCAGCCCTCAGGCCTTCCTCCCTCTCCAGCAGCTTCTCTAACCTCTCCGCGTCCTCCATGCAGCTGATGGTACTGACGACGTTCAGGTAGTACTCCCTGATAGCTCTTGGATCGCCTCTGATCCTCATTTGGACATCTCCCCGACAGTACTTCAGGCACTGATGATATGAAGAAGGGACGACCTTGAAGTAGTTGATGAGGGGACGCCCAAAGATGGCGCTATAGCAGCTCGGCGCGTCGACGATGACAAAGCGACATCGGATTGAAGTCCCGCCAAGGGTGACCAGAAGGTCCACTCCTCCTTCCACCTGTTTCTTCTCTCCCGAGAAGCCAAAGAGGGGTCCGTCGGCAGCTTGGACCCTGGACACTTCCACCTGAAGCCCAACGAAGGTCCTCTTGAAGATCACGTTCACTGAACTCCCGTTGTCTACAAGGATTCGGTCGACCGTGAAGTCCTCGATGGCGGCTTGGATGACTAGGGCATCATGGAAGGGGTTCTCATTCCCTAACATGTCCTCATCGGAGAAGGTGATCTCATCCAATAACGGTGGAACCTGAGAGGTCGTGGCAACGCTCTGAGAGGTAGAGGCGACGCTCTTCCGATAGATCTGATGGAGGCTTCCCTTGCAAGAAGATCCAAGTCCGGCCCCGCCATTGATCACTCCAACCTGCCCACCTCCTGGGCCATGGATCACCTCTCCGCGACCTCCTTGGTCGATCCGGTCCTCGTTCCTCCTCACCGAAGCGTGGAACGCTACCGATCCCGCGGGCGCTTCCTGTCTGGGCTGCTCCCTCTCTGCCGCTCCAGCTTCCAGCCTCCTCCTTGCCTCCCAAAACTCTGGGAAGGCCATCATCCCATGCCCCTCTATTCGATGTATGTCGCAGTAGAGGGGAATCTCTGCCTCCTGGCGCCTCGCCCTTCGCGCCTCCTGCATGCGACGCTTATTGCCCTGCCGGACAATGGCCATCGCCTCTCCTCCAGCTCCTCTCCGGCCTCCACCCTGCTGGCGATCGTTCCTCTCCTGCTGCTGGAAACGCGGCCTAGCAGGCTGCCTCCACTGAGGCTGATTCGCAGGGTGCTGGAATCGCCTCTCTTCTCCTCTCCTCTCCTGAGCCTCCTCTCTTCCTGCCTCCGAGGCCTCTCCTGCCTCCTCCGCTCTTCTGCCCTCCTGGGCTCTTCTCTCTTCCTCTGCTCTTCTCTTCTCCTCGGTTCCTCCCTTCTCCTCTCAACCTGCCTCTCCGACAGCCTTCCAGCTCTCACCTCCGAAGGTCCTCCTCTTCCCATTCCTAAAGGCTCATCTCCATCCAGCCGCGCCAAGAAGTCCTTATTCTTCTCCTCTCCCTGGACGAACGTGTTCGCCCTCTCCACCATCTCCTCAAAGGATCTCGGGGGTTTGGATCCCATCTCCATGCTGAAGAAACCTTGCTTCAGACCAAATTTCAAGGCCAGCATCAGAGTGAAGCTGTCCACCTCCACCTCCTCCACCTCTAAGATATCCTCCTGGTAACAGTTGATGTAGTGGCAAAGACTCTCATGTTGTCCCTGAGCAATATTGAAGAGAGCAGTTACCTCCTTCTTCATCTTCTTGGACGTCACGAACCTTTCCATAAGGTCTCGATGCAGATCCGCGAAGCAGTAGACGGAACCAGCTGGCAACTGGTGGAACCAGTCTCTTGCATTCCCCTTGAAGGTGATCAAGAAGAACCTGCACTTAAAGACGTCTGACATGTTGCGGATGGACACCACGTCCTCATACCACTGGAGATGCCTGACCGGATCATCTCTGTCAGAGTAGTAAGTGAGGATTGGCTCTCAGAAGCCCTCGAGAACTGGGGCTGCGAGGATCTCGTCACAGAAGGGGCTCCTCCCTCCCTGGCGGTGATGAGTTTCATCCTCGCTGATATCATCCTCATACTCGCTCCATGGGCGAGTATCATGATACCTCGCCGGCGGCTCGGGATCTCGGAATCTGATCCCCTGACTGCTCGTCGGATAGTGCCGCGACTACATCGACAGCTCCTCTCTCCCAAGCTCGCTCCTTCCCAGGTCGCCTCGACAGCGCTTCCTCGTCCGACGGTGTCACGTGACGGGGAGAGGTCGTCGTAACATCGAGGCGACGAGGGAGCCCTGAGAGAATGGTCCTCTCGATCCTCCTCGCAAACTCCTCGAACTCAGCCACTGTCACAAACTCGTCACCTCGCGCCGAGTTACCAACTCTTGCCTAGTTGCCGACTAACTCGCCTTGCTCGCCTGCACTTACCATCTCGCCTACTAGCGAAGTTTTACTTCCTTGGCTGCAATCCACGCTCACCGCACCAATGTTGAAGCCGGGAAAATTCCCCACTCCAAAAATTCGGATCAAGGCAACCTAAGGTTACCGGCTCAACGGATAGGCTCGACGACTAGCGGGTTAATGCACGGAAGTTACCGAACAAATAGGACCCCAAACGCTGCAGTAAGAAGGTCTCATCACGTACCCTAAAGCTTAGAAGAAGCAACCCCTCCACAACCAAGGATGACCGAGCAGGGTACGAGGGAGACTAGCTGATAACTAAGTCGCGGTGACTAAAGGAGGATAGTCGCTAGGTCGCGACTTAGTCTCTGAGAAAAAGAAATTCATAGGCTAAGCTAGCGTCCAAGAAAAGAGTCTGAGATCTCGGCGAGATTCCCAAGTGTCTCTCCTCGTACCCCTGAGGTCCTATTTATAGGGATATCCTGGGGGAGGGGGTGAGTCTTATTTATAGCCCACCCCCTGGCGATTAGACGACTTCCTGGAGGAACTCGCACGGCTCAGCGAGTATCATGCCTAATCGCCTACCTGGCGAGTATGGTAGGGTAGCTCGTCATACTCGCCCAGGCCTTTTGCTGTTTGGCGCGTTGTCTCTGACCTCTGTCTTGACTTGCTAACTTTGACTTCTGCCGACCTGGCTATGGAGGGGTTCATCCTCGATGAATACAGGTTGTACAACTATAATCTTAGAAATCACAGTTCCTTACTCACCCCAGTCGAATGATATTCCTGAACATAAGAATATAACTTTAACAGAGATATTAAATTCTTTGCTCCTCACACATGCCTAATTCCTTTTGGGGGAAGTAATTATAACTGCAAATCATATTCTAAATAGAGTGTCTCACTCAAAACTTAGTTTTACTCTGTATGAGTTGTGTCACGACCATCCTTGTAGATATGACACTCTAAAGAATTGAGCTTGTATTGCTTATGTGAGAATACAAGATCTTAAGATATCTAAAATGAGATCTAGAACAACAATTTGTGTTTATCTAGGTAGTGCAGAAGATAGTGCAGCTGACAGGTTTCTGCATCTATGCACTAATACAGTGATAGAGTCTAGAGATGTTATTTTCTTTGAACATAAATTTATTAAAGATTATGATTTAACTATTGAAATCGAAATTCGGTTCCACCTAGAGTTCGGACCTAGGGTGAGGCTCACACCTGCTTCTCCCAAGCTGTCCCTTGGCGAGAGACTTGAATTTGGAAACTAACCATTGGCTCTAGCGTGGAGGTCCCACCTCACATTCGAAAGATCTTTGAGATCTCCCCCTCCCTAGCCAATGTTGAGCTAGGTGCCTTGGAGGATGAAGGAAGAGGATGAAGATGGATGAAAACGGACACCCCTAAGGGTCTATTTATAGATTTTTGAAAACGGTCTGCAGATAGTCAACCTCTGCTGCTCTGAAATTACTGAAAACACCCTGGGCTGGTCCGCCAACAGCCAAACTTCGCTGTTTTGAACCGCTATTCGTAGCCCACCAGGGGCAAAATAGCAGACCCTCGAGCAGGGCGAGTACTCCGGCAGGGCGAGTACTCCGGCAGGGCGAGTACTCCGGCAGGGCGAGTACTCCGGCAGGGCGAGTACTCCGACAGGGCGAGTACTCCGACAGGGCGAGTACTCAAGGTTGTCAGGATCGAGATCCTAGATGAGATCGTTTCGAGGTAGGATCGGATCTGATAGTAGGGTTGGATCGAGGATCGCTTTACAAAATCAGGATCGATTTACAAAATATGGATCGTAGGATCATAAGATCCTATGATCTGGATCGCGGTCCTGACAACCTTGCGAGTACTCTGGCAGGGCGAGTACTCCGGCAGGACGAGTACTCTGGCAGGGCGAGTACTCCGACAGGGCGAGTACTCCGGCAGGGCGAGTACTCCGGCAGGGAGAGTACTCCGGCAGGGAGAGTACTCCGGCAGGGGGAGTACTCCAGCAGGGCGAGTACTCCAGCAGGGCGAGTACTCCAGCAGGACGAGTACTCCTGCCAGGCGAGCTGGGCGGGTGTCGTCCTCCCGCCGCACCCGCCTCCTGAAATGGGGTCGGGGCGAGTGCCGACCTCTCGCCACACCCGCCCCATGAAGAGTACACCAAACACTAGCAAACTAGGCAAATTTTTCCTCCCCCTACTAGATCAACAATAAATTGGCCTCCAAGATATCAAAAACCTTCTAAAAGCTTACAAATGTGTAGCAAGTCTTACGCCTTGCTTGGGGGGCCCCATTCCGCGAATACGGGGTTGTAGATTAACCATCTCCGGGTCTACTGACATGATTGCAGAATCCACTGTAGAACCTGAAGTTGACCCCTCTAGCACTGCTTCCCAACCTTTAGAGGTGAAACCTGTTCCTGTTATAGCATCTACATGAGATAGAATCCCCAAGAATTTTGGTGAGAATTTCGTCACAACCACTTAGAGGATATTCTATTTTTCTATCAGGAAGCAATGAGATCTAGAGATTCATTAATGTGGGCAGAAAATATCGATGATGGGATGAACTCGCTGCTACAAAATAACATTTGTCATCTAGTTGACCTGCCGAAAGCAGCTAAAGTTCTAGGATGCAAGTGAGTATTGAAGAAGAAATTGCACAGTGATGAGTGTATAGCCGGATATAAAGCACGTTTAGTAGGTAAGAGTTATAAACAACAAGAGGGAATTGACTACTTTGACGTCTATTCACCTGTATGTCACATATACAATATTAAGATTCTTCTTGGCTTAGCTTCTATCGAAAACTTTATAGTTCATCAGATGAATGTAAAGACAGTCTTCTTGAATGAAGAGTTTGATGAAGAGATCTACATGACACAATCTGAAGGTTATGTACATAAATATCTAAAAGAGAAAGTTTGCAAGCTAGATAAATCAATTTATGCGCTTAAGCAAGCGCCTAAGATGTGACACATAAAATTTTACCAAGTGGTAAAAAGCGTTGAATTTCAGTTCAGTCTCTCAGACAAGTGCTTCTATCACCGCTCAATGCCAAATAAAACAGTCATCATATACATATATGCGGATGACATGTTGATTCTGAGGTCAGATCTTGCTGCAGTAAGGAATATTAAATCCACTATTGCAAAAACATTTGACATGAAAGACCTTGGTCCTGTTGATGCTCTTCTAGAAATGAAAGTTAGAGTAGACATGGGTCGCGTTACTCTTAGTCAAACTCATTATATAGAGCATATTCTTTCTACCTGAGGTCATAAAGACTGTAGGTCTGTAGAGACATATTTTGATCAAAACGTCAAGTTGCGTCCGAATGAAGAGATCAACATTGATCGAGTAAAGTGTTCAAAGATCATTGACAGCCTCATGTACGCCACAAGTTATACAAGACCAGACATTGCCTTCTTTGTTGGCATGCTAAGTCGCTTTACCTGTAGCCCAGACAAAAAGCATTATGATGCGTTAGACAAACTTATGAGATACCTGAGATGTTCTAAATATCATGCTCTGTGCTATACTGATTACCCTCATACTGTGGATGAATACTCTGATACTTCGTGGTGTTTATAAGTTTATAATAGTAAGTCTTCCAGTGGATTTATATTCACTATAAGTGGAGCTGTTGTTGCTTGGAAATCCAAAAGACATACTTGTATAACTTTATCGTCTATGGAAGCTGAGTTGTTTGCCTTAGATTCGACTGGTGAAGAGACAGACTGGATCAGGAATTTGATCATAGACATTCTCTTATCTAGGTTACAAGACAATTTTTTGAGCTTGTAATGTGATAATCAGACAGCAGTTCAAGTCGTTAAAAATATCTTCTTTAATATTAAGAGAAGACATGTACGACTGTGACATGCTCTGCTGAATTATTTGAAAGAACAAGACGTTATCACCTTGATCGATGTGCGATCGAAGGATTAATCAGACTGATCCATTGACGAAAGGAATGCCCAAAGACCGATTAATAAAAATAGTGGGGGAAATGAGACTCAAGGCGACTTAGCTCGGTCTTGGTTCAAAGATAAGCGATTCAGTTCAGACTTAGTCCAAATATTTTGATTCTTTCTACTTTCCTTTGTCAAAGCAAACGTGTTGTGCTTCGCTGATGTTCGTGGTTGCTGAGTGCAAATTGGTGAGTTGTTTCATTCCACATTTGATGTTAACAACTTCATTGGGATTCGTCTTCCTTACCTTGTGGGAGAGTTTTATTCCACATTTGATAACACGCTCTGACTCAGTTTGACCTTTCTTATGTTAATTGATTTCATTCCACACTTGATGAGTTCTAGTTAACTTTAGAAGAACAGTAATCGTGACATTCTACATAGGAACACATGTACATCTACAGTGTTCAGAAGTCCATAAGTTCGTCTCTTTGGAAACAAATAATGGATTCTGAGGTAAAACCTATAATACTCTGTGAAGGTGTCCTTTTAGCTAATTAAAGTATCACGTTATTACAATAGAAATAGATACATATATATTTTCATAAGTTTGAATTCATTCTAAATGAAATTCTCTGTTAGAAATTACAAGAGATGCTGATGATGGAGGAACACTTGTTATTTGGGATTCTTATGAGGATGTCCTACTGTACATTTGAGGATGATGACAGCTAGAGTGTTATTTGGGTTCTGACGTAACTCTGCTTTGAGCATTGTTTAACTCTTTTGAATACTTGTTGTTTGTGTTACTTCTGTTTTTTTGTTGATCATTAGCCATTAGGTATGTTGAGTTTGTTCTATGATCGTACTTTAGACTACTATGTGATGCTGCTGCGATTTATATTAATTCTTATTAGTGCATACAGTTGTTTTTTTAACGTCCAATGTGTTCTGACAAGTGTGACAGACACGGTTGTGAGTGTTTCATGCTTGGTTGAACATTGCACACACCACCCATGTTCCGACGTCGGGTTTACGGCGGACATAAGAGGAGATTGTTAGGGAATTAATTATATGTCGGCGCGTGTCGAGACCGACTCAGAACAACCCATTGAGTTTCGGGTCACTCTAGGGCATGATTCTACGTTGGAGATACTATAAATGGTCATTCCACTTTTGATGAGCCATTGTGGACTATCTTGAGCAGGGAAGTGTGGACGTGCTGGGAACAGGCGGAGTAAGGCTCGAACAGCTCGAAAAAAGCAGGGGACGACGTGCTCTGGGAAGAAGATGGAGAAGGGCGTTGTTGAGGTCAACTGGCACCTGCTGAAGGGATCTGGGGGTTCAGGCGATGGTGGGTGGGTTGCAGGAGCTTGCTGAAGGCACTGGGGCTGTGGCGGAAGTCGATGTGGCTCTCGACGGAGGAAGGAACCGTGGTGCTGGAGGAGACGATGGTGGGTGAGCTGCATGAGCTTACTGGAGGCGCTGGGGAAGGGAAACAGTGGCTGAGTGCGGGGAACGACGACTGGAGGGGAGGAAAGACCTCTGATATCAAGTTTGTTATATGCCTATTTTAGTGGGTTGTTGGAGAGCGGCTGGTGGAGGATACAAGGGAATTAAATTCCTAGAAATGGTGGAGGAAGAGAAGTTAGAAGAAGAAACTTGAAGGAGATGAGAGGGAAAACCCTAGAGGAAAAGAAGAGGGTTAGAGAGAGAGAGAGGAAGTTAGAGAAAGAGAAACTTGATTCCGTTTTCTTGCCTACCTATTACATGACCCCAGAGGCCCTATATATAGACGTCAGTGGCACACTCGTAAATAACACGAACACACAAAATGTTAAGACACTTAAATGCGTTACGACACGACTTGATACAACACATCTCATCATATAAATAATAATAATAATAATAATAATAATAACTGCCGTCAGATCCGTAACAGAGAATAGATGGAGACAGCTGGAGTGGGTGGGGGCGTGGTGATGAAGGCTAGTATTATAGGGGTATAGAGAACCGATGGGCCGTGGTAGCTAGGGGGAAGAAAAAGTTGCTTATTTTGTTTTAAAAATAAAGAAGCGGAAAAAGACTCATGTGATAAATAAGGAAGGTTGGTTTTGGAAGCTAGTGGAGGAGACTGACAGCTGGTGGCGTGGAAAGGAGGATCTTTTTTTTGGTGAGGCTCTCTAGCCGTGAGAAATATTGTGCTCGACATATCAACCGGTTAGGTTGTCATGTGCTGTTATTGCCATCATTTAATATTCATAACTTGGTACTGACACGTTAGTTCACATAATTTACGTTCTTTGGATGTCATATGCTGTTATTTTGGGAATGTAACATTTAGAATTTTGAAATAAATTGATAATTCTTATATCTTACTTTTTTGGTTCTATCGCATCAAAAATTATGAAGGAAAAATTATCGTTTTCAACATTTTAATTTACATTAAAATTTATGGAGGAAAATTAATCATCTCTAATATATTTTTTCTCTCTTCTATTTTTCTCTTGTTTTCATTATATTTCCGTATTATTTTAATAATACTTTCAATCTTTTTTAGTATTTAGATTGTGTGAAACAATACTGATTTTATAATCATGTTAACTTGACCCGTGAACTGATTTTATCTGTTCTAGTTGGTTGACTCTTCCACTTTGAAGAAGGAGGTTGCTGAAGGAGTTGACTTAATGGTAATTAGGGAGCTTACTGGAGGTATATATTTTATGTCACGGTAAACCATATAGCTTTACCGTCATCCACATTAGATTATCCTACTATTTGTGGTTAGTTTTATAAAAGCATGCTTCTTTGTATATTCTGCCGTCTTCTGCATGATATGTTTGTAGAGAAAAGAGCTCAAAGACTTAAAAAAATTGTAAATCTTTGCATATACTTCTTGTGTGTATGAATACATATATATAGGAAGAGAAGAGAGAGGGGAGTCATAATTACAAGATGTGAGGCTAATACATGAAGAGGAAGAAACCAATAAATGGACCCTAATATGGTCCTTTACAAATTTCTTTTCCAACACTCCCCCGCAAGCTAGAGCGTACAAGTCGTAGACACCCAACTTGGACAAGAACTGATAAAATAGAGCACTTGACAAGGCCTTAGTGAGAAGATCGACAACTTGGTCAGTAGCCGGAACATGTTTCAATTCCAGCTTCTTCATTTGAACTATTTCCTGAATGAAGTGGCAGTCAACTTCAATGTGTTTCGTTCTTTCATGGAAGACAGGATTCTTGCCTATGTGAATCACAACTTGACTGTCACAGAGTAGGGTGACTGTTGAGGAAATTTTTACTCTCATATCACTCAGGACACTCTCAAGCCATGTGAGCTCAGATACAACAGACGTCATTGAATGGTACTCAGCTTCGGCCGTAGATCGAGCAACTACAACCTGTTTCTTACTGCGTCATGTAACAAGATGACCTTCGAAGTAAGTACAAAAACCATTGGTGGAACGTCGATCATCCAGGGAACCAACATAATCAACATCTGGATATGCAAGAAATGTTGGAGTAAAGGAGAAGGAAGTTTTGTATACCAGCCCTTGACCAAGAGCATTTTTCAAGTATCGCAGAATGTGTTCGACAGCCTGTAGATGTGACTCGAGGAGAATGCATAAACCGGCTGACAACCCCAACAACAAAGGATATGCCTGGTCTTGTGACTATTAGATATATCAGTTTTCCCACCAACTGTCGATAGTATTCTGGGTTTGGAAGAAGATCTGTATTAGAGGTATGAGCACACAACGTGTGATTGACATCCATAGGAGTGTTAACCGGCTTACACCCAAAATATCCAACATCCTGAAGAAGGTCGAGACAATACTTACATTGAGATAGGACAAGGCCATCAGAACGCCTTGTGATCTCAAGGCCTAAGAAGTATCAAAGGTTCCCTAGATCTTTCGTTTGAAAAACAGAATTGAGGTGTTGTTTTACCACTTGGATTTCTTTTGAATCATCTCCTGTCATTAGGATGTCATCGACATACACCAAAAAAAGAACTGTTCTTGTTGTGCTATGTCGAGTGAACGGAGAAAAATCCGTCGAGCTTCGAGTAAAGCCTACCTCCTGAACAACCCTACTAAACTTATCGAACCAAGGTCGAAGGGATTGTTTGAGACCATAAATTGACTTCTTAAGGAGACAAACTTGAGACTCCCCTGTGGTCTCAAACCCGGGAGGTTGTCGCATATAAACAGTTTTTTGGAGATCGGCATTGATAAAAACATTATTGATATCAAGTTGATGTAAGGGCCAGTGACGATGCACAACTACAGAGAGGAGGATGCGAACCGTGTTTAGCTTGACCATTGGAGAGAATGTTTCCTTATAATCGAGAGTAGGATAAGAGGAACGATGTTGTTTCCCTAAAATACAAGAATCACAAGTAAAAGTAGGAAGATGAACATCTGGAAGAGCCTTCTTGAGAACAGGAAGAGGAGTATGCCCAAGACACCGATGTCAGTCAACAGAGGAGACAGAAGAGAGAACGATGGGGAAGACATCGAGAAGGTAGAGCCTGTTGTGCAGTCGTCTTTTACCAATGATACTCTGCGTCCGTCGGTCCTGCCTCAGAAAAGAAGAAGAGGTGTATGTGACAGAGCAATCCAAATCAGTAGTGAGGCGACTAACATAAAGTAAATTAAATGGAGAGCTCGGGACATTGAGAGCCGAGCGAAGAGAAATAGAGAGATTTAGATGTATTTCTGCAGAGCCGGAGACAGGAGCGGTGTTGTCATTGACTACGGTGATAAACTTGGGATGCAGAGAATCCAAGTATTGAGGTGACTTCAAGGAGGTGATATGATGAGTAACACCTGAGTCCACTATCCAACGTGAGCTAGTGGAGAGACAAGTGATTCCTTCATGAGAGACGGAGACAACAGAGGCAGGTGAGTTGTGGAGCAACCCTTGAAATTGTTGGAGCTGGAGGCGGATTTCATCAAATTATCCCGAGTGGCGGAAGGGCTGAGGGAGGCAACAAAAGCATTTGGATGAGGAGGCAAACCATGCTTGCGATAGCAGGTTGCCTCAAGGTGTCCATTCTTTCCACAAAACAAGCACTTAGGACTTGGTCGGCCATTTCGGCCCCTCCCCCGAGAGCCAGTACGACTCCTACGAGTAGAGGGAGGGAGAGGGAGTAATGGCGCAGAAGATTGCTGGAGAAGAGCCGTTGACGAAGGGCCGATGGCATCAGGAGGCGGTGAAACCTTCAACAGCATGAAGCACACATCAGAGAATGATGAAATAATAACAAAGGAGAGGATCTGAGCCCGAGCACTCTGAAGATGAGGCGGAACACGAGCCATCATCATGACAATACCGACAACTTCCTTTTGAGTACGTTGGGCAGCTAGATCCGTAGTCGGGGGGCTGATGTTGAATCCAGGCCTCAACCAGCGACTTGGACCAAACAACAAAAGATGTTAAGTCAACAACATTGCCTAAGTCTAGGGATTGAAGATCTGTGATGTTGTTGTACAAATGTTCGAGACTATCCTTGTCAGAGTATTGAGAATGGAGCTCATCCCACATCGCCTTGGCCGTCTCACATGATACATGACAATGCGGTACGGTTCGCCATCAAGGGAGTTGAGAAGCCAAGTCTGAACACGACCATCTTCACGCAGTCAGTCATCAGTAGGTGCAGAAGGAGTATCCTTAGTGAGATGATGCAAAAGTCCCTTGGACTGAGTCACTGAAGTACCCGACGGACAAAATGCACCCATTCAACAAAATTCTTCCCAGTAAGGGAGATGGTGGTGATCCTTAACTCATCACACAGTTCAGGAGTAGGGGCCACGTGGGCTGAAGGAGAAGAATCAGTAGAGGAATCCATGACAACGCTGCCCGACGGCTAGGAGAAGCGGCTAGAAGAGGCGGCTAGGAGAAAACCGCGGACAGGAGCAGTGACAGCGGAAAGGAGACTGGCGGACTGGCAATACACAGGCAAAGCACGTAACAGCGGCTAGAGATAAAATACAGCAAGCAGAAGCCGAAACCGCTGCAGGTTGATAAGACTATAGCGCGGTTTGAAGCAGGCAAACCCGCAAGACCACAGCGGACAGAGCAACGAGCAGAGAAGAGATTGTGGCGGGCTGAAGAGCAGCAAGCTGAGACGAGACCGCGGCAGACTGAGCGACTAATAGAGAGAAGGCCGTGGCGGGCTAAAGAGCGGCGAGTTGGGAAAAGACCACGACGAGCTGAAAAACGACCGCGGCGGGCTGAGGAGCAGCGAGCTGAGAAAAAGACCGCAGCAGGCTGAGGAGCAAACGAGCTGAGAAAAGACCGCGGAGGGCTTAGGAGAGACCGCTTAAGAAAAGATGAGTGCGGTAAAGAATCAAAGACCGGCAAGCAAAACCGCTGCGGGCTCGAAACGGCAGACCGCTGCGGCTAAAGAGACAAACCGCGGCAGACTCGGAAGGGCAGACCGTTGCGGCCAAAGAGACAAACCGCTGCGGCTAAAAGAGGCAAACCGCTGCATCAAGAAAGCAGTGGACAGGATGAGATGAACCAAGCAGGCCGTGGCGGACATAGAACAGGCCGCACGGTGGGTTCCAGCAGCGAAGTCTATAAAAGCGAGGAGACACTAGTCCAGAAGAGGAGGGAGTGAACTGTGCGGTCAGAAAAAAAATATATCCGCCGAGGGATGCGGATAGGAAGCCGCACAGAGGGTTGCGGGTAGAAGATGTCTATCCTTCGAGGAGTTGCAGTTAGCAAACCGCACAGAGGGCTGCGGTTAGAGAATCAGAGACCACCCGGAGGGATCGAGAACCTTGATACCATGTCGAGAAAAGAGCACATTGGCTTGGAAAAATTGTATACCTTTGCATATACTTCTTGTGTGTATGAATACATATATATATATATATATAGGGAGAGAAGAGAGAGGAGAGTCTCAATTCCAAAATGTGGGGCTAATACAAGAAGAGGAA
The DNA here is from genome assembly GCA_039513925.1 of Platanthera zijinensis. Lineage (NCBI taxonomy): Eukaryota > Viridiplantae > Streptophyta > Magnoliopsida > Asparagales > Orchidaceae > Platanthera > Platanthera zijinensis. Next base: position 12,898,603 of record CM077080.1, read on the forward strand.
GAAGCCAATAAATGGGCTCTAATATGGGCCTTTACAGATTCTTTTCTAACAATGCTAAATCAATCTACTTATTTTATGATTATTTTATCTTTAGTCAACATTTTTCTTATAATATTTCATTAAATATACTGACTCATATTTTTAGTATAGAATTTCTCTGTTCTATATACTTATTTTCTATTTCTTCGTATTGAATGTTTCCCAAGGTTCTAAAATGAAACTACATAAATTATTTAGAACAATTTTCATTCACGTTACCTTGGGTCTACCACTTCTCCTATATTATATTGACACTAATTTTATATACTTATCTTAGAGGGCTGGAGGGGGTCTTGGCTGTTGTAGGAAGGCTGTTTGGAGGACTAAAGCCCAGTCAGCCATCAGAGTAAGATGAAACAGGGTGCTGGAGATTCATGCTTGTGACTGAATGGGTGCAGATAGGCTGAGATGTGCAGGAGGATGGCTGCTGGATGTAGTAGGGTCCGTGGGGCTCTAGTCTGGACTATATGGTAGTGGATTTAATGACAAATGATAGTTATCGGTAGTTATAGGAATTGCTGTTGGATGGGGAAAAATGGGCGGTTACTACAATAAATGACAACGGTTAATGGTAATTGTGGGCGATGGGTAGTTAATAGTTATATGGAATAGGTGGTAGTTACGTTGGCTTTAGCTCCAAGTATCGGAATCGGCATCGTGGGGTGATCATGTGAGTCCGGAATTTCTTTCCATCATCCATAACTCCAATCCCTAATTATACATGAAATAAAAATACAAAAGACAACGAATATACATGGAAATATTTCGTCGTTGCTCTGAATGCGACCACAGATTCGGATCATCCATACAACATTCTAACTTTGTTTTTCGCGTATGTAGGCTTGGGTGGGTTCCGATAATGGTTGGTCTGCCAGTGAAATGTGATCCCCATCAGGTTCACATTATGATACGTTACGCTAGATCTTATATCTGCCTAATGCCTTAATTCTAAATATTTTACTATTTTGCTATGGCATTGGATGCAATTTATGATTCTGTCGGATGTCCTTTCAAAAATAATATGATGCCAAGCTTTAATGCATAGATTTTCCTTCATTTGATTCCATGATTGAAAAATTGCTTCACCCACATCACTCAATTGGTTTGAAGTTTTTTCCACCTTGTGAGAGTGTAAGCGGTCAACATATTTATAACAAATTTGACTTTGTTGTCGTAAATTTTTGCTAATTCACAATAAATTCAACTATTTCTAACAAATCTAGATTTTCTTGAACGCAATGTTTATTCTGATACAATATTACAAAGGATAACTTTAGAGAAAACATGACACTCTATTAGGCACCTATATTGTTGAAATCGGGAAAATTCCTACTCTAAAATTTGGATCAATGCATCATAAGGTTGCTAGTCTAGCGGTCGGGTTCGACGGCTAAACGGGTTAGAACACAGAAATAGAGGGACAACAAAAAAGACCCCAGACTTTACGGCAGGGAGGTCTCATCACGTACCCGGATGCTTAGAAGAAGCTTACCCTCCACAAACAAAGATGGTCGAGCAGGGTACAAGGGGGACACTAGCTGAGAATTTGATTCTTCGGAGGAAGGGTCCAAAGGCTCAGCTAAAAGTCCAAGAAAAGAGTTGGTCAAAATCTTTTTCTAGATTTCGAAGTTTACATTCTTGTACCTCGGGGGTCCTATTTAGACAAATCCTAGGGGTAGGGGGTCTCTAGGCGAGGAGACCCAGCCCTGCGATCACCGACTCTATCCTTATGGCGACTTGGCTTGGCTGCTGGCGAGTATCAGCCGCTATTCTGCGATGATCGGCATGCTTGACTTAGTGTCTGGTCGGAGGTTGCCTGCTAGGCGAGCATGACTGCTGCTCGCTACTGTTACTGCTCGGAACTCGCCTGGATTAAAAGGTCTTTGAAGCTCGCTCGTGTTGTTGGGTGGTCGCGCGACCCAGCGAGTATGATCCTTGCTTGTGTCTAAAGATCCCCTTGCCCCCCTGCTGGTCATTAAATGCTGATCGGGTCTTCATATACTAGTGTTGCCCGTTGACTTGTTGACTGCTGATCGTTGATCGTTAACCTTTGACGAATAAAGATTGTACAAAATCCCCGCTCTTTTCGGGCGATCTTGGAGCTTGGAAAGTATTGGAAAAGCCCATGTAAAGGGCCCATTATTGGGCCCTCTTTCTTTATTTCACTCTCTTTCTTCTTTAGTCCCACATCATGTATAGGATTTATTCTTCTCTCCTCTTTCCTATATATTTGTATTCTCCCCTTGTATTTTGATACTCAAGTAATACATACAAACTTTTGGGCTATTCTCTACATAGTATCAGAGGGACTCGGTGTCTCCTGCGGATTCAGACTTCTATCCGCACGTTTCCCTGGCGGCCTGCGGTTTTCGCGGCCTGAGGTTTTGAGTCCGCACCTTCTTCTAGTCGCATAGCTTCTGCGGTCTGCCCTTCTCCTCTTCGCTCCCTCTCCTTTTTCCGTGGAACCACTCCTCTTCTGCTCCTTTTATAGCCCCCCTCTCTCTAATCTGTAGGGTCCACTGCTTCCCATAGTCCGTTGCGGTCTCCTTCTGTCCGCTGCGAGCTCGGCGAACTCGCTCCCTACCTCTGCGGTCTCCTTCTGTCTGCTGCGAGCTCGACGAACTCGCTTCCTCTTCTTGCTCGGCGAACTCGCTTCCTAGCTCTGCGGTCTCCCTCTGTCCGCTGCGAGCTCGGCGAACCCGCTTCCTCTTCTTGCTCTCTTTTGTCCGCTGCGAGCTCGGCGAGCTCCCTTCTGTCTGCGTGCTTCCTCTGTCCGCTGCGGATTTCCTCCCTTCCTCTTCTGGCGGGCTTGTTCTTTCCCTGCCCGCCGCGGACTCGCTCTTCTCTACGATTTCCGTCTTCCGGACTGGTCCAGCCCGCTGCGGTCGCCCTCTAGTCGCCGCACATCGCCGCGACTTGCCGAGCTCTCCCCGCTTGTCTTCTCCTTCTCTTCTCACCGCAGCCTGCTCTCTCTTCTCGATGAGCTGTTGTGCTCTACTCGTCGCGGACTGCTCCAGTCCGCCGCGGCCTCCCTTAGCTCGCGCCTTGCCTAGCGCGTCTGTTCTCACAGCGGCCTGCCTTCTGCTCTGCTCCTGTCCGCTGTTTCTTCTCGCTTCCTCTCCTCCAGGTCGCCATGTATTCTACCGACTCCACTACAGCTAACCTCACGGCAGACCGCGTGGCTCCTGCTCCTGAACTCCGCGATGAGCTTCGGATTACTACTCTTTTCCTCACTGGGAAGTCGGACTTCATCCCGTGGGTTCACTCCGTTCGGAGGGTCCTGCAAGCCAAGGGCCTTGCGCGTCACCTTACCCAGGGAATTCCTTCTCCTACTACTGATGACTGGCTACGAAATGACGGTCGCGTCCAGACCTGGATCCTCAACTCTCTGGAGGGTGAGCCCTACCAGATGATCATGTATCATGAGACCGCCAAAGCAATGTGGGATGAACTCCACTCCTCGTACTCGGGCAAGGACAGCCTCCAGCACCTCTTTGACATCATCACCGATCTTCAATCTTTGGATGTTGGCAAAGCTATGGACATGACCTCCTTTGTGGCTCGTGCTAAGACTCTCACGGAGGCATGGATTCAGCACCAACCATCTACCACTGATCTCGCTGCTCAGCGTGCCCAGAAGGAGGCTGTTTGTATTGCTATGATTATATCTCGAGTCCCGCCACACCTTTACAGTATCCGGGCCCAGGTTCTGGCTTCACCTTCTACCCCCTCCTTCTCAGATGTTTGCTCTATGTTACTTCGAGTACCACCTGCCCTGGTGACGTCTACACCACCATCGCCGACCCTTCTTCAGCAGACCCTTCCTCCCTTACTTCCCCCACCATCTTCTACTCGGGGTGGTCGTACGGACTCCCGCGGAAGGGGTCGTGGTGGTCGAGGTCGCCCAAAGTGCTCCTACTGCGGCCGGGATGGACACACTGAAGCAGTCTGTCACAAGAAACATGGTTACCCTCCTCGCCCGCCTACTGCTGCTACTGCTGATAGCTCTCCACCCACTGGTACGGACCTTGAGGCTATTCGCCTTCAGCTGCAACAACTCCAGGGGCTACTCAACCCTCCGTCTGCTTCGGTTGCCTCCACCTCTACTGTAGGTATTGCATCCACCTCCACTACAGGTACTGCCTGTCTTTCCTCCAGTTCCCGTTGGATCCTGGAATCGGGAGCCACCCACCACATCACCTCACTGTTGCCGCCAAGGTTCTCAGATGCTCCTTATCCCACGTCTATTACTGTGGCCAACGGTGCGATTGTTCCGGTCTCCGGATGTGCTGATCTCTTGATCCACCCCTCCATCTCTCTTCGCTCCGTTCTTTATGTGTCGGCATCCCCATTTAATTTACTATCTGTTGGCCGTCTTACTACTGATATGAACTGTTATATCACCTTCACCTCTTTTGGTTTTTTGATACAGGATCGACAGACGCAGATTATCATTGGTAGGGGTCGACTGCAGAATGGGCTCTACCTCCTCGATGTCTCTTCTACCGCCCTTTCCTCTGTATCATCGGTAATTGGCATTGCCGTCCTTGGCATGCTCCTCTACCTCTCCTCCAGAAGGCGCTTCCTGGCGTATCCCTTCCTTCATTTAAATGTGATTCCTGTATTATTGGCAAACAACCACGTTCTTCTTTTCCCGCACATTGTACTCGGAGTTCTGCTCCTTTTGATTTAATACATTATGATATTTGGGGTCCGTATAAGGTTACAACTATCTCTGGTTATCGTTACTTTATAACGTTCATTGACGATTACTCTCGCATCACATGGTTATATTTACTTCGTGATCGCTCAGAGCTTCCTCGTGTCTTTCGGGCTTTTGTGTTAGAGACTCGTACGCATTTCTCTACTACTATCAAAACATTCCGCTCTGATAATACCCGTGAGTACACTAGCCACGAGTTTGCAAATCTATGCGCGGACTTCGGTATTGTTCATCAAACATCTTGTCCCTACACCCCTCAACAAAACGGGGTCGCGGAACGAAAGAACCGCCACCTTCTTGATGTTGTTCGATCCCTCATGCTTCACATGCATGTTCCCAAAATATACTGGAACTTTGCGGTCTCCATTGCGTGCTTTCTCATCAATCGTCTCCCCTCTTCGATTCTACAAAATGCTACCCCATTCGGCCTTCTCTTTCCCTCCGCACCAGCCTTTCCTCTCACACCCAGGGTTTTTGGTTGTACTTGTTTCGTCCATACCTTGGGTCCCACTATCGACAAAATGGATCCCCGAGCAGCGAAACACATTTTCGTCGGCTACTCCCGCACCCAAAAGGGCTTTGTGTGTTATTCTCCGGTTACCCGGAAGGTCTCTGTGTCCGCTGATGTTACCTTCTGGGAGGATCAACCCTTCTTCCCTCCTCCTTTACCACCTCTTCTACCACCAACCTCTCTACCACCTTCCATTCCACGGCCGGTTATCCCCGTCAACTCGCCTCCAACCCTCCCTCAGCCCACTCCCACTATTGCTCTCCCTGAGCCGCCCGTCATTCGGGTCTACGTTCGCCTCCCTCCTCCTTCCGTTGCCCCTATGCAGTCGGCTTCGACCTCGGCTTCTCCGTGTTCTGCTGCTCCGGTGCCCGCCTCTACAGCTCATCCGATGGCCAACTATATTTCTCTACATCGCCTCTCTCCACCTCTTCAGACATTGGCTACTTCACTATCCTCGGTCTCTATTCCTAACTCCGTACAGGAGACTCTTCAACATCCTGGGTGGCGCGCTGCCATGGAAGAAGAAATGGCTTCTCTTTGGGCAAACCAGACTTGGACCCTGGTGCCCCTTCCTCCCGGACAGAAACCAGTTGGGTGCAAATGGGTATTTGTCATCAAACATGCTCCTGATGGGACCATTGACGAACTCAAAGCTCGTCTGGTAGCTCGTGGCTTCACCCAACAACAAGGTCTCGACTATGACGAGACTTTCTCTCCGGTGGCAAAGCTCAACACGGTCTATGTTCTCATCTCGGTGGCTGTCCATCGTCAATGGCTCTTACTTCAACTCGACATCAAGAATGCTTTTCTGAATGGCGACCTCCACAAAACGGTTTACATGCATCAACCTCCCGGGTTTGAGACCACGGGGGAGTCTCGGGTGTTCACCTTCTCAAATCGCTCTATGGTCTCAAATAATCCCCTCAGGCATGGTTCGACAAGTTCAGCAAAGCTCTCCGGGAAATTGGCTTCACTCGGAGCTCGACTGACTTCTCATTGTTTACTCGCCACCAGGCAACGGGTATGGTTCTCCTACTGGTCTATGTCGACGACATCATCATTACTGGAGACGACTCGAACGGCATACAGATCGTTAAGCAACATCTGAGCTCCGTCTTCCAAACTAAAAATCTGGGACACCTTCGGTACTTCCTAGGTCTGGAGGTTGCTAGACGATCAGTTGGTCTAGTTCTCTCTCAGCGAAAATACTGCCTAGATCTTCATGATGCAGACTACTCCGGCTGCAAAACTGTGAACACTCCCATGGATGTCAATCACAAACTATGTGCTCAGGCCTCGGATTCTGATACTCTTCTACAAAATCCAGAATATTACCGTCGTCTAGTTGGGAAATTTATCTACCTAACGGTAACAAGACCTGATATATCCTTCGCTGTGGGGCTCGTTAGTCGGTATATGCACTCTCCTCGAAGCTCTCATCTTCATGCAGTGGAATGGATTCTCAGATACCTCAAGATAGCTCCTGTACAAGGACTTGTATACAAAACCTCATCTTCAATCCCAACATTAGTGGCATATTTTGATGCCGACTACGCAGACTCTCTTGATGATCGACGATCCACTAGCGGGTTCTACACATATTTTAGAGGGCATCTGATTACTTGGCGGAGCAAGAAACCAACAGTGGTTGCTCGATCCTCAGCAGAAGCAGAATATCGGGCAATGACTTCTGTGGTCTCGGAACTCACATGGATTGAGAGTCTCCTTGCCGACCTTGGAGTAAGGCTATCTTCACCAGCTCTCCTCCTATGTGACAGTCAAGCTACTATACATATTGCCAAGAACCCGGTCTTTCACGAAAGAACAAAGCATATTGAGGTAGATTATCATTTCATCCGAGAGAAAGTCCACATGAAGAAGATCGAGCTCAAGCATGTTCCAGGTACTGAACAGGTCGCGGACGTCCTCACAAAAGCTTTACCAAGTACCATTTTCTATCAGTGCCTATCCAAGCTTGGCGCATACGACTTGTACGCTCCAGCTTGCGGGTGAGTATTGGAAAAGCCCATGTAAAGGGCCCATTTTTGGGCCCTCTTTCTTTATTTCACTCTCCTCCTTCTTTAGTCCCACATCATGTATAGGATTTATTCTACTCAAGTAATACATACAAGCTTTTGGGCTATTCTCTACAGAAAGAAACATCCAACTTCGCATTCGGCAAGGCTTTTGGCGAGGCTTTTGGCGAGTTCTCGTCCCTACGATGCTTGGCGGACACCTCCCCTCCGACCTCTATATATATAAGGGGGAGGGGATGACCCTCAGACGCCGCTTTCTGACTGCTACAAGATAATCTTCTCCGCTGAAGAGCTCGCCAAGAAGTTCGACACCCTGGGGGCCTTTCTCGGTACTTGGCTTTAACAACCTACTAATAAGCGCGAACGGGAAGGTCATGATGAGGAAGGGGATTGTCGGAGGAAGAAGCCGAAGAAGGATCCTCCCGCTGAAGAGGAGTCCACCGTACCATACGAATAACTTGCAAACACCGCAGAGTCTTCTCTCGCCTTGGGTACTACAAAGGATCTGTTGAACAAGATGTGTTTGAGCGAGGATAATGATACCCCGAGGGATGACTCTACTTGTCAAGAAGACTGGGCGAGTACTACTGCTATTATTCCTCTGGTGGCCACCCCTCCTAGTGTTGTTGACGCCTCCCCTGCTGTCGAGTTACCCGCCTCTTCTTTTGCGCCCTCCGAGGTTGATCACACCTCCGGAGCGGCGACTACTCAACCCGATACAGTAACTACTCGCAAATGGTTCTCATGATCTTGCCTCCCGATTCTTTCTCCTGACGAACTCCAGTGCCTTTGTTGATAGTGCGTCATTGGTGGATCCTGCCCGTCCGAGCAGCGACCAAACGAGTGAGGGTCCTCCTCCTAGTACCTCGCTCCATCACACCATGCGACTTCACCTTGGTTCTGGTCGCATGACCCATGAACTGCACACCAGCCACCCAGCCGAGAATCTTCCAACTCCTACGCCTCCTCGCTTTGAAGCTCCATCCTCCCAAGGAACTGTTGGGAACACGCCGCCTCCCCCGCCATCCCGATCTGGCGGGAACGGGCGAGGTCAGCCCTCTGGGCCGCCTGCCCCTGCTGATCGTCGGCATCTGGACCCTCGGGGAAGGGTCTGGCTTAAACACACGCTACTCCCCCCTCGTCGTCTCGCAATGCTCGGAGCTCTAAAGGACAACGTGGTGGTCGCTTAGTCGGGCACCAGGATACATACCATTGAAGTCCTTCCCCCCGGCGGACGCGGATCTCTCCCCGACGGACGCGGATCTCTCCCCGGCGGACGCAGATCTCTCCCCGACGGACTTCCCCTTGCCGGGAACGCCTATCCCCTCGCCGCTAGTCTCCGGGTCGCTAGAGATCTCCACCTCGTCGCGAGTATTGACGCCTCTCCTGCTGTCGAGTTACCCGCCTCTTCTTTTTCGCCCTCCGAGGTTGATCACACCTCCGGAGCGGCGACTACTCAATCTGGTACGATAACTACTCGCAAATGGTTCTCATGATCTCGCCTCCCGGTTCTTTCTTCTGACGAAATCCAGTGCCTTTGTTGATAGTGCGTCATTGGTGGATCTCGCCCGTCCGAGCAGCGGCCAAACGAGTGAGGGTCCTCCTCCTAGTATCTCACTCCATCACACCATGCGACTTCACCTTGGTTCTGGTCGCATGACCCATGAACTGCACACCAGCCACCCGACCGAGAATCTTCCAACTCCTACTCCTCCTCGCTTTGAAGCTCCACCCTCCCAAGGAACTGTTGGGAACACGCCGCCTCCCCCGCCATCCCGATCTGGCGGGAACGGGCGAGGTCAGCCCTCTGGGCCGCCTGCCCCTGCTGATCGTCGACATCTGGACCCTCGGGGAAGGGTCTGGCTGAAACACACGCTACTCCCCCCTCGCCGCCTCGCAATGCTCGGAGCTCTAAAGGACAACGTGGTGGTTGCTTAGTCGGGCACAAGGATGCATACCATCAAAGTCCTTCCCCCCGGCGGACGCGGATCTCTCCCCGACGGACTTCCCCTTGCCGGGAACGCCTATCCCCTCGCCGCTGGCCCGCTAGTCTCCGGGTCGCGAGAGATCTCCAACTCGTCGCGAGTATCGTCCACCGGTTTTTCGCACTGATAATGATCATTGCCTTCTTCTAAACTGACTTTCCTCGCCATCTGTATTGAGAATGGGCTGCCCTTCTTGTAGGTTATCCTGTCTCTCCCGGGGGCGCGTTGATTGACGCCATCAGACTCCCTCTGCGCGCGTATCAAGAGAAAGTGGCCTCGACCTATCTTAACCTCGAGATCAAGTTTGATCAGCTGACGATCTGCGAAACTCGTCGGCGCCTGGGCTCGCTTGAAACTCCCGTAGCCAAGCTGGAGTAAGCAGAGGAGCGCATGAATCTCGCGGAATCTCGCTACTCCGCGATCAACTTTATGGAACAGCGCCTCGCGATGGTGGAACACCGGCATGAGCTGCTTCACAACAAACTCTTTGCAATTCAGATGAGCATCGGGTCGGTGGGGCGACTAGCAAGGATGGACGATGACGTCTTGCGATGCGAGGAACTCCTGAATCAGGCGAACGAGTACATGCGACGACTGCGAGATCGAAGTTGGGCTGGGCGACATGCTCAACCGACTGATCGTCCGGGGAGCCTCGCACGACCCTTAGTTTTTTTTACTTTTAAATCTGCGATTTTACCATTGGCTCTATAATAATGTTGCATCGTTTATTCTTACATTCTGTAAGGACATTCATTCAAGAAGCTCGCTCTGCCGAGCAATTAATTTGCGATTATCTCTTTCTTTTGGCCTGTGCATAGGCGACAATCTTCCTTCTGTGTTTGCGAGTATCGATAGGTTGGTCGCTAGGCTCGCTGTTAATGTAGGTATTCTTTTGTCCCTTTTGCGAGTATGTAGGTTGCTCTGTCGCGGAAGCGCGCTGCTGCCCCCCTGCTTTTGTCTATAAATAGGAGGGCAGTGGGGAGGGGGTGAAATGTCGCTGCTTTTTCGGAACCCCCTTCTTTACTCGCTTGTTATTGCTCGTTCTTACAAACTCGTTACTCGCTTCTCGCCGCCAGGATGGTTTCTGCTGAGGATGCTCATGCTCGCAAAGTCAACCATGCCGCAACTTTCATGCGGTCACCGCAACCTTCAAGAAACCCATTACTGACTCCGCTGACCTAGAGGACCTCAAAGAACGATTCTTTCTCCCTATTGAGGAGGGATTCCACGCGAGGATCCCTCACAGCAACGAGCAAATCAACTCCTTCACCGACCGAGTTGTGCTGCCAATTTGGCACTTTGAGGTCGGCCTCCGTTTGCCGCTATGGCCGGAGTTTTGCGAGATCCTCCGGCATTTCGGACTTATGGCAGCACAAATCAATCCCAACGGGGTGATGATCATTATGGGATACTCTCCTACCTGAGAACGGAGGAGATTTACTTTGAGCTGACGACCTTCAAGAAAATCTTCAGCATTGGGGTGACTAAGGAAGGAATCATCTTCTTCTCTAGCCACACATGTACAGTGGCTGAGAGTCTGAGACGGTGAACAAGGTACATCGTTGGACAAAGCGGTTTGTGATCCTCGGCGGCCCAGTTGGCGACATTTTGTTCGCCCCGAAACAGCCACCAGACAAGGTCTTCAACGTCCCAGTCTTGGAGGGGCCTGACCAAAACTTGCGAGTTGCCTTCGTCGGCAGGAAATTTGATGTCGCATACTGGAGACGGGATGCTACTGATCTTTCTTACATCTGGTCGGGCACAGGTATATTCTCGGCTTGCTTTGGACATGTCTAATCGCGACTTCTCAGAAAAAACGACCTAACACTGATCTCTCCCTCGCAGATGTTTGCACAGTCCCGCGGGAGCCGCTTCCACCCGCCAAGGAACCATCCTCATCGGCGTCTGCGCCAGAATCTTAGGCGAGCACCTCCGAATCGTCGAGGAGATGCCCGCCGATGTCGCCTATTCCTGAGGAGCCCAAGGTCATCGATTCCCCAATGCGCTCTCCTGTCATCGCATCCCTCAGGAGTCCGGAGCCTTGCGAGCCATCGAGGAAGAGATCTTGCACCAAAGAATTCGCCTCGAAGAGAAAAGAAGTCGCCATGGAGGGCAAGACGGGGGACCCAAGCTCGCACCCGAACTTCGGCCAGGGGAGCGAGGGGGTGGACCATTTTGGTCGCCCCTTGGTCACCTGGGAAGATGGGGCTAACGAGGTACGCCTCAGCACCAACCTCCCTCCCTGGTCGGAGGATTGGGATGACGATGTCAAGGCCTATAATGCCGCCTTCGCCCAGTATGGGCGAGAAGATGCAGCGGTGCTGCCGGAGTCAAGCACCCCCTTCCTCGCCAACCAAGTTTCGATGTCGCTGCTTCGATTGCCAAAGCTCCCCCACCAACTGACGAGAAACTTGAAGGCGTTGGACATCAGGTTCGAGATTCAAGGCGACCAGATCGATTCCCTTGTCCGCTCACAGGCAGAGTCCCGGACGAGGATTGAGGAGCTGGAAAACAAGCTGCGAGCATCCAAGGCCAAGGTCGCCGAAAGCAAGTCCTACGCAGTGATTTTTGTCAGAAAAATACTAGCTCGGTATGTACTACCTGCACAAGTCGGCGGTGTGATTTGACATGTGAGTCTTTCTTTCTGCAGAGGCCGAGCTGGTTGCGGCCCAGCGTATTTCGGTGCTAGAGCAGAAGCTCGCTGAGAGCCAGGCGACGTTGGAGGCATATCGAGTCCGCGTCGGCAAGTTCAAAAAGCGGGAGGCTGCTAAGAATCCACCGCCGGAGGCGAGTAACTCGGGCATTGAGAAAAAGATATGGATCGTTCCGGAGTATCCCCATCGCCTGAGGCGCGAGATAGCTATGATGGTCGGTGATGCACTCCTCGCCCAACTGCAGTTCAGGAATTGGTTGATACCGGGTTCCGAGGACATTACTGTGGACGACATCATCCCGGGTCTTCTTGCCATGCCGTCTAACTCTCCAATGCCTTCAAGGTTGCCAAGTAGTGATGGGGATGATTCAGACGCGGAGGAAGAGGACGATGATGATGGCGCTGGCGGGGATGCTTCTTGAAGGTCTTGGGTTGTACGGCTTCTTTCTCACATTTTCTGTGTATAGCAGGGTAGTGTAATTGTGTAAATGATGAGAAACTTGCCACTTTTTTGGGAGATATCTGTAATTGCAAATAGAAAAACCACATATTTTTTGCAATGGACTTTTCTGGGTTTCACTTGTTCTTTTATTTATTCTTTTTGGATTCTCGCTCCTTTTTACATATTCGTAGGCTCTTAGGCATGATCTGTGATAATACTCGCTAGGCTCTTAAGCGCGACTCGAGATTGATGCTCGCTAGGATTATAGGCGCGGGAAGGTTGATGCTCGCCGGACACTTCCCCTACTCGCTCGCCCATACTCGTATGTCAGTGCTTGAACCTGTATGTTCGCACCTCGCTACTCGCACTTGTATGCTCGCAAAAAGGAAACATAATCATATCTGTTTGGTTTTTGCAGGTTTGGTGTCGTCACTTAAGAATGTTTGTTGGGAAGAAAAAGCAGAAATATTTCTCTACTTGCCGACTACGATCCTTTGGACAAGGGAGTGCTACTCAGGGGGGGTCTCGTAAGACGCACACTCTTGATGCCGACACTCCATTTCAACCGACAAAGAACTAAAAGGATCCAGAGATAGGTAACGACAGTCGGGGGGTCCAACGGGACGCACACACTCGAGGCCTCTGTCCTATGACAGATTTTCACCTCCCGGAATTTCTTTGCTTAGCTGCTTTTAAAAGCATGGTGGGTTATTCCATCTCGTCGTTAATAGAGACACGTCCTGCTTCGCAGGACAAAGGATCACTAAGAGCGGGTCTTTAGCCTTCTCAAAGACCGATGACGTCTTTGCACCAGGTGCCACTTTGTGAGGTCGACCCTTCATCGAGTTCAGGAGGTTAGCGTCCAGACGTATTCCTGATAGTTCCTCCAGTCAGATGAGAAGTGTGATCAGGTAGGTAGTTAGACCAACATACAAAGGGGGAGCTGATCTCGACCGTCAATGCAGGGGTTTGAACTTACAAGAACGTTTTTAAGACCAGATACACCGTCCCATCACCCGATCTCGTTTTTTTAGGAGAATCAGGTCGGAGACAAGTTTCTCAAACCGATCGTGGAGATGACTTTACTCCTTTTAGTTTATGTTGAGGCGATTCGAACAAAGAGGACAACTCGTACCAACCCATGTTTCAGGGGGCGGCTTTTATTAAAATGCAGAAGTAACTTTACATACAAGCAGTCATTACATTTTACCGATAGGGATAGAACCTTTTCAGGTCGTCCCCTCTCCAAGTGCTTCTTAGCAACTCTCCTTCTTGATTTTGCAAACGGTAGCTTCCAGTGGCTAGAGCCTCTTGGACGATGAAGGGTCCATCCCAATTAGGATTCAGCTTGTCAATGGTAGCTGCCCTTCCTGCCGCATTCACCTTCTTCATGACGAGATCTTCTGCAAGAAACTGCTTGAGGCGAACGTTTTTGTCGAAATGTTTTGTCGTTCGCTTCTTGACCTCCTCTTGACGGATAGCGGCTAGGTCTCGAAGCTCCTCGATGTAGTCCAGAGAGTGCCTCTGAGCTTCTTCATTCTCCAGACGTCATTCTTTACTGCCTTCTTCTGCTGTGACGACTCTCGGGCTTCAGACTTCGAACTCCACTGGGATGAGAGCTTCAGACCCGTGGGATAACTTGAAAGGCGTTTCCCCTGTGACCGAGTTATGAGTTGTTCTCAGAGCCCATAGGACCGAAGGAAGTTGCTCTGCCCAGTTCCCCTTCAGGTTGGTGACATTCTTCTTCAGGAGGTTGATGATCAGCTTGTTGGCGGTTTCAACCTGTCCGTTGCTCCGAGGGTGATGTTCAAAGGCAAATCGAAGATTCGTTCTCAGCTGCTTGCAGAAGTCTTTCAGCTCCAAGCTGGCGAATTACAGGTCGTTGTCGGTAATGATGACGATAGGGATCCCGAACCTGCAGACGATCTCTCCCCAGATGAAGTTCTTCACGATCTGAGACATGGTTTTGACAAGAGCTTTCGCCTCGATCCACTTGGAGAAGTAGTCGATCATGATGAGAATAAACTTTCTCTTATCGCTAGCCTGGGGAAAGGGTCTATCAAATCCATCGCCTAAATGACTAATGGCCAAGAGGCAGTGATTGAGCGAAGTTGTCTAGCCGGTTGCAACTGGAGAGGTGTGAAGAGTTGACACTCCGAACATTTTTTCAAGAAGGTTCTGCATTCTTCCGAATGGTCGGCCAGAAGTAATCATGTCTCGGAATTCTTTGCTCCAGAGTGCGAGTCCCAGAGTGGCTGTCACACTCTCATGAATGGATTTATCTGAGTACTCGAGGGATTTCTGCTTCTGACAGGCATTTGGTCACGGGGCCCGAGATGATCTTGCGATATAGCTCTTCTTCGTGCAACAGATAGTATGCCTCCTTGTACCGAAACTTCCTCTGGTCTCCCTCATTGGCAGGAAGCTGACATGTCGTTAAAAAAGTAACGAACGGGTCCTTCCAAGATGTTCTCTGCTCGATCTCCATCATCTCCCCTTCCTCAATAGACGGTCGGAATAGCTCTGTCACAGTTCCATCAGCCGTTGAGCCGTACTTGGCTAGGTAGTCCGCCTCTGAGTTCTCTCTTGGCACATGATCGACGAAGAAGGTTTGAAAGTTTTCAATCAAGCCTCTTACTTTTATCAGATATCTTTGCAGGATGGGGTCGCATACTTCGAACTCTCCCCTGATTTGAGACTCGACCACCATCGAATCGATGAAGGCCTTGAGGTCATGGATTCCCAACTCATTGGCGAGACGCAAGCCTGCCACCATGGTCTTATACCACCTGGTTATTCGTGATGCGGAAGAGGATCTCGACTGCTTGCTCAATCCTAGTTCCCTGCGGGCTCACCACTACGACACCTGCTCCCACTGAGCTCTTGCCTGAAGCTCCGTCCACGAACATCTTCTACGTGACTGGGTCGGAAGAGCCTTCGTCTCTTCCCGCCTCGGCTTATAAATCAGTTGTGAAATCTGCCACTGCCTGGGCCTTGATCGCCACCCTTGGAGAGAAAGAGATGTCGAACTCACTGATCTCTACTGCCCACTTCGCTAACCTTCCTGAATGCTCCACTCCATCTAAAATAATTCGCAGTGGATGATCAGAGACGACCTTGACGGAGTGAGCTTGAATGTATGGTCGGAGCATCCGCGCCGAAATCGCCAAGGGCAAGGCTAGCTTCTCCGGGATGGGGTACCTTGTCTCCGCCTGCTTAAGCATCCTACTCATATAGTAGATGGAGAGTTGCTTCTTACCCTCTTCCCTGACGAGCACAGAACTGATTGCCTCTGCTCCCACTCCTAGGTAAAGGAGGAGATCTTCGTTTTCTTGTGAGCTTTGGAGTAGAGGAGCTTGAGTTAGCTGATGCTTGAGCTTTCCAAAAGCCTCCTCACACTCCGCGGTCCACTCAAACTTCTGGTTACCTCGGAGAATCTTGAAAAATGGGGTGCACTTCTCTCCTGCCTTGGATAGGAAGCGGTTAAGACCCGCCAGCCTTTCAGTCAGCCTCTGGACTCCCTTGGAATTCTTTGGGGATGCCATCTCCAGGATGACTCTTACTTTGTCGGGATTAGGCTACACCCCCCTCGGAGTAAGGAGGTGACCTAAGAATTTCCCCCTTCCTGCTCCGAAGATGCACTTTGTCGGGTTGAGCTGCATCTTGTACTTTTGCAGAGTCGCGAAAGTCTCCACCAAATCCTTAGTGCATTCTGTGATGCTCCTGCTCTTGACTAGGAGGTCATCCACGTACATTTCCAGATTGCGCCCTTTTTGTTCCTTGAAGACTTGGTCCATCATTCTTTGGTAAGTTGCGCCTGCGTTCTTTAGCCCGAAAGACATCATCTTTTAGTTGTAGCAGTCGTTGCTGTGAAGAAAGAGATGTCGCGGTAGTCAAGGGGATGCATTCGGATCTGGTGATACCCTGAAAAAGCATCAAGGAAACTCATCACAGGAAA
This sequence comes from Platanthera zijinensis, assembly GCA_039513925.1. Classification (NCBI taxonomy): domain Eukaryota; kingdom Viridiplantae; phylum Streptophyta; class Magnoliopsida; order Asparagales; family Orchidaceae; genus Platanthera; species Platanthera zijinensis. The sequence goes on from CM077080.1 coordinate 12,914,950, forward strand.
ATCAACGGCTGAATCAACTAGCGCGTTGATTCGAGGCAAGGGGTAGCAATCCTTCGGGCAAGCTTTATTCAACATGGAAAAATCAATACATAGTCTCCAACCCCCTCCGACCTTCTTAACCTTTACGACATTGGAGACCTTGCCTGGATACTGGATCTCCGAAACAAAACCCGCCTCCAACAACTTTTTCACCTCCTCCCGTATTGGTTCAACCTGCACATCGGCGCTCTTCCTCTACTTCTGACGGACGGGGGCAACCTTCAGATCCAGGTTGAGGCGATGACAGACAACCTCTGCTTTAATCCCTGACATCTCTGCGGCGCTCCAGGAAAAGATGTCTACATTTTCTTGCAGACAGACCGCCATCTCTACCTTCCCTTCTAGCGTCGGGATCCTCCAATCTTCAGCAGCCCAGGCTCTCCTGCCTCGGAGATCACCTCCACTTCCTCCAGCTCCTCCGCAGCTCTTAGCCCGGCCTCCCATTCCAGGATCTTCTCCCCCTCTCCCTGTCCTCCATCCAGCTGATGGTACTGACGACACTAAGATAACACTCCCTGACATCCTTGGACCCTTACTTGGACATCGTATTTGCAGTACTTCAGACACTGATGATATGATGATGAGACCGCCTTGAAATAGTTGATGAGGGGTCTTCCGAAGATCGCGCTGTAGCAGTTTGGCGCATCCACAATGACGAACCTGCATCGGATCGAGGTGCCACCAAGGGTCACCAGAAGATCTGCCTCCTCCCTCCACCTCTTTCTCTCATTAGAAGCCAAAGAGGTGTTCGCTAGTAGCTAGGATCCTGGACGCCTCTACCTGCAACCCGACGAATGTCCTCTTGAAGATGACATTCACCGAGCTCCCGTTGTCCACCAGGATTCGATCAACGGTGAAGTCCTCGATGACGGTTTGGATGACGATGGCATCATGAAAGGAATTCTCATTCCCTAACATGTCCTCAGAAAAAGAGATCTCCTCCAGCGACGACGACGCTTGAGAGGTCGAGGTGATGCTCTTTTGGTAAATCTGATGGAGACTTCCCTTGCGGGAAGCTCCAAGCTCGACTCCTCCGTTGATAACTCTTACCTGCACTCCTCCCGTGCCTTGGACCACCTCCCCGCGACCGCCTTGGTCGACCCGATCCTCATTCCTCCTCCCTGAAGCTTGGAACGTTGCCGGTCCTATGAGGGCCTTTTGCCTCGACTGCTCCCTCTCTGCCGCTCCTGTTTCTAGCCTCCTCCTTGCTTCCCAAAAATCGAGACAAGCCAAGTTTTTGTGCCCCTCTACTCGGTGCAGATCGCGGTAAAGGGGGATCTCTTCTGCCTGGTTCCTCACCGGCTGGATCCTCCTGCGATGCGTATTCCCATGCCAGCAATGGTCATCGCCTCCTTCTAAGCTCTTCCCTGCTTCCTCTCCGGCCGGTTTCTGTTCCTCCTCTCCTGGTTCAGGTACTGGGGTCTTCCTGGTGGCCTCCATTGGGGCCGGTTCACGGGGTACTAGAATCGTTGTCCCTCCTCTCTTCTTTCCGGAGCCGCTACGGGCCTCCTCTTCTCTTGCATGTGAGGCCTCTCCCGCCTCCTCTGCTCCTCCACCCTCTTGGGCTCTTTCCTTCTCCTCGGCTCCTCTCTTTCGCTCTTCCTGCCTCTCTGACACTACTCTGACTCTCACTCCCGAAGGTCCTCCTCTTTCCCTGCCTCCCAGGTTCTCCTCATCCAGCCTTGTCAAGAAGTCGGGATTCTTCTCCTCCCCCTGCACGAACTTGTTTGCCCTTTCGATCATCTCCTCAAAGGATCTCGGGGGCTTAGATCTGATCACCAGGCTGAAGAGACCCGGCTTTAGGCCAAACTTTAGGGTCAACTACAAGGTGAAGCCATCCACTTCCTCGATTTCCAGAACCTCCTCTTGGAAACTGTCGATGTAGTGGCCAAGAGTCTCGTGCTGCCCTTGCATGATCTTGAAGAGAGTGGTTGCTTCCTTTTTCCTCTTCTTAGATGTCGCGAACCTCGCCATCAGGCCCCAACGCAGGTCTTCGAAGTGGTAGATGGATCCTCCGGGCAGCTGGTGGAACCAGTCTCTCGCATTCCCTGCCAAGGTGATGGAGAAGAACCTGCATTTGAATACATCAGTCATGTTGCGGATAAATGCCACATCCTCGAACCATTGGAGATGCCTGATCGGGTCATCTCTGTCAGAGTAGTAGTTCAGGACGGGCTCTCTGAAACCTTCGGGAATTGGGGTTGCCAATACTTCGTCACAGAAGGGGCTCTTCCCTCCTTGGCGATGATTGGTTTCATACTTGCGAGTATCCTCCTCATACTCGCCACCCGGCTGAGTATCCTGGAACATCGTCGGCTGCTCCGTAACTCGGAACCTGATCCCCTCGTAGCTCTCCGGTCGGTACTGCGACTGCATTGGTCGATCCCGCTCATCTCTTGCTCGCTCCTTCCCTAGTCGCCTAGGCGAATCCTCTTCCTCCGACGGTGTCACATGACGAGGCGAGGTTGTCGTGACATCGGGGCGAGGAAGGAACTCTGCTAGGATGGACCTCTCGATCTTCGCGAACTCCTCAAAAACCGCCACAGTCACAAATCCGCCTTCTCTTGCCGAGTTGCCGGATATCTCCTTATTCTCGCCTGCATCCACCATCTTGTCTACTCGCAAAACTTTCCTCAGCTACGATCCACGCTCACCGCACCAAAGTGTTGAAGTCGGGAAAATCCCCACTCCAAAATTTGGATCAATGCAGCCTAAGGTTACTAGTCCAGTAGTCGGGTTCGACAGCTAAACATACTAGAACACAGAAACAATAGGACAATAAAAAGGACCCCAGACGCTGCGGCAGGGAAGTCTCATCACGTACCTGGATGCTTAGAATAAGCTTTCACTCCACAACCAAGATGACCGAGCAGGGTACTAGGGGGACACTAGCTGTGAACTTGACTATTCGGTGGAAGGGTTAAAAGGCTCAGCTAAAAGCCCAAGGAAAGAGGTGATCAAGATCTTTTTCCAGATTTCGAAGTCCATATTCTTGTACCCCTGGGGCCCTATTTATAGACAAATCCTTGGGGGAGGGGGCCTCTAGGCGAGGAGACCTAGCCCTGCGATCACCGACTCCATCTTTTTGGCGACCTGGCTTGGCTGCTGACGAGTATCGGCTGACGACTATTCTGCGATGATCGACATGCTTGACATAGTGACTGGTCGGAGGTTGCCTGCTAGACGAGCATGACTGCTGCTCCCCACTGTTACTGCTCGGATCGGCATGCTTGACATAGTGACTGGTCGGAGGTTGCCTGCTAGATGAGCATGACTGCTGCTCCCCACTGTTACTGCTCTGAACTCGCATGGATAAAAAGGTATTTGAAGCTCGCTCATGCTGCTGGGTGGTCGCGCTACCTGGCGAGTATGATCCTCGCTTGTGTCTAAGGATCCCCTTGCCCCCCCTGGTTGCCATTAAATGCTAATTGAGCCTTCATATACTGGTGTTGCTCGTTGACTGTTGATCGTTGACCTTTGACGAATAGTAGTTGTACATGTATTATACCACTTTTACAAACAAAGCACACGTGAGAATGAGTGTATAACTAGAGAACACACTGATGGAATATATGTATCTAATAATCCCAATAAATATTAGTTTTGAAAGGCTATTTGAATGCTACTTTATATTTCAATCTACTTCAAACTTTTGTTCGTATTCTTTCTCATGACCTTTCTTTTTTAATCCTCCTATCTATTAATTTTTCAAAATTTTGCGACACCCTTTTCTTGATGTGTTCAGCTTTAACTAAGCCATGTTACCTTTATTCATAATGTATCTAACTTGCTCAACATATAATATATCTTTTTTAATGTGCCTTCTTTATTTTGGATCTCATTTTTCTCTCTGCATCTAGTATATTATATAAATCTTTATGAATTATGGCTTTCATTTGGCTAATTACTCTCTTTGAAAAAAAGTTAGTTTTCTTATATTTATATATTAAATACTTTTTTTATTTTAAAAGTAAGATTCCTTTTTACCACAAATAATTGTATATTATGCTAATTAGAACAAACGATGCTCTGTATAAAGGATTTGTTACTTTTGTTTAAAACATCACCTAAAGAGTCATATTTGGTCAGCACTGACTTGTAATAAAATTCTTACAGGAATTTATTTTGGGGAACCTCGAGGATTTGGCACTAACAACAAGGGTGAGGACATTGGCTTTAACACCGAAATATACTCAGCATTTGAGGTACTAGAACTGGGGTTTTTTATCACCTACCTTTAGTTGTGTTTATTATCACACTTAAACTAAATTTGTATTTATGATGCTTTTCTTAAATTGATTTAGTTTTTAACATAACAATTTAGGGCATGTTTGAGAGGGCTTTTTTGCTCCTTTCCGTTTTCTGGAAAACGCCACCGCACTTAATATGTTGTTTGGATTGTCTACCGGTGGGAAAAGTCACCGACAAAAACTCATTTTCTTCTTTTTTTGAAAATTCATGGGCTTCCTACTTTTTCACCTTTTCGAAAAGTTTCATCCCGATAAATAGTTGACGCTACGAAAACGTTTTCCTCCTCCCAATCCAGTTCGACAACACTGCGGAAACCCTAGATTCTACGAGAACATTTTCCTCCAGTGCGCGTATTTTTCGCCCGGACGCGCATTTTTTGCACGGACGCACATTTTCGTCCCGTACATGCATTTTTCTGCCCAGACGCGCATTTTACGCTCGGGCGCGCATTTTATGCCTGTACGCGCATTTTTTTCGCCTGGGTGCGCATTTTTCTCCCGGGCACGCATTTTCCGCCCAGACGCGTATTTTCCCCTGCACGTGCATTTTTCCGCCCAGACGCCCATTTTTCTCCCGGACGCGTATTTTTCTGTCCAAGGGCACTTTTTTTTTTTAAAAAAAGTCGCTGCAACAGAGATTTGTCAAATAGTTTATAAAGTGTTTCTCTTTTCTAAAAATCTCTGCAAACGGAGTTCACTCAAACAGATCTCTATTTACAATATACATTTTTTAAAAGCTCATTTTCCTACCTTCTTTTTGCCACCACACCTTTTTGAAAAACCCTCCCAAACAGAGCCTTAGAATTAACTTCAAATGATTTTAATTCTATATGCTAATAACTAGCAACCTTGTTTAAGATCCGTGTGCTATGATACTTGAGATGAGATTATGGGGTTGGTGTCATATTAATTGTTTATTATATATAAAATAAATGATAATGGTATTAGTGCAGATCGGTGAGGAAATACCCAGCTACGAGTCCTAAACATGTGTGGCTATTTCGATGAATTCGTCGATGTAGGAATCAACTGACTCCATCTAGAGAACAGTGCTTAGATGTTTGAACGGGTTGCCGCTGTGGCGCGCATGTATCATAGGGACGGAGTAATTCATTCTTGAGGGACAAATAGGAGAGAGAGGGATTGGATTGGCATATCCAATTGATCTAATGAAGTGTCAAACCCTCCATATAGATAGTGCCAAGCTGGAGATAATGAAACTATGGGGTGCCCTAGAGGTCAATGTATTGTTCGTTGCTGGTCAACCATCCCATGAGATTAGTACCATTGAACACAAGAATTTCAAGGAGACGAAGATTGGTTGTAAGATTATCGTTCGGTTGGTGAAAGAATCAAGGGGTGTCAGCGGAATTATTTGTAGAGGCCACTGTGGGTTGGGGTTGGAGTTGGGGGGAGAGTAGAAAGGGACGGTGTAGCTTGTTGAGTGGAGAGAAGCAAGCGGATGGCGACCTGAAGGCCAGAGAGGGCGGCGTCAATGCGATCCATGTGATCGGAAAGGGATTTGATAGAAGGGGGAGCATCCTTTTTGCTTCCCATCCGACGATTAATGGCTATGCGTGGAGACAAGCCAGGACAAGGGTGCGGTACGGAAATGAGGGAAACCATGAGCCTTGGTGATGGACGGTGGAGTATATGGGACCAGCCAAGGTGATCTTTGACGAGAATTGGAGTAGCGGTGGAGGCGGACGCAGGGGCACAATCAAATGACAACAAGGTTGAAACAGGTCGAGCGGCGAACTGACCGGCTCGCGTGGTGCTGGAGGCAAACGCGTGGAGCAAGGAAATCAGCGGCTTAAGTTGGAGAAGAAGACATGAGTGCAAGGGGTGCACATTGTGGCATTGGATGAAGGCAAGAGGAACAAGTGATAGACGCTACAATGCCCGGTTTGGTCAAGAGAGAGGGGTGATGGGTCGTCCGCTCCTCCCTTTTCCTTCCAAAAGCAAGATTAATTCAAAAATGCTTACAACACTAGGTCACCTCCTTTCTATACTAGGAGGATCTATATTGACACAACATAAGAAAATAAAAAATGACAATAAAGTGCGTCAAGTAATTAAAACATAGCAATGGCGTCATTCCTGATTTATGGTGAGTAAACCCGCACATATCGCTGTCTGGGAGTAATCTCCCTTGCGTGTATCAGTTTTATGCCTTTTTCCTGCTATAACTTTAATGTGTATAAATTAAAAGACTTGAAAAGATAGTAGAGAGCCAGCCAAAGCTAGTACTTTTGATTATGGTACGATCGATTAATTATCAAGGGAGAAAATAAGAAAAAATAAATTATTGAAGTCAATATTTGAGAGAATAGGAAGATGGAATTCTCAACGTACGAACATAACATTAAATTGATTATAATATCTAATTAATTGAATATAGAAAAGAAGAATGAATATAGTACTTCTGAGAATTTATTAGGCCCCATTTGTTTGGGCATTTCTTCTCCATTGTGGTTTTGAAAAAAATGCAAATGATATTTTTTTTGCATGTCTGGGTAACCTCCGTTTGGAATCGAGAATCCCTAAAAATATATTTTTATTACTAATTCTCGTAGCAAGGAGATATGGAAATCCGATATATTTAAAATATCTCCAACCTGTCTCCGACATCCAATTATCCTATATTTGTACTCTTGATTCAAAATTATGGATAATATTGGAGCAGTTTTGGGTGCAACAGGAATAAATTACTTCCATCAAAGTACATTTGGCGCAATAGATGACGAAGACAAACCATAAGTCCATGAATTTGTGCACAACAAGAACAGATTGCTTTCATAATTTGGCAAGATTATCCACTCATGCACACCATACTGGTTGACTGTAGCTCCAATCATATATAAATTGTTATCGTCAAGCTGAATTAAGTGATGAAGAAACACAAACTTAGGGTTGCAACCAGGGAAGAGTTAGCCTTCTAGATATACTCGTACCAACAGAATTAGATATCTATTTACTGAACAATCCATAGAAAGATGACAATCCACACAAAATATATGGACTTAAAAATTTTGTAGTCTCATTCAGTGGTGGACGCAGAGATTTTTCTCTGTGTGGGCGGTGTATGAAAACTATTAAAAAAATAAAATGAAAATATTCCTATTTTGAATTATATCTAAAAAATGATAAATAAATGTGACATACAAAAAATATAAATGATAAAAAATGTGTAGAAAATATAATGATAAATAAATGTGTTAGAAAATAAAATAATAAATAAATATGTAGGTAATAAAAATGTGACATGAATAGAATTTGAGCCCAAAACCTTAAGAGTTAGATATCATACACTTTACCAGCTTGACCAAAACATTTACTTGTTGAATTTTTTCATGATATATACATATATTTTATATCCGCCAAATAAAAAAATTGTGCATTCTTCTATTGATAAATGATATTTTTAAAAATCAGTGTGGGCGGCCGCCCACACTGGGCTCTATGTTGGTCCGCCCCTGGTCTCATTCACAACTATTGAATTCAGAGTAGATGAAAATTTACATCGCACCAAACAATTTACACATTTTGAGCACATGGAACAATATACTAAAGAATCGACTCTCTTTTGTTTGCTGCATTGATCACAAAATAGAAGCTCATTTGCACGAGATTCATGTGTTGAATGCTCAAGTCGTTGAAAAAATCACATGTATAATGAATCCTTGCAATCCATTTATTAGAATATTCCACTAATTAGTTCAATGAGTAGATATACAAAATTGTAATTTAGTTAAGAAAGGGCGGCAAATCATCTCCTGTATACGTTTCTTACAACTCACTGATTGTAGCAATATTAGTCAGAGGCGAAGAATTGGTAGATTTGCAGCTGCTAGTTGATAGTTGATTTATTTTGGTAATTTTAGTTGTAGGAAATGTATATTAGTTGTGCAATCAACTAATAGAGGACACGTTTGCTACTGTGACTATTATTCATATCTACTACATATAATTTATTTTTAAATTAATTAAAAATAAGTGCAACGTTAACACTTTCTAATTTCTTAATGATATTGATGCGGCGTGGCGATTTATTATATATGGCGTGCCTGGATCGACAATCCGACTCTGTGGATGCATCCGGATTCGCGTTGCGAATCAATTTCATGCATAGATTTATGTTTTTCGGTTTATATTTCATGTAGTTTGGCCCGGAAACCAACGGCCAATCATAGTTGTGATTCCGGGTGCCCTAATTTCAGATTATTATATATATAATGTTTAGGGATGCCGTTATCTTCATTGTCGAATGTTTGGAGAAGAAATCCCTTCATTCCGGTGATCTCCGCGGTGCCAACTCCGTGGAGGCTTCTTGGTGACGACTCCTTGGGTAAGGTCTTGTATCCTTATTTTTTTCCCCTCCCCCCTCCCCACCCTTTCCTATTTTGCTGTCCAGCCACCGCCATCTGCAAACACCCTATCCAGATTTCAACCGGCCACCTTTCTGGAGCCTCCTTCAGCGGCCCTTCCACATACAGCCTCCCCTCTCCTAAATCCAGCCACATCCCCTCCACTTTCCCCACTCAACCAGCCGCCGGACACCCCTGGGAGCCGGCCAACTCTCCCCTTTAAACAGCCGGCAATATTGTATGCCGCTGCTCCCTTACAGCTGTCCCCACTGTTTTCTGCAGCCCTGAACACAGCCGGCCAGCAGCAGCCTCACCACCCCTATTCCACCTTCCAGAGCCGCCGGCCGCCCTACCCCTTGCTTCCACCGCCTCCAACAACAGGGAAACCACCCCAACCTCCCCTCCCTCCACTGGAAATCCCATTTTTGGGCACTCTAGTCCAGATCTAGCCGTCTCCTCCTCCGATCCAACCCTCGCACTCCTCCGCCGGCCTTCCCCTTACCCAATCTCATTCCACCAACCCCCGGAATCCCTCTTTGAGCCCTTCAACATTCGGATCCATTCTATTACAACAACCCTAATATTCATATTGTGTTTTGTATTGGTATTCAATTGTAAAATATTGTTATGAAATGGTTATTTTATACTTGCTTGAGATTGATGTTTATTATACTACTTGCTCCTTGAAAATCTCTAACTGCAGGAAGGGTTTATTCGCTGCGCGCTCTTGCTTTGAGCCTCTACACGGAGGAAAGACTAAGTTTGTTTCGCCCTAATTAGTTATTTTGCCTTGCTGTGAAATTTTTTGTGTGATGTTAATGTTTATTATCTAATTTGTGATTAATTCGTCAGGCTTTGCATAACATGTAGGGTTAGGTCGCCGATTATCCGCCGCCTATAGATTCGTCAAACGTCATATATTCTTACCACTTAGTACGTGAATTTCATCCATCAATTATTTAACAAATTGAATATACCGGAAGAATATGATTGCATTGTTAAAGCTGAAATTGTGATTGTAGCTGATTAGAGCTGCCATTAATATACATGATTCTGTCAAATTCAGATTGATCGAATTTCACGTGTAGCTTTTGAGGTTGCTCGAAAGCGCCGGTGCAAACTATGCTCAGTTGACAAAGCAAATGTGCTGGAGGTATCATTTTTGGTCTTCTCCTTGAATTTATCCAATCACTTTCATTTAGCTGATGCTCTGGAATCTGATCAGGCATCGATGCTGTGGCGGAAAAGAGTGAATGAAATTTCTTCGGAGTTTCCTGATGTGCAGCTTTCTCACATGTACGTCGATAACGCGGCAATGCAATTGATTCGTGATCCAAGACAGGTTTCTCCGGCGACTTATTTGCTTGTTTGATGGATGCGCATATGTGATAATCAATTTGATACTGACAGAATATTAAATTGTTCGCTGCAGTTCGATACGATAGTTACAAACAACATCTTCGGCGATATATTGTCTGATGAAGCTTCCATGCTTACCGGAAGTATCGGGATGCTTCCATCTGCCAGCGTCAGTGGATCGGTGGGTGAAATCATATAATTTTTGTTGTTTTGCCCAAATTTTGTTGTTATTTTGATGGGATGTGTTTCTTGCTTGATTTCTAAATTTGGATATATCTTAGGGACCTGGACTTTTCGAGCCGATTCACGGGTCTGCTCCCGATATTGCAGGACAGGTCAGATTCTTGAATTGTTCTTCTTATCGATCGAATTTAGAAGGGGAGGCTTGGTACACCGGTTAAGGTGTTACCGTGTGACCTTGAGGTCATGGGTTTGAGTTCTGGAAGCAGCCTCTTGCAAAAATGTAGGGTATGGTTTGCCTACATTTCACCCTTGTGGTGGGAGCCTTCCCCAGACCCTTGTTGCGCAGGGATGCTTTGTGCACCGGGCTGCCCCACACTTAATTCTATGATTGTTGTTTGTGTGGGCGGTGAGGAGCTATTGTGGGAGACGGTTGTGTTTCTGTTTGGAGTGGTTTTCAGAAATGAGTGGCAACATTCCGCCCGTGGAATGCTGCTGCGGTGCTCCGCAAGCTTTCCACAAGCGCAAAATGGCTTTCTACGATGCTCCAAATTTTCCGTGAGCTCTTAATACCTGCGCGCAAACGCCTCGTGGCGATGCTCCCTGCACATTCTGCCGCGCCCAGAACAAAGCCTATCATCTGGAGAGACAAATACACACTCCATTTTTTTTTTCTTTTGATGTTTAGGGTTAATTTCCAAGACCCTTCCGGACTTACCATATTTACTAGGACTTTCCTTCTACTTTGCAAGGTCTCAGTAATTAACCTTAAATATTAAAAGAAAAAAATGCATGGAACGCGTATTTGTCTTTCCAGCTCACAATGAAAAAGGCATGGCATCAAACTACATTTGAACTCCAACATAGAAAAAAGAGCCGAGACTGGATGCGAGATAACCATGAAATTAGGATGTGAGAGTGGCTCACCCTAATCAGAAGCGGGAGAGGAAGCCAAGACTAAGCTGGATGCATTGTTAATTTTATTGCAATAAACCACACATCTGGTGGGGCGCACTCATAATGTATGCTAACTGAGTTGGGGTATCTTGTAACATTGCGAATTCAGAGAGTAGCTTAGTAAAGGAGAGGTCTCTGTAATTATGGGAAGTCCTTGAGAAGGTCCCAGGAATTTCCCTTAATATTTGTCTATGGATAGGGGGAATTCTGGACTTTGCTAGACCTGTGCTCGTAAACACTTTGGCAGTTATTTCATAACAAGTGTCTTAAAGCAGCTCTCACCATAATTTTTGGAGGATCCAAACACTTTTTTGGCTGCGAAGCAGTTTTTATGGTAGAAAAGCTGAATAAAAGCTCAACCAATGAGAGCCTTAAATCTAAACAAATTATTTCCTTTATTTTACTTGATTTGCAGGACAAAGCAAATCCATTAGCAACAGTGCTCAGCGCGGCAATGTTATTGCGATATGGTCTGGGTGAAGAGAATGCTGCGAGAAGGATTGAGGATGCTGTCATAGAAACCCTCAATAAAGGATTCCGAACCGGCGATATTCATTCTTCTGGAATGGTACTTGACGGCTTCTTCCATATTTTTCATCTATCAACACTTGTGTTTTTTGCACTTGCTGCCGCACGTGCACTCTCTCTTTCCGTTGCAGTTGCTCGTGCACTCTCCTTGTTTTCTCTTTTTTTTTTTGCTTTTTCCATCTCCTATGCACTTGGAAAATAAAAATGGTAGTGCATGGAGTTCTCTGTGGATAGTACGCAATGATGGCATACTCGACTATCATTCTAGCAACGATCGAGCTTCATGACCATTGCACATTGAACACGACACACACACACACACACACACATATATATAGGGCCATTTACCGGGACCTCCCCTCTAACTTTGTTAAATTACTGACAGCACCCATCTTATTTTCGAAATTACAAAAACTTCCCCTAAAGTTTTCATTTCATTACAAAAACCTCCCCTGAAGTTTTAATTTCATAACATCCATGCACAAAAACACTCCCCCTGGGTGAAAAGTGTCCAGGGGGTATTTTTCAAGCTTTTAAAACCCGGACCGGACCGGCCGGTTCAACCGGTCGGACCGCCGACCGGACCCCCGGCCGGTCCGGTCAAGGGTGAAAACCCGCCATGGCAGCGGACCGCCCAAGAACCGGTAAACCGGGAGGGCGGACCGGCTAACCGGAAACCGGGCTCAGTTTTGTGGAACCGGGCGGGCCATAAGCCCAATTATTAATGCATGAAAAAAAGGATTTTGCTGGGATTTGAACCCGGACCACCTCCAGCTCAAGCAAAGTTAAAGACCACTGGAGCAATTGATCTTTGATGAATTTTTTCGGAATATATTATATAAATATACATACTATTATACTAATATAAAATTAAATATTTCTAAGCATTATTATATTAAATTATCATTTAAAAAAATCATGATAAATTTAAATATATTTGTAATTTAAAATATATGAGTAAATATATAATATATATCATTCAAATATATTCAAAAATATATAAAATAATGAATATATATAGTTATATACCGTATAAAATTATATATACTCTTAAAATATATAATATACATATTCATACTTAAAATATATTTGTAATAATATATATATTTATATATAACGGTTCGACCCCGGTTGAACTGGTTGAACAGGTTGAACCTTGAACCTTTCGTTTCACCGGTTCGATGACTGGTCCGGTTTTCAAAACGTTGGTATTTTTCTTAATGGATGCAATGAAATGAAAAGATCAGGGAAGGTTTTGGTAATGAAATGAAAATTTAAGAGGAGTTTTTTGTAATTTCAAAATTAAGAGGGGTGCTCTCACTAATTATGCTAGTTTACAGGGGAGGTTAGGGTAATTATTTCCTATATATATATATATATATATATATAGGGTAATTTAACCGGGACTTTCGTTGAACTGTGCGTAATTACAGCTTGCACCTCTCTAACTTTTGAGATTACAAAAACTTCCTCTCAATGTTTACATTTCATAACATCCATGCACAAAAGTACTCCCTTGGATTAAATCTCCAGGAGTTTCTTTTTGTTCATGAATATTATGAAACATAAACATTGAGGGGGTAATTGTAACTTCGTAAGTTTGAGGAGTGCAAGCTGTAATTACACAAATTTCTGAGGGGAGGTCCCAGTAAATAACCCTATATATGTGTGTGTGTGGGTGTATTGTTTTTATTTTTTCATGCTAGTTCTATGTATTAAAAAAATCGCATGCATGATCTGTTAGTTGAAAGTGGAAAGCTTATATTCTTTTTGTAGTCATATTTCAGGACCATGACCAACCAAAAATTTCCTATATATATTCTAGATTTTTGTTCTCGTGGAATGTTTCCAGAGGTGTTAAACTTTGCAGATCTTTATGAAAATCCTTTTAGGCCGTATTTCTCGGACTCCCGACCCTTCATTCATCTGCGCGAGTCACTCTGGACATTTATATAAAATAATTTCTCAATGGATTGTTCCAGAACTGTAGGGAGACTAACGGTCATGTATTTGAATTAAGGTGCTAGTTGGCTGCAAGAGAATGGGGGAGGAGGTGCTGAAATCTGTGGATTCACAGAAGCCTGTTTCTGCACTTGGCTGAGATCTGTCTTGTTCTTAACCCCCACCAACTTTATCTCAGGGGGGGAGGACGCATATTTGTTGTACCATTACTGAATTTCCTCATTTATTTAAGTTAAATTTTGTAGCTTATATACAGTTCTCACCAAATAAATGGAAATGGACTTTGATTTATTTATTTAATGTTGAGTCTTGATGAATGTTTTAACTGATTTCACCCTGATTAGCTGAACTGAAGATCTGGAATGCATTTAGCTTGGGATTTGTTTTCTTTGAAATTTCGGAATGCTGTTTGCGGCAAGGGCTAATGCGTATATAATGACTGCCTCGTCGCCGTACGTGTATCAGAAAAATATATGAGCTTTGATTCACTGCAATCCGGTCATGTTCCATGCAAATTTGTTTCCTTTCTCACCAGAGACAGAGGGCACCACTTGGAAAGGGATTGTTTGGGTGTCTCTTTCTTCCACCGCTTTGGTGTGAAATTTGGCCAAGCCTCATAGCCTAATTTTAAGCTTATATTTGATTTGTCACCCTTCGAAGTTCATTGAAAAATAAATAAGTTACGTAATATTTTGTTATGTTAATATAAATATGATGGGTACTGCCTAAATAAATAAATAAGAGAAATTGGGCTGCAGATAGCCATAAGTTCCTTTATAATGGAGGATGCTAATAGCTCCACCTCCCTCATTATGAGTAGTGCCATTAGTGCCTTAGCGGGGAGAGAAAAAACACCCCAAAACTGCCGACTACCAAGGGACAACTCCACACACCAACGCTATGTCTGAGGATGCGCGTGAGAACCAATCATCACCGTTGCGCACCCGCGCAACCACCACCGCACGGGCACTACACAACCGCCCTGACCATGTGGTTGTCGCTGCACGGCCGTCACCGCGCCTTCGTGTGGTCGCTGCCACGCTTCCATACAACCACCACCGCCCCCTTTCTTCATGGGGGTGCCCATAGTAAAATCTTCTATCATAGAAGTGCGCATAGTAAAACCCTCCCATCATTGGGGTGTGCATAGTTCAATCCCCTATGATGGGGGTGCACATAGCAAAATCTCTCATCATGTGGGTGTGTATAATATCATCAATTATCATGGGTGTGCAGATAACCCCACCTCTAGTGATATAATTACCAGAATACCCCTCTTAGAGACTAAAAAGAGCCCAACTCTCATTGGAAGATACCTTGTCTTCTACGTCTGAGAGAGCTCCAGAGCCTTCCTTCGAAGATCTCCCTAAGTTCTCCTTCAGTGCTTGAAGATCCCTGAGTTCTCCTTTCGTGCTCAATGATCTCTTTCGGCACTCGATGATCTTCTTTGGCACTCGAAGACCTCCATCAGGTTCGAATATTCCTTGAATGCTGCTCGAAAATCTCCTTCGGCACTTTACTATTTCTTCTAAGCTTCAAAGATCTCATTCGCTCCTCAATGGCTCCCTTGAAGACTGCTCGAAGAGCTCCTTTGACATTTGAAGGTTTTCTGCTGAGTCTCGAAGATCCCCTTTCGCTCCTTAAAGGTCCCTTGAAGACTGCTTGAAAACCTCCGTCGACATTGTACTTCGAGCCCAGAGCCTTGCTGCAGCATTGATCATTCCAGATCGCTTCGAAGAACGCTCATCACCACTCCACTCCCAGCAACCTCTGTGGTCCAGAGAAATTATTGTAACAAGCGGCGGTATGTCACTCTCGAGAGAGAGTTTTTGTTACACTCGACAAAACAACGGAATTTGGTCAGCATCGATCTGACCTGTGGTTTTTCAACATTTCCAGGCTTTCCACTTTATAAGTTCTCTTATCAGCTGTTCAAACTCTCTGTGGTTGTTTGCGAGCTCGACTTGCTCCAAAGCAAAAAACGGTTGATTTCGACCGGTCTAGAAACGCATCGAGCGACCCACAACAAAATTCAAAATGAAAGACAAAAAACTGAAATAAAACAGTACTATTTGTTTTATTTAGCTGTCTGGATATTTTTATTCATTTGTTCTATTACTTGGTTTACTTACCCAAACAAAATAAGGGCAATCTTATAAGAAATTCTAAAATGGCTATTAATATCCCCAAAAAAAATTCAAATCTTTCTTTTATTCAATTTGAGCATAGTTCAAAAATTCATGTTCCCTCCTTGTGGTCGTCTCCCTCTCCGTCTCCTTCTCCTGTCCACTTCTCCTCTTCCTTTACCTCGATCTTCATGCTCCTGGAATGAGCCACACTCATTGCGGACGGCAATGTGAAGCTCGTCGGAGATGATGGCGCGGCTCCACACGTACTCCACCATCCCCATCCGATCCTTCGCATCGTTCAGCGCCGCATTTCCTATCTGCACACGCGCTAATGAGTAATCCATCTATCCCCCATTCAGTAGCTATTGTGATTTTGAGAAGAAAAGTAAAAGCCTAGGAGATTGAGCGGCCGCCACTCACCATGAACCCCTTGAGCTTAATCAATGACTTCTTTGCTGTGCTTTTTTTCCCTCAAAGATACTCTCCCAGAGCTCGGGAACATAATGAATGTCCTTATAATGGAAAATGTTAAAGTAATTATTATTTATTGTGTATGAAAATTATTGAAATTGAGTATTAATTCCTTTAAAACTGTCGACATAGCTCTCTCAGGCAATGTAAAGACGCGAGGGAAGTAAGAGTGGCCGACTAGAGTTCCAAGTTTTTTTTTACTATTTTTAATAAGTAAATTTTGGGGTCCGAATAAACATATTAGGCTGCAAATAAATTGTTTGGACTGAGAATAGTCATTTTAGAACTGCTTATAACATTGCCCTCAAAAATTAGAATAGCAATTTTCGTGTTTCAACCGTTCCTTTCAAAACCGCTTGAATATTCATTCCTGCCTTATACCCAGTCAAAAAAACAAAATCAAATTGATTAATTGAACATTATTAAAATGAACTGTTCAGGCTCATTCATACAATTTGGTCATTGTATAAAAAGCATAGGTTATCAGGACCCGGTCTTCCCGCCTATATTCGTATGAAATTAACACCGGCGATTTGTCGACATCTATGTAGCCCGAAGCCGTGTAGGCATAATCATTCCTAACCAAATTGCTTCAAGATCTTTACACAGATATCCCTCTATCTATACAAAGAATAGTAAACTCTTAAGAAAAAAAGCCACGAGGAAGCGGTGATTTCGATGGAATCCGTCCCGAACATCTTTCAAATTTGAACGTAGTTAGGCACAGATCTTCGGAACGACGGTCTTCGACCGAAATATCGAGACTTGCTCAGCAATTGCTTTCGCCAAATGGTAAACCGGTGGTAGAGAGATGGAAATGTGAAGCACAGGAGGAGGAGAAGCAATAATAGAGAGCAGATTATGAGAACATTGAGGAACCCATCCTCTATGCCTGCCCCACCTTGCTTTGTCCAAGGAACACCTCCCACATTCATCCCAAACACTGATGAGTGGTTTCGAAATCGGATTAATGCAGAAGAAGAAGAAGAAATATTTTTGAAACAAAAAAAAAAGTTGTGGCGGGAAGAAGAGCGCACCTCCGGTGACGACGGATAATGGAAGGAAGATCATGGAAAGGAAAGAAAGGTAATATAGCCTTCTGTTGATCTGCTCGGATTGCCAGCTATCGAGGCCAGCCTGGACCGCAATAACCCGGTTCACCAGAAATCCTAAGTTCTCCTTTATTCTCCTGAGGCGACCGATTAGTTCTTCGAGAGAAACCGTATCTTCGCTGCCGAACCAGCTCTTTGATGCACATTTCTCCTTTACACGTGGGAAGACTTGCTCGCAGTAAGAGACTACCTGGATGATAAATGCAGATTAGGGGAAAAGTTTAAGATTTAGACTCCGTTTGAGGGGACTTATTTTCACCGGTCAAGCGGTTACGACCACATAAACCGGACGTTAATTAAGATCTGGTTCATGCGGTGGTAACCGCTTGACCGGTGAAAATAAGTCCCCCCAAACGAATCCTTAGTAGAATTGTAGATGTTGGCGATGGCTATTTGTGGGGAGGATTTATGGATGAAGAAACCTGAAGAAGGCGCTGCAAATTGAGATGCATCTTGGGGAATCTCTTGTCATCCAACATTTTCTTCTTAAAAGTGGAACCACCTGCAGAACTTCAAGTGTATTTCTATCAATGAAATAGCTGAAGGTGGGAGTTTAGCATAAGTTAAAGTAAAGAGTGCATGAGAAGGAGAGAAATATATCCTTTTGACGAATAAGGAAATGCTAGAATAGATATTGTATTGTATGTGATGTTGAGGCAAGGCTGTGGATGTCGGATATCGGGGACACGTCGGTTTAGGTTTTTCATGTCGGTTTTAATACGTCGGGAGATATACCGGGGATATTTCATATATCGGGTTTTAATATTTAATTATTTATGTGTAATTATTTATAAATTTAATCCTTATTTTAATTTATATATATTAATGTATTAATAATTTGATATTTATTGAACTCCTAAATTTATCAAACAAATATAAACATTTTGTGTTACACAAATAATAACGGTATAACGCGTGAAATAAAACAGGAGCAAACAGAATGTCGCGACGTTGTCGATGACAATGGAAGATAAGGAACCTTTAATCCATAATTCATAGATCATGGATAATTGAAGTCGATGACGAACTTGAGTAAGGAAGAAAGTCAAAGGAACGAAAAAAAACATCATAAACAATGAAACAATGTTGGTCTATTATCTATTGGACCATAGACACTAATTAAAATAAATTGAAAAATATCAGTCAATAAAATGTCGGGATATATCGGCCGATATATCGGCGAATATATCGGTCAATAGCTGACATATCGGAGGATATATTCCAAAAGGATATTTTGCAAAAAAATATCGAAAACGTGTCGTTTTGTCTATAAAATCTATATGTCGGCCATGTCGGAGGATATCTACAACAATGTGTTGAGGTATATTGATATAATAGTAACGGGTCTTTAACGGATTTGGTTTAGATCCGTTAGACATCCAATAACCTATTGTCGGGGATTTAGAGTAAAGCCTATAAATACTCCTGCTAGGGACAACGTGAAGGTCGTTCCAAACTTGACGGCCACATGGGATTAGCCGTGGGCAAAAAGCCTAGGCCCGGCCCGGGAAAAGCCCGGTTAGGCCCGGGCCAAGCCCGGGCTTGGGGGCCTTAGCGGGCCCCCATTTTGACTTGGTGCCTGGCCCGAAGCCCGGCTCGGGCCAAGCCCGAGCAAGCCCGGGCACCGGGCCTAGCCTGGGCCCGACACTTAGCCCGACATAATATCCCGCCTCTTGGCGGGATTTCCCAATTTAGGCGGGATTAATCCCGAATTAGCGAGATTAATCCCGATTTAGTGGGATTAATCCCGCCTAAATAGGGATTTAGGCGGGATTAATCCCGCCTAATGTTAAATCAAGCCGGCCCGGGCCGGCCTGAAGGGCCGTATCAGGCCCACTCTTAGAGAGGGTACCCGAGCCCGGCTTAAGCCAGAGCCCGGGCCGAGCCCGGGCCGAGCCCGGTTAGCCAGAAGCCCGGGCCCGATCAGGTCGGGCCCAGCCCGGGCCCGATCAGACTTTATGTACACGACTGCACGGGATGCTTCGAGCGCAGTAACAACAAAAAACTAGAACAAAATCACCGGATCCATGCGGAGATGACAAAGTCTTCAAATCCAATCCGTTAATTTTTGTTTTGCTCCTCTCCGGCTCAACGAAATCGCCGAAGACTATAACACGCAATCAAAAGCTTCACAGATGGCTCCTCCTAAGCATTGAATCGGTAGTGCAAAACCAAGAAGAATTGAAGACAACCACCAACTTCCTCAAATGACGGAGATCCAAGAAACTTTGGTGCCAATCTTGATAGCAATGGCCTGGAGGAAAATTTACGAGTGACCATTGGAAGGACCACTGGGATGCCTTAGAAAGGCTAATGTGATAATTAAAGTACACTGAGAAGTATATTTTATGTTACAGTGGACATCTTCCTGTGCTTGAGGGATATTCTTACGCCTCCTGGTGCACAGAAATTGTTGATAGTAGATTCACTAGTGGTTTTGTATTTACGCTAGGAGCGGCAGTAACTTGAAAGTCAAAGATGCAGGCGTGCATTGCACTATCTTCCATGGAATCGGAACTTTATGCTTTCGCTTCAGCAAGAGAAGAAACAGAGTGTATAAGAGATATGATAATGGACATTCCAATGACGAGTCTGAAAATGCACTCTATTTTGTTTTTTTGTGACCACAAGTTGCTCAAGCTTTATACAACACAATACAATTTTGATTAACCTTTTTTTCCCCTCTCAAAGAATATCATCATGATGAGTTATTAATTTATTATCTTCTTGCTACTTGGGAGTCTACAAAAAATGTTTTCTGGACCACTAATTTTCTTGCTGTCTGAAGAAGCTTGGCAGAGCCTGCTATAGTCTTCAGAAAGGCAAGAAAGAAACTTTATCATGAAGACCACCAGGAAAGACCAATCATTGATGATTACAGCTTTTAGTTTTCGGAATAAAAAAAATATGAGAAATTACAAGATAGCTATCTAAACATGAGTCGAGCCCTAAAAGTGGAAGCAACGGAATTATGAAATGTGCTTAATTATGCAATAATCAACAGTTTGAACAACCTTGAGAGCCTACGAATTCCAGGACCCATGACAATGGCATGAGTCTTGATCAGTTCATGGTTGTACTGGAAACGAGAAAGAAAGATAAAAGAAAAAGGAAATTACTACACAGAAGACAGATTTCGTGATTCACCCCAAGATGGGCTACATCCACTTGCAGCAACAATCCGTTTTTCACTAGATCAAGAAAATAGGCAATTACAGAAGGTGAATGGATTTCCGAATTTCAAAACACAAAAGATACAGATTTACATGTATTCAAACTCTCGTAGCAACGCATAACTTTGGAATTTGCTGATGATGTGTTGCTTGCTATATTCTATACATATTAACATTCATTAGTACGACTCATAAATTTGATGCTCCTCATGGCAGTCAATTTTATTATTATTATTGAGGTTAATATGCATTCTACTAATTAATACAAATGAAATTTTATGAAAGAAGATCTTTATATACATACTACATGAATGTTTTAAAAGATAATACAATGGAGGCAGGCAACTATGAGAGCCAACATGTAAAACAAGCTTTTTTTAGATGCTGCTTAGCTAAATGTTTTGTAGTTTTCCAACCTCATCCTTAGGCACATTCCCTGGATATTCACCAATTGCTTACCCATAAAATCCTGAATTTCCCACAAATTTGACCTAATCTCTCCCTAGATCTCAAGCCTTCAGAATGGAAGCAGAGATATCAATTAAAAAAGTGAGAGAGGCAAATCGCTGGCAATAAAAATTAACAACAACACTAAGAAGCCTTTATCGCACTATAGTGGGGTTGGCTTTATGGATCCTTTGTCACCATTGTGCCCTATCTTTTGTCATAATCTCACTAATGCCTAAGTCCATCATGTCTTTCCTTATAGTTTTATTCCAAGATTTATTGGTCTACCCCTCACTCGTTTAACATGCCTAGTGACTAGACTCTCACAATGTCTAACAGGTGCATCTAATGGTCTCCTTTGTACGTGTCCAAACCCTCTTAGTTGAGCTTCTCACATCTTCTTTGCAATTAGTGCTACTTCTGTCTTATCCCTGATACATTCATTCCTAATTTTATCCAGTCTCGCGTGTCCACGGATAGCAATAAAAATTGAAAATAAATAAATTTGCAAGTAGTTGTCATCAGCAGAAGGCAAAGAGATCCATAAATAATTTTCCCCGTTTGGGTTTGGGCTGAAAACGGTGTGTTTTCGATTTCTTCTAAAAGTGCCCCGCTCCAAAACAGACCTAATGAGATCTGTTTTGCTCGGTTTTGAGAATAGAGGAGCTCCCACGCTTCTGCCATTACGCGGTGAAGAGCCATGCTTCCGCCGGAGCTATCCCCGGTTGTAGACTAATTTTTATTAGATCTTCCCCTTCGCATTCATCTAATTCCAGATTTTGGATCGCAATATTCTTCCTCTGTATTCTCGATCATTTGTTGTTTTTCTATAGAAACTGTCCTTTATCGAGAGAATGGGGTTTTAGTAGATCGTTAGAGAATAGCACATACTGTATTTTGTTATTTTGATTTTATTTTCCTGATTCTTCTTTTCATGCACTGCAGTCTGCAGTTAGCGCAGTATTGTTGGGTTTTTGATGGGGGATTTATAAATCTGCTTGATCCTGAAAGTTGTTCTTGGTTTAGGTGTGTGGATGGTGTCTGCTTCTGTTGTTTTGGGATTAAGTGCATGTCTCGGTGATTTTTGGAGGTCAACGACAAAGGTCCAGAAAGAGGGTTTTGGAGAAGAAGCTGAGAATGCGCACACGAACATAAGTTTTTGTTTTGATCTAAAACGGACCTGAAAAAACATTCTGCAAGCGAACAGAAGTTTTTGTTTGTCCCAAAACGAAAACTTATGATTTTTTTGTTTTGGGCCAAAACGAAAATCTTTCAATGAAAATACTGCAAACGAACAGAGCCCTGCCTAACGAATGCCAAAATTTGATTTTCAAAAGGGCTTTTGGCACTTTGCATCCTCGAAAATATCACTTTTGTCAATTTGCACCCCCAATGTTTAAATATTGCACTTTGCACCATCCGTTCTCATATTCTTGGCACTTTGCACTCTAGGACTTTGAATTTAGCTGCCAGAAATTACCCTTGTTAGGGTGCAAAGTGCCAAGAATATGAGAATAGGGGGTGCAAAGTGCCAAAAATATGAGAATGAGAGGGGTGCAAAGTGTAATATTTAAACATTTGAGATGCAAAGTGTCAGAATCTCAAAACGAAAAATAGACCCTCAAAACAGCTCAAACGAACGGAGCCTTACCCTTGTCTAAATCAAGCTCCACAGAATCCAATTCCAGCTCCATCTTGGTCACAATATCCTGAATCTGATCGACATGGGTGTCAATTATATGCACAAGGAGATTGGAAACCGTCCTGGGCACGGAATTATCCCCTTCCTCCGAGTGATTCATCGTCAGCAAGAACTCCAGCACATGCTCCGGAATCACAATTGCCCCGGCGCTGGCCTTCTCTCCTTCCACGCTGGGGATCTCCGACAAAAGCGACTGCCCCGCCGGAGAAAACCCTAATCTCGGCACCCTTCCCAATGACACGGTGATGATCGAATTCTCCGTAACCCTAGCCGCCAGACGTATGGTGAAATCGCTCGTCGACGGCCCCGGTGAGTTGACCCGGAAGACGAGCGCGCCGTCGACGTGGCCCACGTAGGGACCGTTGCTGACGAGGTTGAGGATATCGTGGAGGCGGAGCGGCGGGCAGAGTATCTCGATTAGGTATTGGGCGGCGACGGCGAGCTGGTGGTTTCCTTTGGGAAGCTCGACGTGGTACCAATTGAACTCGATCCCGGCGCCTTCGGCGAGATCCCAATTTTTAGTATGGTAATTTCCACGGCCATCGAAGCGATAGGCGCGCTGCTTCACGGATGCCGGAAAATTGCCGCCCCGACGGGCAAAGTCTTCGGCGGCGAGTAGGGCGGCTCCGCCACCGCCGAAGCCGTGATCGGGGTCGCCGGAGATCGCCATAGCGGGAAGAAAGGAATCGCGAGATCTACGAAGACTTTTACGAAGCGGAAGAAGGGTAGTTGGAAACGATGCGGGGAAGAAATATAATTTATGCACCTAAGGTTGAAGCTGCACGATATTATTATATATATATATATATTTTTTAAAAGTTAGTTAAATATGACGTGGACCGAGAGATTATTGCCTACGTTGGCGGGACGTGGGTTTTAAAAAATATATATATGCAAATTATTATGCCGGCCTTTAATAAGTTAAAAATTCTTATAATTTTGGATTGTTTTCTAACATCCTCTAAGGTGGGGTACTGTGCACCGCGCAAAAACATTCGAGTGCATTCAACTCACGCACGTATTTCGGTGCGAGTGTTAATACATTGGCAGTCATTGGATGATGCCCTCCTTTTCCTTCTCTAAGGCTCTGTTTGGCACAATGGCAACGGTCGTAAACGCATTAGTTAAAATGTCATTCGTTAAAGATTACCTAACAAGCATCATTTGTTTGAACACAAAATGGATGAAATTTCTTTGATGAGCATTAACAAATGACAATTTAGCCCCATATTCATGACCGTCATCACCGCGCCAAACGGAGCCTAAGAGCGGCACATTTCTCTTTCTCATTTATTATTCACCCTCTAGCTAATAATTTTGAAAAATTGATAGTGGATTTAGGCTCCGTTTGTTTCGGCGTTTTCGCTGGGCGTTTGGAGCAAACGCCGCCAGACGGCGGGTAAATAAACGAGACGCCGACGGCGTTTGCACCCGCCGCAAGAAGAAAAAATCCCTCAAACGCAGCTTTTCCAACCCCGCCTCCCCCCCCCCCCCGGTTCCAACTCTCCATTTTGACCCGCCGGGAGCAAACGTCACCGCCGTACCAAATAAACCCTTAGATTATTCTTGTTGAAGTAATAAGAAATGAGACGGATAAGATGAAAGACATGCAATTTTTTTAGGGCTTTTTGCAAAATGTATCCTCGAAATATAGGTTTTTAGCAAAATGCATCCCGAAAGTTTAAAATTGGCAAAATTCACCCCTCAAAATGGTTTTTTTGGCAATGTGCACCCTATAGTATACATTTTGACCATTTTATTTTTTGCCTATTGAGGGTGCATTTTGCCAAAAAAATCATTTTGGGGGATGCATTTTGCCAATTTTAAACTTTCGAGATGCATTTTGTCAAAAGCTTATATTTCGAGGGTGCACTTTACCAAATGCCCGTTTTTTATAATAACATACTTTGTTTATTAATGGATTGCTAGCTTTGTTGTCCTACTATTTTTTAAAACCGAGTTTACGCAGGTCTCGATCAAGACAACCAAGTTGCCTTATTTTGGAGGCGGGGGCGGGCTATTCAATGTCAACCTCCCTCTCTCTCTCCCGCAAAAATTTTGGGTCCAAAGCCTGGATCCTTATTTTGATCGGGATTCACGAATGTGCAACATGTGTCACTTTTTTTCGAATAAAAAATCGACTTTGAAACTGATGCGTTCCGGTTCGTGCTGACTCAACGCAGTCGGGTTGTGGGGGTATTTTGGACCTTTTGGGCCGGGTTTGGGGGAGTATTTATTATCTTGTTTGTGCTAGCTAGGGTTATTTTTTGTCGATGAATTTGGTTTTGTTTACTGTGCCGCTGTGAGGAGATCGGACAGTTCCCCCTCCCGTAGCCGATCGCCGTTCAGGAGTAATCATCCTCCTTGGGTTGGTCTTATCTGTCTCTGTTCTTATCTTGCTTGCTTGTGTGTTGTCCTTCTCCTGGAACTATTATATATGTTGTGGTTTGGTTGTTTTCTGGATTGATATATAAATATATTGAGTTGTTTGGGTGTTGCTAAGTTATCCAAACGGTGCTGGAAAATCTGTGATCGGTATTGCCGGAAGAGAAGATCCCAGTTCATATCAAGGTATCAGAGGGAGCACCATCCTACCGGCACCACGCCGGTTTCCGACGCGACTCGGTCGCGGGATACGCCGACCGACATTGACGGTCTTCGCCACCGACAGGACGCCATGGCGAAATCTTTACAGTCATTGGCGGAGCAGCAGAGCAGGACATCGGAGGAAGTTTGGGAGATTCTATCCGTTCTAAAGGCGGACAAAACCAGTGGGGCTGGCGGGTCGACCTCACCGCCGGAGCGACAACGTCATAACCAAAATCATTATCAAGTGCAGACACGGTTTTTGCGCCTCGAATTTCCGCGATTTTTTGGGGAGGGAGTTCTCGATTGGATCTACAAGTGTGAACAGTTCTTTGACATGGACGACACACCGGAGGACATGAAAGTTCGCATTGCATCCGTTCACATGGAAGATAAAGCCCTCTATTGGCATCAAGGGTTCATGAGGAACCGGATCACTCGACAATGGTCTTCATGGGAAGACTACTGCAAGGCACTCAATAGCCGTTTTGGGACATTCCTGTTCGACGATCCACTTAATGAGTTGAAAAATCTTCGTCAGAAGGGGAACGTACAAACTTACTTGGATGAGTTTGATATATTGTTACACCGGGTAGCCATTCCGGAAGACCATGCCATAAGTTTCTGCTTAGCGGGGCTGAAAGGGGAGATCGAATACGCCATCCGCATGTTTCAACCCAAGACACTGCAAGATGTGTTTTCTCTCGCCCGCCTACAAGAACAACAGTTGTTGGTGACCACCAAACGCATCTCCTCAAGTTATTTAGAACGGTTTTCAAAGGACAGTCGACGGACATTTACACCCATCGGGTCAACCACCACGCCATCACCGAGTGTTACGGGCCATCCAGGACAGGGGGGAAAGAAGCTGTCTTCGACAGAGATGAATGAACGCAGGAGTAAAGGCCTATGTTTTGGTGCGACAACAAATACATTCCGGGGCATCGCTGCTTGGAGCGGCGACAGTCGTATGCCTTGGAACTCATTTCTAAGGAGGCGGAAGCCGAAGAGGAAGTCATTGCCCAGTTAGAAGAACTCACCCTGGAGGAGGGCCATGACGAGGATCCCAAACCGCAAGTGTCGGTTCATGCGTTGGACGGCACCACTCACTTTCAAACAATGCGCGTCACCGCCTCCTATCGGGGCCTCCCCATCTTCATTTTGATCGATTCAGGCAGCACCCATAATTTTCTTGACAAGGATACGGCAACACGGCTAAACTGGTCCTCTTACATCCATACCCAGTTTTGACGTCGCGGTGGCAAATGGGAAAACAATTGCGAGCTCACATAAGGCCTTGGGCTTTCAATGGAAAATGCAGGGGGTGACTTTTACGTCGGACATGCTCATTCTACCCTTGGGTGGTTGTGAAATGGTGTTAGGGGTACAATGGCTTGTCACGTTAGGCGTGATCCAATGGGATTTTCAAAACTTGAAGATGGAATTCATGATGCAAGGCGCAAAATTTCCTTACGAGGCTCACAACAATCGACTTCTTCTTGGATGCAAACTCGAAAAACTCAGCGATTAATTAACCGGGAGGGCTAACTCAACATGATTGCACTGTGTCAAATCTCCAACTACGGTGAAGAACCGAATTTGCCACCACCCAACTCCACCGAGGGACTATGCCTACACACCAGCATTCAGCCCGGCTGCTCCAACCAAGCTCTAACAGTGACCAAACAACACCAACTGCAGCAGGTCTTACATCGCTTCCCTGATATTTTTTCGGACCCCACTGGGCTGCCTCCTCACCGCCCACACGAGCATCGGATTCCCCTTGTGGAAGGTTCAACACCGGTGAACATTCGCCCCTATCGCTACCCACCGGTTCAAAAAGAAATAATCGAGAAGATGGTTGAGGAATTACTCGAGATAGGAATGATACAACACAGTCACAGCCCGTTTGCCTCTCCGGTGGTGTTAGTCAAGAAAAATGACGGCACATGGCACTTATGTGTCGATTATCGCCAACTCAACAAGAACACAATTAAAGACAAATTTTATATTCCGGTCATTGAGAAGTTACTTGAAGAGCTGCATGGCGCGGTTGTCTTTTCCAAATTAGATCTACGAGCGGGCTATCACCAAGTCCGCATGGCCGCCGACGACATCCCCAAAACGGCATTTCGCACCCACCATGGACACTACGAATTCTTAGTAATGTCGTTCGGCTTATCCAATGCTCCTTCCACTTTTCAGAGTTTAATGAATTCCATCTTTCGGCCGCATCTCCGCCGCTTTACCTTGGTCTTCTTCGATGACATTTTGGTTTTCAGTCGATCATGGAATGATCATTTGACCCACTTGACCATCGCACTTCAACTTATTCAACACCACAAACTATTCTTGAAGCAAAACAAATGCAATTTCGGAATGCAGCAGATTCACTACTTGGGGCACCTTATTTCCGGACAAGGGGTGGCAATGGATCCAAACAAAATTCAAGCTATGTTGGACTGGGCGGTGCCGACGAGTCTCAAGAAGTTACGAGGGTTCTTGGGGTTAACCGGTTACTACCGCCGTTTCATCAAAGGGTACGGGTTATTGGCCAAACCACTCACGTCACTACTTCACCACCGCCACTTTCATTGGAGCAGTGAGGCGGATGCCGCGTTTCAAGCCCTCAAGCTTGCGGTTTCACAACCCCCGGTTTTACGGCTCCCCGATTTTCGGAAACGGTTCGTGGTGGAGACGGACGCCACAGATTCGGACGTCGGAGCGGTGTTGTTACAAGAAGGATAGCCGGTGGCATTTTTTAGCAAAGCCTTGGGGCCAAAGAACAACCGCCTCTCGACCTATGAAAAGGAGTTATTGGCCGTGGTCATGGCGGTCCAGCAATGGAGACACTACTTGGCACATGGTCCCTTCATCATCAAGACGGACCACCAAAGTTTAAAAATTCTATTGGAGCAACGCATCGCGACACCCGCCCAACAACGGTACATTTCTAAACTAATGGGTTTTGATTTTCAGATTCAATACAAGCGGGGTGTGGACAACAAATGCGCTGATGCGCTGTCCCGCAAATATGAACAAACTGAGGGAGAGCTCATGGCTTTGGTCACGGTGCAGTCGGAGATTCTGCAGGCTGTTCGCCAATCCTGGGAAAGGGACCCGCACATTCAAGCAATTATTGCAGCCAAGGAAGCCGATGACTCGAGCAGGCCAAAGTATCTGAAAGTGAGGGTAAGATCTATCTCAACTCTAGAGGGGGGGTGAATAGAGTTTATTTAAATAAGTTTCACAGCTTTGAAATAATCAGCACATATAAAATTTAATTTATAGTATAGTGTAGAGTACTAGTAAGAAGTTAAAAAAACTAAGAAGTAAAGAGCACATCACACAGCAAACAAATCACACAAACAAACCAGAAGACACAAGGAAATATAGTGGTTCCCCAAAAACCTGGGTACATCCACTCTTCTACCACCCTTGGTAGGAATCCACTCAGGATGAGTTGATCAGGTGTCCTGACACCAATGAGCTTTTGTCAAGGTGCTCAAAAACCAAAACTGAATTTTTTGATAAGGTGTCTTGCCACCACTGAGTTTTGACAAGGCTCTCAGAACCAGACAGAACTTTTGAAGGGAGTTCAAGAACCCTTTTACAGCGGGAAAAGAAAAATAAGAGTTGAAGGTGTCTTCTCTGTTCTCAATCAAATGAGAGAAGTACAAGTGGATTGATGATGTCAAAGCTCCCTCTAAGATGTAGAATGGTTCAGGAGTGGAAGCTTTGCACAGGGTGATAGGCCTTCAGAACTTTAGATCTCCAGCAAAGAATTGTTTCAGCAAAGGGGCTGAAAGATGATGTGTCTGGAGTTCTTGAGATGAGGCTTTTTTTCACTTTTCTGTAAGCAAGAATATGGTTATCTGTCACAGCTTAATTCTTGTTGTTCTTCTGTAACAGAGTGTGTCTCTTGATTCTGTCTCTATATTGACTCTTGATTAATTGTCTCTTTGAAAAAGGAAGAGAAGACGATCTTATTCTCTGAAGACTCTTCTTCCAAGATAGTCGTTATCAGACATTAAATGCCTTCCATAAAGAATTTGTCTTCTAGAGGAAAGTCCAATAAAACATTCCTGAAAAATTCCTTGAGACTTGCTCCAGAATAAATGAAAACGGCTGGCAAATCTTCTTGAAATAAATGCTGAGAGAATTCAAAAACATTCCAAAGACTGACAGAATTTGAATCCTTAGAATCGTCGATCTCTTCAGGAAAAGCGTCGATCTGAGCTCCACGAACGTCGACCAGAGCTCAGAGATGGAATAGATCATTCTGACAAAAATCGTCGATCTGAGCTCGAAGATAGTCGACCTGAGCTCAGAGATATAATAACCAAAGCTGGCAGAAAACGTCGATCGGAGATCGACTATCATAGATCTAAGCCAGGCAGAAATAGTCGAACTGACTAAGACAGAGATCGTCGACCTAAACTTCAACAGAAAACGTCGACCTGAAGCAGACAGAGATAGTCGAACTAAGCTCGACGATCGTCGACCTTGAGCTAGACGATCCAGCAAAGGTTGAGCTCAGAGAACGTCGAACGGAGTTCGACGATCGTTGACCTGAGCTCGACGATAATTGCCTTTAGACTTGGCTCTTTATCCTTGATCTTGCAGAAGTCCTGGGGGCAGCTTCAAAACCTAAGTTCTAAGCCCTAGACTCATTCTAATGTTGACCTTTTCAACTATACAACTAGGTCAACTGGGTTTCCTAAGACAAACATAGTGATCCTTACCCAAATTAGTAATAGGGTGTTCCAACAGTATCATTGGCGCCGGGGTGTTCTACAGCGCCTTGCCGGCTGGTTGTGGGCAACGATCTTGAGGTGAAATGCCGGCTGCTCCAACTCTATCACGATAGTCCCATGGGGGGGGCAATCCGGCATCACAGCCACCTACCATCGTCTAAAGAAGGTTTTCTATTGGAAGCGCATGAAGCCGGACGTCTACAACTATGTCCAACAGTGCTCCATTTGTCAAACATGTAAGCCAACCAACCAACTGCTTATGGGCACGCTGCAGCCCTTGTCGATCCCCGGACGTATTTGGCATGCTATATCGATGGATTTCATCGAGGGACTGCCCAAAAGCCTGGGCAAATCAGTGGTGTTCGTGGTGGTAGATCGCCTCAGTAAACAGGCCCATTTTATGGCGTTAGCGCATCCTTACACCGCCGAAGGAGTGACCCGGATTTTCCTCGATACTGTTTTCAGATTGCACGGCATGCCGACCACCGTGGTAAGCGACAGGGATGTGGTTTTCCTCAACGATTTTTGGACAGAACTTTTTCTCATTTTACAGGTTCAGCTCAACCACTCCACGTCCTATCATCCACAAAGCGATGGACAATCGGAAGTGGTCAATCGCCGTCTCAAAGGATACTTACGTTGTATGTGTCATGATCGACCCCGCACTTGGGCGGAATGGCTTCCTTTGGCCGAGTGGTGGTACAACTCTACATTTCAAAGTGATATTCCCATGACTCCTTACGAGGTCATCTATGGGCAGGAACCTCACTTACCCGCTACCTACATTGACGGAACATCACCGGTGCAGGCCGTGGACCGCACTCTTGCAGCTCGCGAGCGAACATTGTCCATTCCGAAGAACAACTTAACCCAAGCTCAAAATCGCATGAAGATGATGGCGGACAAGGGTCGGCGGGAACGCGAGTTGGAGGTGGGGGCTTGGGTCTACATTCGCCTACAACCTTATCGGCAAACAAGCCTTCGATCTCATGACTGCCAGAAGTTATCACCCAAGTTCTTCGGGTTGTTTAAAGTATTGGCTCGTGTGGGCAAAGTGGCTTACCGCCTGGAGTTACCGGCCGATGCCAAGATTCACCCAACCTTCCACATATCACAGCTGAAGGAACATGTTGGTACTCCTCCACGCTGTGCAGGGCAGCTACCAACAACCATCACGGCGGAGGGCAACATCATAGCAGACCCGGTCAAAAGCCTGGCGCGGCGAATTATCAATCGCGACGGCTGGGCGGTTACGCAGTTCCTCATACAGTGGTCTAGCGGCTCGCGGGACGACGCTACGTGGGAGGACCTCTGGACGCTGCAGCAACACTTTCCAAACTTTGTTCCTTGGGGACAAGGAACAGCTTCTGGGGGAGGCATTTGATGCGTTCTGGTTCGTGCTGACTCAACCCAGTCGGGTTGTGGGGGTATTTTGGACCTTTGGGGCCGGGTTTGGGGGAGTATTTATTATCTTGTTTGTGCTAGGGTTATTTTTTGTCGATGAATTTGGTTTTGTTTACTGTGCCGCTGTGAGGAGATCGGGCAGTTCCCCCTCCCGTAGCCGATCGCCGTTCAGGAGGAATCATGCTCCTTGGGTTGGTCTTATCTGTCTCTGTTCTTGTCTTGCTTGCTTATGTGTTGTCCTTTTCCTGGAACTATTATATATACTGTGGTTTGGTTGTTTTCTGGATTGATATATAAATATATTGAGTTATTTGGGTGTTGCTAAGTTATCCAGACGGTGCTGGGAAATCTGTGATCGGTATTGCCTGGAAGTGAAGATCCCAGTTCATATCAGAAACTTTAATTTAGGGCTCTTTGGGGAGGGCAGCAGACATACCAAAGACATCTCAGCACCCACCTCCACGCGCCACTGGAGTTTTTTTGCTTCTCCACGTCGCCGACTTGTTGTCGACCATAGCTCCGACCACATCGCAGTTACATGTTCATTCACTGTCGTGTTTGGTATAGTAGTACCCCACACTGAATCTTTCATTTTTCTCCATTTATACAGGCGATCATTTTTGTTGAAGTCATGTAAGATTATTTGCTAGGGTTCCATTGATAATGTATTAATTTTCTTGATCCCTCCAGGTTTTACTTCTTAGCTTTTTATATGTTACATCTCAGATTTCAACATACATATGTGATGTCAATAAACCATCTAACATGTTTAGTTAGATATCTTAGATATAGATTTTAGAAATATGAGATGTAAGTATACATATGTGATGTCATTACATAGGGGAGATGACATCTCCTTTATGTGGTACCAATTTTCAAGCATTTTGTGATTATTATAACATTGTTTTGTGTGTGAATAGATACTCAATGTACAATCCTAGCAAGGCCAGGCGAGCCCACCCCGCACTCAAGAAAAGGAGCATAGGGCGAGCCTAACCGTGCCAACCAGGCCAAGAGAGCAGGCCCTAGCGAGGAAACCCTGCGCCCTGCCGATTGCAGACGATCGTAGGGCGACCTCACCCTACCAGGAGACAACGCGGCCTGGGGGCCTTCGACGAAGCCGCCCTCGCATCGAGGATCGTTTAGGGAGCGAATTCCAGCCTGGCGAGTCCTCAACTCACACGACCGGGATTATCATGAACGCGCCTTGGCAGGGAGACATGCGGATAACCCATTCTACTATTGGCAGACCATCTTGGTCTACCTAAATCAACCATAAACAGTGGGATTCCGCTGTCCGCAGACCAATCAAGGGTGTCAATTGTTGAGGCCGGGAAATTCTCTGCTCCAAATTTCGGATCAAGACAGCCTAAGATTACCGGTTCAGCGGTCGGACTCGACGGCTAACAAGATAGGACGAAGAAAAAGACAGACAACAAAGAGGACCCCAAAGTGCTGTGGCAGGGAGATCACACCACGTACCCAGAAGTTTGGGAGAAACTTTCACTCCATAATCAAAAGGTTGGGCGAGGTACTAGGCAGAAATGGACTTGGCGAGTATCCACTTGGGGGGGGAGGCCTCAACCTCTTCCAAAAGTGTCATTTCTAGTATCCCTGGGGGTCTATTTATAGAGAAATCCTGGTGGGGTATAGGCGAGTATTCAGCCTCTGTCAGCGAGTTCCAAGGGTCTACTCGCCCATACTAATGAGGTACACGCCCATACTAATGAGGTACACGCCCATACTTGTCCAAGCTTTCCTCTGCTCGCCCAAGATCGACTCTACTTGCCCAAGCTCACCTCTACTCACCCAAAGCTCGCCTCTGATCGCCCATGCTTGCCTCTGCTTGCCTAATGGTCTGCGAATAGCCGTCTTCTTGGGTACTTCTGATCTCGACGAATTACGAGTTATACACAATTCCTGTTTTTTTCAAGCTCAATATGAGCTTGGAAAAACAATATTGAACCCGTAGTTCGGAGAGATGACGCTAGACGAAGTGTTGCGCGAGGTCCTTTCTAGGAGTGAAGCTCAACTGAAGGAGGAAAGAAAATGTCGACACCTCCCATGCCGTTCGCTAGGCGAGCGAGCTCAATTGGAAGAGGTGGAAAAAGGTTGACACCTCGCTTGTCAATCTTACTTGGATGTGAAGAGAAGGTTGATACCTCATAGGAACCGAGTTCAGCTGAATTGGAGAAGAGGTCGACACCTCGCAAGAGCCGAGCTCAATTGGAGGTGAAGAGGAGAGTCAACAACTCATATGAGAGGAGCACAACTGGAGGTGGAGAATATAGTTGACACCTAGCAGGAGCCGAGCTCAACTGGTAGTGGAAAAAAGGTCAGCACCTAGCAGGAGGAAGCTCAACTAGAAGTAGAGAAGAGTCGACACCTAGTAGGAGGAAGCTCAATTGGAGGTGGAGAAGAGTCGACACCTAGCAGGAGGAAGCTCAACTAGAGGTGAAGGGTTGACACCTAGCAGGAGGAATCTCAACTAGAGGTGGAGAAGAGGTCGACACCTCACAGGAGAGAAGCTCAACTGGAGGTGGAGAAGAGGCGGACACCTCGCAGGAGAAAATCTCAATTGGAGGTGGAGAATATAGTCGACACCTAGCAGGAGGAAGTTCAACTGGAGGTGGAGAAGAGGTCGACACCTAACAAGAGCTAAGCTCAAATGTAGGTGGAGAAGAGGTCGACACCTCGCAGGAAAGGAACTCAATTGGAGGTGGAGAAAATAGTCAACACCTAATCAGGAGGAAGCTCAACTGAAGGTGGAGAGTCGACAACTCACAGGAGCCGGGCTCAACTGGCGGTGAAGAATATAGTCGACACCTAGCAGGAGCCGAACTCAACTGGTGGTGGAAACCTAGCAAGAGGAAGCTCAACTAGAAGTGGAGAAGAGGTTGACACCTAACAGGAGCCAAGCTCAACCATAGGTGGAGAAGAGGTCGACACCTCACAGGAGAGAAGCTCAACTCGAGGTAGAGAAGAGGTCAACACCTCGTAGGAGAGAAGCTTAATTGGAGATGGAGAATATAGTCGACACATAGCCGGAGGAAGCTCAACTATAGATGGAGAAGAAGTCGACATCTCGCAGAAGAGGAACTCAATTGGAGGTGGAGAATATAGTCGACACCTAATCAGTAGGAAGCTTAACTGAAGGCGGAGAGTCGACAGCTCATAGGAGTGGAACTCAACTGGATGTGGAGAATATAATCGACACCTAGCAGGAGTCGAACTCAACTGGTGGTAGAAAAGAGATCGACACCAAGCAGGAGGAAGCTCAACTGGAGGTGGAGAAGAGGTCGACACCTAACAGGAGCCAAGCTCAACTATAAGTGGAGAAGAGGTCGACATCTAGCAGGAGAGGAACTCAATTGGAGGTGGAGAATATAGTCGACACCTAATCAGGAGGAAGCTCAACTAAAGGTAGAGAGTCGACAACTCATAGGAGCTGAACTCAACTGAATGTGGAGAATATAGTCGACACCTAACAGGAGCCAAACACAACTGGTGGTGGAAAAGAGATCGAATCCAAGAAGGAGGAAGCTCACCTAGAGGTGGAGAAGAGATCGATACCTAACAGGAGCCAAACTCAACTATAGGTGGAGAAGAGGTCGACACCTCACATGAGAGAAGCTCAACTGGAGGTGGAGAAGCGGTCGACACCTCGCAGGTGAGAAAATCAATTGGAGGTGAAGAATATAGTCGACACCTACCAGGAGAAAGTTCAACTGGAGGTGGAGAAGAGGTCGACACCTAACAGGATCCAAGCTTAACTGTAGGTGGAGAAGAGGTCGGCACCTCGCATGACAGGAACTCAATTGGAGGTGGAGAAAATAATCTACACCTAATCAGGAGGAAGCTCAACTGAAGGTGGAGAGTCGATATCTCATAGAAGCCGAGCTCAACTAGAGGTGGAGAATATAGTCGACACCTAGCAGGAGCTGAACTCAACTGGCGGTGGAAAAGAGATCGACACCTAGCAGGGGAAGCTCAACTAGAGGTGGAGAAAAGGTCGATACCTAATAGGAGTCAAGCTCAACTATAGGTTGAGAAGAGGTCAACACCTCATAGGAGCGAAGCTCAACTAAAGGTGGATAAGAGGTCGACACCTTATAGTAGAGGAGCTCAACTAGAGGTGGAGAATATAGTCGATACCTAGCAGAAGGATGCTCAACTGGAGGTGTAGAAGAGGTCGACACCTAACAGAAGCCAAGCTCAACTAAAAGTGGAGAGTCGACAACTTATAAGAGTCGAGCTCAATTGGAGGTGGAGAGCCGACAACTCACTGGAGCTGAGCTCAACTGGAGGTGGAGAGTCGACAACTCACAGGATCTGATCTTAACTAGAGGTGGAAAGAGTCGACAGCTCACAGGAGCCGAGCTCAACTAGAGGTGGAGAGAGCCAACAGCTCACAGGAGCCGAGCTCAACTGGAGGTGGAGAGAGTCGACAGCTCACAGGAGCCGAGCTCAACTGGAGGTGGAGAGAGTCAACAGCTCACAGGAGCCGAGCTCAACTGGAGGTGGAGAGAGTCGACAGCTCACAGGAGTAGAGCTCAACTGGAGTTGGAGGGAGTCGACAGCTCACAGGAGCCGAGCTCAACTAGAGGTGTAGAGTCGACAGCTCACAGGAGCCAGACTCAACTGGAGGTGGAGAGTCGACAGCTCACAGCAGTCGAACTCAACTGGAGGTGGAGAGTCGACAGCTCATAGGAGCCGAGCTCAACTGGAGGTCGAGAGTCGACAGCTCATAGGAGTCGAGCTCAACTGGAGGTGGAAAGTCGACAGCTCACATGAGCCGAACTCAACTGGAGGTGGAGAGTCGATAGCTCATAGGAGTTGAGCATAACTGGAGGTGGGGGTCGACTTGTGGGGCAAGTAGTTAGCCTGTAGAAGGGAATCTCGTACAGGGGCCCAGACTACAACAACAACAAACACGAGAAATTTATCTCACTAGAGGGGGATAGTAGCCGATATGCAGGAGAGAAACTCGTGCAGAGACTCGGACTATGACAACTCCACGACTCGATGACTTATATCGGCGTTCAGGTCACTCACCCTGTTACTCGAGAGTTGCCAAAGAATTAGATGTATCAATATTTTTGATGATGAAAGAAATTTCTAAGGAGACGACGATCTTTTCTTCATCAAGCTAGGAGGTTGGCGTCCATAACTATTCCTGATAGTTTCTCCAATCGGAGGAGAGATGCAATCGGGGGTAGCTAGGCCGACATACAAGGGGAGAGCGGATCTCGACTGTCAATGCAGGGGCTCGGTCTTACAAGGACGCTTAAATCCCGACACATCGTCCCATCGTCCGCCATGGGCTTTTTAGGAGAATCAGGTCGGAGGCTCGTTTCTCAGCCCAATTGTAGAGATTGCTTCCTGCCCATTTCTATGAGCTTCCGCTCTGCCACCTGGCTATGAGGGACAAGGTACAAGTGAAGGGAAATGCCCTGGGGGCGTCCTATAGGACGCACGCGCCCGAGGCCTCCATCCTACCCTTTGGTCCACCTTTCCTGCTCCACCCGGGAGGTTCTCACCCTGCTAATTAATAATCAAACCAAAAGTAAGACAATTTTTGTTCATGCGCCGAGCTTATAACTCTTTCGCGATCTTAACAACGCGTGTAATGGCAGAGGATCCTTCCTCAAGGCACGACAACATTCTCTTCGTCGAGTTGGGGAGGTTGGCATCCAGACCTGTTGGTGGAGACAAGCCCAGGTCAGGTCGTCGCAAAAGTGTCTGACGTCGCACCCGACCGGACTTCTATCGCCTCGTGCAAATTCACTTTGGCAATTTCTTTGTAATTTTGCATTTTTATGTGTGAGATATATATATATATATATATATATATATATATATATAACTTTTATATATATACGAGCATCTTCGCACGGGCTACGCCCGTGCTCGATGCTCTCGAGCGGCCTTCGGCCGCATTAGGCGGGCTTCGCCCGCCTACACACGGGCTACGACCGTGCTCGATGCTCTCGAGCGGCGTTTCGACTCATCAGGCGGGCTTCGCCCGCCTGCGCACGGGCTGCGCCCGTGCTAGATGCTCTTCGGCGGCCTTTGGCACCACCAGGCGGGCTTAGCCCGCCTGTGCACGGACTTCGCCCGTGCTGGATGCTCTGTGCGGCGTTCGGCCGCATGGCAGCGGGCCCTACTTACGCACAATTCACCGGATCGGCGCCGCAACCGGCACCTG
Organism: Platanthera zijinensis; assembly: GCA_039513925.1. Taxonomy (NCBI): domain Eukaryota; kingdom Viridiplantae; phylum Streptophyta; class Magnoliopsida; order Asparagales; family Orchidaceae; genus Platanthera; species Platanthera zijinensis. Next base: position 12,952,581 of record CM077080.1, read on the forward strand.
CGGGCACGCAACGAACTATGATTGTTTGCATACGCGGCGTCCTAATCAGTGTATGGCATTGAGTGACGTGAACTCACTCAAAGCCGTGAGCGGTGACGGCTTCGAGTGCACTCGAAGCCGTGCGTGCTTACGGCGTTGAGTGCACTTAACGCCGTGCGTGGTCACGGCTTTGAGTGCACTCAACGCCGTGAGGGGTGACGGCTTTGTCTGCAATCAAAGCCGTGAGCGGTGACGGCGTTGAGTGCAGACTAAACGCCGCGCGTGGTGACGGCTTTGAGTGCACTGAAAGCCGTGAGCGGTGACGGCTTTGAGTGTACACTCAAAGCCGTGAGTGGTGACGGCTTGGAGTGCACTCAACGTCGTGAGTGGTGACGACTTTGACTACATTGAAAACCGTGAGTGGTGACGGATTTGTGTGCAATCAACGCCGTGCGTGGTCACGGCGTTGAGTGCACTCACGGCGTTGAGTGAACTGAACGCCGTGAGTGGTGACGGCTTTGATTGCACTCAACGACGTGAGTGGTGACGTCTTTGAGTGCACTCAAAGCCGTGAGTGGTGACGTCGTTAAGTGCACTCAAAGCCGTGAGTGGTGACGGCTTTGAGTGCACTCAAAGCCGTGAGTGGTGACGTCGTTGAGTGCACTCAAAGCCGTGAGGGGTGACGCCGTTGAGTGCACTCAAAGCCGTGAGGGGTGACGGCTTTGAGTGCACTCAAAGCCGTGAGGGGTGACGGCTTTGAGTGCACTCAGCCGTGAGGGGTGACGTCTTTGAGTGCACTCAAAGCCGTGAGTGGTGACGGCTTTGAGTGCACTCAAAGACGTGAGTGGTGACGGCTTTGAGTGCACTCAAAGCCGTGAGTGGTGACGGCTTTGAGTGCACTCAAAGCCGTGAGGGGTGACGGCTTTGAGTGCACTCAAAGCCGTGAGGGGTCACGGCTTTGAGTGCACTCAAAGCCGTGAGTGGTGACGACTTTGTCTGCACTCAAAGCCGTGAGTGCTGACGGCTTTGTCTGCACTGAACGGCGTCACCACTCACGACGTTGAGTGCACTTAACGCCGTGCGTGGTCACGGCTTTGAGTGCACTCAACGCCGCGTGTGGTCACGCCTTTGAGTGCACTGATAGCCGTGAGCGATGACGGCTTTGAGTGTACACTCAAAGCCGTGAGTGGTGACAGCTCTGAGTGCACTCAAAGCCGTGAGTGGTGACGGCTTGGAGTACACTCAACGTCGTGCGTGGTGGCGACTTTGACTGCACTGAAAGACGTGAGTGGTGACGGATTTGAGTGCAATCAACGCCGTGCGTGGTGATGGCTTCGACTGCACTGAAAGCCGTGAGTGGTGACGGATTTGAGTGCAGTCAACGCCGTGCGTGGTCACGACGTTGAGTGCACTCAAAGCCGTGAGTGGTGACGGCTTTGAGTGCACTTAACGCCATGAGTGGTGACGACGTTGAGTGCACTCAAAGCCGTGAGTGGTGACGTCGTTGAGTTCACTCAAAGCCGTGAGTGGTGACGCCGTTGAGTGCACTCAAAGCCGTGAGTGGTGACGGCTTTGAGTGCACTTAACGCCGTGAGTGGTGACGGCGTTGAGTGCACTCAAAGCCGTGAGTGGTGACGCCGTTGAGTTCACTCAAAGTCGTGAGTGGTGACGCCGTTGAGTGCACTCAAAGCCGTGAGTGGTGACGGCTTTGAGCGCACTCAAAGCCGTGAGTGGTGACGGCTTTGAGCGCACTCAAAGCCGTGAGTGGTGACGGCTTTGAGCGCACTCAAAGCCGTGAGTGATGACGGCTTTGAGTGCTCAAAGCCGTGAGGGAGCCACATAGCAGAGGGGTTCGTGCGCTGGACAATGCTTGGGGGTGGTGACATTGTTTGAGGGCGGAGAAATTGTACCATCCATTACATGAAAGCAAAAGGATTGCTTTCAAAGGAAACAATTTGTATTTCAATATGATGTGATGAAAATAGAAATTTATACAAAGGAGATGAATAATTGTTTGTCCATTACTACCGCACATCGATTGTGTTTCCGCATTATATAACTTTGCACTGCAGTAATCTTGGAGGGCCAATGTTTGCAGCATAACTACTAACATCAGTTCACGCTTATCTCTTTAGTTATGCTTATGTTCAAAACAAAATCTGACCATAACGTACATTATTAGGAAAAACATTAATAATAATAACAATATCAAAAAAAGTAATAAGAATTTAGTTTCGTACCTGGTGTCTATTGCAAAAAACGAAATCCAAACAAAATAAAACCACAAAAAACAGAAATCAAAACGTCAACAAAATCAAAAAAGATATCCAACACAACCAAATACAACAAAAAGCAAAATCAACAAAAAGAAATCAAACACTCAATGGCAGATCAAAACATAAAAGCCATTAGCGTACGGACTTGCTGTGAGATAGAGGTGTACGGACTTGTTATGAGATAGAGGTGCTGTTGATGCTGTTCGGAGGCCTAGCGGAGATAACGGTGGAAACGATTGCGGCGGTAGAAGAAGTGTCGAGCACAGGAAGAGCGATGAAGGATGAATAACGCTCTCTGATAGCGTTGTCAGCTAGAGGAAACGCGGTGCAGAGCATGACATGAAGAGAATGTGGATTAGTATGACACAAATTACTCAACATATTACTACGTGGCTCTAAGAAGATTTCGATAAACTCATGCATAACGACATCAACTGAGATGAAGTAAATATACCAGCAGGAATAACAAATTAGGTAATGTAGTTCTTCGGGTAAATAGCTAAAAGCACACATTTGGTTCCAAGCCAGCGAATAGTTTGTTTCCATCTTTTTTGGTGCTGTTTTTTTGCGGTGAGTGTCAGAGCGATGGGAATGAGGGAATTGACAATGGAGCGGTGGAGAATAGACGGGAGGGGGTGCGTGTCAAAAACAGCGTTTTGGCGCTGTGGCTGCGGGAATTGGAGGGTTAGCAGACATGCTTTGTGGCGGGGAAATATCAATTTGATTGGCTGAGGAGTATGAAGTTGATTGGATGGGGAGTATCATTTGTGTTGTGCTGATTTGTAGAGTTGATATAGACTGAAATCGGAATGTCTTCGTGCTGTAGTTGTTTGTAGAGTCTGAAACTTATAAGTAGTTTACTGTGTATTACAGAATTAAAAGATGATATACCTAACATAGTTCAGGAATTAAGTCAGTTCAAAAAACTAATTATGTAGCGATATATGAGGCGTTAATCAGTAGCAAGCTAGCTATGCAGTTCTGAATAATAGTACAGCTTATGTGCAAATTATAGGTAAAAGGACAGAGAAGATAGAGAAGCAAAAAAATAAATCCATAACGTCAAAACCAGTTTAGCAAAATGAGACAGAAGATAGAAAAGCAAGCAAATATATTCAGAGACACAACAACAGAGTACGATAGAGAGATATACGATGTCAAAGTGGTTCGAAGTAAGAAATATAAATCAGCAAATAGGGCAGTTGAAAGAAATTGATATGTACCGCTAGTTGAGTCGTTACTAAGTGGGAAGGTCACTGTGCAATTGTCAGTAATAGCATAGGTTATGTGCAAATTACAGGGAAAAGGAGAGAAAATGTACAAAAGTAACCAAAGAAATTCATAACATGAAAAGCAGATTAGGATAGAGAGAGCGATATACCATGTGAAAGTGCTTCAATTGAGTCTGCGAAGGGTAACAAAGTCCAACAATTTTGTCAGTACAGCACAGGTGGAGGCATCTGCTCTTTGAAGGGAGGAGCGAGAATGAAGCTGTTGGAACACCCTATTACTAATTTGGGCAAGGATCACTATGTTTCTCTTAGGAAACCAGGTTGACCTAGTTGTATAGTGTAAAGGTCAACATTAGAATGAGTCTAGGGCTTAGAACTTAGGTTTGAAGCTGCCCCCAAGGACCATTCAAGCTCAGGATTTCAAGCTAAGTAAAGAGATAAAAATAGTCGAACGACGGTCGACGATCGTCGAGCTTAGGTCGACTACTTATGTCCTCGGCCTTCTGCTTGTAGCTGGCTTCGGTCGACTATCGTCGAGCTTCAGTCCGACGATCGTCGAGCTTTGGTCGACGATCTCTGGCTGTGCTTTGTTTGACTATCTCTGTCTGCTTCAGGTCGACGTTTTCTGTTGAAGTCTAGGTCGACGATCTCTGTCTTAGTCAGTTCGACTATTTCTGCCTGGCTTAGATCTATGATAGTCGATCTCCGATCGACGTTTTCTGCCAGCTTTGGTTATTATATCTCTGAGCTCAGGTCGACTATCTTCGAGCTCAGATCGACGATTTTTGTCAGAATGATCTATTCCATCTCTGAGCTCTGGTCGACGTTCGTGGAGCTCAGATCGACGCTTTTCCTGAAGAGATCGACGATTCTAAGGATTCAAATTCTGTCAGTCTTTGGAATGTTTTTGAATTCTCTCAGCATTTATTTCAAGAAGATTTGCCAGCCGTTTTCATTTATTCTGGAGCAAGTCTCAAGGAATTTTTCAGGAATGTTTTATTGGACTTTCCTCTAGAAGACAAATTCTTTATGGAAGGCATTTAATGTCTGATAACGGCTATATTGGAAGAAATATATTCAGAGAATAAGATCGTCTTCAATAACACTACTCTCCAAGAGAATTAATCTAGAGTCAATACACAATAGAATCAAGAGACACACACTGTTACAGAAGAACAAGAAGAATTAAGCTGTGAAAGATAACCATCCTCTTGCTTACAAAAAAGTGATCTAAGCCTCATCTCAAAGAACTCCAGACACCTCATCTTTCAGCCTCTTTGCTGAAACAATTCTTTGTTGGAGATCTAAAGATCTGAAGACCTATCACCCTAGAGCAAAGCTTCCATTCCTGATTCATTCAACATCTCAGGGGGAGCCTTGACAACAAAAGATCCACTAGTCTTCTCTCATTTGATTTGAGAACAGAGAAGACAACCCCACCTCTTTACCTTTTTCTTTTTCCTGCTGTAAAGGGTTCTTGAACTCCCTTCAAAAGTTCTGTCTGGTTCTGAGAGCCTTGTCAAAACTCAGTGGTGGCAAGACACCTGATCAAAAAATCCAGTTTTGGTTTTTGAGCACCTTGACAAAAGCTCATTGGTGTCAGGACACCTGATCAACTCATCCTGAGTGGATTCCTACCAAGGGTGGTAGAAGAGTGGATGTACCCAGGTTTTTGGGGAACCACTATATTTCCTTGTGTCTTCTGGTTTGTTTGTGTGATTTGTTTGCTGTGTGCTGTGCTCTTTACTTCTTGGTTTTTAACTTCTTACTAGCACTCTACACTATATCATAAATTGAATTTTATATGTGCTGTTTATTTCAACTGTGAAAAATTATTTTAAAATACTCTATTCACCCCCCCCCCTCTAGAGTTGAGATAGATCTTACCCTCACTTTCAGAAGCACCGGTGGCAGCTGAAGCTATGCAGAATTAAAGGAAACAGGGAAAAAACTGCACAGATGAGAGAAGCGCAAAGTGCGAAACAGAGCTTTGGCGGAGGAAGCCGGACCTTAGAACGTGGACTCGCAGAAGAGAGAGCAGCTGAGGTGGAAGCCGCGGCCGACGGAGATAACGATGGCGAGGCGATGATCGGAGACCGGCAAGGACACTTCTCTGAGAGAGCTTCTCCGACGATGGAGCAACAACGGAGATGAGCTGGCGGTTGCGAAGCGAGGAGGTGGAACTGCGGGCTTTTCCTGATATCGCGAATAACGTTAGCGAAGATGGCTGAGGGTTGAAAATAACCTATGGATTTAGGCTTTTCTGATATTCGGAAAAACCTACGGGAGATGGTCGGGGGTTTACAGCTGAACCTGCGTGTCGTCGTGGCGCTGTGAGCAGAAGCGGTGGAGATGCGGTGATGTCGCTTGCAGATGCCATGCGGAGAGGTAAGCGGCGAGCGGTAGTCGGTGAGCGGCGCGAAGATGAGGTGAGCTGGAGAGGCTTTGGGGAAGGAATGTATCGAGGAAAAGGACAATTGAAGTAATGCGGAGCAAAAAGACGGAGAGAGCAGACGGAACGAAAACCCTGTGACAGAGAGAGCAGACGGAAAACACAATGAGGCTTATTAATAGTAGATATAAGGTAACTGTTAAAATATAAATATATAATTATAATACATATAATTATATATCTATATTAAATAAAGTTCTTTCGTTTTTCCGTCCATGTCGTCGGTCACGCCTCAAACGCCGTTTTAACTTCGCCCCTTCGTAAAGATATGTCCGTCACCGCCCCCGCCGCTTCTTCCTGTCGGCGGAAATTCGCGATTTTTTGGTTTGCGACGCGTCGTTTGTGGACGAGTCCTCGGTCACGCAGGTGAAATCCCGGAAATACCTCTCCACCGCTCTTCGCGTCGCGCTTCATCCGCTGTTATGGCGACTGAAGTCCCGGAAAATCCTCTCCACCGCCCTTCGCGTCGGGCTCGCACCGCTGTTATGGCAAGCTGATACGCGTCATTCCTATCGCCGCGTGCCGCAACCGCCGCGTTCCTCAGTCCTCGCTTACATCGTTGCTCACGCCCGTCTTCGTTCATTCATTTCCCAAACCCTCGCCGCTGCTTCCCTTCACGCCACTGCTCAGACCGGTCTTTTTCGCGAGAACGTTTCTTCTTCACGACATCATTCATTAAAAGATCGTGCAGCGATTCTTCCTCCCGTGTACTGTCCCCGAGAGGCGAAGATAGGCCAGCTGCTCCGGTAATTTGTCATCTTGATTTTCATTTTTTCGTTTGTGATTTTGAAATATCCTTCACCTACCTAATTTGAATTGTTCTCTTTCAGATTTAGCTTCCTCACGCCCGTCGTCGTTCATTCATTTCCCACCTGCTCCGGTAATTTGTCAATTTGCTTTTCATTTTTTTGTTTCCGATTTTCAAAGCTGCTTCTCCATTTCAAGTCGTGATTTTAACTTATGATTTAAGTTTCTGATTTCACATACCAAATTTGCAGTTTTTTTCTTTCCGATTTTGAAAGCGTGTAATCGATTTAAGCTTCTGATTTCACCTACCTAATTTGCATACCGTCTCCATCCTGTCCTTGGTCACGAAAGCTCTAACGTCGTGAGCTCCGTTGTTTTGCATAACCTCCGCTGGTTTGCGGAAATCGCCAAAACCTACACCGCTTTTCCGATTCTGCCGCTCCGCCGCTTCCGCCGCTTAGTAACAGCTGTGCGCTCGACATTGCAGAGGACGGGCCGCTGCTTAAGGGGACAATGCCCTGCTTCCTCTTCTTTTAAAGCCTCGACATTCTTCCCTATCGCTGATCGCTATCGCAAAAAAAGGGCGCACTTCCTTCTCTTTGCTCGCCGCATAAGATCTCCGGTAGTAGTGTCGTCGCCAGTCTTCGATCAGCGCCTCACCGTCTTCATCTTCGTTGGCTGCGGCTTGGTGCGGCGGACCTGTCTGTTGCAACTCGGCGAGCAAGGTAAAGCATATAGAGGAAATCCAATTCCTGCAATTTTGGAATGCGCACGGTGATCTCTCTGTGAAATTTTGCAAGTATAGTTTCTCTACATCTCCACAATTTGTAGTTCTCCAAATATTTGAATTAGTGGTTCTCGAAATTCTGCCGCTTCTTCCATTTTTGAAGACTTCATCATTGTGGTATTGCCAAGCTTTCATGCTATCACTCATTTCTTTGATTATGGTAGCCATGTAATCAGGCTTTGATGATTTTTTTAAAAGATCTCTAATGCTATGTTTTCATATTTGACTAACATGGTAATTGGTTAGTGTTGGGTAAGCCTACAGGAATTGGGGTGAGGCCGTCAAATTCTTTTAAAACCAGAGTAGCAAGGTTCATACGCACAGAATATGATCAGATACACTTTCAATATGGGGATTTCACAGCATAAGCATTTAGTGGAGAAAGACATCCTCCACAGTTAGGCATTATAATGGAGCTCCAAAACTAATGGAAGCAGTTAGCAAAATTGAGTGAGGTTGTGGTAAGACCCCTTTTCCCGCAACATTTTTGTCACCTTCTTACGCACGGGCATTTCTGATGTGAATTTATGCATGCCTAATTGTTAATTTACTGTTAGTTAAGGCCTAATTGTAATATATTGTTATTTATGCCTATGTATTTCCTTATTTCTGATGTGATTATCCATGCCTAATTGTTAATTGATTGTTAGTTATGGCCTATGTTTAATTCATCCATCCCTAATTGTTAATTTATTGTTAGTTATGGCATATGTTTAATTCATCGATGCCTGATTGTTAATTATGACCTAATTGTTAAATCAAAAGTTAATACAGTAATTATTATAATATATCCATTATACTATTTAGTTGGTGAGGTAGTGGTAAAGTTGCTCTTACTAAATTTGCTCTTACTAAAATCATTCGTTTTAATAATAAAAACATAGCGTATGTGCTGACGAAACGAATGAACAAGACGTCTTGGCATCTCAATGACAACAGTTTGCATAACTGTATGCGTGAGGCGAGGGGATTTACACATGTAGGTGGTGACGAAATGAAGCAAAAGCACATTCTGAGCCTGCAGAGTTCCCAAATATACTGAAAACTGATGGAAGCAGACACTGGAATGAGTTTTGATGGGAGTGGAAGTGAATTGCAAGGTTGATAGGGCTGTGGACAGAATATAGAGGTGCTGGAATCAAATTCCAGGGTGTTGAAATTGGGATTTCAGCACCTAGAAATGATTTTCGGGCTTCCGGCACTAGGGTAGGAGTATTGGGCTGTTGTGCGCTGAAAATAGGGTGCTGGACAGGAAGTAGGGCTGTTGGAACCAACTCCTGGGTCTTCACAGGCTTCCTTTGCCTGACATAGGGAGGTAACTACAGCTGCGGACCAAGTTATCTATGTGCATGTAACATGCTTCAGACCCTATTACAAATATTATTGAGTTATCTGTCTTATATTAATATTAATATGAATAGGGTTCAGACCCTATTAACAACATTAATGTTCGACAGTGTCCCGGCGCGGCGGCGTTTCTGTAGCTCTCCCTGTACTATTGTATCGTGTATTCGTGTGCATGGAGTTTGTGTACTCTAATCTGGGTTATTCAATTAATTAACATGAAATTAATATCAATTTGTATGCAATAAATTAACAATTAATGTATGCATTATATTAATATTAAGATGAATAGGGTTCAGACCCTATTTCCAACTTGGTGATTGCGAATGTGATAATTAAAAAGGGTTTTTTTTGGAATTGAAGAGGAGTTACATTAGAAATCTCATTATAATTTACCACTTTAGTTGGCCATATGTTTCTTTCGCACAGTGAATTTTTTTTAGTTGTGTGCTTTGCTGCATTCATAGTTTTCCTGCAGAGTATGTAGGTATGCTTCTAAGTCGGTATCTATAACACGGGGATTGCTTGAAGATGTGAACCTGACAACACTCGGCCTGCAACGCAACTCCCAATCTGCCCATGTGAAGATGTGAACCTCCTAATAATTTCCTTTTAGATTCTTCTTAGAATCACATTGCCCCTGTTGCTTCCCTTGCGAGCAGCCCTTCAGTTCTTCAACCCCTAAATCAAGGTGACCACTTCATCCGTTCGTGTGGACTTAACAGTGAACCTTATTTTTGCAATGTTCAAAACTCATTAATTAGATTGTTCATAATATTTGATTTCGTCCTACTTTTTAATTACTTCTTCATTATTGATACATTACTACCCAATGCTAAGTAAATTGAACTGATTTTGTGTATCTCATTCAGAGTTTTTTTACTGCCTATTGTTTGTCCAACAACCGATGCTGAAGAGAACCACTTTGATTATTGTACCAAAATAAAAAAATTCCAAATTCAAAACCTGTACTACCAAAATTCAATTTGTCATCTGCAAGAATTACTTGGTGAACCATGTGTTGTTGGATTACCTCATTCATATGTTCTTGAATCTGGTGCTTTTAAACTCCGAATTAAAAAGAGTTTGTTGATGGATTGTTCTCAAAATTTAATATATTGGATTTGGTATGCTGATTGATGATACGTTACAGAGAAATAATTTTGATTGCACACTTTTTTTCACATTGAACTTTTAAACAGGGGCTTGCCGTTGAATGATTTTTTTTATATAAATGATTATCAGTGTTTGATCTACAAATTACAATGCACATTAGTTAATTTTATTAGAAATTTTTTTTGATGACGGTCGTAAGCATTGTCATGTCAAACAGACATTTTATAATGAAAGAGTTTTTGTACAAATTAGTGGAACCAAAAACTGCATATCAAACGGATTTTTGTGCAGAAATATATATATGAAGACCTTGGTTTGGTTGAGACAGAGGTGAATGGTGTTGATCTGATTGACACTGTCTTGCATAATCTGAAAAGTGATCCTATCTCCAATGCTCCACAAATAGGAATCATTGGAATATTCTGAACCGCTCATGAAGATAGGAAAAATGACTGAGCCCAAACTTCAACATACTAATGAACTGCAAAAGGTATTAGTCATGCTACCTTCATCCATAAACACTACCATATCTTAGTTTATTTGAGTGTGTAAAAATTATTGTGTGCAAGCGAAATTGATTGCATTACGTGAGTCTATAGCTTTTGATGTATGTTGTGTTTGGCTTCAGTTGACTGGAAAAAAAACTATTGCATTGATTTCAGTTCCAAACTCTTAAAATCTTAGTTTATTAGAGTGTGTCAATGTTATTCTGTGCAAGCGAAATTGATTGCATTGCATGAGTCTATAGCTTTTTGATGTATGTTGAGTCTGGCTTCACTTGATTGAAAAAAAAACTATTGCATTGACTTCAGTTCCAATCTCTTAAAATCTTACTGATCATAGCTTTTTGCCGTAAATTTTATTAATGTTGTGGACGGGGACATCAATGGTGATCCTCTGTTTTGACCGATCAAGTTCGCCGCCGCTTATCTCCCACTTCATGTTAAGGTTCTAGGGAGTAACCCAATCCAATAATTTAACTCTCAACACAAAATTAGAACAAGTAAAAGGTACAAAGGCCAATTCCTAATCAAACCCACTGCCTCCTCAATTCCTATCATCCACTTATGGACATCTCCTGGCAAAATGACTATGACCCCAGACTTCACCATACTAATGTGAAACATGCATATCATGCTAGCTCCATTCATAAACACTACCATATCTTTCTTTATTAGAGTGTGTAAATGTTACTGTAAGTGAAATTGATTGAAACATTCTTTAATTAAATTTTTTCGCACTCAGCATTACAGCCGTTGGTTTAGATCCAACGTCTGTGATTAAACTCAGATCGGTAAAAATAAGCAGCGACCCAGCCCGAGATAACCTGGAATCACACCCTGGTCCACAAAAAGAGGATCTCACACGAGCGCAAGCAAACCTGCTCGCAGCGCCACGACGATCCGCTGCTTCAAGTGAAAACACCGCAGTTGATGCTGCGAAGAATGGATTTTTTAGAAGATTTGTGCTGATGAAGTCTCCCCAGGCTAACGGCCATCCCGGGCCAGTTCCCGCGTTCCGATCCGCCGACTGTTGCTACATCCACCAGATCAATATAATTGTGTCATAGATATTGGATCAATCTGATCGTTGGACATGTGAAAATAAATCATCTCAACTGAACGAAGTCATATTATAATATTATTTTGGATAGTTCGAGCATGTTTCCTGAATCTACTCTTCTATGTTAAATTAATATTTACAAATCATATACTATATTTTTTTGTATTTTGTTTCTAACTTAGAATTTTGCTGCAAGCATCTACCTTAGAATACGAGCATCTTCGCACGGGCTACGCCCGTGCTCGATGCTCTTCGCATCGACAGTACCCCAGCTGTGACGGAACCTCCGCCCAGACTCGCCCCTCTACGACACTCGATGCTCTCGGGCGGCCTTCGGCCGCATTCAGGCGGGCTTCGCCCGCCAGCGAACAAACTTCAGTCGTGCTGGTTGCTCTACGCGGTCATAGGCCGCATAAAGGCGGACTTCACCCGCTTAATTCCACGTAATTCACCAGCTCGAACCTATACACGTCACTCACGTTCCTTGGAGCACATATGCAAAAGCGTCACCTCTACGAAAATCAATCAATTGACAGAGCACGGGGAGCCCCCGTTCCCTACGCGACAGTAGGCCCGCCTCGACAGTGTCCCGACGCGGCGACGCCTCCGCGGCTCGCTAACCCCGTTCACGGGATAAAGTAGGTACGAGAAGAGCACAAGGGACAGGGTTCGTATGCACGGGGTTTGCGATATGCAGAAGCGTCGCCGCGCCGGGACACTGTCGAGGCGGGCCTACTGTCGCGTAGGGAACGGGGGCTCCCCGTTCTCTGTTAATTGATTGATTTTCGTAGAGGAGACGCTTTTGCATATGTGCTCCAAGGAACGTGAGTGACGTGTATAGGTTCGAGCTGGTGAATTACGTGGAATTAAGCGGGTGAAATCCGCCTTTATGCGGCCTATGACCGCGTAGAGCAACCAGCACGACTGAAGTTTGTTCGCTGGCGGGCGAAGCCCGCCTGAATGCGGCCGAAGGCCGCCCGAGAGCATCGAGTGTTGTAGAGGGGCGAGTCTGGGCGGAGGTACCGTCACAGCTGGGATACCGTCGATGCGAAGAGCATCGAGCACGGGCGTAGCCCGTGCGAAGATGCTCGTCTATATTAATAAGGATTTTTACCGAGGAGTCGTCGGTCACGGATAAAATAGTCGCAAAAACAGTTCCTGCAGCTTATAACGCCGTTCGTTCCGCTGTTTTGCAGATATTGCCAAAACCTTCACCGCTTCTCTCGATTCTTCCGCTCCGCCGCTTCCGCCGCTGCCGCGCGTGGTAACACCTGTGCGCTCGACATCGCAGAGTCGACATCGCAGAGGATAGTCCGCCGCTTAGGGTGACGACGACACGCTTGCTATTATTTTAAAGCCGCGATCGGAAAAACTTCCCCCAATCTTCGCATCTTCTCCTCACTCGCTTCTCTCTTCCTCCGCGATTCTCCTCGCTTCTCCTCCTCCGCGATTCTCTTCCTCCGCGATTCTCCTCGCTTCTCCTCGCTTCTCCTCCTCACTCGCACAGCCTTTCAGCCATCGGGCCTCACTCCATCAACACGTTCGCCATAGGTATGTAATTAGCTGTTTTGCTTATTTTTTTGCTTCCCAATTTTGGACCTTCACTGTCGATTTTGTACATGAAACTTTGATTTCAAGTGCTGGTTTCGCCTATCACGTTCACAGTTGTCTCTGACATCTAAAAAACATTTCCCTTCCCATCTACGCCTCAGCTATTCTGCTTATTTACTTAAGATTTTCTTTGTTTTCTTTTCGTTTCATTTCTGGCTACAGTCTTTTAACTTCTTCTCTAAGCTATTTCTTCCTTATTTTGAAGCTTGCTTCACGATTTTGTACATGGATCTCTGAGTTTAAGTCCCGATGTTGAAGCTTGCTTCACGATTTTGGGTATGGATCTCTGAGTTTAACTTCTGCTTTTGCCTATGTACACATTCAGCTTTTGTGCCTGAGATCTGAGAAATACTTTGCTTCCCATCTAGGTCTCAGCTGTTCTTACTTCATTCCGCCGCCAGATCTAGGTACTGTTTTCTACTTTCTTCACAGTTTTTTGGTGCAGATTTTCTGCTCTGCTTATTTTTCATTTCTCCCTAGACTCTTACACTTTCTTCTCTTGCTATTTGGTGTCATTATCATTCTTCCAGAAATGAAATTTGTTGTGGGCCACATATTTGTACTCAACCTGATAATATTGCAGTAGTCCACAGCTTATCTTCCTAGAGGCTGACAATTTGTAGTTTTTTCATACTTATAATACCAATAACAGCTCAGCCACCATGTATTTTTGAGACATATGCTGTTCTTTTACATCATTCTTTGAGATTTTATAATTTTATTGAAGCTTCTAATTCTGCTGTCAGTTCTCTTTAAATGCTCATATTTCCTCCTCAAAAATATGTTCATGCGCTTTGGAAATTAACGTTCTGTCAAATCATATGCTACATTAATTTACGGGTTCTTTGTTATGCTTCTAATTGAGATTTTTTTCTCTTGCTTAATGGCAAATTTTGTCATGCATGGTTCATTCCTTTAGTGAACCCTATTTCAAAATTGAGTTGATATGTATTTGACTGTTGATTAATGCAAGTTTCATATGCACAGATCAGATACACCACAGTAGCAAGGTGAACATGCACAGACTCGCTACGCTTTCAAAATGAGCATTTACTGGACAAAGGGATCCTCCACATTTAGCCATTATAATAAACTTCCAAAACTAATGGAATCAGTTGGCATAAAAAAGTTTCTAAAATGTTCCAAAGTAATGTCATAACTAAATGTTTCTATGCGATGCCAATAGTTTTTATATTTAACTAAAACAATTTTCATTCAACTTTGAGTTGTTGTGTGAGTTATTTAAAATTATAATCCTGAGATAAATATTTGAGCACAATATTGAAAAAAAATGCATGACTCTTTTGATTGCATAACTCACTGAATTGCTTATCAACTTTACTGTGCTGTTAGATAATAATGACGCTGCATGTACTGAGCTTTTGTTTGGTTTAATTGTGTTAGTTTAATTTCATTAATCATAATACATGTTGTAGACCATAAAAATTGCTCTCACTACGCTTATAACACCAACCAATTACCGTGCTCATCAAGCATGTCTCCGTGTTTTGCAAGTCTGGCATATCTTCTGCTTACTGCTGAGATTTTTTGTTGCCAGTTGGTCCCATCGCTACTACGCAACCGTAATTCAGTTGAGAAATTGCAATGTCTGCTTCCATCGCTACTACGCAACCGTAGTTCAGTTGAGAAATTGCAATGTCTGGGTCAAACTCCTCATCTTCCAGGACACCTAATAAGGGCCCGACATTCTTCCCTGTGGCTATTCGCGATCGTAACAAAATACCGCAGTTCCTCCTTACGGCGCCGCTTACTCACGCGATTGTCTCGGTTTACTTCATCTGCAAGCCCCTCGACCGTGCTGTTTTGTGCTCGCGCCTCTTCTCCGCACTTTTCCTTTGCGTCTTCCTTCGCGTCTCCAACGAAGCTCCGGAAATTGTGAGGTTGTTCACGTCTTTGTCGGGGGTTTCGAATTGCAATTTTATGCTTATCGTTTAAGCACGGTGTAGTTGGAGCTAGAAAAATAAGAATAAAAATGAAGATACTGTCTACATAGAGCTAGATGGAAAATGTCATGTTTATCTCGAGGTGAGAATTTGGGTCTTGAATGATATACACAGGCTTCGTTTCTTAATGGTGGCACATCCCAACTTTGCTCAACAAAAAAAAACCACAGTTAGCTTGCATTGCCTCTTCCGTTCTTTTACTGCATTCAGTCGAAGATTTTGGTCAATCATACACTTTTATAAGAGTCTGGCCAGAAGGCATCTGCACATTGGCGAGTGCAACATTCGGAGGGCATTTTTTCATATTTAACCAAGCCCAGCAATATAATGGTGCATCGTGGATATGCTTTATCTCCTATTTGGCACATGGTAAGGAATTCACATGACAATTGGGAATTGTTGCTGACATTGGATTTTATGGACCTCGGGTTAAATTCGGCGGTTCCATTCTTAATTATATACGAGCATCTTCGCACGGGCTACGTCTGTGCTCGATGCTCTTCGCATCGACAGTACCCCAGCTGCGACGGTACCTCCACCCAAACTTGCCCCCTCTACGACACTCGATGCTCTCGGGCGGCCTTCGACCGCATTCAGGCGGGCTTCGCCCGCCAGCGCACAAACTTCAGCCGTGCTGGATGCTCCAGGAGGTCTTAGGCCGCATAGAAGCGGGCTTCACCCGCTTCCACGTAAATCACCAGCTCGACCCCGTACCCGTCACTCGCGTCTCCCGGAGCACACATGCAAAATCGTCCCCTCTACGACAATCGATCAATTGACATGGCACATGGAGCCCCCGTGCCCTACGCGATAGTAGCCCCGCCTTGACAGTGTCCCGGCGCAGCGACGTTTATGCAGGTCGCAAACACCTGTGCATACGACCCCTGTCCCTGATGCTCTTCCCGTACCTACTTTATCGTGTGAACGGGGTTTGCGACCTGCATAAACGTCGCTGCGCCGGGACACTGTCAAGGCGGGGCTACTATCGCGTAGGGCACGGGGGCTCCATGTGCCATGTCAATTGATCGATTGTCGTAGAGGGGACGATTTTGCATGTGTGCTCCGGGAGACGCGAGTGACGGATACGGGGTCGAGCTGGTGATTTACGTGGAAGCGGGTGAAGCCCGCTTCTATGCGGCCTAAGACCGCCTGGAGCATCCAGCACGGCTGAAGTTTGTGCGCTGGCGGGCGAAGCCCGTCTGAATGCGGTCGAAGGCCGCCCGAGAGCATCGAGTGTCGTAGAGGGGGCGAGTTTGGGTGGAGGTACCGTCGCAGCTGGGGTACTGTCGATGCGAAGAGCATCGAGCACGGGCGTAGCCCGTGCGAAGATGCTCGTGTATATATATAAGGGTTTACTGTTAGGTTAAAAAGGCACGTAAAGCCGGCTCTCCCCCCTCCCGATATAGGCAAAGGAATACTCCCGCAGGCCGGCGTCTTCTCCTTCCCGATCGGCCAGAAGCTGCTGCCGTTTCTCCCAACTTCGTGGGCCAGCACGAGAGGGCAAGCCGCCCGATAATTGTGGCGACGTGCGATGCGGACTTCACGAGCAACTGTCGTCCGATCCCGCGACTCCCACATCAACCACGAGCGAACCGCCATGGCCGAACCTTCATGGAGGTTATCTGTTTACTGTTTTTCTTTTGAAACCCTATAAACAGGGATTTGTTGTAAATTTTAAAAAAAAATTGATGAATGATTGAAAGTGATTTTTGATGTGCGTGTTACTCCCGATTGAGGATATCTGTGTGAATTCCTGGAAGCTGAAAGGGGTTAGAAATTAGGCGCGATTGAAGCTCGGTGAGAGCTGTAGGAGTTAGAATGAAAAGTGAATGTTGAAGAACAGTTAAATGTTGTGTGAATCCCAATGCTGTAGGATTCAGTTGGAGATTTCCTTTCCTGTAGGTGCTTCCGGTAAGAGTTTAGAGAAGATAAACAGTGAAGTTAGATGTTACTGTAGGTGAAAATATTGAATGAAGTTGTGTTTGATTGTTGTTAAATCCCTGTTTGAGGAGGTTGCTGTTTCATGTTTGCTTCCAAGTCCTGTTGGTGAAATCAAGGTTGAAGGCTTGCTGTTGTGTAATGGGAGGATGATGAACAGTAACATCAAAATTACTGTGCTTTTAATATCCAATTGTTGAATTCCCATTTACAGAGAGTTGTAGGTGTTGATTAATGTTGAATAGTTAAGTTAAGAAACTGATTATTATCTCTTGTGCTTGAGAATTCGTGGAGCCACCTTGGTGTTTGAGGTTAAGTGGATCCACCTCTAGTGTGAGAGCGAGAGAATTTTAGGCGTGTTAGTGTGTGGTTTTCTTTACTTCTTGAGTGAATCCGTGGAACAACCTCGAGTGAGGGAGTGAATTAATTCCTTGGTGCCCGTGTGTGACAGCGGCCGACCTCGGAGCGAAGAACGAAGGTGACGAGGAGTTCCTCGCGTGATCGTCATCGACTTCAGAATACGGAAGATGCTTCTTCCGTGGGTAATTGTTTCTTTCTCCGTCCTTTGTGTGTGTCTAAGTTCTCTCATTAGGATAATTGGACTTGTGCTGGGTATTCGCCCGAATCTTGTCAGCAAGCGCTACGTCGAAAACTCCAAATAGAAACTTATTTGGAGTTTACGATTTCCGTTGTGCTACGACAAGGGGAACAGAATGAAAGTTGCAAACTTCCGTCCCCGGATTTAGAAATCGAACCTTTATTTCAAGAAAATCCTTTCTAAACCAAAATTAGTTTATTTGTGCTTTAAAAAAACGTTGCTTAAATTCTTAAGTCAACGCAAATTTCGCTCAAACTTTGCAAAATTAATTTAAAGCATTGCATGCATTTAGGGTTTCCTAGAAATAGCCGACAGCGCGTAAACCTTACGCGTCGTCCTGCATCACCTGTTCCTGATAGTTCCTCTAATAGGAGGAGAGATGCAGTCGGGGGTAGCTAGACCGACACACAAGGGGGAGTTGATCTCAACCATCAATGCAGGGGCTCGGTCTTACAAGGACGCTTTAAATCCCGACACATCGTCCCATCGTCCGCCCTGGGCTTTTAGGAGAATCAAGTCGGAGGCTCGTTTCCCAACTTGATCATGGAGATCGCTTCCTGCCTACTACGCCTGCTTGAGACGCTTTCAAGAAGTGAAACTAAAGCCTCATATTTCATGGTGTTAGAAAAATATTATCGATGTATAAGTATGAACAAGCGTATCATTCCCTCCTATGGGTAAATCTCTTTCACGTTATCATAACTCCAGGTATTTTAGGCGATGGAATAACATAACAGCCTGGTTGCTGAAGCGATAGCCTCACACGTATAAATTCGTAGAATTGAAGTGAACACCGTAGTTGCTGAAGTAGTGATTTCGCGAGTATGGACTCACGGAATTTAATGAGAGCACCATAGTTGTTTGAAGAGATCACCTTGCGAGTATGAAACTTACGGAATTAAAGAGGAGCACCATAGTTGTTTGAAGAGATCACCTCACGAGTATGGAACTTGCGGAATTAAAAGAGAGCAACATAGGTGTTGAAGAGATGACCTCGCGAGTATGAAATATAGGTTATTGAAGGAGATCATCGCAAGTAGAAGCTCGCAGAGCACCTCGTATATGGGCGAGTAACAAGGGAACTCGCCAACCTCTATGAACTCGCATGTATATACTTGTCAACTAAAGTGGTCATCTGGAGCCCGCCTAAGGAGGTCGTAATCTGGAACCCGCTTCTGAGCTAGTAACAGGGAAGCTCACCTCACGAAGCCGTCGAGCTTGAAAGTCGCCATCGTGAAGTCGCATATGGGCGAGTAACCAGAAATCTCGCTCACCTTGTCGATAACTTGCCCACCTTGTCGAATGCTCGAGAGTTGCTGCCTTTGGTTTCCAGCTCGTCATCTTAAGCTATGAAGTCTTCTCGCAAAAAATTCTTCCTCGGCTACGATCCACGCTCACCGTACCAAAGTGTTGAAGCCGGAAAAATCCCTACTCCAAATTTCAGATCTAGGCAGCCTAAGGTTACTGATTCTGTGATCCGACGCCACAATTCAAATGGCTATCGCGGGAGAGAGAAACTATCTATAAGTACACCCCAAGTGCTCCAACAAGAAGGTCCCACCATGTACCCAGAAGTTTGGGAGGAACTTCAACTCCGCAACCAAAAGGCTAGGTGAGGTACTAGGCAAGCATGAACTTGGCGAGTATCCACTTAGGGGGACCTTAACCTCTTCCAAAAGTGTCATATCTAGTACCCCTAGGGGTCTATTTATAGAGAAATCCTGATGGGAGTATATGCGAGTATCCAACCTTTGTTAGCAAGCTCTAAGGGTCTACTCACCCATACTCGCGAGGTACTCACCCATACTCGCCCAAGCTCATCTCTGCTCGCTCAAGCTCACCTCTGCTCGTCCAAGCTCGCCCAAACTCGTCTCTGCTCACATAATGGTATGTGAATAGCCGTTTGCTTGGGTACTTCTGATCTCGACGAATTACGTACGGATTATACAATATATATATATATATATATATATCTATATCTATACTATATTAAAAAGATATACTGCGGACTGCAAATAGCGTGAGTTCAAAAATAGAACAAAAAATAACAACCACCGATTCTTGAGCGATCAAAAAATGAACGGCATAGGTGATATCAAAATCTTATAAAGTAACTGGCTCCCTAACCCTAAACCCGCAGAACCCCGTGAAATCTCGCTCGACGCCCTTCACCCCGCTAACGCCCTTCTTCTTCCCAACTCTTCTTCTCTTTAACGCGATCCTCTGGAGAATCGAACCGGCCGCAAACCACCTCCACTGCCAACCTTCCTGCAGCCGACGCACTCCAACACAGGAACTTCTCTTTCGACAGTCGCCGCGATTTTGAAAGCCGCCCAGAAGAGTTGTGAGAACACCTTCTTCTCTCCCTCTATCTCCTATTTTTCTCACATATTTCCATTTCGATTTCATCGTTTCTTTTGTTTTAACTCACAGATTTCATTGTTTATTTTATTCTTGATTACTGTTTCAATTTCGTTTTTGATTTACTTTAAGAAATCTAAGAAAAAACAGATTTCCTTCTACCAAATTAGATCTACGGATTAGTCATCTGATTTCTGATTTTCGTTAAGATATCTAAGAAAAAATTAAGATCTACCAATTTACACTTCCCGATTTCTGATTTATAGATCACTTCCTGCACACGCATCTCAAACTTCCTCCCGTGGACGCTAGGCATCATCGATCGGCATCTCCGGTAAGCTCTGACTCTTCTCTAACCGACTCACCTCCAGTTTTCCTCCAACCGACTCAGCATTTCTGATCACCATTGGTTTATAATAATTATTCAGTGTTATTTCTGATTTTTAATCAAGGTTTCACTGATTTATTTCATTCTCTTGGACATTTCACTGATTTCCTTCTACCAATTTATTTACAGATCTCTAATGCTTTTAGTAATATATTCTTGATTACTTTTGTTTGAACATGATTTCCATAAGATATCTAAGAACAAATCTCGGATTTGTTCTACTGATTTAGATCTAGGTATTTACAGCAGGTGCGGAATAACTTTTAAGAGTTAAAAATTGGTTGTTTTAACTCACAGATTTCTGATTAATTATCACTTAAAAGAACTATGAAAGCAGAATTCATGACGAAATCCGGCTGGTCAAAATTAAAAATAATTGTTATACTGTAGATTTCTTCAGGAAGAGATTGAAAAAGTAATACCTTCAACCAAACAAAAAGTTAAACCAAATGATTAGATTTCTTCAACCAAACAAAGTGATTTGATTTCTTCAACGATTTTGTTTTTTAAGTGATATTTGGGGCAGGAATTCTGATTTAAAACTAACCCGTTCTGATTTAGGCTAGCTTAATATCTTCCAGATTGTTGATTAGGCGTGCCATGTTTAGAACAATCTCTGGTGATTATCAGAAACCAGATTTTTATTTGGATGTCATTTCGGTTTCGTAGATTTCGATTTCACTGAGCTGGATGTTTGTTCGTTGTAGATTTTGCTTCCAATTTGAGTAAATATATTCATCTTCATTTTGTAATTTAGTTCTGATTTTGTTTTACGTTTTTGTTTTAGACTTTATTCTGTTCTGATTTTGTTAATTTCTGATTTTGGTTAGGGGTTCTGCGGCTTTAGATCAACGGTTTAACAACTCTACGTTGTTCTAGACTGATTTTGTTAAATTCAGATTTGATTTCTGATTTTTATTTGGGATTTGATTCCTGATTTCATTTCATATTTTAGTTTCAGTTAATTCCAATTTGGATTTCAGTTTTTACTTTTACTTTTGATTTCAGTTTATATCTACATTTTAGTTTGTATTGAAGTTTATATTAGGGTTCAGAACACTCTGTGGTGATTATCAGAAACCAGATTCTTATTTGGATGCCATTTTGGATTTTATAGATTTCGATTTCACTGAGCTGGATATGTCATTTCATATCTTTTTTAACTAAAATTAAAAGCTGTCAGTTTGTTTGTTGTAGATTTTGCTTCCACTTTGAGTAAATATATTCATCTTGATTTTATTATTTAGTTCTGATTTTATTTTACGTTTTCGTTTTAGATTTTGTTCTGGACTGATTTTGTCAATTTTTGATTTTGGTTAGGGGGTTCTGTGACTTTAGATCAACGGTTTCTGATATTTGATCGGGTCGATCCAACAACGTCAAAAAATACGGTATGATGTCAACTACAACGAAACCCCTTATTTTGGAGACCTCATAAATTATTTGTTATGATGAACTCATCTTCTTTTATTCTTTCATATTTCCTACAGTTGTAGAGCAGAGAATCAACAATTTCAAGTACATGAACAGTTCATAAGTTTTAGACAGAATGCATATAACTACAGGCCTGCTGAACTGGGCCAACTAAACCCACTGAAGTTGGATTCAATTCTGAAGAGCAATTGAAGAATTACCTTTTGGTATGTCTTCACATGGTGGCCTCATTTTAGTTATAGATTGACTCTGCTCTGACATTACAAATGACTAACATGATGATCTAATGTGGACAACTCTGATATTATTAAATGAAATTTTAATATAACAGTTGACTATCAGTGCTTTTTAATATAGAGAATCAAGTTGTTTTTTTGAATGTGTAATGACCGAGAGGTAATTGGGAATTTTCATCTGAGAAACTCTAATATTAGTCAATGACTAACATCATGATCCAAGTCTACTTTTTAAAACTTATGCTGGTATTGAGTTTTGTGTTCTATTTCTATTGTTACTGTATTTAATGTCCCCACGATAAATGCCGCCTCCACGAAAAATGTCGCCACCCACGAGTAATGTAGCCACCCACGACCAATGTCGCCCCCACAACCAATGTTACCGCTCACGACCAATGTCGACGCCCACGACCAATGTCGCCGCCCACGATCAATGTCGCCACCACGACAAATCTCCATTACGACAAATGTCGCCACCACGACAAATATCACTCCCATGATCAAATGTCGTCCCCACAACAAATGTCGTACCCACGACATATGTCGCACCCACTACATCTGCCCCAACCACGACAAATGACCCACCCATGACAAATGCCTCATTCACGACAAATGTCGCACCCACTGCACATGCCGTCCTCACGACAAATGTTGCCCCCATGACAAATGTCGCCCCCATGACAAATGTCGCACCCACGAGATATGTCGCACCCACGACAAATGCCCGGAGCCCAACATCGTTGGCCGGGTACTGTGGCGCGTAGTCATCGGGCCGGAGGCCCGTGCCTGTCACTCGTATATATATATATATATATATATACTATTCTAAAAAGAAATATGGTGGTATGCCAATAAAATGAGTTCAAAAATAGGGTAATTATATGGGCCATCAGATTTGACTGTTTTATTCTAAGTTGTTAGATCTGGGGCTGCAAATATCGTATTTGGTTTGCAAATAAAAGAAACAAAAAAAAACTCACCTCTCTCTCTCTCTCCTAAATCTTGATCCCTATTTCGGCTCCCCCCAAACTCATGGTCATCTCCGCCGTCGCCGGCCTGACTGGAGACCCCCGGCGGGTTCGTCGGGAGCCAGCGAACCTATCAACGATATTGCGGTGGGCCTCACGGTGAGGGCCACCGTCGGTGGCCCTGAAGGAGCGTGGCCCTGACGGAGAGTGGCCATGCCGGCGGTGTCCCTGACGGAGTGCTACCGGAATACCGCTAGCAGGTTCGCTGGCTCCCGGCGAACCCACCGAAGGTCTCCAGTCAGGCCGGCGGCGGCAGTGGAGATGACCGTGAGTTAGTTTTTTTATTTAAAAAAACAAAAAATGTAAATTAATATATAAAAAAAACTAAAAATAAAATATTAATAAAAATAATAATATATAAATCATTTAAAATAATTAAACAAAGAAGTAAAAAAAATTAAGAAAGGTGCCACAGCGTCGAGGCGGGCGGAGCCCGCCGCCTCAGGCTAGGTACTATCACGCGGGGCCGTAGGGACTGAGGCGGTCGAAGCCCGCCGGGGGGCGACGCCGGGGGTACCGTCGTTGGGGGCGGCCGAAGCCTGTCTGGGGGAGACCGAAGCCAGCCGGGTACTGTGGCGTGTGGCCATAGGGGCGGAGCCCCGTGTCGGACACTCATGTGTGTGTGTATATATATGTTTCATAATATTTTCATCTATTAATTAGATAGTAATTATATTATTTTATCCGATTAAATGTAAACTATACTTCATTAGAAAAAATAAACTACTAACAAGTGTTTAATTGTATTTGATTGGTGTCCTTGGAGTCATCTTCTCACCAAATGTCAAACATAGATCTTTACATGCTATGGAAGAAGCACTAGGTATCTTGCTAGAACCAATTCATTCTATAACAAATTATAAAAATTTTTGAACAAAAAAAACCGCAATATTGGGCCGACATTACCCAATATCTGCCGCAATATTGGGTTGACATGTCTGACATGTCGGCCGCAATACTGAAAAATGCCAGAATTGTCATATGTGGCAATAACATGTCGTTTCCCCCTCAAAACTGACATGTCAGTTGACATGTCGAACATGACGGCCGCAATCAACAAGCTTGACAAGGATGTTGTGGAGGATGGGGTAGTTGATGTGTGCTAGCAGGTGTGGTGGGATTCAAAATGTTATTTGAATGTTTTGGCAGGGTTATTTTGTAACATTATGTAATTACGTAATCATGTTTAGTGTTAAATAACATTGATTATGGATTAATACTCAAGTGAGACGTTCAAATATCAAACAGAGCATAATCTGAGAAAATGGAGTCCGACAATGAACTAAGAACATCGAATTACATATGAATCGGCATATTATTGTCAAAATTGGAGTTCGTAAGAAAACGCGATGTTTACGGTGCAACCTGTATGAATTTTGAGCAACCGACACGAATTTTGAGCAACAGACGAATTTTGAGAAAACGGAATCCAGCAATGGACTCAGAACGTCTAATTACATCGACATATTATTTGTCAAAATTGGAGTTCGAAAGAAAACATGTGGTTTACGGTACAACCGGTACGAATTTTGAGTAACCAACATGAATTTTGAGAAAATGGAGTCTGACAATGAACTTAGATCGTCAAATTACATATGAATCGACGTATTATTTGTCAAAATCGAAGTTTGTAAGAAAACATGCTGTTTGCAGTGCTACCAGTGCGAATTTTAAGCAACTGGAACGAATTTTGAGAAAACAGGGTCCGACAATAGACTCAGAACGTAGAATTATATAGTAATCGACATATTATTGGTCAAAATCAGAGTTTGTGAGAAAAAGTGCATTTTTCGGTGCAACTGATGAACATTTTGAGAAATTGAGCCCACCAATAGACTCAAAATATCGAAATCTATTAAAATACATATTTTATTTGTCAAAATCGGGGCACGTATGAAAAATGGGCATTTTGGGCAATACTCACTCAAAATTTAGTAAAATGGAGGTTATAATCGGGTCTGGAACGTCAAAAACCTTACGAGGAGTATTTTTAAAAAATTTCGGGACCCAAAAAGGGACTCAGATTGGCCAAATTAAGGAGAGGACGTCACGTGGCGCCTCATGGCCAGTGGCGGATCCAGAAAATTAATAATGGGGGTGCACAAATTGATAATGGGGGTGCACACAAATTTTTTTTGAATGCGTCAATGGGTTCTAAAACTTTTAATATGGGAGGTGAGACATCAACTTCTTTCAAAAAAAAATTTGAACGTTTCAATCTTATCGACGCTATTTCTCTCTCATATGGCCACCATTTTTGACGTATAAGTAGTCAAAATTCGTTGCCTCAATGAGAAGAATCCAAATACACTAACCATTTTGAAAAATAATAGGGGTGTCAGTGTCCCTAGGGCCCCTCTGAATCCGCCCCTGCTCATGGCAGTTGTCTGCGCCACATGGCGTTATGCGGTGGCCTCAAATTGTAATTGTTGATACTCTTTATATTCTCACATTTCAAATTATTAAAAAGTTAACATTATATATACTGCAACAAAACTCAGGTCAGCATCACGTTGTACAACCCCGTATTCGCAGAGTAGGGTACTTTCGGCAGGCGCAGAGCCAGTTTTAAGCTTTTAAGGTTTTTGGATATTTTGGACTCGTGGTGGCCAATTTTGGCTCTAGCTTGGAATATACTAGTAGGGGGAGGAAAAATTTGCCTCCCCCTTGACCCTTCTTTTGAGGGTCGGGTGCGGCAAGTTGGCCGGCACCCCCCGACGAGGTGAAGTGCGAGGTGAGGGGCAGTAGGGTCGACTGGAGACCAGGGTCTCGTCCCCCTGCCCCTTAGCCCCGAGCAGAGGCGAGACCGGCCGGCCAGGCGGGCTCTCGCCCAGCGAGGCCAGCGCGCCGGGCGAGGCCGCCGGCCAGGCGGGCTCTCGCCCCGCGAGGCCAGCGCGCCGGGCGAGGCCGCCGGCCAGGCGGGCTCTCGCCCCGCGAGGCCAGCGCGCCGGGCGAGGCCGCCGGCCAGGCGGGCTCTCGCCCCGCGAGGCCAGCGCGTCGGGCGAGGCCGCCGGCCAGGCGGGCTCTCGCCCCGCGAGGCCAGCGCGTCGGGCGAGGCCGCCGGCCAGGCGGGCTCTCGCCCCGCGAGGCCAGCTCGCCGGGCGAGACCGGCCGGCCAGGCCCTCGCCCGCGCGGCTAGTCCCCCCCGGGCTCGGGTGTCCAGGGAGGCGGGAGGAGTGTGGTTTGGTCTCCTCTCGCCCTTGGACCACTTTGCCCCTGGGGGGGATTTTTCCCCTTTTTACCCTCCAGTGTGGGTATTTTCTATTGGTTGGAGGTATGTTTGCCTTGGGGGCATTTTGGTCATTTTGACCCCAGGACTACTTGAAAAAACTATAAATAGACCCCCTTGGGTACCTTTGGAGAGGCATTGGCTTTTGACTTCCTTCTCCCTAGTTCTCCTCTTGGTAGAGTCGAGAGAACTCTCCAAGGTACCCAGCTCTCACTGGTAAGGGAGGGGAAGTGTTCTTGTGACCTTTTGGGTGTGTGGTGGGACCTCCGCGCTAGAGCCGAGGGTCTGTTCCTAGTTTCCCAAGTCTTTGGTCCGTGACGTTCCTCCGAGTGTAGTAGGTGTGAGGTCACCCCTTCCCCAAGGGTCGAACTCCATAGAGACCAAGTTTTTTGGTTTCAACATATGGTGCGGTGAGCGTGGAGAGTGACCAGCACAGAAGATCTCGGGAGAGTGTCATGGCTGGAGATCAGGGAGGTAGTGATGACCTCGGTGGTCTCCCCAACCCAGGACCATTCGTAGGAAGGGAAGAGTTCATGGCTTCCATCTCTGGCATCATGGAGATGTTGCGAAGCATTGCCCCTCGGGCTGGCAGCTCAACCCCCACCCCCCAGGGACCGGCTCTAGGGGACCTCAGTGAGCTGCCCCCCAGGGATCTGAGCGAGATCACCCCGGCAGGGGGAGAAGGAAGTTCCCCAGGGAGGAGACCTGGGAAGGAGAGGATGGGAGAGGGGGTCGAGCGAGACCTCCCCGGCCGGGAGCTGTTCCCTAGCCCGTCGAGTGCTCGCCCCTTAGGCGACCAGGTCGCGCCAGTAGAGACCGCGAGGCCACCCCTCAGGGGGTCACCCTTCAGCGAGTTGATCATCTCAGCTCCCGTTCCCGAGGGGTTCAGGGAACTTGACAAGGCATACTATACCGGGAAGGATGATCCCATCCAGCACTTGCAGTGGTTCGAGGATGCCGTCTCCATCATACCAATGACGGATGCCTTCAAGTGTCGCCTCTTTGCGATCACGTTGAAGGAGAAGTCAAGGGACTGGTTCCATCAACTCCCTCCAAGGTCCATCTTCGGGTTCGAAGACTTGAGCCGGAGCTTTCAGCTTCGCTTCTCCACCTCCAAGAAGAGGAAAAAGGGTCCTGAGTCCCTCTTCCTGATAAAGCAAAGGGCCGAGGAGTCGCTGGCCCATTACGTTGACAGGTTCCAGGAAGAGGTCCTTGACATCCAAGAGGTGCCAGGGTATGCCCTCCAGATGGCATTCACAGTGGGGTTGCGTGAAGGGTTCTTCAAGATGAGCTTGACTCGGAAGGCCCCCCTTTCCTTCGAGGAGCTGATGGAAAGGGCGGCGGAGGAGATAGCTATGGAGGCAGCCAACCCGGCCTTTGTGAAGAAGTTGGCAAAGTTGACGGAGGTGGAGTCAAAGGAGCAAGGTGGCTCAAGGCACCAGGAAGGAAGGAGGAGAGAGGAGCAGAGAGATCAGGGGTTCCAGAGACAGGAGGGTCCGGAGCCAGGCTGGAGGCAGGGGGAACCTACCCATGGTCCAGGAAGAACTCTCATCCAAGAAGGGGGAAACTTTCATGGAGGCCAAGGGAGGTTCAACTCCCAGAGGCAACCCCCAAGACAGCTCCTGCCTCCACCCCAGCAAGCCTTGACAATAGGCGAAGGAGGAAGAGGTAACAGAAGAGATCGCCCAGCCCGCCGAAAGAGGGGAGAAAGGGCACTACTGTACTGTGACTTCCACCAGTTGGAGGGTCATGCCACGGCTACCTGCCCTGAGTTCCTAGAGGTAAGGGGGGCGAGAGGCCCTGTCCAGCCTCAGCCGCCGGCACAGGTTAAAGAAGTTCTACCCCAAGGAGGGGGTGATGAGAGATGCGAGGATCAGGTCAATGTGGGAACTCGAGGGAACATATGAGCGACTCACGGTGAAGTGGAGATCGATCCCGGGTCCTCTGGAGGAGCCTCGCCCCAGTGCCCAGTAGAGTCATGTACTTTTCTTATGATGTAATGAGTCAAGTCCCCGACCTACTAAGTCGAGGGGGTTATGTAACCTATCATATTTTCTCCTTTGGAGGATGTTGGATTTGGTAAGGTTATGTTGAGATGTCTAGTCCCCTTTCCAAAAGATCCTCCCCATGTCAGGCTCTCACTAGCTGGATGGGTGGAGGGCACCTCGGAAAAACCAAGTCCTTTGCTTCGATGACGATTCCGCTGTCAGGCTCTCACTAGCTAACAAGGCCGGTTGATCTCTCGTAGAAGTCAAGTCCCTTGCTCCGATGACGATTCCGCTGTCAGGCTCTCACTAGCTGACAAGGCCGGTTGATCTCTCGTGGAAGCCCAAGTCCCTTGCTCCGATGACGATTCCGCTGTCAGGCTCTCACTAGCTGACAAGGCCGGTTGATCTCTCATGGAAGCCCAAGTCCCTTGCTCCGATGACGATTCCGCTGTTAGGCTCTCACTAGCTGACAAGGCCGGTTGATCTCTCGTAGAAGCCAAGTCCTTTGCTCCGATGACGATTCCGCTGTCAGGCTCTCACTAGCTGACAAGGCCGGTTGATCTCTCGCGGAAGCCCAAGTCCTTTGCTCCGATGACGATTCCGCTGTCAGGATCTCACTAGCTGACAAGGCCGGTTGATCTCTCGTGGAAGCCCAAGTCCTTTGCTCCGATGACGATTCCGCTGTCAGGCTCTCACTAGCTGACAAGGCCGGTTGATCTCTCGTGGAAGCCCAAGTCCCTTGCTCCGATGACGATTCCGCTGTCAGGCTCTCACTAGCTGACAAGGCCGGTTGATCTCTCGTAGAAGCCAAGTCCATTGCTCCGATGACGATTCCGCTGTTAGGCTCTCACTAGCTGACAATGCCGGTTGATCTCTCGTAGAAGCCAAGTCCTTTGCTCCGATGACGATTCCGCTGCCAGGCTCTCACTAGCTGACAAGGCCGGTTGATCTCTCGTAGAAGCCAAGTCCTTTGCTCCGATGACGATTCCGCTGTCAGGCTCTCACTAGCTGACAAGGCCGGTTGATCTCTCGCGGAAGCCCAAGTCCTTTGCTCCGATGACGATTCCGCTGTCAGGATCTCACTAGCTGACAAGGCCGGTTGATCTCTCGTGGAAGCCCAAGTCCTTTGCTCCGATGACGATTCCGCTGCCAGGCTCTCACTAGCTGACAAGGCCGGTTGATCTCTCGTGGAAGCCCAAGTCCCTTGCTCCGATGACGATTCCGCTGTCAGGCTCTCACTAGCTGACAAGGTCGGTTGATCTCTCGTAGAAGCCAAGTCCTTTGCTCCGATGACGATTCCGTTGTCAGGCTCTCACTAGCTGACAAGGCCGGTTGATCTCTCGCGGAAGCCCAAGTCCTTTGCTCCGATGACGATTCCGATGTCAGGATCTCACTAGCTGACAGGGCCGGTTGATCTCTCGTGGAAGCCCAAGTCCTTTGCTCCGATGACGATTCCGCTGTCAGGCTCTCACTAGCTGACAAGGCCGATTGATCTCTCGTGGAAGCCCAAGTCCCTTGCTCCGATGACGATTCCGCTGTCAGGCTCTCACTAGCTGACAAGGCCGGTTGATCTCTCGTAGAAGCTAAGTGTTTTCACCCTGAGGCCGTCTCGTCACCCAGGCTCCCATTAGCTGACATGACAGGTTGACCCCTCGAGAGGCTAAGTGTTTTCACCCCGAGGCCGTCTCGTCACCCAGGCTCCCATTAGCTGGCATGACAGGTTCGGGAGGCTAAGTGCTTTCACCCCGAGGCCGTCTCGTCACCCAGGCTCCCATTAGCTGGCATGACAGGTTGACCCCTCGGGAGGCTAAGTGTTTTTCACCCCGAGCCCGTCTCGTCACCCAGGCTCCCATTAGCTGGCATGACAGGTTGACCCCCCGGGAGGCTAAGTGTTTTCACCCCGAGGCCGTCTCGTCACCCAGGCTCCCATTAGCTGGCATGACAGGTTGACCCCTCGGGAGGCTAAGTGTTTTCACCCTGAGGCCATCTCGTCACCCAGGCTCCCATTAGCTGGCATGACAGGTTGACCCCTCGGGAGGCTAAAGTGTTTTCACCCCGAGGCCGTCTCGTCACCCAGGCTCCCATTAGCTGGCATGACAGGTTGACCCCTCGGGAGGCTAAGTGTTTTTCACCCCGAGGCTGCCTCGTCACCCAGGCTCCTATTAGCTGGCATGACAGGCTAACTCAGCGAATACGTTGGGTTGGATGTTTCTTTCCGAGCTTGTGCCAACCTCGAAAAGAGCGGGGATTGTGTACAACCCCGTATTCGCAGAGTAGGGTACTTTCGGCAGGCGCAGAGCCAGTTTTAAGCTTTTAAGCTTTTTGGATATTTTGGACTCGTGGTGGCCAATTTTGGCTCTAGCTTGGAATATACTAGTAGGGGGAGGAAAAATTTGCCTCCCCCTTGCCCGTTCTTTTGAGGGTCGGGTGCGGCAAGTTGGCCGGCACCCCCCGATGAGGTGAAGTGCGAGGTGAGGGGCAGCAGGGTCGACTGGAGACCAGGGTCTCGTCCCCCTGCCCCTTAGCCCCGAGCAGAGGCGAGACCGGCTGGCCAGGCGGGCTCTCGCCCCGCGAGGCCAGCTCGCCGGGCGAGGCTGCCGGCCACGCGGGCTCTCGCCCCGCGAGGCCAGCGCGCCGGGCGAGGCCGCCGGCCAGGCGGGCTCTCGCCCCGCGAGGCCAGCGCGCCGGGCGAGGCCGCCGGCCAGGCGGGCTCTCGCCCCGCGAGGCCAGCGCGCCGGGCGAGGCCGCCGGCCAGGCGGGCTCTCGCCCTGCGAGGCCAGCGCGCCGGGCGAGGCCGCCGGCCAGGCGGGCTCTCGCCCCGCGAGGCCAGCTCGCCGGGCGAGACCGGCCGGCCAGGCCCTCGCCCGCGCGGCTAGTTCCCCCCGGGCTCGGGTGTCCAGGGAGGCGGGAGGAGTGTGGTTTGGTCTCCTCTCGCCCTTGGACCAATTTGCCCCTGGGGGGGATTTTTCCCCTTTTTACCCTCCAGTGTGGGTATTTTCTATTGGTTGGAGGTATGTTTGCCTTGGGGGCATTTTGGTCATTTTGACCCCAGGACTACTTGGAAAAACTATAAATAGACCCCCTTGGGTACCTTTGGAGAGGCATTGGCTTTTGACTTCCTTCTCCCTAGTTCTCCTCTTGGTAGAGTCGAGAGAACTCTCCAAGGTACCCAACTCTCACTGGTAAGGGAGGGGAAGTGTTCTTGTGACCTTCCGGGTGTGTGGTGGGACCTCCGCGCTAGAGCCGAGGGTCTGTTCCTAGTTTCCCAAGTCTTTGGTCCGTGACGTTCCTCCGAGTGTAGTAGGTGTGAGGTCACGCCTTCCCCAAGGGTCGAACTCCACAGAGACCAAGTTTTTTTGTTTCAACATAAGGTGCGGTGAGCATGGCTTCCTTCTCCCTAGTTCTCCTCTTGGTAGAGTCGAGAGAACTCTCCAAGGTACCCAGCTCTCACTGGTAAGGGAGGGGAAGTGTTCTTGTGACCTTCCGGGTGTGTGGTGGGACCTCCGCGCTAGAGCCGAGGGTCTGTTCCTAGTTTCCCAAGTCTTTGGTCCGTGACGTTCCTCCGAGTGTAGTAGGTGTGAGGTCACCCCTTCCCCAAGGGTCGAACTCCACAGAGACCAAGTTTTTTGGTTTCAACACACGCAATATTTTATTTGTTTTGAAAACTGATTAAAGATTGAGCTCTGATGTCTCTAAATAGATAAGTTGCAATAAGAAACAATTCTTTTTTATGACCAAATTATGATACTTTTACGTGTACAAATTTTGGTATAAACATAGTTCATAATTTTGGAATCGACATATTATTTGTCAAAATCAGAGTTTGTGAGAAAAATTGCATTTTTCGGTGCAACTGATGAAAATTTTGAGAAATTGAGCTCGCCAATAGACTCGAAATATCGAAATCTATTAAAATATATATTTTATTTGTCAAAATCGGGGCACGTATGAAAAATGGACATTTTGGGCAATACCCACTCAAAATTTAGTAAAATGGAGGTTATAATCGGGTCTGGAACGTCAAAAACCTTACGAGGAGTATTTTTAAAAAATTTCGGGACCCAAAAAGGGACTCAGATTGACCAAATTAAGGAGAGGACGTCACGTGGCGCCTCATGGCCAGTGGCGGATCCAGAAAATTAATAATGGGGGTGCACAAATTGATAATGAGGCACACAATTTTTT
Source organism: Platanthera zijinensis (assembly GCA_039513925.1). NCBI lineage: Eukaryota > Viridiplantae > Streptophyta > Magnoliopsida > Asparagales > Orchidaceae > Platanthera > Platanthera zijinensis. The sequence goes on from CM077080.1 coordinate 12,985,037, forward strand.
TTTGAATGCGTCAATGAGTTCTAAAACTTTTAATATGGGAGGTGAGACATCAACTTCCTTCAAAAAAAAATTTGAACGTTTCAATCTTATCAGAGCTATTTCTCCCTCATCTGACCACCATTTTTGACATATAAATAGTCAAAATTCATTGCCTCAACGAGAGGAATCCAAATACACTAACCATTTTGAAAAATAATGGGGGTGTCAGTGTCTCTCGGGCCCCCCTCTGAATCCGCCCCTGCTCATGGCAGTTGTCTGCGCCACATGGCGCCATGCGCTGGCCTCAAATTGTAATTGTTGATACTATTTATATTCTCACATTTCAAATTATTAAAAAGTTAATATTATATATACTGCAACAAAACTCAGGTCAGCATCACACAATATTTTATTTGTTTTGAAAAGCGATTAAAGATTGAGCTCTGATGTCTCTAAATAGATAAGTTGCAATAAGAAACAATTTTTTTTTATGACCAAATTATGATATCTTTACGTGTACAAATTTTGGTATAAACATAGTTCATAATTTTTTTTTGCCTTTTGATAGCCCTGTATAGGGGTATGTTGTTTTGTGGGTTCTTGTTGGAGTCGGTCGCATAGAGGAGTTCCTTGGCTATTGTTTTACTGCCTATTCAGGGCTTGACCCATAGGGCTGGTTTGTGCGCTTGGTGTGGTTGTTCTTCCCTGCTATTGACCTATTGTTGGTCTGAATCCTGTACTAGATGTATTATTCTGGTAATATTCTAGTAAGATTTGCATTACTTTTCCATTGCATATTTTGTCCATATCATACTTCCCTTTTTTCGGGTGGTGATCGGGCGGCGCTCAGCTCGACAAAAGGTGAAGATCCATAAATTAAGATTAATGTTATAAACATTAAACAGTCTAATTTAAGATAAACTGTCTAATTTAATTAAAATTACTTTGTTTTTTTACTAGTGTCCACGAAAACACGCTTGCCCTAGGTTTCGTCATCTCTTTCTCGCGGACTCCGCAGGAAATCGGCTTTGATTCCTCCGGTGCTCAAGACCGCAGTCCTCGTCCTACTCCCCCTCTCAAGCGTACTTTTCGGCGACCTCATCATCCCGACGAAGCTCGCCGGTCGCGCAATATCGTCGCGACTGCCGGTTCTTCCGCCGAAACCTCTCCTTTGTCGAGAGCCTTACTAGCGAAATCCTGCAGGGAGACCGACTTCGTTATCTAGTCTTCTCCGTTCGGTGGAGATTTCCTCGAAATCTCCAAGCTTGGAGAAATCCAGCAGGGTTATTGATGTGATCCTGTCGCCGGCACTCTAGTGTCGTCTCGTTTTATTTACTTATTTACTATCGCAGATATGCTGTTTTGTGTTGTCGTTTATTTATTTACCGTCGTGGACATGTATGTTTTAAATTTCTTGTACTGTGGCCCGACACGTGAGACTGACAACCTCGCGTGACCCTGAGTGGATTGGTCCGGTTTGGAATGGGCGGGCGGGTCGTCGTCTCTATTCGTATTTTTTTTGAACACCCTTGCTGAAAATTGCAAGATCATAATAATTTTCATTTTTATTAGGGGGGGGGGGCTTATATATAGCCACATGTGTGGATGCCATGGGCAGCGTAGAGAAATACCGAGATTGAGTTTTCACTCTCTCGGTGAAATCCTTCCGCAAAGCTCTCGGTGAAATCCCGCTATAAAGCTCCGTCCAGCTCTCGTCAACTCCGCGCCACGCTTCGCCGCATCCGGTCCTCCTCAACAGCTCCGTCCTCTGCCCGCTTCCCTACCTCGCTTTTCTCCGACCTCAGCTTCACCGTTGAACCCCGCATCCTCCTACCCCGCAACCCTGCTTCAATCCCGTGACATTTCCTCCACCGCCATCCCCTCTTAATCTGGTCGCCTACCTCACCTCCAGCAAAGTTTCCAGCCACCCGAGAGCCCCGTCCACCCTCTCCATTGCAGCTCACCGCCGGAACACCCCTCTCCTCTTCTACCGTCCTCCATCTACCCCATCACAACCTCCTCCTCCCACTTCTACGTCTACCTATTGTGACCGCGTCGTGGAGAATCAAAATCTATTGCGGGAGCCCCTCGGTGAGATCTCTCCTCCCCTTGATCTTCTGTGTTAGCGTTTATTATGAATTATTTCATCAAGGTTGTTTCATCCCCGTGTAGCACGCGCTCGCCCTAACCATTCCTCGCTGTTTGTTCACCATTTTGTGTTAGAAAGGCTCATTGTTGGAATGTTTAGTTTTGTGCCCAGCTAATTTCATTTAGACTTAGGAATTTCGAAGTATAATTTGCATCAATTTGGTGTTGCTGCTGGGATATTTCACTTTTATTGTGAGATAGCCGAGCGATTTACACTTCCTAATTTCTAAGTTTACGGGTTTTTCAAGTTTGTCCATGGAATCACGAGTGGAGCACCTAGAGGGAAATTTGGGAGATATGAGTAAGCGTATGGAAGAAATTATGACGGCTATCACGACACTTTCGCTATCAGTGAGAGACACAAATCAAGTCATGTTAGGATTGCCCACGTCAGTTAACAACCTGGAGGCTCGTTACCACTTAGGGGGGTCCTCCTGCACAACACCCTACTCCTCCAGTAGGACCTCTGACACCTCCCACACTAGAACCCCAACCAGTTCATCACGAACACGGGCATCCACCTAGGTGGGATGCAGGTATCAAATTGGATGTTGGGGATTTTGAGGGCACACTCGAGCTTGAGGTGTGTCTTGATTGGTGCGAGTGACTTGAGTGATTCCTCAGTTGGAAGCGCACCCCTGCCCACCAACAGGTGGAGTATGCCACCATGAAACTGAAAGGCCCCGCACTCACATGGTGGGGGCAAGTCGAGCAGATGCGTTACACTATGGGGCAACCACCTGTCACCACATGGGTTGAGTTCAAAGCTCAACACAAGAGGAGGTATATCCTAGCTGATTTCATGCAAACCTTATATCGAAGGTATCACAACCTTCGACAGGATAAGCAAACCATCAATGAGCACACGAACGAGTTCCTGGTCCTCCAATCACATTTAGATCTGAAGGAGGAAGATCATATGGCCATGGCCCGCTATCTGAATGGGCTGCGATACGCGATACGTAATACGAGACCAGCTAGAGCTGCATAATTTCCGGGACTTGGGGGAGATCTCCAGTCGAGCCCGCCGAGTGGAGTCTCTCCAGAAGAGGACATCTGGGCCGAAGTTGAATGATATGACTCATTACTCTTCCTCTTCAACATCGAACACCAGGGCGACTATGTCACCCACCCTTGGTCTACCATCTAATGTCAGACCCGCGTTACCAACTCCTACCCCTGCGGACCACTCCTTGAATTCCGTAAAAGGGAAGGAGGTTGTCACCTTGGTCTACCATCTAGTGTTCGAGATGTCAGTTTACCGCGGTTGTTGAGGTTGACGATGGACGAGATTCAGAGTATGGGATCTGGGAGAGCGACTTAGTCAGAGAGACAGGGGATCCCCTTGAGGGAGAGTGTGCGGTAGAGGGCGAGCAGCCATATCGGTTGATTTGTGTTCTACATCATAGCCTGCTTACTCGGAGAGCTACCACTGATGACGCTTGGGTGAGTCATAATATCTTTCGCACCACCGTTCGCATCCAAGAGCACTACTGTTTTATTATCGTTGACAGCGGGATCATGGAGAATTTCGTCTCCCAACGCATGGTAGAGAAGTTAAGCCTTCAAATTCAAAAACTGGGGCACCCCTATAAGTTATCCTGGGTGACAAGTGGCACCATGATGGTCATATCACATTGATGTCTTGTGGTGTTCACCATTGGGCCTTCCTATTCTGACTCGGTGTGGTGCGATGTTGCACCCCTCGATGTGTGTCATATTCTCTTGGGGCGTCCGTGGCAATATGACCGAAGCACTATCCATGACGGGCGAAGGAACTCTTATTCCTTCGACCATCGCGGTCGTAAGACGGTTCTTCAGCAAGAACGGTCTTGTTCCACAGCGACTCACCCCCCCGGTGGCTGCCCCAACCGGGGCCCTATCTCCACAACCACGCTCACCACCATGGCATATTCGTCCATCCACATGCTTTCGACAGAGCGACAGTTTTGTCACGAGATGCGAGAGAGTACCGCCACCTATGTATTAGTCGACCTGGAGTCCCCTACTATCTCTGTGGAGATTCCTGCGACCGTTCTACCTCTGATCACTGAGTTTGGCGACCTCACCCCGGACGAGTTGCCCGACCAGCTTCCACCGCTGAGGGACATCCAACACTGCATCGATTTAGTCCCAGGTGCAAGCCTGCCCCACCTATTACATTACCGTATGACCCGAGAGAGGACGAGGAGCTCAGGAGACAGTATCCGAGCTTCTCCAGAAGGGACATGTGAGGGAAATCCTTAGTCCCTGTGATGTTCCTGCCCTTCTTGTTCCCAAGAAGGACGAAACTTGACGTATGTGTGTTGGCAGCCGTGCTATCAACAAAATTAAAGTCAATTACCGATTCCCGATTCCCCGGTTAGACAACATGCTCGACATGCTGAGTGGGGCGAATATTTTTTCGAAGATTGATCTTCGGAGTGGCTACTATCAGATTCAGATCCGACCCGAAGATGAAGGGAAGACGACTTTCAAAATAAGGGAGGGATTGTATGAGTGGTTGATCATTCCTTTTGGTTTGTCCAACACTCCCAACACCTTTATGAGATTGATGACCCAAGTCATTAGGCCCCTGATGGGGACTTGCGTAGTTGTCTACTTTGACGACATCATTATCTACAGCTTTGACCCTGATCAACACCTTAGACATCTTCGACAGGTCCTGCAGATCTTGAGGGAACACCGCATGATCATCAACTTAAAAAAATGCACCTTTCTCACTAGTAGCCTCACCTTTTTGGGCTACATCGTCTCTTCTGAGGGCATCAAGGTGGACCAGGAAAAGATCCACGCAATAGAGTCCTGGCCCACCCCCAGGAACTTCACCGAGGCACGTGAATTTCAAGGTCTAGCTTCGTTCTATCGTCATTTTATTCGCAACTTTAGCACCCACATCACACCCATCACTGATTGCCTCCGAAAGGGGCAATTCGCGTGGACGGCCGAGGCGAAGCAGGCATTCCTCCTTATGAAGAAAAAATCTCTAGTGCTCCTGTTCTGGCCCTGCCTGATTTTGAAAAAGTTTTCGAAGTAGATTGCGATGTTTCACATGTAAGTATCAGGGTCGTATTGAGCCAGGAGGGCCGACCTGTAGCATTTTATTGTGAGAAGCTGAATGATGCAAAAACGAGATATTCGACCTACGATCTCGAGTTTTTCGCCATCGTACAGGCCCTCCATCATTGGCGACATTACTTGATACAACACGAGTTCGTGCTGAATACGGATCATGAGGCGTTGCGTTATCTGAACTCCCAGAAGGAGGTTTGACGCCACGCCAAATGGGCCGCTTTTCTGCAGGAGTACACCTTTCACATCCGACATAAGCCAGGAGTCACCAATAGAGTCACTGATGCCCTCAGTCGACGAGCGCATCTTTTAGGATCACTACACCCTCGTTTGACTGACTTGGGCTCTCAGAAGGAGCTGTATGCCACTGATCCCAATTTTAGTGCTGTGTGGGCGAAGTGTCAGCCGCATGGGGCAGACCCGACGAGACATTTCTATGTAAGCAAGGGGTACCTATTTAGAGTCACCAGATTATGCATCTGCCAGGGTCCATTATGCGAGGCCTTGCTCGCTAAGTTGCACTCGTCCGGGCTAGGTGGACATGTCGGACAAGCCAAGATGCTAGATCTAGCGACCTCGTGTTATTATTGGCCTCACATGAGGCAGGATGTTATCAGCCACGTTCGTACCTGACACACGTGCCAGTTGTTCAAGGGATAGTCCCAGAACGCTGGGTTGTACACGCCACTACCTATTACTGAGCGGCCATGGGACAAGGTCTCCATGGACTTTGCTAGCGGTTTCCCTACTGCGGCATGATGAATTGACTTTGTGTTCGTAGTTGTTGATATATTCTCTAAAATGGCTCACTTTATACCTTACCGGAAAACCTCCGATGCCGCACACGTAGCCCATCTTTTCTTTCGAGAGGTGGTTCGACTCCATGGGGTTCCATGCACTTTCACTTCCGATAGGGACACTCGATTCATAAACTATTTTTGGAAAACTTTATGGCGAAAACTGGGCACGAAATTAAATTTTAGTAGCGTGTACCACCCCCAGACTGATGGACAAACTGAAGTGGTCAACCGAAGTTTGTGTAATTTATTTAGGTGTCTAGCCGGAGAGCACCCCAAGCAGTGGGACTTAGCGTTAGCTCAATCCGAATTTGCATACAACAGTACCATAAATCGCTCCACCGAAAAGTCTCCTTTCGAGATTGTTTATGGCTTTCCTATTCCCCATTACCTTGATCGCCATTCTTTACCTTCCTACGAGCGCATTTCTTTTGATGCTACTACTTAGGTTGAAAGCTTAAAATCTTTGCATGAATTTATTCATAATAAGCTGCAGGTGACATCTGAAAAATACAAGGTTAGCGTCGATAGCCATTGGCGTGATTTGTCTTTTTCGGAAGGAGATTGGGTGCTGGTACACTTTAGAAAAGAAAGATTTCTCAATGGGACTTACCACAAGCTTCGACAACGTCGTTTCGGTCCTTTTCAGTTAAGGAAGCGGTTGAGAGAGAATGCCTACCTTGTTGATCTGCCCTTGGAATTCGGTACATCACCGATCTTCAATGTGGCAGACCTGTGCCCATTCCATGGTTCCCCACCTACCGCGCCTGTGCCACCACCTACCTTGGAGCCCGGGGCGACCGCGGGATTTTAGCCGGACTTCACGCCTACCACGAAGGAGATTGATCAGATGCTTGATGTTCAGGAGTTCCAGACTCGTGCAGGTGGTTACCAGCGTTGGTTACTTGGCGGGGAAGGGACATTTTGGACAACAGTTGGATCAGTGCCAGAGAGCTCCAACGTCGAAGTCCAGATCTCTCCGTTGCTGCCATCAGCTCAGTCTCGCCGGAGTTGAGTTCTCTCAACCCCGAAGGAACTTATGTGATCCTGTCGCCGACACTCTAGTACCGTCTCATTTTATTTGCTTATTTACTATCGCAGATATGCTGTTTTGTGTTGTCGTTTATTTATTTACTGTCATGGACATGTATATTTTAAATTTCTTGTATTATGGCCCGGCACGTGAGACTAACCACCTCGCGTGACCCTAAGTGAATTGGTCCGATTTGAAATGGGCGGGCGGGTCGTCGTCGCTATTTGTTTTTTTTTTGAACACCCCTGAAAATTGCAAGATCATAATAATTTTCATTTTTATTAAAAAGGGGAAGGGGCTTATATTAGTTATATATAGCCAAGAAATAGTTTTCACTCTCTCGGTGAAATCCCGCCGCAAAGATCTCGGTGAAATCCCGCCGCAAAGCTCCGTCCAGCTCTCGTCGACTCCGCGCCGCGCTTCGCCGCTGCCGGTACTCCTCAACAGGTCCGTCCTCCGCCCGCTTCCCTACCTCGCTTTTCTCCGATCCCAGCTTCGCCGCTGAACCCCGCATCCGCCTACCCCGCAACCCTGCTTCAATCCCGCGACGTTTCCTCCACCGCCATCCCCTCTTAATCCGGCCGCCTACCTCACCTCCAGCAAAGTCTCCAGCCACCCGAGAGCCTCGTCCACCCTCTCCACTGCAGCTCACCGCCGGAACACCCCTCTCCTCTTCTACCGTCCTCCAGCTACCCCGTCGCAACCTCCTCCTCCCACTTCTCTGTATACCTACTGTGACGGCGCAGTGGAGAATCGGAAGCTACTGCGGGAGCCCCTCGGTGAGATCTCTCCTTTCCCCTCCCCTCAATCTTCTGTGTTAGCGTTTATTATGAATTATTTCAGCAAGGTTGTTTCATCCCCGTGTAGCACGCGCTCGCCCTAACCATTCCTCGCCGTTTGTTCACCATTTTGTGTTAGAAAGGCTCATTGTTGGAATGTTTAGTTTTGTGCCCAGCTAATTTCATTTGACTTAGGAATTTCGAAGTATAATTTGCATCAGTTATCTCCAGGTATTACTGAAATTTCTCGGTTATTCCGAAATTTACTGAAAAGTTAGTTGTTTTGCTACTCGAAATCTCTAGTACATGATTTTATGAAGGTGAATTGGTCTAAAAATGAATTGGTTCCCCTTTCTAAACAGAACATGTTCTCCATTCCGTTCATTTGGATAGTCTGAAGCTCATTTCATACTCCAGCGTACTATGCCATTTTTTTGTTGATTATTGTAATTTTATTATGAAAAACAATGGACTTTATTTGAACACTATTTTGCTATTATTCAACTTTTTTGCATTACGTTTTTTTAAAATAATCGAGGTGACAATAAAAATTGGACTACAAATAACAATGAATTTCAAATTAGCAAAACTGTTGGGGTTCATCCGACGGTCTCTGAAATGCCAATACCATCCAACGGTAATGATCGGGACAGCCACCAGGACGTATTGAAAGCCACAATTCATCAAGGAAAATCCAATGGGGATCACGATGGAAACATCAGCGAGAATCCAAAGGCCCGTATTTCATCATTGACATTCGGAATCACTACCGCATGCCCGTTCAACGGCCCTGATCAATCCAGCAAAGCCCTTTTAATATCTCCCTAATTCCTGAAAGATATCTGTAACGGTCCTCTAGACTCCGTTTCTTTTTTTAGTATTTCTGCCTGTATGTGTAACAGTCATACGAGGACCGGGATTATAAATGCCCATCCGTTGTACTGTTTGATAATCAAGTAATGAAGTTTAGTTCCTAAGTTCTTCTCATCTCCTCCCCCGATCTTCTCTCTTTCCCCCCTCCGGCCACCTTGGCCCTCCTCCGGTGACGCAACCCCACTCCCTTTCCGCGGGATCATTATATTTTGGTGCTCTTGTTGAGAGAAACTTGCGATTTCGCCGGGAACACCATGGGAGAAGGATTGAGGTCGATAGCAGAGTTCAAAACTGCCCTCTAAGCCGAACAAGCGAATAGGACCAACCAAATGGAGGAGATCCATCAAAGAATGATGACGGAACTCTCTAAACAAACAGAACTAATCCGACAACAGTTCATCACCGAGTTGCAGACCAAGGAGAACTTACTAGCACGACAAATACTGGAGACCAAGGAGCACTCGTCCGATCAGATTGCGGATTAGATATCAGCCTTGAGGAAGGACATAATGTTACAATTCGAGAGCCTACTCAAAAGAGCCGTCCAGCCCGAACAAAGGCCCATCATCATAGAAGAGGCAATGAGCAACCAACAACGACAGCTAGATGCATGGCCAACTCAGTCAGCACACGGGATCCTCGGGCCCAACCCAATTCACAAAAAAAATCAGGTCGTTTCTAACCTCCCCGGTAATTTAGAAATATCATGCCCACGCTTTTCTGAAGGAGATCCCACCGACTGGTTATATGAATTAAAACAATATTTCGAATATAATGACATTAGAACGCAATACTACTTATTAATTGCTTCGTTCCACCTAGACAAACCAGCGTCCAAATTTTACCAGGCCACCCTCAAGGATCACCCAACCTTAACCTTTCAGATGTTCGTTGATGCTATTCAAAAGAGGTTCGGGCTTTTGCTTTATGTAAAATCCGTCGGCCTGTTGACCAAACTACAACAGACCACCTCAGTACTAACATATAAACGAGAATTCGAGGAACTAATAACCAAAGTACCCGGACTCGCTCCCGAGTTCATAGCCGATATGTTCGTATCCGGTCTTAAGGAGAGCATTAGGGGACCCGTAATGGTAGCCCGACCCACCGAAATTCACGACGCCTTTTCCCTAGCAAGGATGCATGAGGACCAACAAAACCTGAACTATAGGAGCCGACACACCTTCAACCCCACAAATTCTTATGGGGGAAACAAAACCTCAACCCACACTGTCAACACGGCCAAACCAAGATTACCTCCTATTAAACGACTCTCCCCCGCAGAGCTCCAAGCAAGGAGGGAGAAGGGACTATGTTATAATTGTGATGAACGTTACCATGCATAACACAAATGTAAAGGACGAGTCCTTCTGTACTTAGGAGGAACCGAGGAATCGGAGGATGAGTTAGAGGAACTCCCAAACGACATAGGAGAGGAAGGAGACCCCACGACCCCGATTTGCCTCCACCCTCTAACAGGGGCCATGCCCGATCATGGGTTGAGAATGACAGATCAAATCAATAACCAACCCTTATAACTATTTATCGACGAAGGGAGCACACATAGTTTTATTTCCTTTAGGATGGCCAAATATCTTAAGCTATCCATACTCAAAATTAACGAGTTCCCAGTATTCATGGGGAACGGTTCGACTGAGACATGCAAAGGCAAATGCAAGGATATTCAGTTGCTCATTCAAGCCAATTCCTACAAGGTTCACTTATATGTCCTCGACATTGAAGGTACTGATCTCATACTTGGTCAGAGGTGGCTCAGGACGCTAGGTCCTGTGACCACGGATTATGAGAGGCTCACCCTGACCTATGTAGGCACTCGAGGACAAGTGACACTCATGGGACACCGTAACGGAACCCAGGATGGCCAAATATCATCATCGCAGCTTCTCCGAATGGTGGCTCTCAAACCCTCAGCGATGTGTCTTCTGCTCACCAAAAAAACTCCACCAACCAATACTCAAACACTAACCGCCTTGAAGACCACGATGCCACCACCCTTTTATAAGATACTAAAAACATTTGCACCCCTATTTGAGGAACCATGGGTCCTCCCTCCCGCGAGAGAAATTGATCATAAAATCAACCTCCTCCCAAGCTCCACGACCCCCAACCTAAGGCCCTTCCGGTACCCCTACCACCAGAAAAACGAAATTGAAACAATGGTGAGTGAAATGCTCAGCAAAGGCCAGATACGGCCCTCTTCCTCAGCATTTTGCTCCCCAGTCATATTAGTTAAAAAGAAAGACGGAACCTGGTGATTCTGCATCGACTATAGAGCCCTAAATAAAATAACAATGAAAGACAAATTCTCAATACCCACCATCGATGAGCTTTTAGACGAGTTAAACTCCGCTCGATTCTTCTCAAAAATCGACCTAAGATTTGGCTACCACCAAATCAACGTGGCCGAGGAAGATATCAACAAAACAACCTTTAGAACCAACCACGAGCATTACGAATTTATCGTAATGCCTTTTGGATTAACTAATGCCCCGTCAACTTTCCAGGCGTTAATGAACTCGATTTTCCAGCCCTACCTACGAAAGTTTATCGTAATTTTCTTCGACGACATACTAATATTCAGCCCAACCGAGACCGAACACCTTGAACACTTAAGAAAAACCTTTAAGATTTTGGAGGAAAATAATTTGTATATCAAGCTATCAAAATGCTACTTCGCATCCCCGGAAATAGAATTCCTGGGCATACAATTAGGGAAGGGCAGGTCCTCACGACTAAAGTCAACATTGAGAGCATCGAGGGCTTCCCGGAACCAAAGAGCCAAAAAGACGTAAGTGCATTCTTAGGCCTCACAGGTTATTATCACAAATTTATTCAAGATTACGCAAAAATCGCTTTTCCCCTTACAGTACTCAAACGAAATGCCTTTTCGTGGAATGTTAGGGCCTGATAAGCTTTCGAAAAACTTAAAATTAAATTAACTACTTATCCAATATTAGCTCTGCCTAATTTCCAGTAACCCTTCATCTTAGAAACCGACGCCTCAGGAACCGACATAGGAGCAGTTCTGAAACAAGCCAATAGAACTATAGCATATTTCAGAAAAAATTTATCCCCAGCCATGCAGAATAAATCCACCTACACCCGAGAGATGTTTGTCGTAATCGCAGCGGTCAGCAAATGGTGCCAGTATCTATTGGGACATCAGTTTACCATATTAACTGATCACCAAAGCTTGCACCACTTGTTGACGCAACAAATTCAAACTCCCGAGCAACAAACCTTTCTTTCCAAACTACTAGGCTACGATTTCATTATTAAGTATAAAGCAGGAAAAAAAATCAAGCAGCAGACTCACTATCCAGGATGCCTGAGGCCACAGATGACCCGACCCTAGGAAGCCTCAACATACTCACAACACCCATCTCCCCCCTTTTAGAAGGGCTGGAGCTAGATTATGAGCACGATGAGCCAACCCAGAAGATAAAAAGGGACCCCCACGCATTCCCAAATTGGAAACGACAAGGAAATTACATCATGCATCACAACAAAATTTACATTCCAGAGAGCTCCAACATAAAGAAAAAAATACTAGTAGAAGCTCACTCCAGTTTGATAGGGGGTCACTCGGGGATCCGAGCCACCCTACACAGAATTCAAACCCAATTTTTTGGCATAACATGAAAAGAGAAGTCACAACCTTCATAAACAAATGCGATATATGCCAAAAAGCTAAGTCTACCAACCACGCCCCTTACGGGTTGTTGCAGCCCCTACCGACTCCTAGCCGGCTTTGGGCAGATATCACGATCGATTTTATTACCCAACTCCCTAGCTCTAATGGATATACTATCATATTCGTGGTGGTAGATAGGTTCTCAAAAGTAACCCACTTTGCCCCCTTAAAACAACCCATTTCAGGGCCCAGCGTGGCTAAGGAATTCTGGGGATGTGTGGTCAAGCTACATGGACTCCCTGAGTCCATAATCTCAGATCGAGACACAATCTTCCTAAGCGACTTCTGGGTAGAGTTGTTTAAACCACAAGGGACCTAGCTTAAGTATAGCTCGTCCTACCACCCACAGACAGATGGTCTGACAGAGAGAATTAATCGATGCCTGGAGCAGTACCTCAGAATTTTTTCCCACGAACACCCCAAAAAATGGTTTGATTTCTTAAATTCCGCAGAATTTCATTGTAACACATCTTTTATTCATCGACCAACATGACCCCCTTCGAGGTCATGTATGGTCGACCACCTTCTGGGTTACTCCCATACTCTACAGGGGCCACCAGCAACGAGGCTGTGGAAGAGACGCTACAGACCAGGGATGAACTGCTACATTTCCTCAAACAAAACCTGGCCAAAGCACAATATCAAATGAAGGAGCAAAGCTGATAAGAAGAGAAGGGATCTCAAACTAGAAAAAAGAGATTGGGTCCTGCTCAAACTCCATCTCTACCGGCAACTGACTATGACGCGACCGAGGGGGAGAAAATTGAGCTTAAAATACTATGGCCCCTTCCAGGTTGCGGAGGTCATTGGAGCAGCAGCTTACCGACTGCTCCTTCCGCCGGAATCCAGGATACATCCGGTTTTCCATGCATCTATGATCAAGCCGTATGACGGCAACCCCGAGATCCAGAGCGTCGATCTACCAACTCTCACCTGGAAGAACAGCCCACTCCATCCACCCTTGGCAGTCGTCAGCACACGCAACATCATTCGACAGGGCAAGAACATACCCCAGGCGCTAATACAGTGGTCAGGACTTCCCCCCGCAGATAGCACTTGGGAAGATACTGCGACTCTAGAAGGGATCCTACAAACAACATCACAACAATGAGGTAACGGAAAGGCACCAGTTACAGAACCAATGTGGACTAGAAAGCAAAGAAGAAACCCTAGGAAGCAACTGCAGAGTCCTGATCTAATGGAACTTACGAACCCAGAGACATGGGGAAGAAAGCAAAAACGCACGGAGAGTTCGAGGACAAACCCCAACACAACATTCATCAACACAGAGCAACAACAAGGAAGAAGCTTACCCTGTAACCCCCGATCCATGGCGCGAACAACGAGTTGCAGCAATTCCCCTCAAATAGACTCCCCAACCCACATAAGCCGGGCTGCCCTCTCCGAAGTTCCCACCAGGACCCTAAAAGGCACAACAAAAATCCCTAACCAACCCCCGGAGACTCCAACCACCGCCCTGCTAGAAATGCTCGGCTCCCAGGGAAGTGAAGAAGATGACGCTGAGGACAACGTCTTAAAGAAGAAGGCCAGTGTTGGGTTCATCCGACGGTCTCTGAAATGCTAATACCATCCAACGGTAAAGATCGGGACAACCACCAGGACGGATTCAAAGCCACAATTCATCAAGGAAGATCCAATAGGGATCACGATGGCAGCATCAGCGAGAATCCAAAGGCCCGTATTTCATCATTGACCGTCATTCGGAATCACTACCGCACGCCTGTTCAACGGCCCTGATCAATCCAGCAAAGCCCTTTTATTATCTCCTTAATTCTTGAAAGATCTCTGTAACGGTTCTTTGGACCCCGTTTCTTTTTTAGTATTTCTGCCTGCATGTGTAACGGTCATATGAGGACCGGGGTTATAAATGCCCATCTGTTGTACCGTTTGATAATCAAGTATGAAGTTTAATTCCTAAGTTCTTCTCATCTCCTCCCCCGATCTTCTCTCTTTCCCCCATCCGTTGCACTCCCGTTCCGCGGGATTGTTACAAAAACATGGACTGCTTATAACATCAATCTAAATTAAACGCACCGAAATTGCAAAGTAATATATAAACTTTGTAATCTACGACATTGTGTTTATTTGTAATTTCCTCTTGATGGTGATTTATTTGCCTTTGTGGACTTTGTTTCATAAAAGATTAGATTTAATTTAGCGACTCTCTGTATCTTTTTGTGTTTGTATAAGTGGATTTAACTTACATGGGTTTACCTTTGATTATAATTGTGTTTAATACAATAACAACACTCAAGCCTTTATCTCACCAAAGTGGGGTCGGCTATATGGATCCTTTTTTGCCATTGCGCCCTATCTTTAGATTATAATTGTGTTTAATAAATTATAAAATTTAATTATGCATAGTGGTTATGGTGTTAAATATTTTGGGTGGTTACGCGGGGATGGCATTTTGCAATGCTCCAATGACCTGAAGGTTATTGGCCACCATTTATTTTAGCAATCATTGTTGTGCTTTCAGTACTAATTTCTTGTTTTCTTGTATAGACAGTTCTACCGCTTCCCGTCTCCCACACAATTCCTCTGTCTGATATGGGCGAAGCCATTGATGCCAGCATAGATGATGTAAAGTCAGAAGATCAAGTGAAAGATTTGGATGTAAGGAGAAATAAAAGATCACAAAAATATCTAATTTCGGTGGAGAAACGTGGTATATGCTACCTCAGCCGTGTTCCTCCCCACATGGATCCGGGAAGCCTCCGTCAAATCCTCTCTAAATATGGAGAAGTACAAAGGATATATCTCATCCCTGAAGGTGCTATATTTTTTCAGTTTTGTTTAGCTGTTTTTAAAGCAAAATCAATACTCTCAATTGAAAATATTGATTTTGGTGATTTCCCTTCTTTCGTCTTTTCAGATAAGTTTTCTGTCAAATTATCAATGCTTGATTAAGAGATCCATAATTATCATGCTACTCATTAAGATAATTTTCCTTTCTTTTTATACTTGATTTGTACCCATAGAAATTGAAGGTGGCTGGATTGGACCAAACAGAGCATGAACGCGACTGACTCGGAGTGATGATTTTAATGTGCCCTGAAATGTGCAATTCCATGTTTGTTTGACTCTTCAAATGATTGGCTGAAGGTAGGTGTATGGTTCCTTACCCGAACTAGACCGGCCCGGGCCGGTGACGCTCAACCTTCCGACAAATTTGACTGGGTCTGCTTGGGGAGAAAAGTTGTCTAACCATCTAAGTTGGCAATCTAGGGAACAAGAATGAGGCATTTTTATTTGTCCACAATATATTAAAAATGCGGAATTTCTTATGCTACCCCTCAAAAATCTTTAAAAGTGAGTTTAATCATTTAGGGGGATTGAGTTCTGGAGCAAAGGATCTGAGTTTTCTGCACGGAAAGCTTTCTGGAGCAAAATTGTAGAGCTTTCTGTGCGGCTGTTTGGAGTAGAACCCCGTAGATTTTTTCGCTACGAGCAGATCTTTCTGGAGTGGAACCCTAGAACTTTTTGCGCGATAAGCGGAGCTTATTACAGTGGATCCACATAGTTTTTTGATCGGCAAGGCAAGCTTTTTGGTGTGGAACCAACTTTCTGCTCAACGAGCGAAGCTTTATAGAGTGGAACGACAAGGCTTTCTTAGGGCTAGCGAAGCTCTCTGGAGTGGGCACATTAGTTTTTCACTCGAATATATCTAAATCGAGTTGTGGATTGTTGCCCTCGTAAAATCACCGACTTTGTATTTTGAATCTCTAATAGTAGATTTTCTCAATTGGGCTATGCCTCGTGGTTTTTTCTTTTCCGAGTTTTTCATGTAAAATTTCTGCTGTTAGCTCTCTTTGATTGTTTGCGCACGTGGCTCATGCTAGAGCTAGAGGACCCGACACCGCTGGTCTATGGGAGCGTCGAGCTACTCACAATAATTTGACACCTTCTGTGAGAACTCATCTCAGTCCTCAAAAGTTTATCAAAAGTTAGTATTCGCTCTACTCAATACTCACAGTTGACAGAAATGGTGAGAAGAAGCACCCATGCATCCGACGAGTTATTCGCGGGGAGCACGTTGACCGAGCACCTGCGAACTCGCTCGTCAGCGACACGTCACTTCTTGAGGAAGTGACTGCCACACCAACAACCTTGAAGGAGTGTGTGGCAGATGGAGGAGCGACAAGCCGAGATGCCCACTCTCTCTAGAAACTTCGGGTTCCCTCGTGCCACTGATTCAGCCCTTGGGTAGCCTAATAACCCTCCACGCACCCCCAATAACGCTCTGCTAGGAAATCCCACTCACATGGAAGACACCAATGGGGATGAGTTTTTTGATTCTTCAACCTCAATGTATCCCGCGCCGCTCGATAAAGCTCCTCGCATCATCCAACACGACTCCTTCCGACAGTAATAGGTGGTAGGCGGTAGGCGGTAGGCAGATGGATGGAATACTCACTTGCGAAGAAATATGCAACATGATTGGGGAGGAGTATCGATATAGCTGGTGGCGGATCGCCTGTCGACAACACCCCTTTCGCCACAACTATCCACTATCTATGCAAGTTTTGGCGCACTCCATTTGTACGAGTTCAAGCTGCTGAGCTTCGATTGTAGATGGGATCGACGTGTCAAACGATCCTTTTGAGCATACCAACCACTTCTACACTATTGTGTGTATCTACAATGTCTCTTACTAGCAGTTGTACAAAATGTTACCGACAACACTGAAGGGGCAACCCGACGCCTTGTTTTATTCCCCATGGGATGGGCAAATCAACAACTTCGCCGAGCTAACACATCCTTTAGGGGGATGGATGGGAAGCCCCAAAGAGGATCGGCGTTGGCCTTGCGCGATCCTCGCGAACCTACTTCGCTGGAAGAGGAGCGGAGGGGGAGGATGGAGAGGAGCAGTTGATCGACGGAATACAGGCGACGAATGAGATGGAAATCGCGAAACTGGAAGAAGCTAGGGTGTCGGCGGGTTTCGTGAGGTAGAGAAAGAGGAGAATTAGAGAGAGATATTTGATTAATGATTTTGATACCACCAAACCAAGCACACCCCAACCTTATAACAGGTTGGAGTCCAAACCAAACCCAAGGTTCCAAATTAAAATACAAATGCCGAAATTAAAGATACAATTAAGCAAATCATAAACAATAAGTCTAAGCAGTGTGCGTAGAGGTGTGGCATTTGTACGTGATCCCCCAACGTGGGTCCATAACAAAAACCCAAACAATGGGATTTTGAACTACAATGGTTACAAAACATCTGCAAAATTTAATAAATGCACATTTCAACAAATGCTCAAGTAAACATTTGAGAGTGTTAACTATTTCTAGAGCTCAAATATTTGGCAAAACAATTGACATTCCCGGCATTCCCCTCCTAAACATTTGAGAGAGTTAACTATTTCTAGAGCTCCAAGTATTTAGCAAAACAATTGATTTTCCCGGCCTTCCCCTCCTAATATTTCCTCAACACCACATTTGTTGCATGTACCAGCTGCCGCACAAAAGGGGGACACCATACAGGCATACATTGACACTTAAATGAAAATTAATTCCTAATTCTAGCTCCATCCGTGGGTTTCATTCGATACTAATCAGATCACTTCCAAGTGTTGTTTCATCAACCACAATACGCGAGGCTTTACCATACAGAGATGATCGCCATATGCCTCAAGGGCTCAAATATTGCAATAGGATTCTTTCAAGGCATATTTAGTTGTAAAGATAACAGTGAGATAAATAAATTAGGAGATCAAGTACTTGCAAAAGTTAAAGTATTGCTTCACAAAAAAAAACAATAGAAAGCTACATTCAAAATTCGTTTGAGTTTAAAAGAAATCAAACGAAAGTCAATTAATAAAATTCACATCAACTATAGATCTAGTAGAGTCTACCCCGCATGTTATAATCTAATTACCAGCCAATCTCTTCGAGTGGATTTTTATAGGTGGTCAAATGAATACATATAAATATCTACCACTTAAAATGGTATATTTCAGAGCATTAACATAAACAAAAAATGGATATACAAAACGGGGATGAATTTTAGCATATAAAGATTGCAAAAAAACATAAAGAAAACAGCATAGAAGAATAATGGAGACTTGAAACAAATTACCCCTCTGAAAATTGTTTTCCACGAAGCCCACCAACTTTCTTCCGATGTACTTGTACGGTAGGATCTATCATACAGAATATATATATCAGCATCATGTGATATATTGACACGGGACGAATCTACAAGTGGAGGATGTGCAATGCCCTGAGCCTAAATGCAATGCAAGCAACAACGATGAATGGAATGGAGACACCGACAACCCTAAAGATGTGAGGGAAATGCAAGCACATACAATCCAATGAACAGGATACCTACGACATAAACCCAACTCAAATGTAAATGAAATGCAACAATCCACTCATGCAATTAATTCCGACGAGTAATTAATTAATAAAACTTTAAAATACGCATTAGGACAACCATAATTGACTACAATTAATTAAATTTAGGCGGCGAGTAATAATTGCATATAATTGAGAGTACTACGACAATGAGCATCAAGATAATAAGACATACGAGTTCATTAAAAAGAAACTAAGCAAATAAATTGAGCAAAAAATTACCTAGCAATAAATACTAGTGTCTGTACAATGTAAAGAAAAATGAAACTAAAATGCAAACTCACCGAATAGTCAACGTCGTTGATGGAAGAAGATATGATGCCCGAGGAAAGGTGTAGTGGATGTTAGAGAAGCACGAGGATATGGAATGACTGTATGGAGGTGTGGTAGATGGTTGAAGGGGTTGGGAGGGCGCGGAATGGGAGGAGAAGGCTCTGTTGTAGGTGGGGCGGTTGTAGAGGGTGTGAGGAGGGGGCAAGGTGGCAGAGCATGGCTGAGAGGACTTCGGCAGCAGTTGTTGAGCGTGCGGGATGGAGATACGGTGGAAGCGGTAGATGGTTGTGGGAGGGATGGTAGCAGCTGTAGAAGGTGTGGTGAGGATGTGGGGCGGCTGTGGAGGGACTGGAAAGGGGCTAGAGGAGGGGAATAGTGAAATTCGGCGGATGGATGGGAGGAGAGAAGAGAATCTAGCATCTGGAGGGGAAGAGGGAAGGGAATCTGGCTGATGGAGGGGGGTATCCAGTTGTTGGAGAGGAGGGAATTCGGCGGCTGGGAAGGGTTCCCGTGGACGGGAAGGCGGCAGAAGGCGTTGACGAGGACTAGGAAGATGGCAGGAGGCTCGGAACTGCATGAGAACGGTAGGGGAAGGCTCGTCGGAGGTATGCAGGCAGTGGGAAGTAGAGGACGAGGTCATCGACACCCCTTGAGGCGGGAACCTGCGACGTCACACCGAGAGCAAGAATCGAGCGGCTCCTCTCTATGGAAACCTAGCTTCTCGATATCTTGCAATAGTCGGTTACTAGCTACATATAAAGGGAGTGGGGTGGGTTAAATAAATCATATGGTCGCGATCGTCCGACGGATAATTTAACCAAACTCTCTAAATACAAGTAAAAAAAAGAAAAAATACATAGAAAATATAAAAATTGAGTTGGTCGTGATCACAGCCTCTAATCGTCTGTTCGACAATCCAAAATGTTGAAATCACTCAATGTGGCGCGATCGATCTCCATCAATCTCACCGGCTCAAAAACATGGAGACTACGTGCTCCTAATGTAAACGAGGCAGGACTCTCCGTCGCTCCAAGCAGGAAGCGTCTCCGTAAAATGTCGACAAGTCCCTGACGTAGCCATGGGCCCCACGCACAAAACAAACCGTCGTAGGGGTTGAAGGGTAGGGATACAATGGCGATGGATAGGGTTGTAGTGATGGTGGAAATTGAAGCTAAAAAGAAAGGTTGGAGGTCTGAAACTAAGTGACTCCACATCTAGAGTCAAATCATCTACATTGAGTACAAGATGAACACTCGTATTCCTAGTAATATCAAGCTCGAAGAAATTTAACTTAGTCTCTCTCATGGTAGTGTATGGACCTATTTGTGTAACACTCATATTCGTAGCTTCCCCTAATAGAAATCTCTCAAATATGTGCAAGTCATCACTCAATCACCCTAATTGAATATTTGCTCTCTCATGTGATTACCTACGTTTAAAATGTTCATTATTTAGTAAAATTTTACATCAGAATATGTCATACAAAACATGTGACGGGTGCAAATGAACAATGCTCGGCCTGATAAACTGACTAAGCGCAGACCCCATTTAGTGATGAAGATTCCAAAAAATGGGCTATTTATCGGAAGATTCTTTGGGCGAGGTGTAAAAATACTCGTCGAGAGTGCGGATTACGGAGAACACCCATATGACTGATTGAGACATCGACACTGAGCTGCGGAATCATGGTATGCCAAATGCCTCATAAGAGATGTGAATCATCTAGAGGCTCACCATGTGGCAGCTACAAATATTTGTCATAGACGATGCCTACACTGAAAGGAATATCGCAGATGGTGATAAAATAATGCAACTTGCGGGTGCGTCGAGTATCCCTCGGATGGTAAATCCCGTCAGGTGGCTCTCAATGAAGAATATAAGAAAAATCATCGTGAACGTGATTGGTCACTTATGCGAAGACGCAAGCCATCCATAAAAATGAATGCTTCCCGAAAAGAGAGGCTCGACAAACGAGTCTCTTGGGACTCAACAAAGGGCTCCCCAAGGGAGTCTACAAGGACATGATGATTCTCCAAAATAAAAGCATCAATAACGGTAGTGTCCATGGAAACAAGCAGGACACAAACAACAAAGTCAATAATAGACCTTTGACCCTCACTCTGGACATGATTCGTCACCGCAACGTAGGTACACTCAAATGAACGCGGACTCAATGGTGATTCTATGACTGAGGTCGTGGGGGTATATCGCTACAATAAAAGGACATATGAGCATAGAATCACTAGATCACTCTCACTCACTCTCTTTCAGGACTATGGTATATGAGACCGACTCAAAGGACGAACCAGTAATGGGACAAAGAATCTCACTAGGTAGGATAACATTGTACCATCAGTCATGTCATTCGTGTTCAAGCGGCACGAGTAAGCAAGATGGTGGCCTCGAGCTGAGGAAGACTCGTGGATGGATGGTCAGGGTGCGAGTCCACTCGACTAACTCTAGCGGATCTCATGGACTGCTCACAATGAAAGGGCGAACTAATATGTCTGCTTGAGGGACTCTAAGTAGTGATAGGTCAACTCAGTACGTATCTCGGATCGAAGTTCAGACCGAAATTGAGAAGTGGTCAGAATTTGCTCATCTCAAATGTCGCTCCTCACTACTAACTCATCAAAGTGATCCCTAAAATCAACGGCGGACGTGGATCCTTGTCGAAGGGTAAATAATTGCTCGAGCGGATAACTACGATTTGATGCTAGCAAATACTTCTAACACCCTCTGTCTCATCTCTAACCAACTAGTAATGCGGTGAAGACCAATATGCTCTTTCCTGATCTAAAAGCCTAAGTTTCGCAAATTTGATACGACACTCACCTAATAATTCAAAATAATTGAGATAATATTTCTATGTCCGCGAGCCAATAACTAAAAGACTCTGAACTCGATGAACCATCAACCGATGTGGCAACATCACGAAATTAACACTCGAGATCTTTCTCAAAATAATGATCCTTATAGTAATCCCTAAGATAATCGAGTCGTGTTGAAAGTTCAACACGGTCCACTCGTGTGCGAGGATAGAGAAGACAATAATCATCGTAGTGATCTCCTATAGCATTATGGAATCGTGTCCAGGGTCGGCACGATCTCTGAAAGTGGTATGCTGCAAATAAGAATAAAATGCGGGGATCTCTCTGAATGGACTCTATAGGATTGAGTATAGATAGACTCGGGATCCTCAAATAGAGGGGAGGGATGACGACAATAACTAGCCATGAAGAAACATATAAACTCAATGATTGTGCATCAAAATAAAGCCCGAACGGTCTCTGATACCAATTTAATACAGATCGAATCTACAGGAGACAGATGTGCGATGCCCAAACCTAGATGAAATGCAAGAAACCTACACAAATGTAATGGACCTACGATAAACCCTAAAATACGATGCTGACAAAAACCTCTGGCACAGCCTCAGTCTCATCTCTAACCAATCAGTAACACAGTGAAGACGATTTCACTCGCGAGTCCTCTCAATGCTAAACTAAAATGCTCTCGTCTGATCTAAAATCCTAAATTGCGCAACTTTGATACGACGCACGCCTAATAATTCAACATAATAGAAATAATATTCCATCCACGAGTCAATAACTAAAAGACTTCGGACTCGATAAACCGTCAAACGATGGGGCAACTGCACAAAATTAACACTCGAGATCTCTCTCAAAGTGATGATCCTCGTAGTAATCATTTGTAAGATAATCAAGTCATGTCAAAGGTTCGACACGGTCCTCTTGTGCGCAGGGATATGGACGACGATAATCAATGTAGGGATCTCCTATAGCATTATGGGATCGTGTCGAGGGGTCAGCACGATCTCTGGGATTGGCGTGCTACGAACAAGAGAAATCATTGAAATAACATGAGGATCTCTCATAATGAATTTTATGGAATCGGGTATAGATAGACTCAGAATCCTCAAATAGAGTGGGGGATGACGATGACAACTAGCCATGAACATGAAGGAACCTGTAGACTCAATGATTGTGTAACAAAACAAAGCACGAACATGTGGCTCTGATACCAATTTGACACAGGTTTAGTCTACAGGTGACAGACGTGTGAGGCCTTAACCCTAGATGAAATGCAAGCAACCACCGCGAATGTAATGGACCTACGACAAACCCTAAAATGAAGATACGGATGAATGCACACAAAATTCGATGAACTTATGATTACTAACCCTAGGCTCTAATGTGATATCATGAATGATTCAATCATGTAAGTATTTTTCTACGCATAATTTATTAAATAATATTGATTTTAAAATCTAGCGCAAGCGTCACAATTGATCACAAATATTGTAATTTAGGCAAACAGAAAATAAATGCAAATTAACTGAAATTACCAAGATTAAATGCAAGGGAAAATAAAGCAACAACAACAACACTCAACCCTATATCCCACTATAGTGGGGTCGACTATATGGATCCTTTGTCGCCATTGTGCCCTATCTTTTGTCATAATCTCACTAATGCCTAAGTACATCATGTCTTTCCTAATAGTTTCATTGCAAGTCTTTATTGGTCTACCCCTCCCTCGTTTAACATGCCTAGTGACTAAACTCTCACAACGCCTAACAGAGTAACAGGTGCCTTTAATGGTCTCCTTTGTATGTTTCCAAACCATCTTAGTCGAGCTTCTCGCATCTTCTCTGCAATTGGTGTTACTCCTGTCTTATCCCTGATACATTCATTCCTAAATTTATCCAGTCTTGTGTGTCCACACATCCACCTAAGCATTCTCATCTCCGCAACTCTCATTTGTTGCTCATGTACACAATTCACTGCCCAACACTCAGAACCATGAAGCATCGCGGGTCTAATTGCAGTACGGCAAAACTTGCCCTTAAGTTTTAGTGGTACTTTACGATCACATAAGATCCGTGGCGCGCCTCTCCACTTCAACCAACCCGCTTGGATTCTATGTGTCAAATCTTTATCAATACTTCTGTCTTTTTGAACTATCGATCCAAGATATTTAAAACGCTCACTACGGGAAACAATTTGATCACCCAACTAAGGCCCCGTTTGACAACCCAGCGGGGCGTCGTTCCGGCGGGAACGAGCCGGAGCGAAGGTGTTTGGCACGAGTTTGCGAGCTCCCTTTGAAAACGGCCGGTGTGAAAGGGTGTCAGCCCGACATTTTTCCGCTGGATTACCGAGCACCAGTCCGCCGTTCTGACCGGACATTTTCTCTCTCTTCCCTGGCATGCCACCGGGTAGGATTCTCAAACATACCCTTAATAACGAAGTCATCTGTCCTTCTTGTACTGCTAAATTTAAGCTCTGTGTACTCCATCCTTGCTCTGCTCAACCTAAAACCCTAAAGTATCTCGCCAAGATTCAAGTGTTTCGTTTACACCCTAGCGTGTCTCATCAACCAAAACGATATCATCCGAAAACAATAAACACCAAGGTATTGTTTGTTGGATATGTCTGGTGAGCTCATCTAAGATAAGGGTAAAGAGATAAGGGCTTAAAGCTGAACCTTGATGTAAGCCAACAGTGATATGAAATTTCTGTGTTAATCCTCCAGATGTCTTCACCCTTGTCACTGAATTTGTATATATCTTTGATTATATCAATATATGATACACTTACACCTTTCTTTTTTAAGACTCTCCACAAGATCTCTCTTAAAACTCCATCATAAGCCTTCTCAAGATCAATAAACAGCATATGCAAATCTTGTTTTCTTTTTTGATAGTTGGCAATGAGTCTCCTCAAGAGATGTATAGCTTCCATGGTCGACCACCCTGGCATGAATCCAAATTGATTCTTCGAGATGTTAGTCTCCCGTCTTACTCTTCTTTCTATTACTCGTCCACATAGTTTCATGGTATGACTCACCAATTTAATTCATCTGTAATTAACACAATTTTGTATATCTCCTTTATTCTTATACGAAGGTACCAAGATACTATACTTTCTCTCCATTGGTCTGGCATCCTCCTTGACTTCAGCAAAGGAGAATAGAGCAAAACATATAAATTAGACAAGTCAAAGTAACTGAGCAAGTATTACTAACAATAAAAAGTACTTGTACAATTACAAGAAAATGACACAAATATAAAACTCACCAAATAACCAGTGTCAGTGGTGGATGGAAAGATCCAATGGTGGCAGTAGTTATCCGAAAGGGAGAATGTTGTGGTGTATGGGTTGTCGAAGCGAAGAATGGGCTTTTGTGGGATGGTATTGATTGGGACGGGCCTTGGAGAGGATCCGCTTTGAGGTGGGGATGATATGGATTGTTTGGGGCTGTTGTTGGAGAAGGTAGAAGGGGTTACACAGTTGTTCGCAGGCTGAATGTGGATTGGAAGGGGGCTCGAAGAAAGCTGAAGGCGGGAGAAAGGCGACAGTTGGGTGGGGTGGGGTCGCCGAAGGCAGCTGAAGGGTCAGACGAGGTAGTCGGAGGTACCCAGGGTTGAGGCGAAGTCATTGGTGGCAAGGAATGGTGGAAACAGCAGTGGAGGCAAGGAAGGTGTAGGCGGCGACGCTGGAGGCAAGGGAAGGCAGCGGCGGCAGGCTCGGACCTGAGCGCAGGAGGCAGGGAAGGCGGTGGATGGGGGAGTCGGTACCCTCAGAGGTGAAAACCTGCAAAGTCGCGCCACAGGAGGCTTGGTGTCGCACCAAGAGGAAGATAGAGCGGTTCTCTCTTGAAACCTAAATCCTCGATATCTTGTTATGTCGTTGCTCGCCACATATAGGGGGGGTGGGATTAGGTTAATTAAATTTGATGGTCGCGATCACTCGATGGATAATTTAACCTAACTCTCAATATACAACTCAGAAAAATAAAAGAAAAATGCATAGAAATATGAAAATTTGAGCTGATTGCGATAACAGTCACCGATCGTCCATCCGACGATCAAAAAATGTTGATAATAATAAATCGCCCAATGTGCTCCATCATATATAAGTATGAGATAAATTTTTAAAAGTGATTGTCATTATGGGAATGATATATATGTAAAGAAGTGGGTATATACAAGTACAAATAAAAAAAGAGTGCCTCATATCGCTATTAACACACTTTAAAATAAGAATTAAACCCCTAATATATGGGTATAGTAACACCCCTCATTATTTCCTGTGAACCCAAGCCTTCTCCTTGACTGATTGTTCAAGAACTTCTCGCGCCCTTGCGTCCCGCTCCGCTCTTGCCCTAGCGGCAGCGTTCCCGGCAATGACGAGCTTATGGGAGGCGTTGAGCCCTGCTTGAGGGCAACGTGGGTAGCAACGACAAGCTGGTTGTCAGCGAGGAGGGCGTGGATCTCGCGAGGAGAGCCTAGTCGAGGATGTGGGGGCGCATTCAGGAAGATGGATCAATGAGCGTTGGCCTAGATTGAAAAAATAAAAACTAGGGTTTTGATTTTTTATTTTCACCGAGGTGAAATTTAAAATCTCCGTCGTGAGTCCGGACACCATAGATCCTGAGACGTGGGTTTTTATTTTTTTATTTTAGAGCATTGTTCTTAGGAGTGCAGCAAATCTGGATCCTTTGCAGCCTCTACTAATAGCCGGAATAGAAATTTGGGAGGTGCTACTATCGCAGGTGTGCTATTAGCGAGATGAGGTGTGCTATTAACAATGCTCTACACACCTTTCCATGAAACTTGGTCAAATTATTACGACATAAGCATGCACAAATTGTGCGACACTTAAGTATAAAAGAAACCCAAAGAAAAAACAGTAAATTCTTGAAGGGGACAGGAACAATGACACTACTAACAAAAAAATACTGGTTAACACAACAACACAAGCTAGCCTGTCAGGAGCACCACCGCTGGAAGATGAGATTATACTTCGATAATCTGCTAAAATTTATTTAACTAAATTTATGTAAGCAAAATCAACAGGGACAAAACAAGCCTCAAAACTTATTAATTAGGACTTATCCCTGCACAAAAATTGGGTGACCAGGACACTTGGAGGCAATCCAGTGGGCCATGTCATGGCATGGTAGAACATCCTCATTTAGTGCATTTGTTTTATTACGGTGATGGGCTGGTCGAATACTTATCTTGCATTCTATATATAGACATGTAGTAGATGATGGATGAGGTAGATTAATATTGAATCACCAATGTTGACTTTCCCTCTCTCTTTTTATTTTCCCTCTCCTCAATCGAGATCTCTCTTTCCCTTAAAAAAGGGCAGCCCAGTGCATAAAGCAACCCCGCGTAGCAAGGGTCCAGGGAAGGGTTATGTTTCTGGTATTAGAATATTGAGCTTGTGTGATCCATGATGTCATGTTTCTGGTATTAGAATAAGGTGCAAAAGATCAACATTTTGTCATGGTCCCACGCAACCCGTGTCCACAAGCATCCGCATGAATTTGAAACAAGGTCCTTGATTCCTGCACTGATAGAGGGGGTCATGATGTGGCACTTGTATCCCTCTCAGGTCTTCATCTCTAAAGCTGATGGTGGTGTCCCGATGGGCATTCTTGTCCTCAAGGACCCTCTAGGGGCATGCGATAGCGAGAATTTAAGCGCAGAGGATGGGGGAACAAGTTATGGTTTCCACCTTCCCACCATGGGTTGCCCCTCTGCGCCGCCTGTCGTGAGGGAGTTCTCCTTGCTGGCTCATTCACGGCAAAATGAATTGGTTCTGCATCTATAAAAATCTCCACGGGTGTCTATGGAGGATGAGCAGTTCAATATCATCCTTAAGACAGGAGCAATCCTCGGTGTTGTGCCCGTGCCCGAGATGAAAGTCACGGTACTGCGATTGAATACCCTTGTTAGGGGCAAGAAGTCGGGACCACTTTGGGGCGTCGTTGTCGCAGATGGTAAAAAACATGTTGGCCCGTAAACAGGGGCGGACCCACGCCTAGACGCACTCGGGTACATGCCCGGGTGTGTTTTCGCGAAATTAAATGAATTGCAGTCCATTTTCCACGAAATTTCTCCCTGCGGAGGGCTTGGCTTCCCGCTGGGTTTTTTTCTGCTACAACGAGTGGCAAGCTTGAGGTAGAGGCGTAGAGTGACCGTTTCTCCTTGACTTCGTTGATCATCTCAACGTGAGGTAGAGGCGTAGACACGACGAACAGCTTCGAAGCTTGGAGAAAAATCTTAGCACAAGTTCGCACTCCGCAGGAATCCTGGTAAGTGGTATCATCAAAGGTTACTTTTATGTTGTGGGGCGCTCATTCACAGGCCTAATCCCGCAGGTCGAGCCGCACAACAGGGTCGCAGCCCACGCACCCCAACCCATCTCATTGCGTGTTCTCGGCGCTGCGGAATGTTGAGGCCAGGTCTCCGAACCCTTTACCTCCTTGATGAGAGGCACTTAACGCTTGCCCTCATCACCAACTGAGCCGTGTTAAGTTGGTGATGAGGGCAAGCGTTAAGTGCATCTCATCAAGGAGGTAAAGGGTTCGAGACCCGGCCTCAACATCCCGCAGCGCCGAGAACACGTGCTGGGATGGATTGGGGTGTGGGCCGCGGCTCTGTTGTGCATCTCAACTGGCGGGATTAGGCCCGTGAATGAGCGGCCCACAACACATTCCTAGCCTTTCTCTTCTTCACCCAACCTAGGTATTTTAAGAAGATTTCAAACTCAACGGTCTGTGTGTGTGATCCCCTCTTTGATTCCTTATTTTCATGGCCTTTCTCTTATGTTCATTCTTTAACTAACCTAGGTAAGTTATTTCATTTTTTTAGAATCCCCTCTGTTGATTTCTCTGCTTTGCTTCTCCCTTCTTACTTCTCCATTTTACCACTCAAGCACTGGAATAATAAAACTCTGCTTCTTATTGATTGACAGTGCAGCAAAACTTCGAAACACTTGAGTTTTGCATGAAGCTTTTGAACCACCTCAAACCTTGTGGGTGGGGGGTGGGGGGGTGGGGGGTTGAAGTATTGTGGACAGTGGATTCGTTGTTGTCGTCGTCACCACCATCATGGCGGTTATCGCCACAACGATCTTCGTTCTTCTTTTGAGCTGGTGGAGCGGCTCCTACCTCGTTCTTCCTCTCCAGCCCTGCAGGACATCTTCAAACTGTTGACGATGAGTTTTAATAGCCTCGTCTGCGACTAGGAACTATCTCTCTCATCAGGATCAAGTAGAATCCACTCGAGCGAAGCCCCAGTGGCTTCTACTGCCCAGGTCGGACGGAAATCCTGGGTCCTCCACTGCCCGTGAATGAGTGTGTGTGTGTGCATGCGGGGGATGAAGTATTGCGGACAGTGGATTCGTTGTTGCTATCGTCACAACCATCATGGCAGTTATCGCCACAACGATCTTCGATCTTCGATCTTCTTTTGAGCTGGTGGGGCGGCTCCTACCACTTTCTTCCTCTCCAGGACACCTTCAAACTGCTGACGATGAGCTTTAATAGTCTCGTCTGCGGCTAGTAACTATCTCTCTCATCAGGATCGAGTAGAAGTCACTGGAGCAAAGCCCCCCCCCCCCCCACACCCCACCCCAATCCCCTCACCCCACCCCGAAAAGACTCTACAAAGGAGTTTAGGGTTGGCCTCGAAATTTGTTTGTGCGCCTGAAGCGTCGGGCGCACTGAGCGCAGCCCGCAGCGCCTCAACACGGCTGAGGCGGGCGATGTGCCCCAGGCGCGCCCAAGTGCGCGCCTTAGAGGCTCCCAGGCGCGCCTGGGCCTTTCAAGGTGTTTTTTTATTTAAAAACAAAATTGCAATGGGATAAAACATGATCTTAGACGCACCTGAGGCACCCCTAGGCGCACTTGGGCGCACATTTCGTTGATATTAAGCGAATTGGGCGTCCAATTCGCTGATATTGGGCGAATTGGGCGCCCAATTCGCTGATATTGGGCGAATTGGGCGCCCAATTCGCTGATATTGGGCGAATTGGGCGCCGAATTCGCTGAAATTGGGCGAATTGGGCGCCGAATTCGCCCAATTTCAGCGAATTGGGCGCCGAATTCGCCCAATTTCAGCGAATTGGACGCTCAATTCGCTCAATTTTCTTTTTCCCTCATTTTTGCGGCTCACATGGCTCAGGCGCGCGTCTGCGCCGTGCGCCTTGCGCCTAAGCTACAGAGGCCGAATTCGCCCAATTTCAGCGAATTGGACGCTCAATTCTCTCAATTTTCTTTTTCCCTCATTTTTGCGCCTCACATGGCTCAGGCGCGCGCCTGCGCCGTGCGCCTTACGCCTAGGCTACAGCCCAGTGCGCCTTATGCCTAGGCTCCAGGGGCCCGGTGCGCCTTGCGCCTTTGATAACTTAGGTCCTAGGTGATGAAGCGGTGAAAGGAATCTATGAGCGATTCTACTTGGTTCCAGCGGACATAGTTGTCAAGGCGCGCGCCTAGGCGCGCCTGAGGCGCTGAGCGCACCAGGAGCAGCCCGGTGCGCCTCAGCACAGCTGAGGCGGGCGATGTACCCCAGGCTCGCCCAGGCGCGCGCCTTACAGGCTCCCAAGCGCGCCAAAGGCGCGCCCGGGCCTTTCAAGGTATTTTTTTTAATTTCTTTTTTATATGGGCAAAAACATGATCTTAGACGCACCCGAGGCACCCCTAGGCGAACTTGGGCGCCCAATTCGCACAATTTCAGCGAATTGGGCGCCCAATTCGCACAATTTCAGCGAATTGGGCGACCAATTCGCTCAATTTCAGCGAATTGGGCGCCCAATTCGCTCAATTTCCTTTTCCCCCAATTTTTGCGCCTCACGTGCCTCAGGCGCGCGCCTGCGCCTTGCGCCTTACGCCTAGGCTCCAGGGGCACTTTGCGCCTCGGTGTGCCTTGCGCTTTTGATAACTTAGCCAGCGGATACTTGAGAGATGCGAGGGGACCCTGATTGTCCGTCAATTTGTGAACTGATCAAAAAAAGAACGTAGGCTCAAACGAAGGCCCATAACATCTTGGTATCAGAGCTCTCCTCCTCCACTGCTCCTCCGCTACCCTCTACGCCGACTGTTGCCATTGTTTTCACCGCCGACAGGCCTTTTCAGCCCTGATCCACCTCTTCCACCCATATATTCCCACCCGCTGCTTCGCTTGAGCTCTCTTGTCCTATTGGGGGCCTTTACTGCTGGTATTCCGCTGTTATCAGGCAGTACATGCATTTTGCCCACTCCCCTACCTCTTCTCACTTCGTTTGGACAACACCCATGGGCGAAGACTACCCTGGCGACCTCATTTTGGCTCAGATTTTGGATTCTTTTCAGCGCATGGTGGTGGCCAACAATAAGATCCTCATCGAGGCCCTTTGACTGGAAGGTTCACCGCCGGCCCCTCACACCGCTTCAGGTTCATCTCAGATGGTTAATGAATCTCCTATAATGAGAACTGTAGGAGGCGGCTTTCTCGGTTTTGATGAGTCTTATACTCGTGGACATCAATGTAAGTGTCTTTTCTGGACATTAGTGTAAGCGCCTTTTCTGGATTGAGGTGGAGGACCCCTCAGACGATGACATAGAGGAAGAGGACCCGAAAGATCCAAAGGTTTTTGTTCATGTTATGACGGGACTCCTGTCAGGGGATACGATTTAAATACAAATTTCAGTGGTGGATCAGCCGCTAGTCGCTGTCATGGACTCTGACAGTACACTGTTTTCTTAGTGACCTCATCGCTCAACATCTTCACCTGCTGGTTACATCCCTTCCAAGCCTCGGGTTTCAATTGCCAATGGCACGACCATGACGTGCACATGAGTTTACCGCGCGATGCCTATTGTGGTGGAGGGATACCATTCCCACGTGACCTTCTATGTGATTGCCCTTTGAGGTTTTAAGGCTGTGTTGAGTCCGCTGGCTCTGCACTTTGGATCCACTTCTGTGGGATTTTGAAACACTGACCATGACATGGGACCGTCAACGCCACCAGACGGTGTGGCAGGGACGCTCGACGACCACTGACCGATACGTTTTTCTCGCTCGCGCTGACTAGACGGAGTTCTGACCAGCCTCTCTTATTGGAGTACATCGACACTACTACCGCCCCGAGGAGACTTCCTCCCATGCGGTGCCAAGATCACTGCATTTGCCTCTTGCCAGGGACGGCTCCCGTAGTTCGCCCCTACCACTATTCATTTTGGCAGAAGGATGAGATTGAGTGATAGTGCGCTGCTATGCTGCGACAGTGCATCAACCGCCACAGTGTGTCCCTCTTCTCTTCTTCAGTCTTGTTGGTTAATAAAGACGACACATGGTGTTTTTGCGTCGATTACCGCAAGCTGAATGCCCAGACGGTGAAGGACCCCTCAGACGATGACATAGACGCTTCCTGCTTGGAGCGACGGAGAGTCCTGCCTCGTTTACATTAGGAGCACGTAGTCTCCATGTTTTTGAGCCGGTGAGATTGATGGAGATCGATCGCGCCACATTGAGTGATTTCAACATTTTGGATTGTCGAACAGATGATTAGAGGCTGTGATCACGACCAACTCAATTTTTATATTTTCTATGTTTTTTTTTCTTTTTTTTACTTGTATTTAGAGAGTTTGGTTAAATTATCCGTCGGACGATCGCGACCATATGATTTATTTAACCCACCCCACTCCCTTTATATGTAGCTAGTAACCGACTATTGCAAGATATCGAGAAGCTAGGTTTCCATAGAGAGGAGCCGCTCGATTCTTGCTCTCGGTGTGACGTCGCAGGTTCCCGCCTCAAGGGGTGTCGATGACCTCGTCCTCTACTTCCCACTGCCTGCATACCTCCGACGAGCCTTCCCCTACCGTTCTCATGCAGTTCCGAGCCTCCTGCCATCTTCCTAGTCCTCGTCAACGCCTTCTGCCGCCTTCCCGTCCACGGGAACCCTTCCCAGCCGCCGAATTCCCTCCTCTCCAACAACTGGATACCCCCCTCCATCAGCCAGATTCCCTTCCCTCTTCCCCTCCAGATGCTAGATTCTCTTCTCTCCTCCCATCCATCCGCCGAATTTCACTATTCCCCTCCTCTAGCCCCTTTCCAGTCCCTCCACAGCCGCCCCACATCCTCACCACACCTTCTACAGCTGCTACCATCCCTCCCACAACCATCTACCGCTTCCACCGTATCTCCATCCCGCACGCTCAACAACTGCTGCCGAAGTCCTCTCAGCCATGCTCTGCCACCTTGCCCCCTCCTCACACCCTCTACAACCGCCCCACCTACAACAGAGCCTTCTCCTCCCATTCCGCGCCCTCCCAACCCCTTCAACCATCTACCACACCTCCATACAGTCATTCCATATCCTCGTGCTTCTCTAACATCCACTACACCTTTCCTCGGGCATCATATCTTCTTCCATCAACGACGTTGACTATTCGGTGAGTTTGCATTTTAGTTTCATTTTTCTTTACATTGTACAGACACTAGTATTTATTGCTAGGTAATTTTTTGCTCAATTTATTTGCTTAGTTTCTTTTTAATGAACTCGTATGTCTTATTATCTTGATGCTCATTGTCGTAGTACTCTCAATTATATGCAATTATTACTCGCCGCCTAAATTTAATTAATTGTAGTCAATTATGGTTGTCCTAATGCGTATTTTAAAGTTTTATTAATTAATTACTCGTCGGAATTAATTGCATGAGTGGATTGTTGCATTTCATTTACATTTGAGTTGGGTTTATGTCGTAGGTATCCTGTTCATTGGATTGTATGTGCTTGCATTTCCTTCACATCTTTAGGGTTGTCGGTGTCTCCATTCCATTCATCGTTGTTGCTTGCATTTCATTTAGGCTCAGGGCATTGCACATCCTCCACTTGTAGATTCGTCCCGTGTCAATATATCACATGATGCTGATATATATATTCTGTATGATAGATCCTACCGTACAAGTACATCGGAAGAAAGTTGGTGGGCTTCGTGGAAAACAATTTTCAGAGGGGTAATTTGTTTCAAGTCTCCATTATTCTTCTATGCTGTTTTCTTTATGTTTTTTTGCAATCTTTATATGCTAAAATTCATCCCCGTTTTGTATATCCATTTTTTGTTTATGTTAATGCTCTGAAATATACCATTTTAAGTGGTAGATATTTATATGTATTCATTTGACCACCTATAAAAATCCACTCGAAGAGATTGGCTGGTAATTAGATTATAACATGCGGGGTAGACTCTACTAGATCTATAGTTGATGTGAATTTTATTAATTGACTTTCGTTTGATTTCTTTTAAACTCAAACGAATTTTGAATGTAGCTTTCTATTGTTTTTTTTTGTGAAGCAATACTTTAACTTTTGCAAGTACTTGATCTCCTAATTTATTTATCTCACTGTTATCTTTACAACTAAATATGCCTTGAAAGAATCCTATTGCAATATTTGAGCCCTTGAGGCATCTGGCGATCATCTCTGTATGGTAAAGCCTCGCGTATTGTGGTTGATGAAACAACACTTGGAAGTGATCTGATTAGTATCGAATGAAACCCACAGATGGAGCTAGAATTAGGAATTAATTTTCATTTAAGTGTCAATGTATGCCTGTATGGTGTCCCCCTTTTGTGCGGCAGCTGGTACATGCAACAAATGTGGTGTTGAGGAAATATTAGGAGGGGAAGGCCGGGAAAATCAATTGTTTTGCTAAATACTTGGAGCTCTAGAAATAGTTAACTCTCTCAAATGTTTAGGAGGGGAATGCCGGGAATGTCAATTGTTTTGCCAAATATTTGAGCTCTAGAAATAGTTAACACTCTCAAATGTTTACTTGAGCATTTGTTGAAATGTGCATTTATTAAATTTTGCAGATGTTTTGTAACCATTGTAGTTCAAAATCCCATTGTTTGGGTTTTTATTATGGACCCACGTTGGGGGATCACGTACAAATGCCACACCTCTACGCACACTGCTTAGACTTATTGTTTATGATTTGCTTAATTGTATCTTTAATTTCGGCATTTGTATTTTAATTTGGAACCTTGGGTTTGGTTTGGACTCCAACCTGTTATAAGGTTGGGGTGTGCTTGGTTTGGTGGTATCAAAATCATTAATCAAATATCTCTCTCTAATTCTCCTCTTTCTCTACCTCACGAAACCCGCCGACACCCTAGCTTCTTCCAGTTTCGCGATTTCCATCTCATTCGTCGCCTGTATTCCGTCGATCAACCGCTCCTCTCCATCCTCCCCCTCCGCTCCTCTTCCAGCGAAGTAGGTTCGCGAGGATCGCGCAAGGCCAACGCCGATCCTCTTTGGGGCTTCCCATCCATCCCCCACGAACGTAGGCTCAAACGAAGGCCCATAACATCTTGGTATCAGAGCTCTCCTCCTCCACTGCTCCTCCGCTACCCTCTACGCCGACTGTTGCCATTGTTTTCACCGCCGACAGGCCTTTTCAGCCCTGATCCACCTCTTCCACCCATATATTCCCACCCGCTGCTTCGCTTGAGCTCTCTTGTCCTATTGGGCCTTTACTGCTGGTATTCCGCTGTTATCAGGCAGTACATGCATTTTGCCCACTCCCCTACCTCTTCTCACTTCGTTTGGACAACACCCATGGGCGAAGACTACCCTGGCGACCTCATTTTGGCTCAGATTTTGGATTCTTTTCAGCGCATGGTGGTGGCCAACAATAAGATCCTCATCGAGGCCCTTTGACTGGAAGGTTCACCGCCGGCCCCTCACACCGCTTCAGGTTCATCTCAGATGGTTAATGAATCTCCTATAATGAGAACTGTAGGAGGCGGCTTTCTCGGTTTTGATGAGTCTTATACTCGTGGACATCAATGTAAGTGTCTTTTCTGGACATTAGTGTAAGCGCCTTTTCTGGATTGAGGTGGAGGACCCCTCAGACGATGACATAGAGGAAGAGGACCCGAAAGATCCAAAGGTTTTTGTTCATGTTATGACGGGACTCCTGTCAGGGGATACGATTTAAATACAAATTTCAGTGGTGGATCAGCCGCTAGTCGCTGTCATGGACTCTGACAGTACACTGTTTTCTTAGTGACCTCATCGCTCAACATCTTCACCTGCTGGTTACATCCCTTCCAAGCCTCGGGTTTCAATTGCCAATGGCACGACCATGACGTGCACATGAGTTTACCGCGCGATGCCTATTGTGGTGGAGGGATACCATTCCCACGTGACCTTCTATGTGATTGCCCTTTGAGGTTTTAAGGCTGTGTTGAGTCCGCTGGCTCTGCACTTTGGATCCACTTCTGTGGGATTTTGAAACACTGACCATGACATGGGACCGTCAACGCCACCAGACGGTGTGGCAGGGACGCTCGACGACCACTGACCGATACGTTTTTCTCGCTCGCGCTGACTAGACGGAGTTCTGACCAGCCTCTCTTATTGGAGTACATCGACACTACTACCGCCCCGAGGAGACTTCCTCCCATGCGGTGCCAAGATCACTGCATTTGCCTCTTGCCAGGGACGGCTCCCGTAGTTCGCCCCTACCACTATCCATTTTGGCAGAAGGATGAGATTGAGTGATAGTGCGCTGCTATGCTGCGACAGTGCATCAACCGCCACAGTGTGTCCCTCTTCTCTTCTTCAGTCTTGTTGGTTAATAAGGACGACACATGGTGTTTTTGCGTCGATTACCGCAAGCTGAATGCCCAGACGGTGAAGGACCCCTCAGACGATGACATAGACGCTTCCTGCTTGGAGCGACGGAGAGTCCTGCCTCGTTTACATTAGGAGCACGTAGTCTCCATGTTTTTGAGCCGGTGAGATTGATGGAGATCGATCGCGCCACATTGAGTGATTTCAACATTTTGGATTGTCGAACAGACGATTAGAGGCTGTGATCACGACCAACTCAATTTTTATATTTTCTATGTATTTTTTCTTTTTTTTACTTGTATTTAGAGAGTTTGGTTAAATTATCCGTCGGACGATCGCGACCATATGATTTATTTAACCCACCCCACTCCCTTTATATGTAGCTAGTAACCGACTATTGCAAGATATCGAGAAGCTAGGTTTCCATAGAGAGGAGCCGCTCGATTCTTGCTCTCGGTGTGACGTCGCAGGTTCCCGCCTCAAGGGGTGTCGATGACCTCGTCCTCTACTTCCCACTGCCTGCATACCTCCGACGAGCCTTCCCCTACCGTTCTCATGCAGTTCCGAGCCTCCTGCCATCTTCCTAGTCCTCGTCAACGCCTTCTGCCGCCTTCCCGTCCACGGGAACCCTTCCCAGCCGCCGAATTCCCTCCTCTCCAACAACTGGATACCCCCCTCCATCAGCCAGATTCCCTTCCCTCTTCCCCTCCAGATGCTAGATTCTCTTCTCTCCTCCCATCCATCCGCCGAATTTCACTATTCCCCTCCTCTAGCCCCTTTCCAGTCCCTCCACAGCCGCCCCACATCCTCACCACACCTTCTACAGCTGCTACCATCCCTCCCACAACCATCTACCGCTTCCACCGTATCTCCATCCCGCACGCTCAACAACTGCTGCCGAAGTCCTCTCAGCCATGCTCTGCCACCTTGCCCCCTCCTCACACCCTCTACAACCGCCCCACCTACAACAGAGCCTTCTCCTCCCATTCCGCGCCCTCCCAACCCCTTCAACCATCTACCACACCTCCATACAGTCATTCCATATCCTCGTGCTTCTCTAACATCCACTACACCTTTCCTCGGGCATCATATCTTCTTCCATCAACGACGTTGACTATTCGGTGAGTTTGCATTTTAGTTTCATTTTTCTTTACATTGTACAGACACTAGTATTTATTGCTAGGTAATTTTTTGCTCAATTTATTTGCTTAGTTTCTTTTTAATGAACTCGTATGTCTTATTATCTTGATGCTCATTGTCGTAGTACTCTCAATTATATGCAATTATTACTCGCCGCCTAAATTTAATTAATTGTAGTCAATTATGGTTGTCCTAATGCGTATTTTAAAGTTTTATTAATTAATTACTCATCGGAATTAATTGCATGAGTGGATTGTTGCATTTCATTTACATTTGAGTTGGGTTTATGTCGTAGGTATCCTGTTCATTGGATTGTATGTGCTTGCATTTCCCTCACATCTTTAGGGTTGTCGGTGTCTCCATTCCATTCATCGTTGTTGCTTGCATTTCATTTAGGCTCAGGGCATTGCACATCCTCCACTTGTAGATTCGTCCCGTGTCAATATATCACATGATGCTGATATATATATTCTGTATGATAGATCCTACCGTACAAGTACATCGGAAGAAAGTTGGTGGGCTTCGTGGAAAACAATTTTCAGAGGGGTAATTTGTTTCAAGTCTCCATTATTCTTCTATGCTGTTTTCTTTATGTTTTTTTGCAATCTTTATATGCTAAAATTCATCCCCGTTTTGTATATCCATTTTTTGTTTATGTTAATGCTCTGAAATATACCATTTTAAGTGGTAGATATTTATATGTATTCATTTGACCACCTATAAAAATCCACTCGAAGAGATTGGCTGGTAATTAGATTATAACATGCGGGGTAGACTCTACTAGATCTATAGTTGATGTGAATTTTATTAATTGACTTTCGTTTGATTTCTTTTAAACTCAAACGAATTTTGAATGTAGCTTTCTATTGTTTTTTTTTGTGAAGCAATACTTTAACTTTTGCAAGTACTTGATCTCCTAATTTATTTATCTCACTGTTATCTTTACAACTAAATATGCCTTGAAAGAATCCTATTGCAATATTTGAGCCCTTGAGGCATATGGCGATCATCTCTGTATGGTAAAGCCTCGCGTATTGTGGTTGATGAAACAACACTTGGAAGTGATCTGATTAGTATCGAATGAAACCCACGGATGGAGCTAGAATTAGTAATTAATTTTCATTTAAGTGTCAATGTATGCCTGTATGGTGTCCCCCTTTTGTGCGGCAGCTGGTACATGCAACAAATGTGGTGTTGAGGAAATATTAGGAGGGGAAGGCCGGGAAAATCAATTGTTTTGCTAAATATTTGGAGCTCTAGAAATAGTTAACTCTCTCAAATGTTTAGGAGGGGAATGCCGGGAATGTCAATTGTTTTGCCAAATATTTGAGCTCTAGAAATAGTTAACACTCTCAAATGTTTACTTGAGCATTTGTTGAAATGTGCATTTATTAAATTTTGCAGATGTTTTGTAACCATTGTAGTTCAAAATCCCATTGTTTGGGTTTTTGTTATGGACCCACGTTGGGGGATCACGTACAAATGCCACACCTCTACGCACACTGCTTAGACTTATTGTTTATGATTTGCTTAATTGTATCTTTAATTTCGGCATTTGTATTTTAATTTGGAACCTTGGGTTTGGTTTGGACTCCAACCTGTTATAAGGTTGGGGTGTGCTTGGTTTGGTGGTATCAAAATCATTAATCAAATATCTCTCTCTAATTCTCCTCTTTCTCTACCTCACGAAACCCGCCGACACCCTAGCTTCTTCCAGTTTCGCGATTTCCATCTCATTCGTCGCCTGTATTCCGTCGATCAACCGCTCCTCTCCATCCTCCCCCTCCGCTCCTCTTCCAGCGAAGTAGGTTCGCGAGGATCGCGCAAGGCCAACGCCGATCCTCTTTGGGGCTTCCCATCCATCCCCCACGAACGTAGGCTCAAACGAAGGCCCATAACATCTTGGTATCAGAGCTCTCCTCCTCCACTGCTCCTCCGCTACCCTCTACGCCGACTGTTGCCATTGTTTTCACCGCCGACAGGCCTTTTCAGCCCTGATCCACCTCTTCCACCCATATATTCCCACCCGCTGCTTCGCTTGAGCTCTCTTGTCCTATTGGGGGCCTTTACTGCTGGTATTCCGCTGTTATCAGGCAGTACATGCATTTTGCCCACTCCCCTACCTCTTCTCACTTCGTTTGGACAACACCCATGGGCGAAGACTACCCTGGCGACCTCATTTTGGCTCAGATTTTGGATTCTTTTCAGCGCATGGTGGTGGCCAACAATAAGATCCTCATCGAGGCCCTTTGACTGGAAGGTTCACCGCCGGCCCCTCACACCGCTTCAGGTTCATCTCAGATGGTTAATGAATCTCCTATAATGAGAACTGTAGGAGGCGGCTTTCTCGGTTTTGATGAGTCTTATACTCGTGGACATCAATGTAAGTGTCTTTTCTGGACATTAGTGTAAGCGCCTTTTCTGGATTGAGGTGGAGGACCCCTCAGACGATGACATAGAGGAAGAGGACCCGAAAGATCCAAAGGTTTTTGTTCATGTTATGACGGGACTCCTGTCAGGGGATACAATTTAAATACAAATTTCAGTGGTGGATCAGCCGCTAGTCGCTGTCATGGACTCTGACAGTACACTGTTTTCTTAGTGACCTCATCGCTCAACATCTTCACCTGCTGGTTACATCCCTTCCAAGCCTCGGGTTTCAATTGCCAATGGCACGACCATGACGTGCACATGAGTTTACCGCGCGATGCCTATTGTGGTGGAGGGATACCATTCCCACGTGACCTTCTATGTGATTGCCCTTTGAGGTTTTAAGGCTGTGTTGAGTCCGCTGGCTCTGCACTTTGGATCCACTTCTGTGGGATTTTGAAACACTGACCATGACATGGGACCGTCAACGCCACCAGACGGTGTGGCAGGGACGCTCGACGACCACTGACCGATACGTTTTTCTCGCTCGCGCTGACTAGACGGAGTTCTGACCAGCCTCTCTTATTGGAGTACATCGACACTACTACCGCCCCGAGGAGACTTCCTCCCATGCGGTGCCAAGATCACTGCATTTGCCTCTTGCCAGGGACGGCTCCCGTAGTTCGCCCCTACCACTATCCATTTTGGCAGAAGGATGAGATTGAGTGATAGTGCGCTGCTATGCTGCGACAGTGCATCAACCGCCACAGTGTGTCCCTCTTCTCTTCTTCAGTCTTGTTGGTTAATAAGGACGACACATGGTGTTTTTGCGTCGATTACCGCAAGCTGAATGCCCAGACGGTGAAGGACCCCTCAGACGATGACATAGACGCTTCCTGCTTGGAGCGACGGAGAGTCCTGCCTCGTTTACATTAGGAGCACGTAGTCTCCATGTTTTTGAGCCGGTGAGATTGATGGAGATCGATCGCGCCACATTGAGTGATTTCAACATTTTGGATTGTCGAACAGACGATTAGAGGCTGTGATCACGACCAACTCAATTTTTATATTTTCTATGTATTTTTTCTTTTTTTTACTTGTATTTAGAGAGTTTGGTTAAATTATCCGTCGGACGATCGCGACCATATGATTTATTTAACCCACCCCACTCCCTTTATATGTAGCTAGTAACCGACTATTGCAAGATATCGAGAAGCTAGGTTTCCATAGAGAGGAGCCGCTCGATTCTTGCTCTCGGTGTGACGTCGCAGGTTCCCGCCTCAAGGGGTGTCGATGACCTCGTCCTCTACTTCCCACTGCCTGCATACCTCCGACGAGCCTTCCCCTACCGTTCTCATGCAGTTCCGAGCCTCCTGCCATCTTCCTAGTCCTCGTCAACGCCTTCTGCCGCCTTCCCGTCCACGGGAACCCTTCCCAGCCGCCGAATTCCCTCCTCTCCAACAACTGGATACCCCCCTCCATCAGCCAGATTCCCTTCCCTCTTCCCCTCCAGATGCTAGATTCTCTTCTCTCCTCCCATCCATCCGCCGAATTTCACTATTCCCCTCCTCTAGCCCCTTTCCAGTCCCTCCACAGCCGCCCCACATCCTCACCACACCTTCTACAGCTGCTACCATCCCTCCCACAACCATCTACCGCTTCCACCGTATCTCCATCCCGCACGCTCAACAACTGCTGCCGAAGTCCTCTCAGCCATGCTCTGCCACCTTGCCCCCTCCTCACACCCTCTACAACCGCCCCACCTACAACAGAGCCTTCTCCTCCCATTCCGCGCCCTCCCAACCCCTTCAACCATCTACCACACCTCCATACAGTCATTCCATATCCTCGTGCTTCTCTAACATCCACTACACCTTTCCTCGGGCATCATATCTTCTTCCATCAACGACGTTGACTATTCGGTGAGTTTGCATTTTAGTTTCATTTTTCTTTACATTGTACAGACACTAGTATTTATTGCTAGGTAATTTTTTGCTCAATTTATTTGCTTAGTTTCTTTTTAATGAACTCGTATGTCTTATTATCTTGATGCTCATTGTCGTAGTACTCTCAATTATATGCAATTATTACTCGCCGCCTAAATTTAATTAATTGTAGTCAATTATGGTTGTCCTAATGCGTATTTTAAAGTTTTATTAATTAATTACTCATCGGAATTAATTGCATGAGTGGATTGTTGCATTTCATTTACATTTGAGTTGGGTTTATGTCGTAGGTATCCTGTTCATTGGATTGTATGTGCTTGCATTTCCCTCACATCTTTAGGGTTGTCGGTGTCTCCATTCCATTCATCGTTGTTGCTTGCATTTCATTTAGGCTCAGGGCATTGCACATCCTCCACTTGTAGATTCGTCCCGTGTCAATATATCACATGATGCTGATATATATATTCTGTATGATAGATCCTACCGTACAAGTACATCGGAAGAAAGTTGGTGGGCTTCGTGGAAAACAATTTTCAGAGGGGTAATTTGTTTCAAGTCTCCATTATTCTTCTATGCTGTTTTCTTTATGTTTTTTTGCAATCTTTATATGCTAAAATTCATCCCCGTTTTGTATATCCATTTTTTGTTTATGTTAATGCTCTGAAATATACCATTTTAAGTGGTAGATATTTATATGTATTCATTTGACCACCTATAAAAATCCACTCGAAGAGATTGGCTGGTAATTAGATTATAACATGCGGGGTAGACTCTACTAGATCTATAGTTGATGTGAATTTTATTAATTGACTTTCGTTTGATTTCTTTTAAACTCAAACGAATTTTGAATGTAGCTTTCTATTGTTTTTTTTTGTGAAGCAATACTTTAACTTTTGCAAGTACTTGATCTCCTAATTTATTTATCTCACTGTTATCTTTACAACTAAATATGCCTTGAAAGAATCCTATTGCAATATTTGAGCCCTTGAGGCATATGGCGATCATCTCTGTATGGTAAAGCCTCGCGTATTGTGGTTGATGAAACAACACTTGGAAGTGATCTGATTAGTATCGAATGAAACCCACGGATGGAGCTAGAATTAGGAATTAATTTTCATTTGAGTGTCAATGTATGCCTGTATG
Source organism: Platanthera zijinensis (assembly GCA_039513925.1). Classification (NCBI taxonomy): domain Eukaryota; kingdom Viridiplantae; phylum Streptophyta; class Magnoliopsida; order Asparagales; family Orchidaceae; genus Platanthera; species Platanthera zijinensis. The sequence goes on from CM077080.1 coordinate 13,028,142, forward strand.
GTGTCCCCCTTTTGTGCGGCAGCTGGTACATGCAACAAATGTGGTGTTGAGGAAATATTAGGAGGGGAAGGCCGGGAAAATCAATTGTTTTGCTAAATACTTGGAGCTCTAGAAATAGTTAACTCTCTCAAATGTTTAGGAGGGGAATGCCGGGAATGTCAATTGTTTTGCCAAATATTTGAGCTCTAGAAATAGTTAACACTCTCAAATGTTTACTTGAGCATTTGTTGAAATGTGCATTTATTAAATTTTGCAGATGTTTTGTAACCATTGTAGTTCAAAATCCCATTGTTTGGGTTTTTGTTATGGACCCACGTTGGGGGATCACGTACAAATGCCACACCTCTACGCACACTGCTTAGACTTATTGTTTATGATTTGCTTAATTGTATCTTTAATTTCGGCATTTGTATTTTAATTTGGAACCTTGGGTTTGGTTTGGACTCCAACCTGTTATAAGGTTGGGGTGTGCTTGGTTTGGTGGTATCAAAATCATTAATCAAATATCTCTCTCTAATTCTCCTCTTTCTCTACCTCACGAAACCCGCCGACACCCTAGCTTCTTCCAGTTTCGCGATTTCCATCTCATTCGTCGCCTGTATTCCGTCGATCAACCGCTCCTCTCCATCCTCCCCCTCCGCTCCTCTTCCAGCGAAGTAGGTTCGCGAGGATCGCGCAAGGCCAACGCCGATCCTCTTTGGGGCTTCCCATCCATCCCCCACGAACGTAGGCTCAAACGAAGGCCCATAACATCTTGGTATCAGAGCTCTCCTCCTCCACTGCTCCTCCGCTACCCTCTACGCCGACTGTTGCCATTGTTTTCACCGCCGACAGGCCTTTTCAGCCCTGATCCACCTCTTCCACCCATATATTCCCACCCGCTGCTTCGCTTGAGCTCTCTTGTCCTATTGGGGGCCTTTACTGCTGGTATTCCGCTGTTATCAGGCAGTACATGCATTTTGCCCACTCCCCTACCTCTTCTCACTTCGTTTGGACAACACCCATGGGCGAAGACTACCCTGGCGACCTCATTTTGGCTCAGATTTTGGATTCTTTTCAGCGCATGGTGGTGGCCAACAATAAGATCCTCATCGAGGCCCTTTGACTGGAAGGTTCACCGCCGGCCCCTCACACCGCTTCAGGTTCATCTCAGATGGTTAATGAATCTCCTATAATGAGAACTGTAGGAGGCGGCTTTCTCGGTTTTGATGAGTCTTATACTCGTGGACATCAATGTAAGTGTCTTTTCTGGACATTAGTGTAAGCGCCTTTTCTGGATTGAGGTGGAGGACCCCTCAGACGATGACATAGAGGAAGAGGACCCGAAAGATCCAAAGGTTTTTGTTCATGTTATGACGGGACTCCTGTCAGGGGATACGATTTAAATACAAATTTCAGTGGTGGATCAGCCGCTAGTCGCTGTCATGGACTCTGACAGTACACTGTTTTCTTAGTGACCTCATCGCTCAACATCTTCACCTGCTGGTTACATCCCTTCCAAGCCTCGGGTTTCAATTGCCAATGGCACGACCATGACGTGCACATGAGTTTACCGCGCGATGCCTATTGTGGTGGAGGGATACCATTCCCACGTGACCTTCTATGTGATTGCCCTTTGAGGTTTTAAGGCTGTGTTGAGTCCGCTGGCTCTGCACTTTGGATCCACTTCTGTGGGATTTTGAAACACTGACCATGACATGGGACCGTCAACGCCACCAGACGGTGTGGCAGGGACGCTCGACGACCACTGACCGATACGTTTTTCTCGCTCGCGCTGACTAGACGGAGTTCTGACCAGCCTCTCTTATTGGAGTACATCGACACTACTACCGCCCCGAGGAGACTTCCTCCCATGCGGTGCCAAGATCACTGCATTTGCCTCTTGCCAGGGACGGCTCCCGTAGTTCGCCCCTACCACTATCCATTTTGGCAGAAGGATGAGATTGAGTGATAGTGCGCTGCTATGCTGCGACAGTGCATCAACCGCCACAGTGTGTCCCTCTTCTCTTCTTCAGTCTTGTTGGTTAATAAGGACGACACATGGTGTTTTTGCGTCGATTACCGCAAGCTGAATGCCCAGACGGTGAAGGACCCCTCAGACGATGACATAGACGCTTCCTGCTTGGAGCGACGGAGAGTCCTGCCTCGTTTACATTAGGAGCACGTAGTCTCCATGTTTTTGAGCCGGTGAGATTGATGGAGATCGATCGCGCCACATTGAGTGATTTCAACATTTTGGATTGTCGAACAGACGATTAGAGGCTGTGATCACGACCAACTCAATTTTTATATTTTCTATGTATTTTTTCTTTTTTTTACTTGTATTTAGAGAGTTTGGTTAAATTATCCGTCGGACGATCGCGACCATATGATTTATTTAACCCACCCCACTCCCTTTATATGTAGCTAGTAACCGACTATTGCAAGATATCGAGAAGCTAGGTTTCCATAGAGAGGAGCCGCTCGATTCTTGCTCTCGGTGTGACGTCGCAGGTTCCCGCCTCAAGGGGTGTCGATGAACTCGTCCTCTACTTCCCACTGCCTGCATACCTCCGACGAGCCTTCCCCTACCGTTCTCATGCAGTTTCGAGCCTCCTGCCATCTTCCTAGTCCTCGTCAACGCCTTCTGCCGCCTTCCCGTCCACGGGAACCCTTCCCAGCCGCCGAATTCCCTCCTCTCCAACAACTGGATACCCCCCTCCATCAGCCAGATTCCCTTCCCTCTTCCCCTCCAGATGCTAGATTCTCTTCTCTCCTCCCATCCATCCGCCGAATTTCACTATTCCCCTCCTCTAGCCCCTTTCCAGTCCCTCCACAGCCGCCCCACATCCTCACCACACCTTCTACAGCTGCTACCATCCCTCCCACAACCATCTACCGCTTCCACCGTATCTCCATCCCGCACGCTCAACAACTGCTGCCGAAGTCCTCTCAGCCATGCTCTGCCACCTTGCCCCCTCCTCACACCCTCTACAACCGCCCCACCTACAACAGAGCCTTCTCCTCCCATTCCGCGCCCTCCCAACCCCTTCAACCATCTACCACACCTCCATACAGTCATTCCATATCCTCGTGCTTCTCTAACATCCACTACACCTTTCCTCGGACATCATATCTTCTTCCATCAACGACGTTGACTATTCGGTGAGTTTGCATTTTAGTTTCATTTTTCTTTACATTGTACAGACACTAGTATTTATTGCTAGGTAATTTTTTGCTCAATTTATTTGCTTAGTTTCTTTTTAATGAACTCGTATGTCTTATTATCTTGATGCTCATTGTCGTAGTACTCTCAATTATATGCAATTATTACTCGCCGCCTAAATTTAATTAATTGTAGTCAATTATGGTTGTCCTAATGCGTATTTTAAAGTTTTATTAATTAATTACTCGTCGAAATTAATTGCATGAGTGGATTGTTGCATTTCATTTACATTTGAGTTGGGTTTATGTCGTAGGTATCCTGTTCATTGGATTGTATGTGCTTGCATTTCCCTCACATCTTTAGGGTTGTCGGTGTCTCCATTCCATTCATCGTTGTTGCTTGCATTTCATTTAGGCTCAGGGCATTGCACATCCTCCACTTGTAGATTCGTCCCGTGTCAATATATCACATGATGCTGATATATATATTCTGTATGATAGATCCTACCGTACAAGTACATCGGAAGAAAGTTGGTGGGCTTCGTGGAAAACAATTTTCAGAGGGGTAATTTGTTTCAAGTCTCCATTATTCTTCTATGCTGTTTTCTTTATGTTTTTTTGCAATCTTTATATGCTAAAATTCATCCCCGTTTTGTATATCCATTTTTTGTTTATGTTAATGCTCTGAAATATACCATTTTAAGTGGTAGATATTTATATGTATTCATTTGACCACCTATAAAAATCCACTCGAAGAGATTGGCTGGTAATTAGATTATAACATGCGGGGTAGACTCTACTAGATCTATAGTTGATGTGAATTTTATTAATTGACTTTCGTTTGATTTCTTTTAAACTCAAACGAATTTTGAATGTAGCTTTCTATTGTTTTTTTTTGTGAAGCAATACTTTAACTTTTGCAAGTACTTGATCTCCTAATTTATTTATCTCACTGTTATCTTTACAACTAAATATGCCTTGAAAGAATCCTATTGCAATATTTGAGCCCTTGAGGCATATGGCGATCATCTCTGTATGGTAAAGCCTCGCGTATTGTGGTTGATGAAACAACACTTGGAAGTGATCTGATTAGTATCGAATGAAACCCACGGATGGAGCTAGAATTAGGAATTAATTTTCATTTAAGTGTCAATGTATGCCTGTATGGTGTCCCCCTTTTGTGCGGCAGCTGGTACATGCAACAAATGTGGTGTTGAGGAAATATTAGGAGGGGAAGGCCGGGAAAATCAATTGTTTTGCTAAATACTTGGAGCTCTAGAAATAGTTAACTCTCTCAAATGTTTAGGAGGGGAATGCCGGGAATGTCAATTGTTTTGCCAAATATTTGAGCTCTAGAAATAGTTAACACTCTCAAATGTTTACTTGAGCATTTGTTGAAATGTGCATTTATTAAATTTTGCAGATGTTTTGTAACCATTGTAGTTCAAAATCCCATTGTTTGGGTTTTTGTTATGGACCCACGTTGGGGGATCACGTACAAATGCCACACCTCTACGCACACTGCTTAGACTTATTGTTTATGATTTGCTTAATTGTATCTTTAATTTCGGCATTTGTATTTTAATTTGGAACCTTGGGTTTGGTTTGGACTCCAACCTGTTATAAGGTTGGGGTGTGCTTGGTTTGGTGGTATCAAAATCATTAATCAAATATCTCTCTCTAATTCTCCTCTTTCTCTACCTCACGAAACCCGCCGACACCCTAGCTTCTTCCAGTTTCGCGATTTCCATCTCATTCGTCGCCTGTATTCCGTCGATCAACCGCTCCTCTCCATCCTCCCCCTCCGCTCCTCTTCCAGCGAAGTAGGTTCGCGAGGATCGCGCAAGGCCAACGCCGATCCTCTTTGGGGCTTCCCATCCATCCCCCACGAACGTAGGCTCAAACGAAGGCCCATAACATCTTGGTATCAGAGCTCTCCTCCTCCACTGCTCCTCCGCTACCCTCTACGCCGACTGTTGCCATTGTTTTCACCGCCGACAGGCCTTTTCAGCCCTGATCCACCTCTTCCACCCATATATTCCCACCCGCTGCTTCGCTTGAGCTCTCTTGTCCTATTGGGGGCCTTTACTGCTGGTATTCCGCTGTTATCAGGCAGTACATGCATTTTGCCCACTCCCCTACCTCTTCTCACTTCGTTTGGACAACACCCATGGGCGAAGACTACCCTGGCGACCTCATTTTGGCTCAGATTTTGGATTCTTTTCAGCGCATGGTGGTGGCCAACAATAAGATCCTCATCGAGGCCCTTTGACTGGAAGGTTCACCGCCGGCCCCTCACACCGCTTCAGGTTCATCTCAGATGGTTAATGAATCTCCTATAATGAGAACTGTAGGAGGCGGCTTTCTCGGTTTTGATGAGTCTTATACTCGTGGACATCAATGTAAGTGTCTTTTCTGGACATTAGTGTAAGCGCCTTTTCTGGATTGAGGTGGAGGACCCCTCAGACGATGACATAGAGGAAGAGGACCCGAAAGATCCAAAGGTTTTTGTTCATGTTATGACGGGACTCCTGTCAGGGGATACGATTTAAATACAAATTTCAGTGGTGGATCAGCCGCTAGTCGCTGTCATGGACTCTGACAGTACACTGTTTTCTTAGTGACCTCATCGCTCAACATCTTCACCTGCTGGTTACATCCCTTCCAAGCCTCGGGTTTCAATTGCCAATGGCACGACCATGACGTGCACATGAGTTTACCGCGCGATGCCTATTGTGGTGGAGGGATACCATTCCCACGTGACCTTCTATGTGATTGCCCTTTGAGGTTTTAAGGCTGTGTTGAGTCCGCTGGCTCTGCACTTTGGATCCACTTCTGTGGGATTTTGAAACACTGACCATGACATGGGACCGTCAACGCCACCAGACGGTGTGGCAGGGACGCTCGACGACCACTGACCGATACGTTTTTCTCGCTCGCGCTGACTAGACGGAGTTCTGACCAGCCTCTCTTATTGGAGTACATCGACACTACTACCGCCCCGAGGAGACTTCCTCCCATGCGGTGCCAAGATCACTGCATTTGCCTCTTGCCAGGGACGGCTCCCGTAGTTCGCCCCTACCACTATCCATTTTGGCAGAAGGATGAGATTGAGTGATAGTGCGCTGCTATGCTGCGACAGTGCATCAACCGCCACAGTGTGTCCCTCTTCTCTTCTTCAGTCTTGTTGGTTAATAAGGACGACACATGGTGTTTTTGCGTCGATTACCGCAAGCTGAATGCCCAGACGGTGAAGGACCCCTCAGACGATGACATAGACGCTTCCTGCTTGGAGCGACGGAGAGTCCTGCCTCGTTTACATTAGGAGCACGTAGTCTCCATGTTTTTGAGCCGGTGAGATTGATGGAGATCGATCGCGCCACATTGAGTGATTTCAACATTTTGGATTGTCGAACAGACGATTAGAGGCTGTGATCACGACCAACTCAATTTTTATATTTTCTATGTATTTTTTCTTTTTTTTACTTGTATTTAGAGAGTTTGGTTAAATTATCCGTCGGACGATCGCGACCATATGATTTATTTAACCCACCCCACTCCCTTTATATGTAGCTAGTAACCGACTATTGCAAGATATCGAGAAGCTAGGTTTCCATAGAGAGGAGCCGCTCGATTCTTGCTCTCGGTGTGACGTCGCAGGTTCCCGCCTCAAGGGGTGTCGATGACCTCGTCCTCTACTTCCCACTGCCTGCATACCTCCGACGAGCCTTCCCCTACCGTTCTCATGCAGTTCCGAGCCTCCTGCCATCTTCCTAGTCCTCGTCAACGCCTTCTGCCGCCTTCCCGTCCACGGGAACCCTTCCCAGCCGCCGAATTCCCTCCTCTCCAACAACTGGATACCCCCCTCCATCAGCCAGATTCCCTTCCCTCTTCCCCTCCAGATGCTAGATTCTCTTCTCTCCTCCCATCCATCCGCCGAATTTCACTATTCCCCTCCTCTAGCCCCTTTCCAGTCCCTCCACAGCCGCCCCACATCCTCACCACACCTTCTACAGCTGCTACCATCCCTCCCACAACCATCTACCGCTTCCACCGTATCTCCATCCCGCACGCTCAACAACTGCTGCCGAAGTCCTCTCAGCCATGCTCTGCCACCTTGCCCCCTCCTCACACCCTCTACAACCGCCCCACCTACAACAGAGCCTTCTCCTCCCATTCCGCGCCCTCCCAACCCCTTCAACCATCTACCACACCTCCATACAGTCATTCCATATCCTCGTGCTTCTCTAACATCCACTACACCTTTCCTCGGGCATCATATCTTCTTCCATCAACGACGTTGACTATTCGGTGAGTTTGCATTTTAGTTTCATTTTTCTTTACATTGTACAGACACTAGTATTTATTGCTAGGTAATTTTTTGCTCAATTTATTTGCTTAGTTTCTTTTTAATGAACTCGTATGTCTTATTATCTTGATGCTCATTGTCGTAGTACTCTCAATTATATGCAATTATTACTCGCCGCCTAAATTTAATTAATTGTAGTCAATTATGGTTGTCCTAATGCGTATTTTAAAGTTTTATTAATTAATTACTCATCGGAATTAATTGCATGAGTGGATTGTTGCATTTCATTTACATTTGAGTTGGGTTTATGTCGTAGGTATCCTGTTCATTGGATTGTATGTGCTTGCATTTCCCTCACATCTTTAGGGTTGTCGGTGTCTCCATTCCATTCATCGTTGTTGCTTGCATTTCATTTAGGCTCAGGGCATTGCACATCCTCCACTTGTAGATTCGTCCCGTGTCAATATATCACATGATGCTGATATATATATTCTGTATGATAGATCCTACCGTACAAGTACATCGGAAGAAAGTTGGTGGGCTTCGTGGAAAACAATTTTCAGAGGGGTAATTTGTTTCAAGTCTCCATTATTCTTCTATGCTGTTTTCTTTATGTTTTTTTGCAATCTTTATATGCTAAAATTCATCCCCGTTTTGTATATCCATTTTTTGTTTATGTTAATGCTCTGAAATATACCATTTTAAGTGGTAGATATTTATATGTATTCATTTGACCACCTATAAAAATCCACTCGAAGAGATTGGCTGGTAATTAGATTATAACATGCGGGGTAGACTCTACTAGATCTATAGTTGATGTGAATTTTATTAATTGACTTTCGTTTGATTTCTTTTAAACTCAAACGAATTTTGAATGTAGCTTTCTATTGTTTTTTTTTGTGAAGCAATACTTTAACTTTTGCAAGTACTTGATCTCCTAATTTATTTATCTCACTGTTATCTTTACAACTAAATATGCCTTGAAAGAATCCTATTGCAATATTTGAGCCCTTGAGGCATATGGACGATCATCTCTGTATGGTAAAGCCTCGCGTATTGTGGTTGATGAAACAACACTTGGAAGTGATCTGATTAGTATCGAATGAAACCCACGGATGGAGCTAGAATTAGGAATTAATTTTCATTTAAGTGTCAATGTATGCCTGTATGGTGTCCCCCTTTTGTGCGGCAGCTGGTACATGCAACAAATGTGGTGTTGAGGAAATATTAGGAGGGGAAGGCCGGGAAAATCAATTGTTTTGCTAAATACTTGGAGCTCTAGAAATAGTTAACTCTCTCAAATGTTTAGGAGGGGAATGCCGGGAATGTCAATTGTTTTGCCAAATATTTGAGCTCTAGAAATAGTTAACACTCTCAAATGTTTACTTGAGCATTTGTTGAAATGTGCATTTATTAAATTTTGCAGATGTTTTGTAACCATTGTAGTTCAAAATCCCATTGTTTGGGTTTTTGTTATGGACCCACGTTGGGGGATCACGTACAAATGCCACACCTCTACGCACACTGCTTAGACTTATTGTTTATGATTTGCTTAATTGTATCTTTAATTTCGGCATTTGTATTTTAATTTGGAACCTTGGGTTTGGTTTGGACTCCAACCTGTTATAAGGTTGGGGTGTGCTTGGTTTGGTGGTATCAAAATCATTAATCAAATATCTCTCTCTAATTCTCCTCTTTCTCTACCTCACGAAACCCGCCGACACCCTAGCTTCTTCCAGTTTCGCGATTTCCATCTCATTCGTCGCCTGTATTCCGTCGATCAACCGCTCCTCTCCATCCTCCCCCTCCGCTCCTCTTCCAGCGAAGTAGGTTCGCGAGGATCGCGCAAGGCCAACGCCGATCCTCTTTGGGGATTCCCATCCATCCCCCACGAACGTAGGCTCAAACGAAGGCCCATAACATCTTGGTATCAGAGCTCTCCTCCTCCACTGCTCCTCCGCTACCCTCTACGCCGACTGTTGCCATTGTTTTCACCGCCGACAGGCCTTTTCAGCCCTGATCACCTCTTCCACCCATATATTCCCACCCGCTGCTTCGCTTGAGCTCTCTTGTCCTATTGGGGGCCTTTACTGCTGGTATTCCGCTGTTATCAGGCAGTACATGCATTTTGCCCACTCCCCTACCTCTTCTCACTTCGTTTGGACAACACCCATGGGCGAAGACTACCCTGGCGACCTCATTTTGGCTCAGATTTTGGATTCTTTTCAGCGCATGGTGGTGGCCAACAATAAGATCCTCATCGAGGCCCTTTGACTGGAAGGTTCACCGCCGGCCCCTCACACCGCTTCAGGTTCATCTCAGATGGTTAATGAATCTCCTATAATGAGAACTGTAGGAGGCGGCTTTCTCGGTTTTGATGAGTCTTATACTCGTGGACATCAATGTAAGTGTCTTTTCTGGACATTAGTGTAAGCGCCTTTTCTGGATTGAGGTGGAGGACCCCTCAGACGATGACATAGAGGAAGAGGACCCGAAAGATCCAAAGGTTTTTGTTCATGTTATGACGGGACTCCTGTCAGGGGATACGATTTAAATACAAATTTCAGTGGTGGATCAGCCGCTAGTCGCTGTCATGGACTCTGACAGTACACTGTTTTCTTAGTGACCTCATCGCTCAACATCTTCACCTGCTGGTTACATCCCTTCCAAGCCTCGGGTTTCAATTGCCAATGGCACGACCATGACGTGCACATGAGTTTACCGCGCGATGCCTATTGTGGTGGAGGGATACCATTCCCACGTGACCTTCTATGTGATTGCCCTTTGAGGTTTTAAGGCTGTGTTGAGTCCGCTGGCTCTGCACTTTGGATCCACTTCTGTGGGATTTTGAAACACTGACCATGACATGGGACCGTCAACGCCACCAGACGGTGTGGCAGGGACGCTCGACGACCACTGACCGATACGTTTTTCTCGCTCGCGCTGACTATACGGAGTTCTGACCAGCCTCTCTTATTGGAGTACATCGACACTACTACCGCCCCGAGGAGACTTCCTCCCATGCGGTGCCAAGATCACTGCATTTGCCTCTTGCCAGGGACGGCTCCCGTAGTTCGCCCCTACCACTATCCATTTTGGCAGAAGGATGAGATTGAGTGATAGTGCGCTGCTATGCTGCGACAGTGCATCAACCGCCACAGTGTGTCCCTCTTCTCTTCTTCAGTCTTGTTGGTTAATAAGGACGACACATGGTGTTTTTGCGTCGATTACCGCAAGCTGAATGCCCAGACGGTGAAGGACCCCTCAGACGATGACATAGACGCTTCCTGCTTGGAGCGACGGAGAGTCCTGCCTCGTTTACATTAGGAGCACGTAGTCTCCATGTTTTTGAGCCGGTGAGATTGATGGAGATCGATCGCGCCACATTGAGTGATTTCAACATTTTGGATTGTCGAACAGACGATTAGAGGCTGTGATCACGACCAACTCAATTTTTATATTTTCTATGTATTTTTTCTTTTTTTTACTTGTATTTAGAGAGTTTGGTTAAATTATCCGTCGGACGATCGCGACCATATGATTTATTTAACCCACCCCACTCCCTTTATATGTAGCTAGTAACCGACTATTGCAAGATATCGAGAAGCTAGGTTTCCATAGAGAGGAGCCGCTCGATTCTTGCTCTCGGTGTGACGTCGCAGGTTCCCGCCTCAAGGGGTGTCGATGACCTCGTCCTCTACTTCCCATTGCCTGCATACCTCCGACGAGCCTTCCCCTACCGTTCTCATGCAGTTCCGAGCCTCCTGCCATCTTCCTAGTCCTCGTCAACGCCTTCTGCCGCCTTCCCGTCCACGGGAACCCTTCCCAGCCGCCGAATTCCCTCCTCTCCAACAACTGGATACCCCCCTCCATCAGCCAGATTCCCTTCCCTCTTCCCCTCCAGATGCTAGATTCTCTTCTCTCCTCCCATCCATCCGCCGAATTTCACTATTCCCCTCCTCTAGCCCCTTTCCAGTCCCTCCACAGCCGCCCCACATCCTCACCACACCTTCTACAGCTGCTACCATCCCTCCCACAACCATCTACCGCTTCCACCGTATCTCCATCCCGCACGCTCAACAACTGCTGCCGAAGTCCTCTCAGCCATGCTCTGCCACCTTGCCCCCTCCTCACACCCTCTACAACCGCCCCACCTACAACAGAGCCTTCTCCTCCCATTCCGCGCCCTCCCAACCCCTTCAACCATCTACCACACCTCCATACAGTCATTCCATATCCTCGTGCTTCTCTAACATCCACTACACCTTTCCTCGGGCATCATATCTTCTTCCATCAACGACGTTGACTATTCGGTGAGTTTGCATTTTAGTTTCATTTTTCTTTACATTGTACAGACACTAGTATTTATTGCTAGGTAATTTTTTGCTCAATTTATTTGCTTAGTTTCTTTTTAATGAACTCGTATGTCTTATTATCTTGATGCTCATTGTCGTAGTACTCTCAATTATATGCAATTATTACTCGCCGCCTAAATTTAATTAATTGTAGTCAATTATGGTTGTCCTAATGCGTATTTTAAAGTTTTATTAATTAATTACTCATCGGAATTAATTGCATGAGTGGATTGTTGCATTTCATTTACATTTGAGTTGGGTTTATGTCGTAGGTATCCTGTTCATTGGATTGTATGTGCTTGCATTTCCCTCACATCTTTAGGGTTGTCGGTGTCTCCATTCCATTCATCGTTGTTGCTTGCATTTCATTTAGGCTCAGGGCATTGCACATCCTCCACTTGTAGATTCGTCCCGTGTCAATATATCACATGATGCTGATATATATATTCTGTATGATAGATCCTACCGTACAAGTACATCGGAAGAAAGTTGGTGGGCTTCGTGGAAAACAATTTTCAGAGGGGTAATTTGTTTCAAGTCTCCATTATTCTTCTATGCTGTTTTCTTTATGTTTTTTTGCAATCTTTATATGCTAAAATTCATCCCCGTTTTGTATATCCATTTTTTGTTTATGTTAATGCTCTGAAATATACCATTTTAAGTGGTAGATATTTATATGTATTCATTTGACCACCTATAAAAATCCACTCGAAGAGATTGGCTGGTAATTAGATTATAACATGCGGGGTAGACTCTACTAGATCTATAGTTGATGTGAATTTTATTAATTGACTTTCGTTTGATTTCTTTTAAACTCAAACGAATTTTGAATGTAGCTTTCTATTGTTTTTTTTTTGTGAAGCAATACTTTAACTTTTGCAAGTACTTGATCTCCTAATTTATTTATCTCACTGTTATCTTTACAACTAAATATGCCTTGAAAGAATCCTATTGCAATATTTGAGCCCTTGAGGCATATGGCGATCATCTCTGTATGGTAAAGCCTCGCGTATTGTGGTTGATGAAACAACACTTGGAAGTGATCTGATTAGTATCGAATGAAACCCACGGATGGAGCTAGAATTAGGAATTAATTTTCATTTAAGTGTCAATGTATGCCTGTATGGTGTCCCCCTTTTGTGCGGCAGCTGGTACATGCAACAAATGTGGTGTTGAGGAAATATTAGGAGGGGAAGGCCGGGAAAATCAATTGTTTTGCTAAATACTTGGAGCTCTAGAAATAGTTAACTCTCTCAAATGTTTAGGAGGGGAATGCCGGGAATGTCAATTGTTTTGCCAAATATTTGAGCTCTAGAAATAGTTAACACTCTCAAATGTTTACTTGAGCATTTGTTGAAATGTGCATTTATTAAATTTTGCAGATGTTTTGTAACCATTGTAGTTCAAAATCCCATTGTTTGGGTTTTTGTTATGGACCCACGTTGGGGGATCACGTACAAATGCCACACCTCTACGCACACTGCTTAGACTTATTGTTTATGATTTGCTTAATTGTATCTTTAATTTCGGCATTTGTATTTTAATTTGGAACCTTGGGTTTGGTTTGGACTCCAACCTGTTATAAGGTTGGGGTGTGCTTGGTTTGGTGGTATCAAAATCATTAATCAAATATCTCTCTCTAATTCTCCTCTTTCTCTACCTCACGAAACCCGCCGACACCCTAGCTTCTTCCAGTTTCGCGATTTCCATCTCATTCGTCGCCTGTATTCCGTCGATCAACCGCTCCTCTCCATCCTCCCCCTCCGCTCCTCTTCCAGCGAAGTAGGTTCGCGAGGATCGCGCAAGGCCAACGCCGATCCTCTTTGGGGCTTCCCATCCATCCCCCACGAACGTAGGCTCAAACGAAGGCCCATAACATCTTGGTATCAGAGCTCTCCTCCTCCACTGCTCCTCCGCTACCCTCTACGCCGACTGTTGCCATTGTTTTCACCGCCGACAGGCCTTTTCAGCCCTGATCCACCTCTTCCACCCATATATTCCCACCCGCTGCTTCGCTTGAGCTCTCTTATCCTATTGGGGGCCTTTACTGCTGGTATTCCGCTGTTATCAGGCAGTACATGCATTTTGCCCACTCCCCTACCTCTTCTCACTTCGTTTGGACAACACCCATGGGCGAAGACTACCCTGGCGACCTCATTTTGGCTCAGATTTTGGATTCTTTTCAGCGCATGGTGGTGGCCAACAATAAGATCCTCATCGAGGCCCTTTGACTGGAAGGTTCACCGCCGGCCCCTCACACCGCTTCAGGTTCATCTCAGATGGTTAATGAATCTCCTATAATGAGAACTGTAGGAGGCGGCTTTCTCGGTTTTGATGAGTCTTATACTCGTGGACATCAATGTAAGTGTCTTTTCTGGACATTAGTGTAAGCGCCTTTTCTGGATTGAGGTGGAGGACCCCTCAGACGATGACATAGAGGAAGAGGACCCGAAAGATCCAAAGGTTTTTGTTCATGTTATGACGGGACTCCTGTCAGGGGATACGATTTAAATACAAATTTCAGTGGTGGATCAGCCGCTAGTCGCTGTCATGGACTCTGACAGTACACTGTTTTCTTAGTGACCTCATCGCTCAACATCTTCACCTGCTGGTTACATCCCTTCCAAGCCTCGGGTTTCAATTGCCAATGGCACGACCATGACGTGCACATGAGTTTACTGCGCGATGCCTATTGTGGTGGAGGGATACCATTCCCACGTGACCTTCTATGTGATTGCCCTTTGAGGTTTTAAGGCTGTGTTGAGTCCGCTGGCTCTGCACTTTGGATCCACTTCTGTGGGATTTTGAAACACTGACCATGACATGGGACCGTCAACGCCACCAGACGGTGTGGCAGGGACGCTCGACGACCACTGACCGATACGTTTTTCTCGCTCGCGCTGACTAGACGGAGTTCTGACCAGCCTCTCTTATTGGAGTACATCGACACTACTACCGCCCCGAGGAGACTTCCTCCCATGCGGTGCCAAGATCACTGCATTTGCCTCTTGCCAGGGACGGCTCCCGTAGTTCGCCCCTACCACTATCCATTTTGGCAGAAGGATGAGATTGAGTGATAGTGCGCTGCTATGCTGCGACAGTGCATCAACCGCCACAGTGTGTCCCTCTTCTCTTCTTCAGTCTTGTTGGTTAATAAGGACGACACATGGTGTTTTTGCGTCGATTACCGCAAGCTGAATGCCCAGACGGTGAAGGACCCCTCAGACGATGACATAAACGCTTCCTGCTTGGAGCGACGGAGAGTCCTGCCTCGTTTACATTAGGAGCACGTAGTCTCCATGTTTTTGAGCCGGTGAGATTGATGGAGATCGATCGCGCCACATTGAGTGATTTCAACATTTTGGATTGTCGAACAGACGATTAGAGGCTGTGATCACGACCAACTCAATTTTTATATTTTCTATGTATTTTTTCTTTTTTTTACTTGTATTTAGAGAGTTTGGTTAAATTATCCGTCGGACGATCGCGACCATATGATTTATTTAACCCACCCCACTCCCTTTATATGTAGCTAGTAACCGACTATTGCAAGATATCGAGAAGCTAGGTTTCCATAGAGAGGAGCCGCTCGATTCTTGCTCTCGGTGTGACGTCGCAGGTTCCCGCCTCAAGGGGTGTCGATGACCTCGTCCTCTACTTCCCACTGCCTGCATACCTCCGACGAGCCTTCCCCTACCGTTCTCATGCAGTTCCGAGCCTCCTGCCATCTTCCTAGTCCTCGTCAACGCCTTCTGCCGCCTTCCCGTCCACGGGAACCCTTCCCAGCCGCCGAATTCCCTCCTCTCCAACAACTGGATACCCCCCTCCATCAGCCAGATTCCCTTCCCTCTTCCCCTCCAGATGCTAGATTCTCTTCTCTCCTCCCATCCATCCGCCGAATTTCACTATTCCCCTCCTCTAGCCCCTTTCCAGTCCCTCCACAGCCGCCCCACATCCTCACCACACCTTCTACAGCTGCTACCATCCCTCCCACAACCATCTACCGCTTCCACCGTATCTCCATCCCGCACGCTCAACAACTGCTGCCGAAGTCCTCTCAGCCATGCTCTGCCACCTTGCCCCCTCCTCACACCCTCTACAACCGCCCCACCTACAACAGAGCCTTCTCCTCCCATTCCGCGCCCTCCCAACCCCTTCAACCATCTACCACACCTCCATACAGTCATTCCATATCCTCGTGCTTCTCTAACATCCACTACACCTTTCCTCGGGCATCATATCTTCTTCCATCAACGACGTTGACTATTCGGTGAGTTTGCATTTTAGTTTCATTTTTCTTTACATTGTACAGACACTAGTATTTATTGCTAGGTAATTTTTTGCTCAATTTATTTGCTTAGTTTCTTTTTAATGAACTCGTATGTCTTATTATCTTGATGCTCATTGTCGTAGTACTCTCAATTATATGCAATTATTACTCGCCGCCTAAATTTAATTAATTGTAGTCAATTATGGTTGTCCTAATGCGTATTTTAAAGTTTTATTAATTAATTACTCATCGGAATTAATTGCATGAGTGGATTGTTGCATTTC
Organism: Platanthera zijinensis; assembly: GCA_039513925.1. Taxonomy (NCBI): domain Eukaryota; kingdom Viridiplantae; phylum Streptophyta; class Magnoliopsida; order Asparagales; family Orchidaceae; genus Platanthera; species Platanthera zijinensis. The sequence continues at coordinate 13,044,504 of CM077080.1, forward strand.
ATTTACATTTGAGTTGGGTTTATGTCGTAGGTATCCTGTTCATTGGATTGTATGTGCTTGCATTTCCCTCACATCTTTAGGGTTGTCGGTGTCTCCATTCCATCCTCGTGCTTCTCTAACATCCACTACACCTTTCCTCGGGCATCATATCTTCTTCCATCAACGACGTTGACTATTCGGTGAGTTTGCATTTTAGTTTCATTTTTCTTTACATTGTACAGACACTAGTATTTATTGCTAGGTAATTTTTTGCTCAATTTATTTGCTTAGTTTCTTTTTAATGAACTCGTATGTCTTATTATCTTGATGCTCATTGTCGTAGTACTCTCAATTATATGCAATTATTACTCGCCGCCTAAATTTAATTAATTGTAGTCAATTATGGTTGTCCTAATGCGTATTTTAAAGTTTTATTAATTAATTACTCATCGGAATTAATTGCATGAGTGGATTGTTGCATTTCATTTACATTTGAGTTGGGTTTATGTCGTAGGTATCCTGTTCATTGGATTGTATGTGCTTGCATTTCCCTCACATCTTTAGGGTTGTCGGTGTCTCCATTCCATTCATCGTTGTTGCTTGCATTTCATTTAGGCTCAGGGCATTGCACATCCTCCACTTGTAGATTCGTCCCGTGTCAATATATCACATGATGCTGATATATATATTCTGTATGATAGATCCTACCGTACAAGTACATCGGAAGAAAGTTGGTGGGCTTCGTGGAAAACAATTTTCAGAGGGGTAATTTGTTTCAAGTCTCCATTATTCTTCTATGCTGTTTTCTTTATGTTTTTTTTGCAATCTTTATATGCTAAAATTCATCCCCGTTTTGTATATCCATTTTTTGTTTATGTTAATGCTCTGAAATATACCATTTTAAGTGGTAGATATTTATATGTATTCATTTGACCACCTATAAAAATCCACTCGAAGAGATTGGCTGGTAATTAGATTATAACATGCGGGGTAGACTCTACTAGATCTATAGTTGATGTGAATTTTATTAATTGACTTTCGTTTGATTTCTTTTAAACTCAAACGAATTTTGAATGTAGCTTTCTATTGTTTTTTTTTGTGAAGCAATACTTTAACTTTTGCAAGTACTTGATCTCCTAATTTATTTATCTCACTGTTATCTGTACAACTAAATATGCCTTGAAAGAATCCTATTGCAATATTTGAGCCCTTGAGGCATATGGCGATCATCTCTGTATGGTAAAGCCTCGCGTATTGTGGTTGATGAAACAACACTTGGAAGTGATCTGATTAGTATCGAATGAAACCCACGGATGGAGCTAGAATTAGGAATTAATTTTCATTTAAGTGTCAATGTATGCCTGTATGGTGTCCCCCTTTTGTGCGGCAGCTGGTACATGCAACAAATGTGGTGTTGAGGAAATATTAGGAGGGGAAGGCCGGGAAAATCAATTGTTTTGCTAAATACTTGGAGCTCTAGAAATAGTTAACTCTCTCAAATGTTTAGGAGGGGAATGCCGGGAATGTCAATTGTTTTGCCAAATATTTGAGCTCTAGAAATAGTTAACACTCTCAAATGTTTACTTGAGCATTTGTTGAAATGTGCATTTATTAAATTTTGCAGATGTTTTGTAACCATTGTAGTTCAAAATCCCATTGTTTGGGTTTTTGTTATGGACCCACGTTGGGGGATCACGTACAAATGCCACACCTCTACGCACACTGCTTAGACTTATTGTTTATGATTTGCTTAATTGTATCTTTAATTTCGGCATTTGTATTTTAATTTGGAACCTTGGGTTTGGTTTGGACTCCAACCTGTTATAAGGTTGGGGTGTGCTTGGTTTGGTGGTATCAAAATCATTAATCAAATATCTCTCTCTAATTCTCCTCTTTCTCTACCTCACGAAACCCGCCGACACCCTAGCTTCTTCCAGTTTCGCGATTTCCATCTCATTCGTCGCCTGTATTCCGTCGATCAACCGCTCCTCTCCATCCTCCCCCTCCGCTCCTCTTCCAGCGAAGTAGGTTCGCGAGGATCGCGCAAGGCCAACGCCGATCCTCTTTGGGGCTTCCCATCCATCCCCCACGAACGTAGGCTCAAACGAAGGCCCATAACATCTTGGTATCAGAGCTCTCCTCCTCCACTGCTCCTCCGCTACCCTCTACGCCGACTGTTGCCATTGTTTTCACCGCCGACAGGCCTTTTCAGCCCTGATCCACCTCTTCCACCCATATATTCCCACCCGCTGCTTCGCTTGAGCTCTCTTGTCCTATTGGGGGCCTTTACTGCTGGTATTCCGCTGTTATCAGGCAGTACATGCATTTTGCCCACTCCCCTACCTCTTCTCACTTCGTTTGGACAACACCCATGGGCGAAGACTACCCTGGCGACCTCATTTTGGCTCAGATTTTGGATTCTTTTCAGCGCATGGTGGTGGCCAACAATAAGATCCTCATCGAGGCCCTTTGACTGGAAGGTTCACCGCCGGCCCCTCACACCGCTTCAGGTTCATCTCAGATGGTTAATGAATCTCCTATAATGAGAACTGTAGGAGGCGGCTTTCTCGGTTTTGATGAGTCTTATACTCGTGGACATCAATGTAAGTGTCTTTTCTGGACATTAGTGTAAGCGCCTTTTCTGGATTGAGGTGGAGGACCCCTCAGACGATGACATAGAGGAAGAGGACCCGAAAGATCCAAAGGTTTTTGTTCATGTTATGACGGGACTCCTGTCAGGGGATACGATTTAAATACAAATTTCAGTGGTGGATCAGCCGCTAGTCGCTGTCATGGACTCTGACAGTACACTGTTTTCTTAGTGACCTCATCGCTCAACATCTTCACCTGCTGGTTACATCCCTTCCAAGCCTCGGGTTTCAATTGCCAATGGCACGACCATGACGTGCACATGTGTGTTGAAACCAAAAACTTGGTCTCTGTGGAGTTCGACCCTTGGGGAAGGGGTGACCTCACACCTACTATACTCGGGGGGATGTCACAGACCAAAGGTTCAGGAAACTAGGAATAGACCCTCGGCTCTAGCGTGGAGGTCCCACCACACACCCGGAAGGTTGCTAGAACACTTCCCCTCCCTCACCAAGTGGCTGAGTTGGGCGCCTTGGAGAGCTCTCTCTACTCTACCAGGATGAAGCTAAGGGAGGAGGAGGTAAGGAAATCTCATCCCTCCAAAGGCACCCATGGGGGTCTATTTATAGTTTTTCCAAGTCCCGATGAGGGTAAAAGGACCAAAATGCCCCCGGATTGGTCTGTCAACAGCCAAATCCCGATATTCTAAATAGCTAAAACAAGGCCACCAGGGGCAGCCCCTCAAGCCGGGCGAGCAAGCGACAAGGCGAGACGCCGACCTAGCGAGCTGGAGACCTGGCCTGACGAGCCGGGGAGGGCTGGCCTGACGAGCCGGGGAGGGCTGGCCTGACGAGCCGGGAGGGCTGCCCTGACGAGCCGGGGAGGGCTGGCCTGACGAGCCGGGGGGGCTGGCCTGACGAGCCGGGGGGCTGGCCTGACGAGCCGGGGGGGCTGGCCTGACGAGCCGGGGGGGCTGGCCTGACGAGCCGGGGGGGCTGGCCTGACGAGCCGGGGGGGCTGGCCTGACGAGCCGGGAGGGCTGGCCTGACGAGCCGGGGGGGCTGGCCTGACGAGCCGGGGGGGCTGGCCTGACGAGCCGGGGAGGGCTGGCCTGACGAGCCGGGGAGGGCTGGCCTGACGAGCCGGGGAGGGCTGGCCTGACGGGGAGGGCTGGCCTGACGAGCCGGGGAGGGCTGGCCTGACGAGCCGGGAGGGCTGGCCTGACGAGCCGGGAGGGCTGGCCTGACGAGCCGGGAGGGCTGGCCTGACGAGCCGGGAGGGCTGGCCTGACGAGCCGGGAGGGCTGGCCTGACGAGCCGGGAGGGCTGGCCTGACGAGCCGGGAGGGCTGGCCTGACGAGCCGGGAGGGCTGGCCTGACGAGCCGGGGAGGGCTGGCCTGACGAGCCGGGGAGGGCTGGCCTGACGAGCCGGGGAGGGCTGGCCTGACGAGCCGGGGAGGGCTGGCCTGACGAGCCGGGGGGGCTGGCCTGACGAGCCGGGGGGGCTGGCCTGACGAGCCCTGGCCTGACGAGCCGGGGGGCTGGCCTGACGAGCCCTGACGAGGGGGGGCTGGCCTGACGAGCCGGGGGGGCTGGCCTGACGAGCCGGGGGGGCTGGCCTGACGAGGGCTGGCCTGACGAGCCGGGGAGGGCTGGCCTGACGAGCCGGGGAGGGCTGGCCTGACGAGCCGGGGAGGGCTGGCCTGACGAGCCGGGGAGGGCTGGCCTGACGAGCCGGGGAGGGCTGGCCTGACGACGAGCCGGGGAGGGCTGGCCTGACGAGCCGGGGAGGGCTGGCCTGACGAGCCGGGGGGGCTGGCCTGACGAGCCGGGGGGGCTGGCCTGACGAGCCGGGGGGGCTGGCCTGACGAGCCGGGGGGCTGGCCTGACGAGCCGGGGGGGCTGGCCTGACGAGCCGGGGGGGCTGGCCTGACGAGCCGGGGGGGCTGGCCTGACGAGCCGGGGGGGCTGGCCTGACGAGCCGGGGGGGCTGGCCTGACGAGCCGGGGAGGGCTGGCCTGACGAGCCGGGGAGGGCTGGCCTGACGAGCCGGGGAGGGCTGGCCTGACGAGCCGGGGAGGGCTGGCCTGACGAGCCGGGGAGGGCTGGCCTGACGAGCCGGGAGGGCTGGCCTGACGAGCCGGGAGGGCTGGCCTGACGAGCCGGGAGGGCTGGCCTGACGAGCCGGGAGGGCTGGCCTGACGAGCCGGGAGGGCTGGCCTGACGAGCCGGGAGGGCTGGCCTGACGAGCCGGGGAGGGCTGGCCTGACGAGCCGGGAGGGCTGGCCTGACGAGCCGGGAGGGCTGGCCTGACGAGCCGGGAGGGCTGGCCTGACGAGCCGGGGAGGGCTGGCCTGACGAGCCGGGAGGGCTGGCCTGACGAGCCGGGGAGGGCTGGCCTGACGAGCCGGGGAGGGCTGGCCTGACGAGCCGGGGAGGGCTGGCCTGACGAGCCGGGGAGGGCTGGCCTGACGAGCCGAGCCTGACGAGGGGAGGGCTGGCCTGACGAGCCGGGGAGGGCTGGCCTGACGAGCCGGGGAGGGCTGGCCTGACGAGCCGGGGAGGGCTGGCCTGACGAGCCGGGGAGGGCTGGCCTGACGAGCCGGGAGGGCTGGCCTGACGAGCCGGGAGGGCTGGCCTGACGAGCCGGGAGGGCTGGCCTGACGAGCCGGGAGGGCTGGCCTGACGAGCCGGGGAGGGCTGGCCTGACGAGCCGGGAGGGCTGGCCTGACGAGCCGGGGAGGGCTGGCCTGACGAGCCGGGGAGGGCTGGCCTGACGAGCCGGGGAGGGCTGGCCTGACGAGCCGGGAGGGCTGGCCTGACGAGCCGGGAGGGCTGGCCTGACGAGCCGGGAGGGCTGGCCTGACGAGCCGGGGAGGGCTGGCCTGACGAGCCGGGAGGGCTGGCCTGACGAGCCGGGGAGGGCTGGCCTGACGAGCCGGGGAGGGCTGGCCTGACGAGCCGGGAGGGCTGGCCTGACGAGGGCTGGCTGACGAGCCGGGAGGGCTGGCCTGACGAGCCGGGAGGGCTGGCCTGACGAGCCGGGAGGGCTGGCCTGACGAGCCGGGAGGGCTGGCCTGACGAGCCGGGGAGGGCTGGCCTGACGAGCCGGGGAGGGCTGGCCTGACGAGCCGGGAGGGCTGGCCTGACGAGCCGGGAGGGCTGGCCTGACGAGCCGGGAGGGCTGGCCTGACGAGCCGGGAGGGCTGGCCTGACGAGCCGGGAGGGCTGGCCTGACGAGCCGGGAGGGCTGGCCTGACGAGCCGGGAGGGCTGGCCTGACGAGCCGGGAGGGCTGGCCTGACGAGCCGGGAGGGCTGGCCTGACGAGCCGGGAGGGCTGGCCTGACGACGAGGGCTGGCTGACGAGCCGGGAGGGCTGGCCTGACGAGCCGGGGAGGGCTGGCCTGACGAGCCGGGGAGGGCTGGCCTGACGAGCCGGGGAGGGCTGGCCTGACGAGCCGGGGAGGGCTGGCCTGACGAGCCGGGGAGGGCTGGCCTGACGAGCCGGGGAGGGCTGGCCTGACGAGCCGGGGAGGGCTGGCCTGACGAGCCGGGGAGGGCTGGCCTGACGAGCCGGGGAGGGCTGGCCTGACGAGCCGGGGAGGGCTGGCCTGACGAGCCGGGGAGGGCTGGCCTGACGAGCCGGGGAGGGCTGGCCTGACGAGCCGGGAGGGCTGGCCTGACGAGCCGGGAGGGCTGGCCTGACGAGCCGGGAGGGCTGGCCTGACGAGCCGGGAGGGCTGGCCTGACGAGCCGGGAGGGCTGGCCTGACGAGCCGGGAGGGCTGGCCTGACGAGCCGGGAGGGCTGGCCTGACGAGCCGGGAGCCGGGGAGGGCTGGCCTGACGAGCCGGGGAGGGCTGGCCTGACGAGCCGGGGAGGGCTGGCCTGACGAGCCGGGAGGGCTGGCCTGACGAGCCGGGAGGGCTGGCCTGACGAGCCGGGAGGGCTGGCCTGACGAGCCGGGGAGGGCTGGCCTGACGAGCCGGGGAGGGCTGGCCTGACGAGCCGGGGAGGGCTGGCCTGACGAGCCGGGGAGGGCTGGCCTGACGAGCCGGGAAGGGCTGGCCTGACGAGCCGGGAGGGCTGGCCTGACGAGCCGGGAGGGCTGGCCTGACGAGCCGGGAGGGCTGGCCTGACGAGCCGGGAGGGCTGGCCTGACGAGCCGGGAGGGCTGGCCTGACGAGCCGGGAGGGAGGCAAATACTTCATCCCCCTTGCGCCTGCTGGAGGACCCCCACTCTGCGAATACGGGGTTGTACAATGAGTTTACCGCGCGATGCCTATTGTGGTGGAGGGATACCATTCCCACGTGACCTTCTATGTGATTGCCCTTTGAGGTTTTAAGGCTGTGTTGAGTCCGCTGGCTCTGCACTTTGGATCCACTTCTGTGGGATTTTGAAACACTGACCATGACATGGGACCGTCAACGCCACCAGACGGTGTGGCAGGGACGCTCGACGACCACTGACCGATACGTTTTTCTCGCTCGCGCTGACTAGACGGAGTTCTGACCAGCCTCTCTTATTGGAGTACATCGACACTACTACCGCCCCGAGGAGACTTCCTCCCATGCGGTGCCAAGATCACTGCATTTGCCTCTTGCCAGGGACGGCTCCCGTAGTTCGCCCCTACCACTATCCATTTTGGCAGAAGGATGAGATTGAGTGATAGTGCGCTGCTATGCTGCGACAGTGCATCAACCGCCACAATGTGTCCCTCTTCTCTTCTTCAGTCTTGTTGGTTAATAAGGACGACACATGGTGTTTTTGCGTCGATTACCGCAAGCTGAATGCCCAGACGGTGAAGGACCCCTCAGACGATGACATAGACGCTTCCTGCTTGGAGCGACGGAGAGTCCTGCCTCGTTTACATTAGGAGCACGTAGTCTCCATGTTTTTGAGCCGGTGAGATTGATGGAGATCGATCGCGCCACATTGAGTGATTTCAACATTTTGGATTGTCGAACAGACGATTAGAGGCTGTGATCACGACCAACTCAATTTTTATATTTTCTATGTATTTTTTCTTTTTTTTACTTGTATTTAGAGAGTTTGGTTAAATTATCCGTCGGACGATCGCGACCATATGATTTATTTAACCCACCCCACTCCCTTTATATGTAGCTAGTAACCGACTATTGCAAGATATCGAGAAGCTAGGTTTCCATAGAGAGGAGCCGCTCGATTCTTGCTCTCGGTGTGACGTCGCAGGTTCCCGCCTCAAGGGGTGTCGATGACCTCGTCCTCTACTTCCCACTGCCTGCATACCTCCGACGAGCCTTCCCCTACCGTTCTCATGCAGTTCCGAGCCTCCTGCCATCTTCCTAGTCCTCGTCAACGCCTTCTGCCGCCTTCCCGTCCACGGGAACCCTTCCCAGCCGCCGAATTCCCTCCTCTCCAACAACTGGATACCCCCCTCCATCAGCCAGATTCCCTTCCCTCTTCCCCTCCAGATGCTAGATTCTCTTCTCTCCTCCCATCCATCCGCCGAATTTCACTATTCCCCTCCTCTAGCCCCTTTCCAGTCCCTCCACAGCCGCCCCACATCCTCACCACACCTTCTACAGCTGCTACCATCCCTCCCACAACCATCTACCGCTTCCACCGTATCTCCATCCCGCACGCTCAACAACTGCTGCCGAAGTCCTCTCAGCCATGCTCTGCCACCTTGCCCCCTCCTCACACCCTCTACAACCGCCCCACCTACAACAGAGCCTTCTCCTCCCATTCCGCGCCCTCCCAACCCCTTCAACCATCTACCACACCTCCATACAGTCATTCCATATCCTCGTGCTTCTCTAACATCCACTACACCTTTCCTCGGGCATCATATCTTCTTCCATCAACGACGTTGACTATTCGGTGAGTTTGCATTTTAGTTTCATTTTTCTTTACATTGTACAGACACTAGTATTTATTGCTAGGTAATTTTTTGCTCAATTTATTTGCTTAGTTTCTTTTTAATGAACTCGTATGTCTTATTATCTTGATGCTCATTGTCGTAGTACTCTCAATTATATGCAATTATTACTCGCCGCCTAAATTTAATTAATTGTAGTCAATTATGGTTGTCCTAATGCGTATTTTAAAGTTTTATTAATTAATTACTCATCGGAATTAATTGCATGAGTGGATTGTTGCATTTCATTTACATTTGAGTTGGGTTTATGTCGTAGGTATCCTGTTCATTGGATTGTATGTGCTTGCATTTCCCTCACATCTTTAGGGTTGTCGGTGTCTCCATTCCATTCATCGTTGTTGCTTGCATTTCATTTAGGCTCAGGGCATTGCACATCCTCCACTTGTAGATTCGTCCCGTGTCAATATATCACATGATGCTGATATATATATTCTGTATGATAGATCCTACCGTACAAGTACATCGGAAGAAAGTTGGTGGGCTTCGTGGAAAACAATTTTCAGAGGGGTAATTTGTTTCAAGTCTCCATTATTCTTCTATGCTGTTTTCTTTATGTTTTTTTTGCAATCTTTATATGCTAAAATTCATCCCCGTTTTGTATATCCATTTTTTGTTTATGTTAATGCTCTGAAATATACCATTTTAAGTGGTAGATATTTATATGTATTCATTTGACCACCTATAAAAATCCACTCGAAGAGATTGGCTGGTAATTAGATTATAACATGCGGGGTAGACTCTACTAGATCTATAGTTGATGTGAATTTTATTAATTGACTTTCGTTTGATTTCTTTTAAACTCAAACGAATTTTGAATGTAGCTTTCTATTGTTTTTTTTTGTGAAGCAATACTTTAACTTTTGCAAGTACTTGATCTCCTAATTTATTTATCTCACTGTTATCTTTACAACTAAATATGCCTTGAAAGAATCCTATTGCAATATTTGAGCCCTTGAGGCATATGACGATCATCTCTGTATGGTAAAGCCTCGCGTATTGTGGTTGATGAAACAACACTTGGAAGTGATCTGATTAGTATCGAATGAAACCCACGGATGGAGCTAGAATTAGGAATTAATTTTCATTTAAGTGTCAATGTATGCCTGTATGGTGTCCCCCTTTTGTGCGGCAGCTGGTACATGCAACAAATGTGGTGTTGAGGAAATATTAGGAGGGGAAGGCCGGGAAAATCAATTGTTTTGCTAAATACTTGGAGCTCTAGAAATAGTTAACTCTCTCAAATGTTTAGGAGGGGAATGCCGGGAATGTCAATTGTTTTGCCAAATATTTGAGCTCTAGAAATAGTTAACACTCTCAAATGTTTACTTGAGCATTTGTTGAAATGTGCATTTATTAAATTTTGCAGATGTTTTGTAACCATTGTAGTTCAAAATCCCATTGTTTGGGTTTTTGTTATGGACCCACGTTGGGGGATCACGTACAAATGCCACACCTCTACGCACACTGCTTAGACTTATTGTTTATGATTTGCTTAATTGTATCTTTAATTTCGGCATTTGTATTTTAATTTGGAACCTTGGGTTTGGTTTGGACTCCAACCTGTTATAAGGTTGGGGTGTGCTTGGTTTGGTGGTATCAAAATCATTAATCAAATATCTCTCTCTAATTCTCCTCTTTCTCTACCTCACGAAACCCGCCGACACCCTAGCTTCTTCCAGTTTCGCGATTTCCATCTCATTCGTCGCCTGTATTCCGTCGATCAACCGCTCCTCTCCATCCTCCCCCTCCGCTCCTCTTCCAGCGAAGTAGGTTCGCGAGGATCGCGCAAGGCCAACGCTGATCCTCTTTGGGGCTTCCCATCCATCCCCCACGAACGTAGGCTCAAACGAAGGCCCATAACATCTTGGTATCAGAGCTCTCCTCCTCCACTGCTCCTCCGCTACCCTCTACGCCGACTGTTGCCATTGTTTTCACCGCCGACAGGCCTTTTCAGCCCTGATCCACCTCTTCCACCCATATATTCCCACCCGCTGCTTCGCTTGAGCTCTCTTGTCCTATTGGGGGCCTTTACTGCTGGTATTCCGCTGTTATCAGGCAGTACATGCATTTTGCCCACTCCCCTACCTCTTCTCACTTCGTTTGGACAACACCCATGGGCGAAGACTACCCTGGCGACCTCATTTTGGCTCAGATTTTGGATTCTTTTCAGCGCATGGTGGTGGCCAACAATAAGATCCTCATCGAGGCCCTTTGACTGGAAGGTTCACCGCCGGCCCCTCACACCGCTTCAGGTTCATCTCAGATGGTTAATGAATCTCCTATAATGAGAACTGTAGGAGGCGGCTTTCTCGGTTTTGATGAGTCTTATACTCGTGGACATCAATGTAAGTGTCTTTTCTGGACATTAGTGTAAGCGCCTTTTCTGGATTGAGGTGGAGGACCCCTCAGACGATGACATAGAGGAAGAGGACCCGAAAGATCCAAAGGTTTTTGTTCATGTTATGACGGGACTCCTGTCAGGGGATACGATTTAAATACAAATTTCAGTGGTGGATCAGCCGCTAGTCGCTGTCATGGACTCTGACAGTACACTGTTTTCTTAGTGACCTCATCGCTCAACATCTTCACCTGCTGGTTACATCCCTTCCAAGCCTCGGGTTTCAATTGCCAATGGCACGACCATGACGTGCACATGAGTTTACCGCGCGATGCCTATTGTGGTGGAGGGATACCATTCCCACGTGACCTTCTATGTGATTGCCCTTTGAGGTTTTAAGGCTGTGTTGAGTCCGCTGGCTCTGCACTTTGGATCCACTTCTGTGGGATTTTGAAACACTGACCATGACATGGGACCGTCAACGCCACCAGACGGTGTGGCAGGGACGCTCGACGACCACTGACCGATACGTTTTTCTCGCTCGCGCTGACTAGACGGAGTTCTGACCAGCCTCTCTTATTGGAGTACATCGACACTACTACCGCCCCGAGGAGACTTCCTCCCATGCGGTGCCAAGATCACTGCATTTGCCTCTTGCCAGGGACGGCTCCCGTAGTTCGCCCCTACCACTATCCATTTTGGCAGAAGGATGAGATTGAGTGATAGTGTGCTGCTATGCTGCGACAGTGCATCAACCGCCACAGTGTGTCCCTCTTCTCTTCTTCAGTCTTGTTGGTTAATAAGGACGACACATGGTGTTTTTGCGTCGATTACCGCAAGCTGAATGCCCAGACGGTGAAGGGCAAGTTCCCCATTCTGATCGTTGAGGAGCTATTGGACGAGTTGCACGGATCCCGCATCTTCTCCAATCTGGATCTTTGCTTCGGGTACCATCAAGCTTAGTTATTAAAGGAGCAGGGTGTACCAAAGTGCAAAGGTGTCTTGAAGCTTAGGCTCAAGGCGCAGGTGCGCGCCTGAAGAAAGCAAGATGCAACCACATTTATTTTAAATATTCAACATCAAACATCAGTTCATCTTCTGGAACAGATTCTTTATCTATTCTACTCAATAATCATTCATTACTATCACTTATACTTTTAAAAAATAAAATAAATGTGGTCACTTGCATCATATCTAAGTCTCAACGCTCGATTATGTTTCAAAAACTCAAAATTATGCAAATATTACTGAGTTCTTGCACTTTTTTTTTCATTATTTTGAAAAAAAGTGTATAATAAAAATCGCATCCAGTCACACCTTTTATGCTCCAAAGGTGCAAAAAAAACACATGAAGACGCAAACCTCTGAGCCTGGTGAGCCTGGAGTCTTAGGCGCGCCTTTGACAATATAACCATCATGTGTGCATGGATCCTGAGGATGTGCAGAAGACAGCTCTCCACACCCCCATGTTCACTTCGAGTTTCTCGTGATGTCTTTCGGGCTCACCAACACCCCATCCACCTTACAGGCCGTAATGAACGAGGTATTTCACGACCTGTTACGTCGTTGCGTACTTGTTTTTTTTACGACATTTTCTACAACGGTATACGGGAGTCCCATTTGGGCCACCTCTGAACGGTTTTTCAGTTAGTACGCACTCGCATGCTTTTCTTGAAGCGTGCCTAGTGTTCTTTTTGGACTGATCGGGTCTTCTACTTGGGTCATGTTGTTGACAGTACAGGTGTGTCCGCTGACCCCCTCAAGATCCAGGGGGTGACCCATTTACCCTTCCCCGGTCCTAGCATGGACTCTGAGGTTTTCTTGGCCTGATCAGCTATTATCAGTGTTTTATACAGAGGTACAACATCATTGCAACACCATTCTTTGTTCTATTAAAGAGAATACTTCTCGTGGGAGAACTCGACGACGATTACTTTTCATGCTCTTCAGCAGGCTTTGGTGTCGGCCCTTGTGCTGTGTCTACCGGACTTTGACCAGGAGTTCCAGGTAGAGTGCAACACACCCGGACTAGGATGTGGCGTTGTGCTTCAACAGGGGTGCCATCCGATCACATACTTTGACCGTCAGACCGCCCGTCATCATCAGAAGCTTCTGGCTTACAAGTAGAAGCTAATTAAGCTGGCCAAGGCTGTTCAACATTGGAGATCGTACATGATGCAACCTGAGTTGCACCGTTACTTTATTTTACTGCATTTATTTAAATATTTTGTAGCGCATGTTTTTTATTTTCCGTGTATTTGTGTGTGTTCTGCCGCGTTTTCTCGATCGTTCGGGCGACTTATTCGTGTGACCGGCCAATAAGATCTTAAATAAATTGGTTCGTCAAATTAGGACTTGGGTTAATTTGGGCAAGTAACAAATAAAATTATTAAATAATAATTAACCTGAAATTAATTACTCAATTATTTAATTTCAGATTTAATTATTAAACATATTGGCATTCCAAATTATTCTCCTTTAATTCCTCCTAATTACTCTTTAATTCCTCCTAATTACTCTTTAATTCCTCCTAATTACTCTTGAAACCTCCAAAAACAGCTGGCCATTTATTAACAGACCTAAAATATTATTCACTTTTTAAACCTCCTTGAAACCAACAGCCGGTCCTTCTCTTTACTGGCCTTTTGAAACTCCTTCCATTAGTGGCATTTATGCCCTAATTAATTAAGGCTAAGTAACCCCCTCCCTCTCCTATTCCTGAATTAAAATGCCATTCGAAACACCCTGTCGTTAACTTCATTTTCAAATTCCCTAATTAAATGTGGCTGGCTGTAACCTCCCCTTTTCCCTAATTTCTTTAAGAGCCAGCTACCGGTTCAGAGATAGACAGACTGGACAGAACTGAGAAACAGGGAAAGAAATCCTCCGCTTCTTGGTATTGCCAGCAGTAGCCCCCTCTTCCCGTTTCTGTCCCGACGCTAACTTCTGTTGGAGTTTCCCACTGTTCAGGAACCCCCCACCTGAGGCTTTTCCTGTTGTTTTCCCGGTCTGGGAATACAATCCCCTGCCAGAAGTTGAGCCCGGTCTCTCTCCCTTGCACTTGTTGTTGAAGCTGAGCTATTCTTTCAGCATTTTTACATGCCTTTCTTTATGGTGATTTACAGGAAACTGTCTATATGGAGCAACCTCCTGGGTGTGTTGCTCAGGGGGAGTCGCAGGTCTGTAAACTGCGAAAGGCAATCTACGGTCTTAAGCAAAGTCCCAGGGCCTGGTTTGACAAGTTCAATGAGGTTATTTCTTTGGTTGGGTTTGCTCGAAGTGCTGCGGATCACTCATTATTCATTCGCAAGACATCGGTTGGACTTGTTGTCCTTGCTGTTTATGTGGATGATATTCTTCTTACAAAAGATGATAGAGAAGGTGTGGATATGACAAAGAAGCATCTTCTTCAGCATTTTGTTACTAAAGATATGAGATCTCCGAAATATTTCTTGGGCATTGAAATATCTAGGAAACCAGAGTCTATTGTTCTTTCACAGCGAAAGTATGTCTTGGACTTCTTAAAAGAGACAGGACTCCTTGGGGCTAAACCTGCTCGATTTCCGATGTCGGTTGGAGATGACAAGTGTTGAAGTGAGGGCTCACCTCTTCTTGAGGATGTCACCAGGTATAGACGGCTTGTGAGGAAACTCATTTATCTGACAGTCACAAGACCGGATATTTGTTATGCAGTGCGAAAAGTGAACCAGTTTATGCAAGCTCCTAAGGAGTGTCATCTTCAGTCGGCAATGAAGATTCTAGAGTATGTGAAAGGTGCTGCAGGGAAAGGACTTCTGTTTCAGAAAAGGGGACATTTAAAGGTTGAGGCATATTCTGATGTCAGCTATGCAGATGATAAGGAAGATAGGAAGTCCACGTCTGAGTTCTATATTTTTGTTGGCGGGAATTTGGTCAGCTGGAAGAGCAAGAAACAGACTGTAGTCTCTAAGTCAAACGCAGAAGCTGAGTATAGGATCATGGCTCTGACTACTTGCGAGCTGAAGTGGTTACATACACTTATGCTTGATTTTGGAGAGGTTTATGATCATCCTCTGCCAATGTTCTGTGACAACAAAGCAGCCATATATATTTCGAGGAATCCTGTCTTTCATGAGAGGACGAAGCATATCGAGGTTGATTGCCACTTTATTAGAGAGGAGATTTTGAAGAATCAGATCTGCACTCCATTTGTTATCTCAAAAAGAGAACTAGCTGATTTCTTCACCAAGCCTGTTACTCCTTCTGGGGAGGTTTGTAGCAAGCTGGGCATGGTAGATATATATGCTCGAGCTTGAGGGGGAGTGTTGGAGCTTGAGGAGACCGGGCGGTCTTATGTCTAACCGCAACGGTCTGCTTCTCTCAGCGGTCTGGTGGTTTGGTTCAGCGGTCTGATTGTGAACCTCAACTAGCGGTCAGGAGGACAACAACAGTGGCGTTCTGAGGGATAGTCGCAGCAGCGGCCTGGGTGTTAGCCGCTGCAGCGGTTTGGCAGATAGCCGCAGCAGCGGTCTGGTGATTAACCGCAGCAGTGCTCTGGAGGTTAGCCGCATCGGTCTGGGTGTAGCCGCAACAGTAGAGTGGATGTTAGCCGCAGCGGCTGTGGTGTAGCCGCAGGAGCAGAGTGTATGTTAGCCGCAACGGTCTGGAGGAAGCCGCAACAGCGGACAGATGGTTAACCGCAACTGCGGTATGGTGGCAACCCGCGGTTGCGGTCTGGCGGTCTGAACCAGCGGTCTTCCCTGACTATGTGGCGGATTTTCTTAGTTGCCGTTGGGTGTTCAGTTATTCGTTGTATAGTGTGCGGTTTGATAATGTCAAACCGCATAGGCCGCCCGACTTGTATTTAGTCCCACATCGATTGT
The DNA here is from genome assembly GCA_039513925.1 of Platanthera zijinensis. Taxonomy (NCBI): domain Eukaryota; kingdom Viridiplantae; phylum Streptophyta; class Magnoliopsida; order Asparagales; family Orchidaceae; genus Platanthera; species Platanthera zijinensis. Next base: position 13,060,193 of record CM077080.1, read on the forward strand.
TGTACTCTTTTATCTCTCCCATTTTCTATAAATAAGGAGGCATACCTATGTAATAATTATCTTTTTGGAGCAATAAAATTTGCCGTTTTTTAGCTCTTTTTACAAGAACGGACAAGTGATAGAAGCTTACGCGGGTTTGCAAAACTTTTGATTTAATTATCATGTGTCAAAGCTTGTGAAGTAGTGTTTTCACTGTTACGTTTTAACTTACGCACAAAATTATTGTTTTAAAATCAATTTCAGATTTTGGTATGCATCAGTTTGGTATCGGAGGTCGGTTCGATTCACTCCTATTTTGAATCGAACTATCCTGTTATTTATTTAGTTGTTAAAAAAATTAGTTTTCCAAAAAGCAAAAGAAAAATTTTATTTTTTAAAAAATGTCACTTTCTATTTTAAAAAGAAAAAATATTTTGAGCCCACTTTTTTTTCCTTGCCAAAAAAAGCAATGATGTTTTTCTATTATTATTAGAAGAAAAAATATATATATCACTACTTTTTTTTTAAAAAAATTCATTTTAAAAAATTAAGTCTTTATTTTTTTTAAAAATGGAGAGTCACTTAGATCGAATAGGAGCCACCTTAGGTGACTTAGCCATTCGAATGCGTGATCTGACGAAGTTGGTTTACACAGTCACTGCATATTGCACACAGACTTTGATTGGGCTGTGCGATGGCGATGATGTACACAACCTCGAAATGAGAATGCGCCAACAATATGTTCTTCCTAACTACCTCCCAACTACATATCAATTAGTGGAACCAGGGCTTCAACGTCTTAATAATCGTCTTTCTAGGCTCGATGTTTCTCCCACGAGCACTTTGGCGCCACTTGTCTCCATTAAATTACTCCCATCAATCGAGGAGGTTCTTCTTGAGCCCCGGATCCAGGAAGATCTTTTTTTTTCACATTTCGACGTTCTGGCAGAAATGGAAATTCTGTTCGCTCACATTGTATCACAACCTTTAGAGGGCGAGTGTGTTGCTGAGGCCTCACTCCGGAAAGTATTTACTAGTGATGTGTCACTCACCTTGGTTAACACAGTTTTGATGCCACCCCTCCCGGAAAAGGAATTGGTTAGAGAAGAGTCACTCATCTTAGCGGACATAGACTCGACCTCTTTATGTCCCAACTCTCCCAGCCCACTGCAGCCGCACATCCTTGATACCGCAGGCGTTGTCCTTGGTGGCCAATCGTCAGTGGCACCCGAGTCACCACCCTTTATAGACTTTGTTTTCGTTGATCGCACTTTTAGTTCTTTTCATTATCCTAATATTATTGGAGAATGCGTTAAGTTCCGTTGTCAAATTAACAGTCTATCCACGCGTAATCGTGTTAGGAGGATAGTCACGATCCCTAAAGTTTTCACGCCCCTTAAAGACACACGGTTTAAGAGATTTTTGTGGTTGGTTTTAAATGAAAAATCTGTGCTTGATTTAAAAATTTGTGGTGTTAATCAGGTATCAGTGGGTGACGACATGTTGCTCGTCGCTCTTGGTTTATTAAATTTTCGCAGGTGTCTAGCACGAGTTCGTATAATGCAATATGTTTTAATGAATCTACAAGTTGATCATACTTACTTCCGGCCTTGCCTCTTTCTTTGCTATATTGACTCTTCTCTTTCCCACTTTGTTGAACTTGCTTCCTTACATCTCTGATTTTTATTACACAATTGCATGTCATGCATGAATTTTTGACAAATAGTTTTTGAGAAACTCTAGAAAACTATAATTCCGTGATTGATTTCACCGCCCGGAGTTATATTTTTCCAATGGAGATGAGTTTTCTGTTTCATTCAGGAAAGAGGGTTTGCCATAAGTTTTGTGTTGCGTTTATGGGTCCTACCTGTGTTTGACTATCTACCATGGCGAGGCGGAGGCAATGCATGACTTGGTTCGTTGTTCTGATGTTTCAGTGGCAGGTTCCATCAAAGTCTCGACGGGAACGAGATCCTTCAACCCCGGGGGAATTGATGCAACCTGAGTTGCACCGTTACTTTATTTTACTGCATTTATTTAAATATTTTGTAGCGCATGTCGTCGCGCAAGTATGTCTTTTATTTCCCGTGTATTTGTGTGTGTTGTGTCGCGTTTGCTCAATCATTCGGGTGACTTATTGGTGTGACCGGCCAATAAGATCTTAAATAAATTTGTCCGTCAAATTAGGACTAGGGTTAATTTGGGCAAACAAGAAATAAAATTATTAAATAATAATTAATCTGAAATTAATTACTCATTTATTTAATTTCAGATTTAATTATTAAACCTGGGATGCCAGAAGCTGAGCTATTCTTTCAACATTGTTCTACATCCGCTGCCAGAAGTTGAGCCCGGCCTCTCTCCCTTGCACTGGTTGGTAATCCACTCCTCATTTCACATCTCGTTTATTCTTAGTCTTTCTTCATGAACACATGCACAAGTTTAATAATTATTCAGAGCTTGCTTGCCACAAACTTAACTCTATTTCTATTTGTCGTTAATTTGTTAATCCGATTGTTGCTCTCTCATGTTGTGATGCTTGTGGATGAGTTGAATTTTATTGTTGAAAACAGACAAGTGATAGAAGCTTACGCGGGTTTGCAAAACTTTTGATTTAATTATCACGCGTCGAAGCTCGCGAAATCGTGTTTTCACCGCTACGTTTTGACTTACGCATAAAATTATCGTTTTAAAATCAATTTCAAATTTCGGTATTCATCAGTACTTATGGGGGCGTCCTTTCCTGATTCGTACCAATCATTTCAGCCTCAAGTACCTATTGGAGCACTGCCTCACCACGGCCCCACAACATCGTTGGATTAGAAAACTTCTGAGCTTTGAACTCCGTGTGGAGTACAAGGAGGATGCCTTGAACCGGGCCGGAACACCCTCTCCCGCCGCAATCCCGGGACTCGTGGATCCGGGAATCGGACGGGAGTTGAAGACCGGTACACCACCTCTCTGATGCACTCTAAAATCATCAGCTTGTTGTAAGAACTCTGAGTTGTGGGCGCCTGATGATAAGGGTGGCGTTTAGGACACAACCAATCCCCCGGGGCAAAGAATAGCTCGTAGTGTCCCCGGTTGTAGACGGTATCCATGCGGGATTGAGCCTGAATAAGTCACTCACATGCTAAAGCGAGGATCTGGTCACGAGTGGACAGCTCAGTATCGATAGTGGGTGAGCGGACGGATGTGCTGGCGTATGTAAGGAAGCGAGGCGGATCACGATCATAGGCTAGTCGGAAAGGCGTTGTCTGCAGTGCTGAATGATAGGACGTGTTGTAACAATACTCCACCCATGGAAGCCACCTTTCCCAATCCTTGAGGCGGTCCCCAGTAATACAACGCATGTGCATCTCTAGTATTGATTGACCACCTCCGTCTACTGGTCCGATTGCGGGTGATATGCGGAAGAAAGTGTCAGCTTGGTGCCACAAAAAACAAATATCTCCTGCCAAAATAGGGAGGTGAAAATCATGTCCCTGTTGGACACAATACTCTCTAGAATGCTTAGTAAACGGACCACCTGTTCGAATAAGATGCCGGCCACCACGTCCCCTACAATAAGACGACTCGTAGACATGAAATGTGCGCCCTTGGAAAAGCAATCAACAACCACGAAGATGATGGATCAGACCCTCAAAGTAGGTAACCCCTCAATGAAATCGATAGATACATCGGCCCACGTCTGTGTAGGGATGGGAAGAGGCTGGAGGAACCCGGCTAGTAGGAGGTGGTCAGTCTTGTTGTGTTGGCAGGTGGGGCAGAGAGCGATGAAGTTTTGGACCCCGTTTGAGTCCCTTCCAAAAGAAATTCGCTCAGATCTGTTGAAGGGTCTTATGAACCCCTTCATGGGTGGTGTCGTGGAACCCTGCCAGAATATCTGGAATCAAGAGAGAAGTTGTTGAAAGAAAGAGCCGATCCTTGTATAGGACGAGCCCGTCTCAAAATGTCCAATGCAAGGGCAACCATCCCTCCTCAATGCAATGAAGGAGCTCACGTAGAATAGGAATGCCCTGAATCACCGTCAGCAGGCGGTGGCGAAGGGTCGAGGTCAGGTGAGAGATGGCCAACAAGGACCCCTCCAGGCCCACGACGTGTTCTACGTCTCACAACTGAAGCCATTCGTGGGGGTGCCACCTCCCGAACCCTTGGTCCACTTGCCCCCACAACTCCAGGACAAGCTTGATGACGACACAAGCAAAGATGTTACGGACCCACGTTGGGGGATCACGTATATGCGCCGCACCTCGGCGGGCACCGCTTAGACTTATCTTTTATGATTTACCGCATTGTATCTTTAATTTCGGCATTTGTATTTTAATTTGGATCATTGGGTTTGTTTTGGACTCCAACCAGTTATAGGGTTGGGGTGTGCTTGGTTTGGAGGTATCAAAATAATTAATCAAATATATATATCTCTCTCTAATTTTGTCTCGTTTATGGTTTTGAAAAATGCTACTGCTAGTTTTTTCCCATTTGCGTAACCTCCATTTGGAACCGTGGATCCCCCAAAACACTGTTTTGTGTCTAATTCCGGCTGCATGGAGGACACAATTAGGAATGGTGTTTTATCTCCATCTCCAACCGCTCCATCTCTAACCACCGCGGCCCTCTAAAATTGACGATTTATCTTTTAAATTTTACTTTCCTGTAGCAGTCTTTCAAATGACTTTATAAACAGCTCCAGCTTAAACAAATTGACCCTCTTTTTAATTTTTCTTTATTTTTCTATTATTAATTTTTTGTATAACTGTTATTTGCAGTTGGGTTGAGTTTACTAAGAAAAGCATGGCCAAGAGAGTTGCTAGAATGCTAAATGGTGAACAAATAGGTATAGGTTGTCATATTGTTTATTGTTTTTTCTTATTTTACTGATTATCTGCACCTGATTTTCTTTTATTGAAATTATTTATGTGCTTTGTGCATCAGCGATTTTCTCATCTATACCTAGTATTATAAAAACGAATTTTTTTTTTTATTCTATGCTTTGTTTTCTGCAGTGGTATTATCTTATATGCATGTTTTTTACTTGAAATTGAATACTTTGATGGAGGATGTCCATCATGTACATAGGCATAATGTTCATTAATTTCCAATACTTGCTGATGCAAGAAGACTTAAGGTCTAGGTTTGGTGCGAACTTGTACCAATTTGCAGCATGCACCCTGCTATTCACTAACTGCAACCTTCTCCTGCAATACTAGACACCACCCCTCCTCTGTTGCAAGCTCGACCACATCCAGTTTAACCATCTTTGATCATTGTCGCATAACGGATTTCATAGGTTGTCTTCGAATTTACTATGCAGAAAATCGGTTCGTAATATTAGATTGTTTTATTAAGCATGTTAGAGAACATCCATTCTTAAATTTCAAATCGGCATTTATTTGGGTGAATCTATTATTCTATTTGCACTAATTAATTTACAAATCTGTATCAAGTATGAGGATTAAATTTTAGGATTTGAGTTATCTCAATTTTCCTGTTTAATTTTTTACTTAACACTTCATTTGTGTGTTTTGAAGAGTCTACTTACACAAATTAATTTAAGAATTAGGATCAAGTATGTTGTGATTGATTTGAGGGTTATATCAATTTGATATCAGAGCGAAAGTAACTATCGTGAGTTGGTCGAGTTTCTTTATATCCGGAATAGTATTTAATATTATCGAATTTTTTTTCCGCATGTATGCATGGAGAGTCGACTTAGAAGGTTAGAGGGTAGTGTAGAGGATAATACTCAACCCATGGAAAATTTCATGCAATTAGCAAACAGAGAATATGGGCACATAAGACAATTCATGAACGGTTACACAATACAAATATGCGAGTTAATCATGTATAATGCTAACGTAACTATAAAATAAAACAGGAAACATTATTTTCTAAAGTTGTGTCGACCTATAAAAAAATGGATACGTCCGTCTATCTTATACTAAATGACTACAGTTTTTTCAAGAAAAAAAATATTGTTTTACCGTCAAAAATGACATATCGTATGATATTTAAAACACCTGTATTTAATATTGCTAATATTCTAATGATGCGATAGAGTGATTTTTGTTATCTTTATTCATTATTATACTTGAGTTTATGCAGGCAACACACAATGTGAGAAAAAAGTATTGGTAATAAACAAATAGAAAATGAACTCAAGATTAAATTGTATTATTGATGTATTTTTCGTACAACAGTTATATGATTCTGTTTTATTGATCATTGTTAAAGCTCATGATTAAAAGATCCAAAAGGGGCTCATTGTACATTTTCTCTTTCTTGCATTTAGTGCCACATCTCCGAGTGTAATTTTTTCCTTCTTCTCTACTCTATATAAAGAGGGGTCTCTCATGTAATATTTGGATTCTTTATAATAATGTTTATTTATATTTCAAATTATCACATGTCAGTGCTAGGTTAAATCATTCGCTGCTTTCCTCTTGTCTGAATACTCCCGGCTTCACACAAAACCTTTTTGGTCCCACGTTAACACTCCCGGTGATGGGGTCCGGCGGGTGAGGGTGCGGCCCATGCGGGGTGGCGGTACTCAATCCGGAAGAGGGAGAGAGGGAGAGTAAGAGAGGGAGAAAGAGAGAAAGAGGGGGGGGTGTTAGGGTTAGATATTTAGAGGAAGAGAGAAAAAATTCATCCGAGATGACGATTACAACGTTCGTGTGCTCTCTTATAGAATACAAAAGGAAAACAAGAAATACTAAAATTGCGACATCCAAATATAGACTAGAAACGATGTTAAACATAAAATAGAATAAACGTTAAATATTCTCCGTGATCTAGGTGGGCCCGTGTGATATTCTCGCCCGACGCGTGTAGACTTGCCATTTGGGCTCATCCTCATGCAGATCTGTAACAATGCCGCCATCTGGAAAATGTGTCTTGTCCTCAAGGCAGTAATCGGCGAACTGGCGACGGAAGTCATACCGAGGAAGCCACGTCGCGTCTGAGTCGGGGTGACTGGTCCAAGCCACAAGAACCTCCTCTGGTGTATGGTCCCCGGAGTGCGGCATCGGCGATTGAGGATCGAGGCAGGGTAGCAAGGCGCCTCTCCGGAAAGGTCAAGATCGGTCGAGATGTGATCCGTAGTGGCGTGCTCTCCCACCAAAAGCTGACGGTAGGGGTGGAGCTTCACAAAGACCTTCTCTCCTACTTCGAAGGAGAGGTTCGGGCGTTTTCTGTTGGCATAGGAAACCATCTTCTGTTGGGCCCGTTGTAGGTGGTGCTTCAGATGATCCAGAATAGTGTCCCTGTCGCGCAGAGCGGTGACCAGGCTTTCCACCTGGCATCCACCTGGAAGGTGGAGGACGATGGACGGGGGAGGCCGACCGTAAACGACCTCAAACGGAGTAGTGTCGACCGTCTGATGTTGGGCGGTGTTGTACGAGTACTCGGCCCACCCGAGCCACTTGGCCCACCCGAGCCACTTGGCCCAACTGCGCGATTGCTCCCCCATGAAGCAACGGAGGTAAGTCTCTAAGTATCTGTTGAGGTCCTCTGACTGGCCATCGGTCTGGGGATGATATGTTGTACTCATGCGTAGTCGGGTGCCCTGCAGGCGGAACAATGTCGTCCAGAAGGTACTCAGGAAGAGCGGGTCCCGATCGCTTACGATCAATCGGGGAAACTCGTGGAGGCGCACAACCCCCTGTATGAAGCAGTCGGCGACTGTTGCTGCGGTGTAAGGATGGTGGAGGGGAATGAAATGTGCATACTTTGAGAGCCGGTCTACTATGAACAGAATGCAGTCGGGAGCGTGGCAGCCTTGTGATGAAGTCCATGGCGATGTCGTCCCATACGTGGTCGGGGAGCGGGAGGGGCTGAGTAGGCCACCCGAAAAAACGACCTCTTGGTCTTCTGGCAGACGAGGCAGGCGGCCACGAAGGCTTTGACCTATCGAAACATGTGAGGCCAATAGAGCAAGGCTGCTAGCCATCGGTACGTTCGGTAAGCACCTGCGTGTCTCTCTGTCGGGGAGGCATGAAACTCTGCTAATAGTCGGGGAATGCTGGGGGAGGATGGGGCGAGTACGAGGCAGCCCTTAAAGAGTAGGTGATCGTCCACCAAGAAGTTAGGTGGGTGGGCGGAGGCGTTTGCAAGGAGTATTGTCCGAATACCGTTGAGTGCCTGGTCCGCTTCCGCTTCCCGTTGGAGGGCATCTGCATCCTCCCAGACAGGCGGAGAGATGGCTACAAGTATGGGGCTGCGTGAGAGAGCGCCGGTTGCACGGTTCGCCTTCCCAGGCCGGAACTCGATGTTGAAGTCATAGCCCAGTAGTTTGGCCACCCACACCTGCTGGGAGGGCGTAGCAATCTTCTGCTGCAGGAGGTAGCAGAGGTTGTGGTGGTCGGTGCGGACCACAAATCGTCATCCCATGTGGTAGAGCCGCCAGTGCTGCACTGCGAGGACGAGGCCCATGAGCTCGTTCTCGTACGCTGATGGGCTGCGGATGGTATCCGAGAATGCACGGCTAAAATAGGCCACCGGGCGGCCGCCTTTCATGAGTACGGCCCCCACGCCCACGCCTGACGCGTCGCATTCCACGAGGAAGGACTGAGATAAGTCCGACATTGCTAACACCGGGGCACGAACCAGAGCTTGCTGAAGAGCGATGAAGGCGGCGGAGGTCGCTGCCGACCACTCGAAGGGGCCCTCGACTGACTTCTTCAAGAGCTGAGTGAGGGGCCGGGCAATCGTGTCGTAGCCCTGGATGAACCGCCGGTAGTACCCTGTCAGTCCCAGGAACTCGCGAACATCGCAGAGTGATGATGGGGTTGGCCACTGGAGAACTGCCTTGATCTTGTCGCTGTCCATCACGACTCCTGCATCGTAAATGGTGTGTCCTAAGTAACACACCTCCGGAACCCCAATAGAGCACTTCGTTGGGTGGAGCTTGAGGTGGTGGTGTCGGAGAGTAGCCAATGTCTGACGGACATGCTGTAGATGCTCCTGCCAAGAAGAACTCTAGACCAAGATGTCATCAAAAAAACAAGTACATGCTGACGAAGTATCGGCCGAAAGATGTCGTTCATTGTGGCCTGGAAGGTGGCCGACGCGTTGGTCAGGCCGAATGACATAACCAAGAACTTGTAGTGACCATCGTGAGTACGGAAGGTCGTCTTGGCGACATCGGCTGGCCGAACGCGAATCTGGTGGTAGCCCGCACGGAGGTCCAGCTTGGTGAAAATGGTAGCGCCGTGGAGCTCGTCCAAAAACTCCTGGATCACTTGGATCGGGTACTTGTCTGGGACCGTGTCCTTGTTGAGTTCCCAATAGTCCACGCAGAAGCGCCAGCTGCCGTCCTTCTGCCTGACCAAGAGGACCGGGCTGGAGAAAGGGCTTGCACTGGGGCGGATGAGGCCCCCCATCAACATGTCGTGTACGAGCCTCTCGATCTCGTCCTTCTGCACGTGCCCGTAGCGGTACAGGAGGGCCGAAACTGCCGCCACGCCGGGCTGAAGAGGGATGACATGATCGTGTGGTCGGGCCATCGGTAAGCCGGACGGTGCCGTGAAGAGGTCCGCAAACTCGGACAGGAGGTTCTGCATAGCTGGTGGTGGTGACGGGGCCGGTGGAGCCGCGTCCGAGATGGACCAGAGCCATGCCGTAAAATCGATGTTCGTTGTCCTCTGGATCGTGCGAGAGGCGACAGGGGAGCGGAGCAGCGCAACATCTCCCATTAGGCAGCACTCCTGTCCGTCCCGGTGAAACCGCATCGTCATGGATGCCCAGTTGACCTGTACGTCGCCCAACGTGCTGAGCCATGCTACGCCCAGGATGGCGTCAATCCCGCCAAGGCCGAAAACATAGAAATCTGCTATCACTGAGTAAGTCCCACTGAAATCGGAACGGATGGGCAACAACCCTAAATCGTGCGTCGACGGCCATCGCCCAAGCTGACCGTGAATTCCGACGAAGGTTCCATCAGTAGGTGGAGTTGCTGGGCCAACTGAGAGGAGAGGAAGTTATGGCTCGCCCCGCTGTTGGCCATGATGATGATGTAGTGGTCGCTCAGCTTGCCCGCTAACTTCATGGTCTGTGTCCTTGAAAGGACGCCCACAAAAAAGCACGAAAGTTCCAACTGGTGAAGGCTCACATCAGTAGTGCCATCGGTGGAGTCCTCGCGGATTTCGAGGTCTTCGAAATCCGCCAAAGTGATCTCCGGTTTAGGGTCACCAATGATGGCGCGAAACTCTGACTGTTCAGATGTGGGTCGGAGAGTAGTGTTGCCGGTAGCGGAAGCATAGCCCTTTGCGTCGGAGATCGTCGAACTCGCGGTTGGAGAACCGCTGAGGGGCGGCCGGCCGGGCTGACCAAGCGGCTGGAGGAGTGCGAGGTGCCCGTGGCTCTGGAGTAGCGAGCTGCCATGGTCGGCCCCCTTGCGGGGGTCTTCCTGGAGGTGGCGGGTTTCGCGGCGATAAATCTGCCTCCACGAGGCGGGCCATGTCGAGGGCCTCGGACACCGTCCAAGGGTGATGAGTGCGAAGTCGAGAGCGAATGTGGGGCAGAAGGCCCTGCATGAAACATGGGTGACGAGGGCCACAAATTCATCAATTTAATCATCCAGCGCACTGGTTTGGCGTACCCCACATAGTCGTTCGATGACGGAGACGGAATAACGGCTGTCATAGCGGCGAATCATCTCCTGCTTGATCTCCGGCCAGGAGATTGTTGGGTTGGATTGTCGTAGCCATCGGGCCCAATGTAAGGCAGAGCCGTCGAGTCCTAAGACGGCGGTGGAGACTGTCCTGCTCGGGAGTGTGATGTAGGTCAAAGTACTGCTCTGTCTTTGCGATCCACCCAATCAGGTTCACACCGGAGAAGGTGGGGAGGTCCAAGGCAAGGGTCAGACGTCCAAGGGCAGATGGGGGGGGGGGGTCTCGCCGTTGTGTGGGAGAGGGGGCACCCCGAGAATGGACGTACCGTTGGTCGGGCATGCGGAGCCGGAGGCCGACGCAGTGGTGAGCGGTTGGAGAGCGTCGAATTTGGCGTGAAGGGAGAGCAGTGAGGCATGCATGGAGGCAACCAGGGATTCCTGGGCGTCGACACGACGCATGAGGGCCTCGTTGGCGCTCTCCGGTGGTGCCTCTGTCGTGGATCGGGTCGCCGGGGCCATGGTGCGGCGCGAGTGCGGCAGTGTGCGAACGCTGGCGGCTTCAACAGGTGCTGGTACTCCGGCGGCCGGCGGACGGGCAAGTCGGACCAAATTGATAGGGTCCGGCGGGTGAGGGTGCGGGGTGGCGGTACTCAATCCGGAAGAGGGAGAGAGGGAGAGTAAGAGAGGGAGAAAGAGAGAGAGGGGGGGGGGGTAGGGTTAGAGATTTAGAGGAAGAGAGAAAATATTCATTCATCCGAGATGACGATTACAACATTCATGTGCCCTCTTATAGTGACGAAGAGCGAATACAAAAGGAAAACAATACAAAAGGAAAACGGGAAATACTAAAATTGCGACATCCAAATATAGAATACAATAAATGTTAAACATATAATAGAATAAACGTTAAATATTCTCCGTGATCTCGGTGGGCCCGTGTGATATTCTTGCCCAACGGTGTAGACTTGCCATTTGGGCTCGTCCTCATGCAGATCCGTAACGCCCGGTCTCTCACGAAACTTACCAGATCAGATCTTGCTTATCCAGTGAACTTGCCAGGGTTTAGCTCATTGAGCTCATCGTCCTCGACCAAACAAAGCTTGTTGAGCTCGATGTTCTCCTCCCGTGAGTCGATCGCGATCAATGACCAAACAAACTCTGCTCGACGAATATTTATAGGCCCTGCTCCGCTGCAATTTCCCGCGCACAGAAATTTTTTCGTATGCGATCTCCATCCACGCGAATTCGCCGATCCCAGCTAGTTTTATTTGCGAGCTCTTACGAACTGCGATAGAATTCATGTGTCTCCTCTCTGCAATCTTTCCAAACAATAGATGGCAATGTCGTGAACAGTGAACATGTGTGCTTCACACAAACGTCTGCAAGTCATTTGCTTCATCGTCGACGAGACCTCCCGCGTGTCCTCGCTCCAGTTAAGCCAGCTCCAGTGAGCTCTTCCTGCGATTGACTCGTAATATGAACCTCTGCTATTTGTGATGAAGCCCGTGCATATAATCGAGTCATATAGTTAGGTGCGGCAAAGGAAGGAGGCACGCCTTGACGGGAGTGATGCTTATCCTTTGATCCTCAATGAAAACCTATGACATCATTGGTGATTGGAATTTTTCCGCAGTGTACGAAAGTCGGTCGTCGAGGGTGGAAGCAAGAATGGAGAGTAGGTAGGGATGCACTGGGCTTCAAGGGGAGCGATAGTTGTACTGTTAGGGGTGAGATGAGAGAGATGGATGAAGAGAGCGGGAGCCCCAGACCTCTTGATACCCAAATAAATTTCTTATTGATGCATACCTGGTTCATACGACATCCAAGATATAAATAAAAGATTACAATACTAAAATAGAAATGAATTAAAATAAAAGGTTAAATGCTTAAAAATAAAAATGAAACAAAGAAAGATTACGAGAATAAATAAAACAATCAAAGATTAATCCTTATTATGAACACGATAAAATGATAAATGCAATGTATCTACACCCTCCTATTATAGGATCTCTAGCCATATGTGCAATTGTGCACTCTTTCAAACGACCTCCGACGTGTTGTTTTTGAGAGCAAAATAATTTTTTTTCTTAAAAAATAGATTGTTCTTTTGTAAAATATAGTCTGACATAATCCCATTTTTCGGATATATCGTTCGAAACGAATTTTGTACATTTCGTTCGATATTTTATTTTATATTATGTTAGCAGTATATGTTTAAATCATTTGTATGTATTTATTATATATGCTTAAATCGAGGACCTATTGTTTCGTTCTCTTTAATGTGTTATTCTTATAATCAATTTTTTAAATTGTTTTTCACAATTATCTTTCTTATTTTGTATTTCAAAATTTTAAAAACATTTAAATATTTATTATTTGATTATTTTACTTTTTTAACTTTTATTTGTTAAGCATGCAAATACTTTTAATTACTTAAAAATATTTAGCTTTTAATTTTTTTAATTTGTTATAAAACTTAGTGTTATGTATATATATATATAATATTAAATATATTTTACGAAGTATCTATTTGTTCTTGCTAATATTAGTCATAGTGTGCTATTAATATTTTATTTTGGATATTCTTTGAATTTATTTTGGGATAAACGCGACTCTGTTCATAAACATGTTATGTTTTTTTTTTAATTTTAGAACATATAATTATGCATGGTATACATTAAATAATATATTTGTTTACGAGATACAAAAATACGATATTTTAAATATCCTCAACATGTCTCTGACTTTTGATATCCGACATTTAAAAATTCAATCTCACACGCCACCGACATCCGATATTTACAACATTGCATATATGTGCCCACAAATCGCTGTGATAGGCTTAGGATAGTCTAAATAGCTTCAAGAATTTTAGATGTTGCCGTCCATACCTTTGCTGTGAAGTAATGAGGAAATTTTCATCGGTTATCAAATAAATATTTGATTGCACCATTACATGAGGTAAACTTATGAAGTAAAATCTATAAAGATGGATGATAGCCATATGAAATTCCAATCATATATTATTATTTCAAAAAAAATTTCTCAGTTGAGATTTAAGGAGGAGAAATCTGCTTTGTCAAGTACTTATAGGACATTAAAATATCCACTTGTGATTCATTAGATGTAGTTACAGGCATTTCATTTTTCTAGTTTATAATATCTATATGTGAGGAATGAGGATGAAGACTGAAGCAACCACCTCTATCTCAATTTGTAGACCATGTAAATATTGGTCCAACAAAAACTAACTTGATTTAAATCACTGCATAGTAAAGTATAAAAGAATAGCTATCATATAGAAAATTGCACTACATTTGGCTAGTCTGTAGTACTATCTTTTGTTTGATTTCTAAAAGCCAATTAAAACTACCCTTTGGCAACTGTTTATTTGATGAAAGGTACCAATTAATGTTTAGAGCTGCATATTCACTTTGACAGTTTTTTTTGGAATTTATCTATTATCAGTTCCAGTACTTTTCTGTATTCTTATTTTATTCACATATATAGGTCACTTGTAATATGGTACTCCTTATTTCCTTTTTAATGAATTTGCTAGGTTAACGCTCCAGCTTTTAGTATGTTTGAGCATCTTCTTCTCTGGACCTACATATCAATATAAGTTAATTTTAGATGTCTTCTCGCACTATTTTGCCGTGATAGGTGGCCGTAGGAGATCATCATTTTATTATGATATATGGAATATCAAGTACTTGAGTAAATTTAAGTGGGAGGATATGACTAATGAAATAGGTGAGTCAGAACTCATATGGTATCTGCACTTACCGGTATTATATTTTCTTTCAAATGCTTGACCAAAAACATTAACAATGAAGCAAATAAGAATCACACTCGAGAGCAAAAGCTAGCCATGGAGTTATCTGCTGCGAAGAGGGAGCGTGACTTCTACTTGTCAAAAGTTGATCAATCTCGTGCTTTGGTTTCCATTAAAGAGCGCTTCAAAAAGGTATGTATTAGGCTGTCAACTATTCTTTTTCAGCAGTGTTTGTTTTCTCTTGCATGAGTTTGCACCAATGAGAAAATTGAGAAATTAACCTTGCCTATCCAAAATTCAATTTTAAATTGTGGGGTATATTAAATTTATGTCCATGCATACACTATACACCTTATTTTGCTATTAAAAGATGATTTTGCTAATCCTTAAATATTTGATAAATACTTTAAGTTAAATCTAAGCAAGCATCTTTATGGTTTGCTTAAAGGATTACTTCTTGTGGCGGGCCATGGTCGATCAATACTATCTTTTAGTGGAGTCTTAGGCTTCGTTTGGTTCGGTGTTTGGAGCAGCCAGCGGGAGGAGACGAGCGGATTTTGGAAGCAGAGGGGGAGGCTGCAACTCGAAATGGAGCGGTTTGCTCCATTTCCCAGGGCACGGCGGGTCCAAACGCGGCAATCTCCGCCGCGCGACATTTGGTTACCCGCCGTGCGACGGCGTTTGCCGCAAACGGCAGGTCCAAACACCCCGCCAAATGAAGCCTTATTCGTGCCTTCTCTAATTATAGGTGATTGTTATAGGCAAATCAATTTTTGGATAGGTGCAAACCATTTTTACGGGCAAACCAAAAATTTATATGTACAAACCAAATTGTTACGTGCAAACCAATATAATTTTTTAAATTTTTTAGCAAACAATGAACAAATAGTTTAACAACAATATTATAAAATTTAACGTATTACAAAAGTTTCAAATTCATCATAAAAATTTTCTTTTAATGATGAATGCAACTTTTTGACGTTTTTTTCTTCGCTGAAGAAATGCGAAAACAAATGATGAAGATGAGAAATATGAAAGGAAAGTTTTAAATCTATGACTTGCTTCAGATCAAAGGAGCTGAAGATAAGCGAGAATGTCCAACTCAAATAAATTTGAAGCTCTCGCAGTGGTCAGAAGCGAGGATGTGTGGTAGGTTTCATCGCGTATGGCTTGCGGTAGGCGTTGACGGCGGTGTCGGCGACAACAGTGGCGGGGGCGTTGGATGCGGCGAAGAGAGAGGCGTCGTCGGTGTCGTCGCGTATGGATCGCTCCTGTCGACGTGATGGGGAAATGGTTTGCCCCTATCAATTTTACCGTAACATTTAAAATAATTGTTTAAGAGTTTTTATTTTAAAAGTTGGTTTGCACCTATCCAAAATAGGTTTGCCCATAACAATTACCTTTATATATATATATATGTATGTATATGTTTTTTTGATCATTTTTGTGTTTTTTTATTTATCGATGAACTCAAATGCTTAGTAAAATTGATAAAAAGAGACTACTTCTCTTTCTTTCCTCCCCTCCCAAAAAAAGTAGTTTTCACAAAACCTTATAAACATGCATTTTCATTCTTTACCTCCAAATATCTTTTATCTTATAGTTTTTATTTGGGCTGGATTATTGATCGGGGAAGATCTCAAGAAATCATGGTTTTTATCAATAGAGATAGCAATACAACGCTTCTAAGGAGGACTTTGCAGCATTTTTTTCAGAGAAGACTCAATATGGTACAAAACATAAGATCTTATGTAACATATTCATTAAAAGTAAAAAATATATATATATATATATATGTCTATATATGTATAAATATACAGACACACACACACACACACACACATATATATATATATATATATGAGTGACTGTGCACGAGGAGCCCCCCGTGCCCCGCACGACAGTACCCGCCCCGCCCGCGGCGGGCTTCGCCCGCCCGCAACAGTACCCGCCCCGCCCCGCCCCTGACGGGCTTTGCTCGCTCGTCTATTAATTAATTAATTATTTACCTTTGTATTTATTTATTATTTATGATTAATTTAGGGGATTGTTATTCGCAGACCGCGAATGGCTATTCGCAGACCGAAAAAAACGTTTTTTTTTGGGTTCCTTTTTTGTTATTCGCAGACCGCGAATGAAACTTCCCTTCCTGATTTTTTTCATCTGCTAGCCTGGTTTTGCCCTAGCTTATTGTTCTCAGTTGTAGGTCAGTTCTCTTTAAGAGGATTTTAATTCTTCTC
Organism: Platanthera zijinensis; assembly: GCA_039513925.1. Classification (NCBI taxonomy): domain Eukaryota; kingdom Viridiplantae; phylum Streptophyta; class Magnoliopsida; order Asparagales; family Orchidaceae; genus Platanthera; species Platanthera zijinensis. The sequence goes on from CM077080.1 coordinate 13,076,799, forward strand.
AGTAATAATCATTTGATCTTGTCTAAATCTCTGCTTCCTCATCAATGTATAGGATTTCTAGGTGAATTGTATGACACTTGTGGTTTTGAGCTACATATTATATATTTTGATGGACTTTATATTTTTTGAGCACTTGAGGTGCTAGTGCTTCATATTTTTGATGCAGGTTATATATATTTTGATGGACTTGATATTTTTTGTGCACTTGTGGTGCCAGTGCTTCATATTTTTTGATGCAGATTATGTATACTTTTATGTAGGCTCCAATTTTGGTGGTACTTATGGTGTTGGTGCACATCTTGACCCTATTTTTTTTACTTTTAATGTTGGTCTGCGAATAACAATGATTTCTGCGAATAACAAATTTAAGAGTCTTTGGGTCTGCGAATAGTAATAATCTGCGAATAGCCAAATTCGGTCTGCGGTTAACAATCCCCTTAATTTATTGTTTATTTTTTTATTTGTTGTTAATTTTTTAAAGAAAAAATAAAAAAAGGAAAAAAAACTTACGGACAAACCCGCTGCCGGCAGCCTGACCGGGTACCACCAAAGGGGTCATCGAACGCCTGCGACCCCGGTGGGGGATTGTCCGGAGGTGGTCCGGCAGGGCCACCATCGTCGGTGGCCCTGACCGTGACTCCCTTTCTGGGCGGTCACGGGAAAGGCGGTCACGGTCAGGGCCACTGACGACGGTGGCCCTGCCGGACCCCCTCCGGACAACCCCCACCGGGGTCGCCGGCGACCCCATTGGTGGGGTCTGGTCAAGCCGCCGCCGGCTCCGCCGACAGCGCGAGCCACCCAATTTTTTTTTAAGAAGCCGAAATGGGGAGGAGGGGGTTTGGCTTGCTGAGGGGGTATCCAGATTTTTTCTTTTTGAGGAAAGTGGGTTTTCAAAATTTCGCTATATGCAAGTCATTCCTCTTCATGAGCCAATAACGTTTGCATTACTGGGACATATCCAACGGCTCATATTAATCATTGGATTTTTGAACTCTTTTTTATTGGTAGACGACTATATTTAGGATAAATCTGGTGACTCTGTCTGTTTCGTAGTCTTCCAAACCCGTGGCTATAGGTGTGGCATGTATATCCTCCTTCGAGAAGCCCTCATCTTTATCGTTTCTCTCCGGCGTCTCTGTTACAATCAACTATCGCTTTGAGCTGTCATTATGTGATTGCTTTAATGGTGGTCTGATGCTCCTTGGACCGAAATCAGCATCCATTATGTCACCAAATTCTTTCCAAGTCAATCATTCTCCAGGGGACCCTTTTCATCATCGCGATCAACTTCAATCCGACCCACGAGCCACTCGTGACCTTTCCCTAGTTGACACTTTTTGCAGCTAGTGGATCTCGAGAGGTATCAATGTACAAACTTGAGGGTATCATTGAACTTGACAAAGACACGATCATTTAAACGTTTGCTATTAAGTTTATTTCATTTTTTGAATGCATTTATGGATTTACTACACACAAAATTAATTACCAAAATTTCCCATGGAAGTTATCATAATTTCAGATTGCACCCCTCTTATTATTGAAATTACAAAAACTTCCCCTGAATGTTACAAAACATAACACTTACCTCTCCTGAAGTTCACATTTCATTACATCCATGCACAAAATACCCCCCACCCGAAGATGTACTACGAAGGGGTTATTTTAACCCTAGAAACCATCAGGCAAAAGTTTAAAAGAAGAAATTGTAAAAACCAACAAAATGTCACATTCACATAGGATGCAGCACATAAAGGGGAATAGAAGCTAGTTGTAAAGTGTAAGTCAAGTAATCAATGAGCATAAATTAAGTGAAAGGCCAAAATTATCACCATCAACCAACACATTCATAGAGGAATGAATAACAGTACTTTAGAAAAGCTCAGTCCGCAGAAGAGCTATAAAGGAGAAGTGTGGAAGAAGATAGAACCGAAAAGCCCTATAGTAGAGGCGATTGTCTATAAGATAGAGAAAGAGAAAGGAGAGCTAGAAGCTAGATTTCATAGTAGGAAATTAGGGGAAGCACAATCCCTCAAGACCAGACACACGATACGAAAACTGCGGCCTTACTCTTAAGCACTTAATAATAATAAAAGGATTAAAAATAAAACACCCGATATATCGAGCGTGAGGTATCACTCAGATATATCGAGCACGACATATCGGCATATCGGGCAATATTATGAAAATGCTAATTTGGCCAAATTGTCCATATCATGTCATTTTCTCCCCAAACCATGTCGATGTCAGCCGACATCTACAATAGTGCAATTGACTCCCGTAAATGTAAAAAGCGAGTTATCATACATAAAGGAAAACTGTAACAAGTGAGTTATCATACATAAATGAAAACTCTAAAGAGAGACCTGACTCTGATATCAATATGTGCTTATGTAGTAGAAGTTTGCAAACGTGTCTAAATGATTATAATATGCAGCAAAAATACAATATTTTTTTAAGATTTTCTTAAAATTGGATGAGTAAACAAAACGTTGAACAAAATGCAAATTAGAAACAAAATTGTAGGCATTTGGAAATTATTGCTTTATCAAAGATCATAATCGATCTAATGAGCATAACGAAACTAAGTGCTTGAAAGAAGTCCCGCCATAGTGAATATAACCAAGAAGCAGGTGAAGGTAACCTCCCGGTAACTAGAGTTAATAGCAACACAAGTAGTTTGTTGTCTGGTCGTCACCTTCTTCCTTTGAGGCTCATTAGTAAAGGCTGCATAATCACACGCTCCCTCTTTTCTCTCTTTCCATTGTTGCTGTACATTTTTGTATTTTCATATTAATTAGTTAATTGTAGTACCGCTGAGAACCAGACCTTGAACTACTGTGGCTCCGTTTGGCACGGTGGGTGGCGGACATGAATGCGGTGGTTGTGAATTGTCGTTCATGAACGCCTTAACTCACCTAACTAGGCTTTATTTGGTGCAGCGGTGGCGGGAGCAGACGGGAGGAGACGCAGGTCTCGAACCGGAGTGATGGATGCGGATCGAAACGCGGCAGCCAGGCAGCTTTTCCTCCTTGCAACGGGACCAGACACGGCAAAGGGGGACAGAGGTTCATTGGTTTTGCGCCTTAGGTTGGCATTTGCTCCATGTACCTCTTTGTCAACCCAGCCAGCAGGAGATGCCCTCCGCTCCAACATCACCGCCATAAGTCTCGGCCTCATCCTCTCCTTCTATATCGTTCTTTCATGGTTTCTTCTCAATAAATCAAGCCTGCAAGTCCTCCGACCAAGTCGTTACAATCTTCTCCTAAGAAATTATGTTGGTCTCCAGAGAAGTTGTTCCTTCCAAGTTCCAACATTGCCAGCAGCTCCGCTTCCTCCTCTCTCTACCTATCGCGACACCACAGCCATTTTACTGCCTTGTGGTTAGGTGTAACTCGGAACACGCTCGAGACAAATTCACGGATCCCTATCCTTGCTCTATCCATTGACCATGTTTTTTTATGCCATCATTTCTATTCATCTATTATTCCTCATATCACAGTCAAAAATAGCTTTATATGTTAGGGTAAGAAAGAAGATTCTTAATTGTTTTTGTACTGATCAAGAGGATTATTAACTATTTTCGTGCTCCGAGCTGATGAAGCAGCTAACTTAGCCCTGACCCAGCTAATATCGATGAATAGAGGGAAAAATCTGTTCCTTTAGTGGAGGCGCATATTAAAATTAAAATTCGCCTAATTTTCAATATTCTTCGACCGCATGCAAGATTTTTTTTACATTATATCCCTTGTCATTATGCACTTAATAATAATTTTTTTTTTATATTGGGGTTCTTATCCCTTCTGAAGAAGCAAAAGATCGACGGAACATCATCGAGCGGAGAAGCGCCTGCTGTGTTCGAATCTAAATTCATCAGGCATTTCCCGCAGAACAAACCAGTCTCTGTTGACAGTGCTAAGAGAAAACCTCATCTCTCATCAGATGTGTTGGCAGGGGTACTTCCTCTTTCTATTTGGGCTGTAATTTTCAATTATCACTTGAGTTTATTTATATAAAAAAAATTCCCCTTTCTGCAGGTATTTACTGCCAGTTCTTGATCTTTTATTCGCACCAGAGAAATTTTACTGGGAAGCCGTGGATTTTTTTACTTTGAAGTAAAACCTGCAAGCTTGCTGTTTTTGGAATCAATTTCAAGGTAATATATGGTTTTGTAGAGCGAACAACTCAGTTTTGAGCTGCTAAAACATAATTTAGGTGGTAATTATGGGATTAGATAGATATTATTGTGATAATTGTGCAATAATATTTATAATTTAAATAGTTTAAGTGTTTTTTGCAGCATAATGAGTTGCATAAAAAACTGCAAAAATTGCCCGCACCGCACAACCCGTATCGATTTTTAAACTGCACAACATAGTTTCAGTGCGGTGCGGTTTAAAACTCTTACAAATCAAGCACGGTGCGGTTTTTGTATCTTGAAAACTGAAAAAATTGCACTGCATCACTATTTATATATTTTTAATTTTCATTAACACAATATATCACATACATTTACATAAAAGTATAACTTATATATTATTAATTAATAATAGTAATTAACTAGTAGTGTATATAGTTGTTTTCTGGCTTTAGTTCTCTATTTATTTATTGATGAATTTGTTGATTTGTAAGCTTTTGTTAAGTGTAAATAGTATTATAACGGCCCTTCTAACTGTAATTGCATATTCAGTAGTCTTCTTATAATATTTCAATGTTTGATAATTAATAATAGTAATTAACTAGTAGTGTATATAGTTGTTTTCTTTCTTTAGTTCTCTATTTATTTATCGATGAATTTGTTGATTTGTAAGCTTTTGTTAAGTGTAAATAGTATTATAACGGCCCTTCTAACTGTAATTGCGTATTCACTAGTCTTCTTATAATATTTCAATGTTTGAAGGATAAATAAAGCTACAAGTATGTGTGTTGTGCATATCTTGGACTTCATACCATTCAAACTCATTATATTTTCATTTGATTTGTCATTTCATATGCAATTGAAACAATAATATCATGAGGATTGTACTAGCTGAAGATCTATCTTTAGCTTATTTGTATTTTAAAAATATATGTATTACATATTTCTTTTATGATATATAACTCATGTAATTTGTTTGTTATTCAAATTTTACATCTTATTTCGCCTCACATTATCTTGTGTTTATGTATTTCATATGCGGGCCAAAACCGTGCCCTTGCGGTTTGGGCCAAAACCGTGCCCTTGCGGTTTGGGCCAAAACCGCATCAGACAGCACTGTGTACACCCCTAACAGTGAAGTACACCCCCTCCCCCCCACCCACCACCAAAATATATATATATATATATTTATTGGTAAAATTATTTGGGGAGTTAAATAAACATGTTGACTTCACTGATTAAACTTTGGCTATTGCTGAAAAAAATAGTTAAAGACTAATTATTTTACTAAAAATATATGCATGACAATGTGCAATTTTTTTTAATGCCATTTTAATGTGATTGTTGAGGGTTTATTTGGATGAGTGATGGAGGTTGAAAATGAAGGTAAAATAATATATTTGAATGGAGCAACATCCTTGGCATTGGAATCACACAGAAAAATGATGCTTTGAGTCTCAAATTATTAATATACGACATTTTATGCATGACTTAAAATTTTAATTTTATTATTAATGAAAAAAAGATAAATACTATTTTTTTTCATATTGTCATGAAATTATTAAATACGAGATTTTTGTCTAGGGCCCGGACGATACGTAGTGTCCAGGACCAATGAGACGCTTATAAAAGAGGTGGGGTGTAACAACCTAATATAGAGATGTATGCATAAAATAGTAGTAAAGAAGGGGGAATAGCCAGGGAGAGGTGGCTGGGGCTGAGATAGAGGAAGAATGGTCAGAGTAGGTGTCCGGAGTTGAGAGAGACGAAGGGGAAAAACGGGACAAAACAGAAAATAGAGCACTTTATTAATTCATTTCTCTTTAATCTCTATTACAAGTCATTAGCCTATTTATAGAGGAGAGATCTTCTAATTACAATGATAAAGGAAACTAAATCACGGGACACGTGACTCTCAAGTTGTTACACGGGACCCATGTATTTGTGGCTTCTGCCATACACTTTTGCAAGGGCCCCACGCAATTCTGGCTTCTCATTGGTCCTCGATGCCGTCCGGGACCCATACCCAAGAAAAAAAATCTGAATGGGTATAGGCACTTATCTCTTGCCTCAAATCATTTAGACCTGGAACTAATGTTAATATCCAAATAATTAACGCTGGTTTAGAAAATAATTTTAAATGATATTTCAACACATAAATGTAGTGTAACACGGTTATAGATTATAAAAAACAATTTTCACCAACCAAATAAAAAAGATGAATTCAAAATTAATTATTTAAAAGATTTTTGATTCAAAAATCAAAACTAATGGAGATATTGAGATTAAAGCTTCATTTGGTTTAGCGTTTTCGGGCGGAGGGTAATCAAACGAAATTCCGTCTCCGTTTGCACCCGTAGCAAGGAGGAAATACCCTCCCACACACACACCGCTCCGTTTCAACCCCCACCTCCCCCCCCCCTCCGGTTCGAAAGCTCCGTTTGGACCCGCTTGCTCCTCCCGCCATCGCTAAACCAAATGAAGCCTAAGGCACCTTTTGGCACGTGGTGGCGGTCATGAACATGGGAGTTAAATTGTCATTTGTTAATGCTCACTTAAGGAACTTCATCCACTTTTATGTTAAAATGAATATTGTTTGTTAGATAATCCTTAACAAATGACAGTTTAACCCATGCTTTTACAACCGTCACCATCATGTCAAACGGAGCCTAAATAAAATATTGTGACCGAGGATGACAACGGATGAAGGTTTTGTAGGAACTCTCCTGTAGTCATTATGTTTTATGTATTACGTCCTTTTCTTAATCATCGGCTAATGTAAAGTTTTTTTTTCATTAAGTCTCCGTTTGGCATGGTGGTCGCATCATGAATATAGGGGTTAACTTGTCATTCGTTAACGCGCCCACCTAAAGAATTTCATTCACTTTTATGTTCAAACGGATGATGTTGTTAGGTGATCCTTAACGAATGACGGTTTAACCCACGCGTTCAAATGGAGCCTAAGCATATGGAGATTGTTGAGAAGAATCTCTAAGAATTTAATGAAATAAAGTTAGGAAGTTGATATAAAATTTCTCAATATATTGGGTGAGTAAGTAATTTATTTCTATATAAATGAAGTTCTTGAGTGAACCAAAACTAATGAACAGATTCATAAAAAAGCTCTGCAATCAACTGCCAACAATTATTGTGATAATAAATATTATTAAAACTAGCTAACGAGAAACAAAAAGCTAACATCAAGCCTTTCTAGATAAATGGCATTTATATTGACAGTCCTGTTGAAGCCAAAAATGACCCCAACGAATGTTCACAAACCAGAGTGCAGCCGACGCCTACTTCTCTCTTACCTCGACCCTTGACTGGCTGCTAAGGTCAAAAGACTGACCCAAAGCCTCAGCTGGGAGGTCCCACCACACACCCGGAAGATCTCTGAGAGCTTCCCCTCCAAAGCCAAATGCTGGGCTGGGAGCTCTTCAGAAGGCACTAGAGTTGGAGGAAAAATGAGAGCCCTTCCTTCTAAAGAGCCCCTATGGGTCTTTTTATAGTCTTCCTTTGACCTGAAAGTACTAAAATACCCCTGAGGGGTCTGCCAATAGCCAAAACCCGCTGTTCCCCTAAGGGCGTTTGGGTAATTTTACCTCGGGATAATAATAAAAATAATCCCCTTTACGAGCGCCGGGCCCTACCACGTGGGCCCACTTAGCGAGAACCCTAGCCGTGAAGGCTCTCGCTGCCCCCCAACTGGGCCAACCTTGGCGAGACCCCTTGCCAGGGAGGTTCGCGCCCCTCACGGTCTTGAAACTATCGCGACTGAAGGCTCACTTAGGGCCTTCTCGCCTGCCCTGGGCGGGAGCTTTCCCTAAGGCGGGAGCGTCCGTAGTCAGGCCTTCTGCTTCGGTCGGTCGACGATCTCCCCTGCCGAGAGCTCGACTATCTGCCCTGGCCGGTCGACGATCTCTCCTGCCGAGAGCTCGACTATCTGCCCTGATTTCCTCCGCTTTCGCCTGCCCCGCTTTCGCCTGCCCTTGGCGAGAGCTCCTACAGGACAAGAACTCCCCAAGTATGCCCTATGGTTAACCCGAGGCTAGCCCGAGACTAGCCCAATCCTGAGCCCGAGACTAGCCCAATCCTGACCAGCGAATATGGGGTTGTACACAATCCCCGCTCTTTTCGAGCTAGCCCTGCGCTCGACAAGACAAGTCCAACCCCCAAAATATTCGCTGGACACGTGCCAGCTAACCAGGGGAATCTTTTTGGTGGGCCCTACTGCGGCTATAAATATGCACCGATAGGCGACCATGTGCTTCGCCCTTGAAATACTGTTTTACCACTGAGCTCTCGCCCCCCGGGACTTTTGCGCGAGCTCACCATGCATCCCAAACGTGCTGCCAAACCACTTCCGCAAGATCTCCAAGACCGGCTAGCCGCTGCCCAAGCGCGGGCTCTGGCTAACTGTGCGGCGGTGGCTCCATGGTTAGCGAGAAAAACGTCTACCGCCGGGCCTTCCGACCCAAAGAAGAAGGAAAAGAGAAGGGCGAAGGCGGTCCGGCGGGACCTTCCTCGCGAGAACAGGGAGCCTCCTTCCCCCACTCCCAATCCTGCGGGGGATCCTTCCCCGCTGAAGGTAAGCCTTTCAACCGTGCCTACCGAGCTGACTGTGCACTAGATCCGATGATTAAAGTAAGCTTTCGCAGGAACCCGCTCCTAACGATGACGCTGAGATCCCGCCAAGTTCTTCGAACCTGCCCGCTCATTCACCCAAGGACCAAACGCGGGTCTCGGAGGGGATTCATCCAGCCGAGACCGGAACGATAGGTACATTTTCCCTTGTCAATATTTCAACCCGACCCTTTCTTTTCTGAACCGCCTTCTCGCAGTGCCAGCTCCCGCCGACCCGGGTCTAACCACCCGGGAAGATGAAGCGAGAACCGTTGAGGAGCCTCCTGCGGTGGCCGATCCTATCCTGCAGGCGGGAGGGGCGGCTTCTGAACCTTCCGCTACTCTCAAGGATGCTGATCGTCCCTTGAGAGAAGACAACTCCCCTCGTGCTTCCGGCCAGGCCGGGATCATCGTGCGCGAGCCCTTCCGCCCGGGGCTGGGCAAGCCTCTTCACCTCCTTTATGGAACCAACGGAGGGATCGGGCCTTCCCGTCCAACTTTGGCTGACGGTTCTCGCCCAACCGCAGGTATGCGAAACCCTTTTCTGGACTGTTGATTGTCATGCTTTGACCAAAACTCTCGTGTGTTTCTTCCGCAGGTGATCCTGGCTTGCGGTCGGGCGTCAACGAGGAAGGAGAAGAAGAGGAAGAAGTGGAGGAGGAAGAAGAAGATGAAGAGTCCCCTCTCCCTTCGTCTGGCGAGATAGAAGAAACTTTAAACAGCGCTGGGAGCGCGAAGGGGAGACGGAGGAAGATCTCGGTCATCCTGGCCAAGCTTATCCGGCGAGACCGTGCCCACACTGCCGCGGCGAAAGCATTCCGCGAATCCGTGGAGCAAAGGCTGGAGGCTCTGGAGCGGGATTTCTTCTTGGGCGAGACTAATTGCCTGGGTGGGCCTTCCGCCGAGTCTTCCCCAGGGAGGTGCATCTCGCAGATCCGGGATTATGCCAGGCGGATCAACCTTGGGTGTACCACGCTATCGTCTTACTTCAACCCATTGGCGCCCCCAAGAACTAGGCGGCGAGAACGAGGACGATGGAGCTGGAAGCCCTATTAGCCCTCCCGCTTTGAATCCCCATGTATCTCTCTTTTCTTTTTCAACGTATCTGTAATAAACATTATTATTAACTAAGTTTTACCCAGCTTGCGCTAGCGAGGATCTCGCTTCTATCCATGTCTCTCTTTTTCCTTTTCTTTTTATTGCTCCGCGCGGCTTTTTCAATTATGACGCTTACACCCATCTGGGATGCTTGCGCCAATCTAGGAGGTCGCGTCGAAACCTGAAATGACCGTTGACCGCTGTCATCCCGAGGGGGAGAATCGAGGCGCCGTTAGCTCGGATTCTGACAGCTGTACTCCGCCGTCACTTTCTCTCTCCGTCGGATGAATTCATGATGATTACGTTTTCTTATAAATAGAGAAGTCTACCAACCGCATTTACTTCTTCGATCCGGAACCTCAGCCTTCCCTCCTTGCTTTCGCGTTCCTGCTTCCGCTTCGACCCCCCTCCAGCTCTCGCTCCAGCTCTCGCTCTTACTCACGAACTAGCCATGCCTGGCGAGAACAAGGGTCGCGCCCATTGTGCGGAAGCCTTCCAGAAACACCTCTTCCCTTCCTGCAAGCTCACCCTTGATGAATACAACATGATCGTCGACCGCTACATTCCCGCCGGCTTCTCGGCGCGGAACCCGGGGAATCACGATAGGGTGAATACTCCCGGGGCAGGAGAGCTTGCCATCCCCCTTGAGCATTTCGAGGTGGGTTTCCGCCTCCCCCTTTGGCCGGAGGTTCGGCTAGCTCTCCGCTATTATGGGGTGGTTCCAGCCCAGCTAAACCCGAACTCCGTCGCGATACTTATAGCATTCATATGCTATATGCGATCCGAGAGGATCGAGTTTAGCCTGCCCATCTTCCGGAAGCTATTCAACTTCCGTGCCAAGGGGGGGGGGTAGTTTTCTTCTCTGGACAACAGCTCGAGGTTACCGGTCTCGCCAACAAGCACCACCATTGGGGCGAGAAGTTTGTTTACGTCAGCGAGGACTTCGGCAACGTCCCGCTTCAGCCCGTCCAGTATGAAGACGCAGCCTACAAGCCGCCCGCTCTGGGATCGCGCGAGAGCGCAATCCTGGAATTCTTCGGGACCAAGGAGTTCGACGTCCCCTATCTTCGGCGGGACGTCGACTCTCTCCCACTTGTTCACTCGGGCGAAGGTACGGTCTCGCCTCAGATTCCCTTTTTTATCAAAGATTTTCTTGCGCTGAAGTCAAACTTTGCAGGAGAGCGGGAGGTCCCTCTGCGCCAACCCTTCGCTGAAGGCCGGGGTGTTGAGGGTCTGGCGGCGAGAGGCTCCCTTGCGCTCGCGGAAGCTAGCGCCAGCGCCTGCCGAGAAGATCCAGCTCCTTCCATGCCGCCACCGGCCAAGAAGCGAAAGGTCCCCCTTCCTTCTCTCCGCACGCTGAAGAGGCCGAAACCCTCTGCCCTTGAGAAGGGAAAAGCCCCGGCCGTCCCGCCTGTCCAACCTCCTCCCGAGGGCAGGTCCTTTGAAGCGATCCTTCAGATGGCCAGCGAGATGGATGCCGCCGCCAAGAGCCGTGCCGAGGCTTCCGCCAGGAATATATCGGCCGCAAGCGAGGCTGGTGGAGAAGTGGTCGCCGCCGAAACCTCCGCCAGCGTCCCGCCCCCGGAGGTGCCGAGAGGGCACCGGAACTTTGGCTTCGGCGTTAGATACGCCGACTCGGAGGGGAAGCCTCAGATGGAATGGGACCCTGAGTCAAACTCGATCAGGGTTTCAACCCTCCTTCCCAGATGGGCGGAGGGGGAGAATGTGACCGGCGAGGCCTTCTCGCTTGGGTATGGTCTCTACAGCCGGGAGGATGCCGGCGTTTTTGACCAGATGTCCACCCGCCTTCTAGCCTTCGACGCCACCCGGGCCCTATTGCGCGCGTTCGAGCTCACGCATATGTGTGCGCGCCGAAGCATCACCCTTGACAAGAATTTCACCGATATGCGCAAGGCGAGGGAGGACGCGATGGCTCGAGCGCACGCCGCGGGAGAAGAACTCGCGAAAGCTCAACAAGAGCTTGCGGATGCTCGACTGGCGCTGTCTCTACGCCCTGCGGCTGAGGTAAGCGAGACCCTCCCGAACCCTTGCTTTCATTTTTCAAAGTTATGATGGCGCAATGTTTTCAGGCTGAACCCTCTTTTTCTTTTCACAGAATTCTGCCCAAGTCAGGGAGCTTCGCGCAGAGCTGGCCAACGCGCGCTGCGAGAGCGTCCTCTTGAGGGAACAGCTTCGCGCAGAACTGACGAAGGTCCCGCCTCCAGAGCTAGATGCGAGGCTGCGGAGTCGTTACCTCTCGGAGTACGACGTTGACAAGCTGCTCCAAGCCAACGCTCAGGCAACCGTCAAGCTGACGCTTGAGACGCTGCGAGACGTCAAGCTGCTTCGGGAGGACGGCGCGACCATCGACGCTCGCCAGCTTCTTCCCTGGCTCTACGATCCAGTTCCTAAACCTCCGGGCGCGCCGGACTCGCCTCTCTCAGACGCCCCGAGGCCTTCTACCGCCGTTGGCGAGACATCCGAAGAGGGCTCTGGCGATGACTCCAGCGAGAGCACCAGTGGGGATTACAGCGCGTCCCCTTAAGGTGTCTTTTATTTTGAATACCCTTTTGTAATGAGCGAGAAGCTCCTCACTTCTGTAATTAACTTTATATAAAGTAATGTTTCATTTTTCACTGTCATTGTGTTTTAAACGTATATTACTCTGCCGAACGGCTTCCGCGCGAGCTCCCGCCGAGACCCTTAGTCTCTTTAGGGTGACCTTCCTTAGATATCAGTTAGGCGGGAACCTTGCGCCGTTGATTAAGTCGTCCTGCCCAGGTCCGCCGGGAGCCTCCTTTTGCGAGAACCCCCCCTTCAACCGAGACCTTTACTGGCCGCGACCTTGGAGCCGAGGCCCTTACTGGCCAAGACCTTTAGGGCCTTGCCTTCAGTCTAGGTCAGGGCCCTTCCCTCGTATTTTTCCAACCAATTAAACCCCTACCCCACCGGCGAGCCGTCGGACCTGCTAGCTTATATGGGAGCCTGCGCAGCGGGTCTACCGGGGTTCGAGCCGAGCTCGTTGTAACGTAGTAACTACCAACCAAGAACCAGGGATCAAAAAGTCAAGGACTCCACCTATCCCCCGCAGGCGAGCCTTCGGACCTGCCAGCTTGATGAGAGCCTGCGCAGCGGGTCTACCTGGGGCCGAGCCGAGCTCGGGGTGTCGTAGAAGTGGTTAAGAATAAGGTATTACAGGAGCCAACCTTTCCCCCACAGGCGAGCCTTCGGACCTGCCAGCTAGATGAGAGCCTGCGCAGCGGGTCTACCTGGGGCCGGGCCGAGCTCGGGGTGTTGATGAAGATAACCAAACCTCTCCCCCACAGGCGAGCCTTCGGACCTGCCAGCTAGATGAGAGCCTGCGCAGCGGGTCTACCTGGGGCCGAGCCGAGCTCGGGGTGTTGATGAAAATAACCAAACCTCTCCCCCACAGGCGAGCCTTCGGACCTGCCGGCTAGATGAGAGCCTGCGCAGCGGGTCTACCTGGGGCCGAGCCGAGCTCGGGGTGTTGATGAAGATAACCAAACCTCTCCCCCACAGGCGAGCCTTCGGACCTGCCAGCTAGATGAGAGCCTGCGCAGCGGGTCTACCTGGGGCCGAGCCCAGCTCGGGGTGTTGATGAAGATAACCAAACCTCTCCCCCACAGGCGAGCCTTCGGACCTGCCAGCTAGATGAGAGCCTGCGCAGCGGGTCTACCTGGGGCCGAGCCGAGCTCGGGGTGTTGATGAAGATAACCAAACCTCTCCCCCACAGGCGAGCCTTCGGACCTGCCAGCTAGATGAGAGCCTGCGCAGCGGGTCTACCTGGGGCCGAGCCGAGCTCGGGGTGTTGATGAAGATAACCAAACCTCTCCCCCACAGGCGAGCCTTCGGACCTGCCAGCTAGATGAGAGCCTGCGCAGCGGGTCTACCTGGGGCCGAGCCGAGCTCGGGGTGTTGATGAAGATAACCAAACCTCTCCCCCACAGGCGAGCCTTCGGACCTGCCAGCTAGATGAGAGCCTGCGCAGCGGGTCTACCTGGGGCCGAGCCGAGCTCGGGGTGTTGATGAAGATAACCAAACCTCTCCCCCACAGGCGAGCCTTCGGACCTGCCAGCTAGATGAGAGCCTGCGCAGCGGGTCTACCTGGGGCCGAGCCGAGCTCGGGGTGTTGATGAAGATAACCAAACCTCTCCCCCACAGGCGAGCCTTCGGACCTGCCAGCTAGATGAGAGCCTGCGCAGCGGGTCTACCTGGGGCCGAGCCGAGCTCGGGGTGTTGATGAAGATTCCTTCAACCAGGCCTATCCTATCACTGAGACGAGGAGTCATAGTCAGTCAAAACAAAAACGTAAAGATAGCTCACTCAGCGATAGTCAACATTCTGAAATAACTTATTGAAAATGCAATAATTGTTTACAACATTACAATCCTTCTTTCCCTCTTACGGGTAGAAGCGCTTCATGTCATCACCATTCCAGGTATGACTCAAGGTCCTTCCCTCCGCATCCTGGAGATAATAGCCTCCGTTAACCAGAGCCTTCTCTACTATGTAAGGCCCTTCCCAGCTAGGGTTGAGCTTACCAACCGCGGCCGACCTTCCCGCAGCGTCGACCTTTTTCAGTACTAGATCCCCCTCGGCGAATTGCTTGACTCTGATATATGCTTATCGAAGTACCGGGCCATTCGCCGTTTTATTTCTTCTTGCCTGATGGCGGCAACATCCCGCAGCTCTTCCACCATATCTAATGAGAGACGCAACCCTTCCTCATTCTCCACCCTCCAAGCTTCGCTTCCCTCAGCTGCGGCCGCGACCCTCGGGGACCGAACCTCGAACTCCACAGGGAGGACGGCCTCACACCCATGAGAGAGCTTGAAGGGGGTCTCTCCTGTGGCCGTGTTCGGAGTTGTTCGCAAGGCCCACAGGACAGAAGGGAGCTGTTCCACCCAGCTACCCTTCAGGTTTTCCACCTTCTTTTTGAGCAAGTTGACAATGACTTTGTTTGCCGCCTCCACCTGGCCATTGCTCCGTGGATGATGGACAGAGGCGAACCTGAGGTCAATTCCCAATTGGGTGCAGAAACTAATGAATTCTTCGCTGGCAAACTGAGGACCGTTGTCCGTCACTATCGCTTGGGGCAATCCGTGCCTGCAAATGATCTCCCCCCAAACGAAGTTTCTGATGACCTGGGAGGTTACCTTGGCTAACGGCTTGATCTCCAGCCATTTGGAGAAGTAATCAATCATAACTAGGAGGAACCTCCTCTGCCCGCTAGCTGGGGGAAAGGGTCCAACCAGATCCATTCCCCAAATGGTGAAGGGCCATGGCGCCGTGATGCTTCGAAGCCTTTGGGCGGGCAAGAGCTGGAGAGGAGCGTGTACTTGGCACTTCTGACACCTCCTTGCGAATTCAGCTGTATCCTTCCTTAAGGTTCGCCAGAAATATCCCTGCCTTACCACCCTTGCTTCCAATGTCCTTCCCCCTGAATGACTGCCGCATTCTCCAGAATGCACCTCTTTCAGGATCCTCGGGACTTCCTCCTCGGTTACGCATCTCGCGAGGAGCCCTGACAGCATCTTCCGATGCAAGCTCCCCTCCAGCATCAGGTAATGAGCCGCCTTGTGCCTAAAGCTCTTTGCATCCTTAACTTCTTCCGACAGTTCTCCCGTGGTCAAGAAGGTCACCAACGGATCTACCCATGAGGACCGCCGATTCACCTCCATCACCTCTCCCTCTTCAATGGCTGGCCGAAATAGTTCGGTTAGGGTACCTCCACCCCGAGGCCCGAACTTTGCTAACCGGTCAGCTGTCATGCTTTCCTCCCTGGGAACATGTTGAATAGAAAAAGAACGGAAACCTCCAATAATAGTTCTTACCTTTGATAGATATCTTGCGAGGGTAGGCTCCCGGGCCTCAAACTCGCCTCGGATCTGTGATGCTACCACCATCGAGTCGGTGAAGGCCTCCACATCCTGGATTTCCAGCTCCCTTGCCAGGAGAAGGCCAGCGATCACAGCCTCATACTCTGCTTGGTTGTTGGTTACAGGGAAGTGGAAAGTCACTGCTTGCTCTATGGTAACTCCCTGAGGGCTTACCAACACCACACCTCCTCCCAGGGAGTGCCTTCCTGAGGCCCCGTCGACCACCATCTTCCACGCTTCTTGCGGCCTTGGCTCTTCAGTCTCGGCCTCGGTAACATAGTCTGCCAGAAAATCCGCTACGGCCTGGGCTTTGATGGAGAGCCTCGGGACGAAAGAGATGTCAAACTCGCTTAGCTCGATGGACCACTTCGCTAACCTTCCTGAATGTTCCACCCCCTCCAAGACCTTGCGAAGGGGATGGTCGGTTACCACCCTAATCGAGTGTGCTTGAAAGTAAGGGCGAAGCTTCCTAGCTGAGATGACCAAAGCATACGCTAGTTTCTCTAGGATGGGGTATCGGAGCTCCGCCTTTTTTAAGATTCGGCTGACATAATAGACGGGTAACTGCTTCTTCCCCTCTTCCCTAACCAAGACGGAGCTCACTGCCTCTCCCCCTACTCCGAGATACAAGGCTAGGTCCTCCCCTTCCTTCGGGCTTTGAAGTAACGGAGCTTGGGAGAGTTGTCTCTTCAGCCCCTGAAATGCCTCTTCACACTCGACCGTCCATTCGAATGCTTGGTTGCCACGAAGTACTTTGAAGAAAGAGGAACATCTATCCCCTGACCGAGAGAGGAACCTGCTTAGCCCGGCCAACTTCCCGGTCAAGCGCTGGACCTCCTTGGCACTGCGAGGCGATTCCAGGTCTAGGATAGCCTTAACCTTATCGGGGTTAGGCTCTACCCCCGCGGGAGTCAAGAGGTGTCCGAGGAATTTCCCGCGACTAGCCCCGAAGACGCACTTCAAGGGGTTCAACCTCATCTTGAACCTTCGCAGGGTGGCAAATGTCTCCTCCAAGTCTCGCAGGTGGGAATCAACACACTTGCTCTTGACCATGAGGTCATCCACATAGACCTCCAGGTTCCTTCCCCTTTGATCTCGAAAGATTCGATCCATCATGCGTTGGTACGTCGCCCCTGCGTTCTTCAATCCGAAGGGCATCATCTTATAGCTGAAGCATCCCTCTCTCGTGATGAAGGAAACATCCTTGACATCAGGAGGGTGCATCCGGATCTGGTGGTAACCTGAAAATGCATCTAAAAAACTCATAAGAGAAAAACCAACGGCTGAGTCAACCAGCGCGTCGATTCGAGGCAAGGGGTAGCAATCCTTGGGACATGATTTATTTAATAACGAAAAATCAACACACATGCGCCATTTTCCTCCTCCCTTCTTCACCATTACCACATTGGAGATCCAGCCTGGATACTGGATCTCTGAGATGAAGCCTGCGTCCAGGAGCTTTTGGACCTCCTCTCGGATGGGGGCTTCTAGCTTCGTCGATGCCCGGCATGTCTGCCGCGCTCCAAGCGAAGATGTCGACGTTGCTTTGGATGCAGGCTCGCATCCGCTCCTGATCCTCGAGGCTCAAGCCTCCGCTGATCCGAATCCTTTGCGCCTCCCCTGCTCTTGTAAGCACCTCCATCTCCACCACTTCTTCGGCCGGCTCCAGCCCCAACCGCTCCCAACTTACCCTTGCCTCTTCCTGCTCAAACTCGAGCTCCTCTCCCCCCACCTCATCAACTTCCATCGCCTCCTCCAGGCTCTCCTCCTGCCTCTGCTCTTCTTCATCCATCACTCCTCTCACCTCTTCTAGGCTGATCTCCTCCACCTCTGCCAACTCCTCAACAATCTTCATCGCCTCTCCCAGGCTTACCTCCCCTTTCTCAACCCCTTCCTGCTCAGCCATCTCATTCTCCAACTCCTCAGCCTCCGCCATCCACGACACGGTATTAACCGCCGTCACATAGCATTGCCTTGCCATCTTCGGATCCCCCCTGATCCTAACCTGCACCCCTCCATTGTTGAACTTGAGGCATTGGTGGTACGAGGAGGGTACACAGCGAAAGGCGCTGATGAGGGGGCGCCCAAAGATGGCATTGTAACTACTCGGGGCGTCCACGATTACGAACCGACAGTTCCGTGAGACGCCCCCAAGCCTCACATGCAGGCCTACTCCTCCTTCCACCTCTTTTCTTTCGCCGGAGAAGCCAAAAAGCGGTCCGTCAGAAGCCAGGACCCTTTTTCCTTCCACCCTCATCTCATCGAAAGCCTTCTTGAAGATCACATTCACCGAGCTCCCATTATCCACCAGTATCCGGGAGACGGTGTAGTTCTCCACCGCTGTCTGGATCACAAGCGCGTCGCAGAACGGATCCTCGTAGTCTGGCATATCCGCGGATGAGAAAGTGATCTTCTCCTCTGGGGGTGGAGCCTGGGAGGTCGAGGCGACCCCTCGGCGGAACATGGTTTGAAGGCTCCCCTTGCGGGTTGCCTCGATCCCCACTCCCCCGTGGATCACTCCGATCCCTCCTCGGGTCCCCACGTCAATCCTGTCTTCACATCTGTCCTCCACCTCTTCCCGCTGTACTTCAACGATCCTTACAGGCGGATCCTGCCTTCCGGCCCCTCTGGCCCCTCTAATCTCCAGAAACTCTGGGCATGTGGCCGTTGCGTGACCTTCCTCCTGATGGAAGTCACAATAAGGCAACCCCACTCTGCCCCCTCTTCCTTCTCCTCCTCCCCTTCTTCCGGCTCCCCGAAATCTTCTTCCTCTTCCCCTTCCCACCTCCATAGCCTCCTGCGGCGGTGGGAAATGACCCCTTGGTCCTTGTCGCCATCCTCCCTGCTCCAGCCTTCTCGGCTCCCGGAAGTTATCTCTTCCCTGAAGCCCTCCCTGGCCCTGGGGGCGACCCTCCTGAGGCCTCCAACCCAGTCGGTTGTTTGGCTCCCTGGCCCCCCCATGCTGCTGTCCCTGCCCTCGGGGCTCTTCTCTTCTCCTATCTTCCCTCGGCTCCCTCTGCTCCCTCTGCTCTCTCTGCTCTCTCTGCCTTCCCACTACCGGCTCCTTCACATCATCCTCGGCCAACCTGGCCAGCTTCCTCGCAAACGCAGGGTTTGCCCTCTCAAAGTCTATCTCCTTCGCCGCCCTCTCCATGAGCTCCTCAAAAGAGAGAGGGGGCACTCTCTTCAACTCCATGCTGAAAAACCCTGGTCTCAGCCCCAGGGTGAAGGCAAGCATCAGCGCGTACCCCGGGACCTCCTGGACCAGGAGAACCTCCTCTTGGAACCGGTCGACATAGTGACCCAGCGTCTCTTCCGGCCCTTGCCTCACCGCAAACAAGCATTCAGCCTCCTTCTTCCGCTTCTTTGAAGTCGAGAACCTCAACAAGAAACCTCTGCGCAGATCTTCAAAACTGTAGATGGAACTCGCCGGCAGCTGGTGGAACCAGTCCCTGGCCTTCTCTTTCAGAGTGATGGCGAAAAGCCTACACTTGAAGGCATCCGACATTTGCCTGATGGACACCACGTCCTCGAACCATTGCACGTGCTGAACCGGGTCATCCTTCCCGGTGTAGTAGGTCATGTCCGGCTCCCGGAATCCCTCCGGCACTGGAGCCGAGACAATGAGCTCACTAAAGGGGGTCTCGCCTCCAGCCTGGCGAGAAGGCACATCTCGCGACCTCGGTTGGCTGGACCGATCCGCGAGACCATGCCCAGGGAAGAGTTCCCGCACCGTCGCCTCCTTCTCGCCCAGATCCGCCGGAAGCTCCTTCTCGAGACGCTGGCCTGGGAAAAGCTCCCGCGCGGCCACGTCCCTCTCGCCTGCCTCCACCGGGACCTCCTTCCCGGGGCGCTGCCCTGGAGCGTTCTCGCCTAGCAGCGGAACCACCTCCACCGGAACCTGCGGCGTCTCCCATTCATTCCTTGCCGAGAAGGCCAAGTTGATCGTCTGCATGACTTCCCGCCTGAAGTCCTCAAACATCTTCTTCGTCGCCTCGTCCACCCGGGTGGGGGATCCTCCTGCGCCTGATCCTTCACCTTCGCCTCCTGCCATGGGATTTAACTCGAGATTTTCTTACACCGGCTGCTTCCACGCTCACCGCACCAGAACTGTTGAAGCCAAAAATGACCCCAACGAATGTTCACAAACCAGAGTGCAGCCGACGCCTACTTCTCTCTTACCTCGACCCTTGACTGGCTGCTAAGGTCAAAAGACTGACCCAAAGCCTCAGCTGGGAGGTCCCACCACACACCTGGAAGATCTCTGAGAGCTTTCCCTCCAAAGCCAAATGCTGGGCTGGGAGCTATTCAGAAGGCACTAGAGTTGGAGGAAAAATGAGAGCCCTTCCTTCTAAAGAGCCCCTATGGGTCTTTTTATAGTCTTCCTTTGACCTGAAAGTACTAAAATACCCCTGAGGGGTCTGCCAATAGCCAAAACCCGCTGTTCCCCTAAGGGCGTTTGGGTAATTTTACCTCGGGATAATAATAAAAATAATCCCCTTTACGAGCGCCGGGCCCTACCACGTGGGCCCACTTAGCGAGAACCCTAGCCGTGAAGGCTCTCGCTGCCCCCCAACTGGGCCAACCTTGGCGAGACCCCTTGCCAGGGAGGTTCGCGCCCCTCACGGTCTTGAAACTATCGCGACTGAAGGCTCACTTAGGGCCTTCTCGCCTGCCCTGGGCGGGAGCTTTCCCTAAGGCGGGAGCTTTCCCTAAGGCGGGAGCGTCCGTAGTCAGGCCTTCTGCTTCGGTCGGTCGACGATCTCCCCTGCCGAGAGCTCGACTATCTGCCCTGGCCGGTCGACGATCTCTCCTGCCGAGAGCTCGACTATCTGCCCTGATTTCCTCCGCTTTCGCCTGCCCCGCTTTCGCCTGCCCTTGGCGAGAGCTCCTACAGGACAAGAACTCCCCAAGTATGCCCTATGGTTAACCCGAGGCTAGCCCGAGACTAGCCCAATCCTGAGCCCGAGACTAGCCCAATCCTGACCAGCGAATATGGGGTTGTACAAGTCCGGTTTTAGATATTGACAGTCAAATTATAATAGCAATCCAACAAATCAATAATGACAGCTCAACTTTTAAAAAAAAATCATATAATCACTTCAAATTCTACAGGATCCTTGGTTGAGTTCAGCAACATAATGCACTGAGGGAACATTATGAAAAAAAAAATTGCAGAGAGAAACCAAAATAATTGGATTTTGCCCTCACTCAGCCCTAAACACATTCTCCATTTACATTTGATTTTAGAAGTACAAGAACAATACCATCTGTGAGCAGGGGTGGATCCAGGATTCGAAGTATGGGGGGCTCAAAAAAAATTGTGAATCAAAATATAATAAGCAAAAAAATTTCTAATTTAAAATTTTAGCATTAACTATAAAAGAAAAATTACAATATGTAGGTTACCTTATTTTAGTTGTGCACGCCGTTTTTAACTCATAGAATTCATCAATGATCACATCTTTCTCGATCTTCTCTGTTATTTCTCGTTCTATGTAGAGAGTCATACAATTTGCAAGAAATTATTCCTCCATTTTATTGCGCAGTCTTGTTTTAATAAGCTTCATAGCAGAAAATGACCGTTCTTTAGTCGCTGTTGAGACCGGAAGTGTCAAAATTAGCCGAATTAATTTGTCAAAATTAGCCGAATTTGCTTGTCAATCGGCAGCCACTGTCAGGGAAGAGCTCTTCCTAAGAGACTCTCAGCGAGCCCTAGCGGAAAGGGGAGAGGGAGACGACTCAGACGAGAGAAGCGAGAGAGACGATCTCTTTCTGTATAGGAGAGAGAAATTGGATCTGAAAATAAGTTCACAGGAGTTATTAACTGTATTTACATATATATATTTATATTATATACATAACTTATATTTTATTATTTTTAAATTTCATCACTTATATTATATACATAACTTATATTTTATAATTAAAAAAAATAAACATACATAAACTTCAAAATCTTTAGGGGGCCTGGGCCCCTCCTTGCCCCCCTCTAAATCCGCCACTGTGACTGTGAGTCTCCCACATGAGAAATAATCAGGGCATCAAGCCCAAGAAGCATAACAGTACGTGTTCCAGCCTTACAGGACGGAAGGTAATTGAGTCTGACCTAAGGAACTGAAAGGAGGAAAACGGCAGCGAAAGTGAAACCGGAAATTTCATCGGATCGGAGAACAACTTCGTCCTCCATCTCCGATCGGGAGCCGTGGAGAGTGCTTGAACCACAACGAATACCGGAGACTGCGTCGGCGGGCGGGGAGGCGGCATCGACGGCGATTGCTGAGCACCACCGCCTAGTTAACCTCCGGCACACTGAGACACCCCCGCCAAAATGAAGTGGCCGCTGCAGAGGAGTTCGCCGGACACTACAGAAGAGTTCGTCGGACAAAATCTCTACTCGACCGGCGAACTCCTGTGCAACGGCGGGGGTTCGGGAGAAGTGTTTCGCACAGAGCGGGTGGAAGTGTTTTACATAGCGGCGGGGGTCGGGAGAAAGGAAGAGGGGAGAGGGATTTAGGGCTCTGCTGTTAGTGGTTGTTTTTAATGTTTTTTTTACGTTTTGATGGGCTGCCAATATCTAAAGTCGAGTTGCCACTATAAACATATAAAAGACTTACCAAATTTTTTGACCGTCATCTAGCGAAAGATCATGAAAATAGAGGCAAAGGAGATGAAAAACATATGCGGGAATATGACACATTCAACTCCCATAAAAGTCGGGCCATGATGCAGGATTCTTCTAGAGGGTTGACGAGGTTCCCCTAAGGGGGCAAATTTTTGGAACCGGAGCCCGTATGGAAATCTAAGTCCGGGTTTAATGTCGGCACGACACGTGGACATATCACAGCGGTTCGTAATATTAACGTAAAATCCCGCTATTTCTTCTTCCTCTTTCCATTTTCCTGGCGCGTAAGTGGCGATTCCCTCCAAAAAATTTCTTCTGTCAAGCTTTTTTCTCTTTATCCATTCACAGCAGTTCAGTATATCCCAAAAAAATTGTTCCATCTGCTCGCCTGTTCTTCGGGATCGCCTGTTCTTCACCGTTCTTCATCGTTCTTCACCCTTCTTCGCGTTCTTCGCCATCTCCATGGCGAAGATACAGGTATTAGCCCAAACTTTTTCCCATCTATTTCCTCTTCCTTCCTCCCTTAACACCAGCAAATCTATTTAAGGTGATCTCCAGCCAGAAGATCATAACTAACCTCCAGGAGATCGCATTTAGTCTCCAGACAGGAGATCAATGTTGATCTCCTGGAGATCAAAACTGATCTCCATGGAGATCAATAATGATCTCCTAGGAGATCAAAAATGATCTCCTAGCCATGAGATCAATGTGGATCTCCAGGAGATCACCCAGGAGATCAGAAATGATCTCCATGGAGATCAGTTTTGATCTCATGGGTAATCTCCTGACTGGAGAACATTTGTGATCTCCAGGAGATCATCCGGGAGATCAGAAATGATCTCCATGGAGATCAGTTTTGATCTCCTGGGTAATCTCCTGACTGGAGAACATTTGTGATCTCCAGGAGATCACCCGGGAGATCAGAAATGATCTCCATGGAGATCAGTTTTGATCTCCTGGGTGATCTCCTGATTGGAGAACACCCAGAAGAACAACTTTGATATCCAAAATGATATGGGCGATCATCTATGACGTTAGCTGGAGATCGTCTTCCACGCTCGGAAGAAAACCCTAAAACAAACCCTAAAACAAGCCAAGGTCTGGAACTCACCTCTTCCCGCTATTTGAATGAGAGTCTGGAGATATTTCTGTATGATGACGGCGAGAATGCGCAGTTCGCCGGAGATTAGGCGGAGATTAGGCGGAGATTAGCCAAGTTCGTCGGAGTTCGCGAGCAACAAGCGCCAGAAAAATGGAAAGAAGAAGAAGCGGGATTTTACGTTAATATTACGAACCGCTGTGATTATGTCCACGTGTCGTGCCGACATTAAACCCGGACTTAGATTTCCATACGGGCTCCGGTTCCAAAAATTTCGCCCCTACGCCCCTAAGGGATTGAACCGTGGATTCCTTCAACACAATCTCAACCACCGGCCGCACCCGAACGCACCCACGCACGCGGTGCCGCCTCCCACGAGCACTACAGCTCGGTCGTAAGGCCCCCACGTGCCCGCCCCAGCCGGCGCAGGGCCCTCGGCCGCGCGCAAGCAGGCGGTCGGCCCCGTCTGACCACGCGCAAGCTTGTGCGTGGTCTGGCCGTGCGTGCCTGCGTGTGGTATGGTTGTGCACCCGCGCGTGGTCTGGCCGCGCATGCCCGCACGTGGCCCATCTCTTTGGTCGAGCGAACTCCCGGTCGCCCGACCCTCTGGCCGCCCGATCCGAGCAATCGATTCCCCAGCTAGAGCGGGCGGTCCCTTGACCGTCCAGAACGGGTGGATGTGTCTCTGCATTGGGCGGGCGGCCCCCTTGGCCGCCCTGCCCTCTGGCCGCCCGATCTGGGCGGCCTCTTGGCAGCCCATATCGGGCGGCCGTTTCTTTGCCTACTACGGGTGACCCCTTGGCCGTCCCTCCCTTGGGCCGCCCGATCTCCTCGTTGGCCAACCAGGTGTCGTCCGATCGCTCTCCCTCGATCGTCGTCACTCGTTACGTGGGTAACCACCAACATTACCGCCCGTGTAACCACCCGTAGAGGGGGTGCATGCAGCCAAAAATAATGGCTGGTCAATGTTTAATTAAATTAATAAAATAATACACGCATAATACTTTATAAGATTGGTCTGCAAATAGTAATTAAGGTGGTTAGAGACTTAGGGATAGTTATATTTTCTTTTTCATCTTCCTCATAGGGTAATACCGATCTCTCTTTTTTACTCTCTTTGTACTCGTGTGTTTATCGGTAAATGAGATTTTTTTGCCTACCAAAAATTTAGGGAACCGCTTTAAATTTTTGTGTTCTTTGATTGCGATTGCTTCTATTTTTTGTTTGTGTCTCGCTCAAATTACTTTTCGTAACCTCATTAATTTTTGTCCAGATTAATTATTGGATCCCAAAATATCTATTTGAGTTGTTTTCAACTTTTCATAACAGAGCCTTTCATCTATTCCCAAGCATCTAGCTAGAACTGCCTCCCCTGCCTTCATTGTTGAGGCTGCCCAAGCACGCGTTGCCGCCGTTGCCGCACGTGCAAGATTTCCCTAAGCCGCCGCCGTGGAAGCCGCTTCCCGAAGCTCCGGCATTGCCGAAGCCGGAGTTTCCAACCTTACCAGAAGCGGCGCCTCCTATTGTCGGAGCGCCGGCTCTCCCAATGCCTAAAGCATTTCCGCCGGAATCTTCCCAGAAACACCAGAAGCGGAGCCACCGCACTTGCCGGCGGCGACTTTCCCTTATCCTCCAATTGAGAACCCATGAGCTCTACGGATTGTTTGCAGTGTCATTCTTCACTCCCCATTTCCGAATTTATCTCGGGATGTACACTAACTACATGCAGTGATATTTATATAAAATTAATATTTTTTATTGTAAATTTTATTAATAAATAAAATCAAAATGGAGGTTCAGTCCAAAGTTCATATACAATAATCCCCTTGGAAATTCGCCGAGACTCAACTTGCGTCGACTTGCAGTTAACGTACACCGATAAGAATTCGACGCAACGTCAAGAAACATTCGACAGCATTCGACGCAACAAACGTCGACATGCAGTCGAGGCACTTGTGTCGAACAGAAGTCGACGTTACGTCGGCATCTTCTCGACGTAGCGTCGACTAAGGATCCGCTTCGTCTTTGAGCTCATCTGCGTCGACATTTAGTCGACGTGCGTCGATACGCACTCGACGCAATCCACAAGTTTTCTTTAGGTCATAGGATTGGTCATTTACTCATATCCCATTTGAGTGAGCGCAACACAATCATTTTCTCCAATTTCTCCAAACACTCATATGTGCGCCAAATTTTGTTTCTTCACTTTTTGCTGACGATCAGATCCGATATCCGGAGACCGCCTTTTTACTCCCACATAGACCTATGTGCACGTCACACCTAAAATCTCATGAAAAAGGCCCCAAATTTTTTTTAAAAACTGAAATCAGTCACAAATCACCCTTTCTATCCCATTTTTAACACAAACATTTATGTCCTATTTGTTCCCTCTTCTAGCAAATTGCTTTTCGCAATACTTTTACACCCCTCAATAACTTTACCGAGAGAACTTTGCTCATTCTTTGGTTCATAGTCTTTATCAACTTCAAGGTTTCATTGTAAAAGAGCAAAAATTAAAGCTAACCAAGCTCCAAAAGAATGGTACTTAAGATTTGATAAAGTATGGATTTCAAGCATGTGATCTTGATAAATGAATTTACTACAATGAGAATATAATTAATTTTTCAATTTTATCTTTATGTTGATGATATTTTAATGTTTCATATTTCACTGATTTCATACATGAAATTACAATATACATATTTCTAGCAAAGATTTAACACCAGGAATGTACATGCACAAATTCTAGCAATTTTACAAGCAAAATAATCTCCTTTATTTCTCATTTTTTGAATAAATAGTTAGAACATTATGAAAAAAAAACAAATCAAATTTCACCAACAAATTTTATTACAATTGCTTGCCAAAGAAAATTACAAATACAAGCAAACCTTCAAATGGGAGATCAAAAAAATCTTTATTGAAAGGAGAAAAACCTCCAGACAGCAGCCTATAACTAGCCACACAAAATGCTGGCTTCTATAAAAATAAGCAAACCCGAAAATTATCCATATAATTATATTTTACATTTTGATTTGATCTTCCACAAAATTAACATGGAATACCATTTTCCTGGATTATATCCTGAAAATTACACACTTGGACATTTCACCAGGCTATATATACCATAAGAATTACATGCGCGCCGTGCCGGAAGAGGAAAATAATCATTTTTTGCCTGTGGTTACTCCGACTGCGACATTGCTGACCTGTATTCGAGCGAAGAATATAGTTTCAGTATACATTCGTGAAGCAAGTCGTCAAATTTTTAAATAGAAATTAAAGAAATGTGATCATACCAGCTTGCCCCTTTGGTCTACTGACATGGGATTCTCGACGACAACAGTTTGGCTGTTCGAGCTTGGATTTGATGGCTGCGAGAAAAATTTTAGACAGTAGACACGGTGAATGTTAAAATATAATGATTATAAAAATATTTGAGATTTTTGATTACCACTAGCTTCTGAAGAAAATTGAATATTGATGTAGATCTCACTGGAATTTGGTGTTTTATAAACAAATGAGAAAATAGTTATAAAATGTTAATTCCGACCTTATAAACACTGGCAATAGCATTCTGGTTTAAAATTGACATTAGCGATGCAAGAGTATGATTTAGTCCCACATCGGATAGAGGAAGTGTATGTTAGTGTAGAAATACCATGTCATTGATCATCATTGGATCAAGTTTTTGAGTGCAATATGGGTTTAATCATAAAAAAATCCATTTATGTTAAAAACTCCCGACCTCACCTAAGAAATTTCATCCACTTTTATGTTAAAAACTAAATTTTTTTTCTTGGTTGTGGTCATAACAGTTGTCATGTCAAACACACATTTTATGACGGTAGCCTTTTTGTCAGAACTCACCAGAGCAAAAACACCGCACCAAACGGAGCCTCAATCCCTCCATATTCTTTGTTAAAAAATCTGTACCAATTTTCAATACTCGAATTATCAAACATCTCTCCCGAACAGTATTTCTTTTAGAACGAATACAACACTCCACATAGGGTTTCATAAAATTGCTATAATAATGTGAAAATTTCATAAAAATCTTATTAGTAATACCCTTTTAATATTAATACCTAGTATCATTGCTATTTTTCCAAGAATTCCTAACATAAGATCTGGGTTAGTTGTTTCTGTTTGTGATATATAAAATAAAGTTTGGAAATTATTACCCCTTTTCATAGTTAAGAAAACACACACACACACAGAAATCATAGATAGTATCTCACATAAACAATGAGAATAAATTTCAAAGGTGGTATAACATACAACTGAAGTGGATGGGAGAGGAGTGGTTCCATTTGGCCTGTTTGCTAGGATTGGCATCATCCCTGGATTTGTCTGCAGATAACAAAATCAGGTATCAAAACAAATGATTTATGAAGCTGAAGACATAAGTCAGAAATGAGAGAATCATATTAGGTTTTTGTCTCACCCCAACAGTAGTAACAAAATTACACAAGGCACATTTAACACAAGGAGCTCCATGAGGATACACTAGAGTTGTATGGCACTGGGCACAGTTCACATGAGCAAGTTGACTTGCTGCATAAAATGAGATGTTAAAATTTCATATAATTTCATAGTAGGTATATGATTCCAATATAATTAATAGGCAATTTGATTTATCTATGGAAGGTAAACAAATACAGTTTTTCATAAACAATCCCCTACCCATTTTTGTTAAATGTAAATAAATTGGTAATGAGTTAACGCTAAGGCTCGCATCCCTTCCTCAAAAAATCAACAGCTAAGCATTAAAGCATAAAGAATTTTTAGCCCATTTTCTCCACAACCAAACATTAGGAGAAAACTAATTTTGATGAAATATTCCTTTCCCATTTTTATTTTCAGTTTCCTCAATTTTACTATTTGCATGAGTTTGAAGTTGCAGCAGACTTGACGGTTTTTGCAGAATGAGTAGTAAGGCTGGCTGGGAAGTGTAAGGCAGGACGAAAGGAGGTTGTCACTTAGGCTTCATAATAAGGGTTGGCGTTTGTTGATCACATTCTGCGTTGGAGAGGATGATGGTGCACATCGGTGAGCCTATTAGAGGAGGCAGCACAAACAAAGAGTCATGGAAGAAGATGCGTTGAGAGTCAGCTGGCGCAGGAGATGATCAGTCGAGGAATTTTGCGGTTAGGTTTGACTCAAGGGGTACAATAGAGGAAATTTCCCGTCGTTCTATTCCAACATGCCTTGTTCGACTATTGTGTGTGTATGCGGGAGGGAGAAGGGTTATGGGCATCACACCAACTATATGATGTCGAAATTTATGTTGTGCTTTTATATGGTGTCTTGTTTAGTCGCATGTCCAAATCTGTCATTTATTTCAATTAAAGTTTGTTGTAAGCCACATTTAAAGGACATTGTGAGTCTTGTATGGGTGAGCAATGAAATAGTCTATTTCCCGTTTTTGAATGAGATCTTGGAAGCTCTCTCTCTCTCTCTCTTTCGAGCATGCCCCTCTTAGGCACCCGCGGTCAAGGCTTTGCAGTATCTCCACCGTCATCTCCACCGCCAGTTATTCCTCTGGCAACCTCTGAGCAGACCCATAACAACTTGGTATCAGAGCCTAGTCTTCCTTACCAATTCCGCAAATCCTCCTTTTGCGTAACATCAGAGAAAACTGAGATCTGACTCTCGACTTCATCTGACTTCATCATTTTGCGTGGACCGGTCGACAACAACACTCCCGCCTCCCTGACTTTGTTCCGTACCCACGCTGATGGTCCTTCGGGAAACAAAGCGGCAAAAACCGCAAGCCGTTTCCGACAGTTTTGTGTGAATCCATTTGACAGTCCCTCGATTGACGCAATACAATGGTGTGTGGAATTGTCGGTGTTTTCTACGTGTATTCCCCACGACTGAGGCTAGCACAGCCCTTTGATCCTCTGTCCTTCCCTGTCGGTGGCCTACAAGCACCAAACAACATCGACACCTGCAAGTCCCCCCCCCCCGCCGATATCTTGCGCAATAACCGCACGTGTCGTAACCGCAAAAGGAAACATCGTCTCAGTCACTACTTTTTCTATCAAGTGCACGCCTTCCTGTTTTGATTGACACTCACGCGTGGGGCTGCATTTCCCAGCCCGCTTGAACTTTCCATCTCGAGCCGCATCGAGACCATCCCTATGTTCATTGCCAAGAAAATAAACACGCGCCTTTCCTTCTTGAGCCCGGTGAAGCGACATATCATTTATGACTTTAATTTTTAATTGATTAATCATTTCTTGGTTAATTAATTATTATTAATTCAATTCTTCTTGCTTATTAATTCTTAATTGTATTAATTAAGTAATCAATTAATTATGAAGCATATCAAGCTTAGTGTCACAGAGATAACCGTCCTTCGTTCGATAGAGGAAATGATGCCCTTCATGGACGCACGTCTTCAAGACATCGACGTGCTCCTCCACCAAATTAAGAATCTAGCAGCCGCCTTTTTGCCGCAACCCGTGCCACTGTAGCTTCCAGCGCCACCACCAGTCCCTGTGTTTCCCTCCACTGCTCCCAACGCATCTGCAACCGCGCAACCGTGTTGCCGCTCTCCACGAAGGTTGTCCTTTTGCCACCACCTCCTGTAGGATTCACCTCGCAATCTTCACCACCGGCATCGCCGCCTCTTTTGCGGCCAGCTACCCTGCCAGCTCCTCTAGACCCATTTCATTAGCTGCCCGTCCCAAAGCCAACACCACCCTTTCTGATCGATGCAACTCTTTCTCCGCCTAAACCATCTTCTCTTTCCCCTATCCGCAATCATCGGGGACCCCTATTCAGTCCAATCATCGCAAACTATTCTGCCTCCGCTACAACAACAAGATACTGGGAGTTGTTCTGACGAGAAATTAAAAAGCCCGATGATCAAGCGATACAAGCCTCATTCGAGCTTAAAGACAAGCTCGATTTGAAGGACAAAGGAGATATTATGGGCGTCACACCCACTATTAATGTGTCACTTTTATTGTCTTGATATGTTTTTATTCTATCTTAAAGTCATGTCTTTATATGATGTCGTTATTTATGTCATGTCTTTATGTGGTGTCCCGTTTAATCGCATATCCAAATCTGCCATTTATTTCTATTAAATTTTATCGTAAGTCCTATTTAAAGGACATTATAGGTCTTGAGTAAGCAATGAAATAGTCTATTTCTCGTCTTTGAATGAGATCTTAGAAGCTCTCGAGCATGCCCCTCCTAGGCAGTTGCGGTCAAGGCTCCGTAATATCTCCACCACCGTCATCTCCACCTCCGGCCACTCCGCTGGCAACCTCCGAGAAGGCCCATAACAGGTTAATATGCACTTTGACTGATGCCTCGAATGTAAAGGAATTTGAATTTTTATTTCTCACCAAATTTGTTCTGAATTTAACATGGAGATTTGTGAGATTGCTTTAATAACCTAAATTACCTATAATTACCAGACAAATTTATTCTGAATTTTTAATTTATTCTCCGATGTGACACTAAGTTGCATCAAAATCATAGACAACACATGCTTATAGTTTTGATACCCCTACAAATTGATACTTTAAAGATCCAAGATATTTTCCAATCCTTTATGCAACTCACACAATCAAACATGATGCAAGCCGGAATTCCTGATTTGATTTTAATTGAATACATTTGAGTTCTTTTTAAATATGCAGCACAAGCGAGATTCTCACAAATAATTGCGAACGAGAATCGAACTAGGGTACGCAAACTCAAGCAAGGTATT
Organism: Platanthera zijinensis; assembly: GCA_039513925.1. Taxonomy (NCBI): domain Eukaryota; kingdom Viridiplantae; phylum Streptophyta; class Magnoliopsida; order Asparagales; family Orchidaceae; genus Platanthera; species Platanthera zijinensis. The sequence goes on from CM077080.1 coordinate 13,108,011, forward strand.
AGCCATCGAACGCAATCAACACCATGAATTAAATCATGCACATGTATACAAGCGAAGGAAAATAGAGTTTTTTCAAATTAACGACAGACGCAAGATGATAGTTTAGCGCAAGCAAACTCAAATTACTAACCAAATAATATTAAGCATTTTTCTATACTAGCATAATTCGAGCGAGAGAATGTTGAGAAATAAACCTCCAACTTCATGAGTGCGGCCCAAAAACCTGCAAGCAGTGAACAGATTCTCTGGATATGGAGGAATTGGATTGGGTATGGGTGCTGACAGAGGGGTTCGGCTAGATACGACCTCTGAGAAGGGGGATCAGGTGAGGGAAGCAACCTTGGAGGAAAATAAGGTGGCTGGCTGGACAAGAAGTCGAGATAGACTCTTCTATCAGAGGGGAGGAAGTTGGGGTATCCTGGCGATGGGAAACAGAAAATGTAGAGGATGTTGGCAGGCGGAGTTGCGAAGAGGGGCTGCAGCGCCGTGGACAACGGGGTTGGGGGGGGGGGGGGGGGGGGGGGGGTCATGTTTACTGAGAGGTGTTGTTTCCTATTATAAATACCTACTAAAGTCTTGTTTCCTATTTCTTTTCCAAGCATAAAAAGGACGATCCCCCTCTATTTTGATGAGCAGCTTGGGGGTATGGTATAATCGTGAACAGGGAACCTTCTCTGTTTGCTCGATAACCCAACCGTGCCTCCTCTCCGTTCTTCCTCTAGATATGAGAATAAAAAAATAAGGGTGGGCCACTCCTTTTAATGCATGGAATTGAAAACAAGACTTTAGTAGGTATTTATAATATAATGAAAATAGAAACAAGTGCCAGTCCTTTCAATAGGAAACAAGAGATTTAATAGATATTCAACATATGAGAATTTTAAGCTTTACAAATTTGTACAAATTAAATACTCCCAATAATATAATTTAGAAAATATAATATTGGTCTCATATTTATAGAGTTTTCCATAAAATCTCTTTTGAATTACTTAAATAAAAAGAGATTTTATCACGCATGTACTCGTTAATAAAGATATGAGTATTACTGAACAATCACCTCAATAAGCCGAAACATGAGCGTGAACGATGTGTATCATACGAAATTAACGAGTACATGCGTGATAAAAATAGATGTATGCTAAAATAAAGATATGTGAGTAAAATAAAGACATAATGCGATGATGTGACGCGGGCTGCATCAAAACATATACTCAACACCTCTCAGTAAAATTCCTCTATAGAAATGAAATAGAAACACATGAATGGATTCTAGAAACATTGAGCATCCAAGGAAAAATTCGCAAATATCGAAAAAAAATCCTAACATTGGAATATAATCACCATCAGCATCGAGAACCTTATCCCGACTTAGACCTATAACACTAATTTCAACAACAATAAGCTAATATTGCAAGATTTTTCATATTCTTACATCTTAATTGTAGAAGCGCCATCAGTTGAAAAGAAAAAAAATATAAGATTTCAGTATTTCCTCGTGAAGAGCTCACATTACAACAAGTGTATGTACATATATACAGGGAGGCGGAGTGAAGGCTTAACTCCATCCTAAGATGTGAGACTAATCTCTAAACAGAAATGGGCCCTGTAATGGGCCATTGGATGGCCTTTGTACAACTTACAACACTCTCCTGCAAGTCGGAGCATACAAATCATAAGAGTCAAGCTTGTACAAAAACTGACAATATAGTGGTCGAGGTAAGACCTTAGTGAGGATGTACGCAACTTGCCCAGTAGCCCGCACATGTCACAAGTTCAATTTATTAAGCTGCACCTTTTTCCAAACAAAATGACAATCGACCTTGATGTGGTTAGTTGTACATTCATGAAACACGAGATTCTCGGCAATATGAAAAGCCGCTTGACTGTCACAGAAGAAAGTGGCTTGAGAGAGAAGTTTCACACCCAAATCATTCAGAAAACTCTCCAATCATGTAAGCTCAGAAATGACATAATTCATTGACCGATACTCAGTTTCTGCAGATGAACGTGCAACTACAGTTTGCTTCTTCCTCCGCTAGGTTACAAGATATCCATCAAAGTATGCGCAGTATCCACTTGTATATCGTCGATCATTTAGAGAATCAGTATCAAAGTAGGCAACAGAGATAATGAGAGAGAGGTGATGCGGAGCAGAGACAAGAAACTGTAGTGGAGGACGAGTTATGGGCCCGTTCGGGGCCGATTGGCGGCTTTCCATATATGGCATGCCCGGATCGATGATCGGACTCCGCGGATGCGCCCGAATTCGCGTTGTGAATCGATTTCATATATTAGTTTGTTTGCATTTATTTTGATGTATTTGGGTGGCCCCACCTCCGACCAATCATAGTCGTCGATGGTGAGATGCTCTAACCTCCTCTTTATTATAAATAGTTCATGTATGAGCTGATTAAAGGTATTGCAGAATTTGGAGAACTTATTCCTGGATTCTGTAACGGATCCTTGTTGGGGCAAGACGTACAAGCGTCACGTAACAACCGCCTAGACCGTCGTGGTGTATCATCGTTATTTTATTTCACTTTTAAGTATTTTGATCCTCGTGTTTTAAGCCTTATGAGGAGGGCATTTTAGTATTTTGGGGTGAACCGGTTTATCCACTTTATAGATGGAGTTTGTGGTTTGGGAATGCAAGAAGAAATTAAACCAAAAATCTCCTCTCTCTCTTGATTCTCTCTCTCTCTCCCGATATTTCCCCTCACCCGCTCGGTCCAAATCCTGCGCTGCCCTAGCCGCCGCTCCTCCCCCATCGTCGCAGCTCTCTGTGCCGCCGCGCCTGCCGTGAGGAGCTCCTCCTCCGCTTCTCCACCATTGCGCCCAAGGGATCGAGGAAAGGCTCTTCCTCCCTCCTCCTGGACTTCCCTCTCCACCGGCCGTTTACACGATTCTCAATCCCAGGAACGTAACATCTTGGTATCAGAGCCACCGGTCCTTCCACCGGCATATGGTATTGTCTCTCTGCCACCGCTCCATTCCGACGCCGGACCCCGCCCCGATCCGGGTAGCACCGAGCCGAGCCGCGCCTTCCCGAGCTTCCCGCACCAGATCCGGACGGCAGCCGCCCCGTGTCGCCGAATCCCGCCGGTTTCTACCCCCCCCCCCATTCTCCTTGGATCTTTGCTTGGCGGAGGTTCTCTCCTCGCCTCATCCACCGGTCTACTTCCCCTCCCAGTTTTGTCTCCACCCAAATTATCTCTCTCCATGGCGGATGACACCAACACCGGCCCAACATTGGCCCAAATTTTGGAATCATTCAAGTCCATGATGGCGGACAACCACCAAGCTCTCCTCGCCGCGATCCGACCAACTGGCACGCCGCCGGCCTAGTGGGACGGCCTCCGCCTCATCTCCATCGGTTCCCGAGCAACAACACCACCCTCTACAGACCAAGCTTCCAAGTCGCTCTGACTATTCTACGGTGCCACGATTTGTTAAGTTGGACTTTCCGATCGTCGAGGGCCGCGAGGATCCCCTTACTTGGTTGACTCGTTGTGAGCAGTTCTTTGCGGCACAACGTACCCCGTGGGAAGATTAGTTGGGCGTCGCCTCTTTCCACTTGATGGGCTCCGCACAATTGTGGTTCTCCCATCTCCACCGGGAGAAGCCCCTACTTACTTGGGAAGATTTCAAGACTCAATGCAGCCTTCGCTTCGGGCCTCAACTACGCTCCAACCCCATCAGTGACTTGATTTCTCTGAAGCAATTGGGTTCTATTGACGATTACTTGGAGCAGTTTCAGGTGCTCCTTGCTCGCGCCCTGCCAATACCAGCGGCGCACCAGGTGGCTTTCTTCACTACAGGGCTACATGAGCACCTCCGCATGGACATGGAGTTCTAGAGCCCGCCGGACCTCACTACCGCCATGAGTCTCGTGCGTATCTGCGAGCGGCGCATATTGCTGGACCGTCCTCAGATGGGTCGTCGGGCCAACGACACCTCTTTCCGGCACCCCAGTCTTGCTCAGCCGCCACCAGGGGAGGCGTGACTTTGACTTAATAAGGGGAACGACCGACACACATCTGACGCTTGTCCACTCAGGAGATGGGTGAACGTCGTGCAAGGGGGCTCTGCTTCAATTATGATGAGCCCTACACCAAGGGGCATAGATGTAAGCGCCTCTTTTGGCTAGAGGTCGACGACCCCTCCGACGACGATGACGGGGATGACCCGCCCTCTCGGTCAATGCCATGTCGGGCCCACATTTGGGGGACAATTCAGATGGCCATTTCCGTGGCGGCCACCAACTCCTTGCCCTCATGGATACCGACCGTACACACAGCTTCATCAGTGACCTCACGGCTCAGCGGCTTCAGCTACCAGTTACTACTCGCAGTCGTCTGTGTGTTGTTGTGCCGAATGGTGCAGCGATGGTCTGCACCGGGGTTTGTCGGGACGTTCCGATCATTGTGGGTGAATTTCAATCTCGGGTGGACTTTTTTCCATAGCCCTGCGGGGGTTCGAGGCAGTTTTGGGAACATGATGGTTGCGCACTCTTGGACCGATTCTGTGGGACTTGTACGCCCTGACGATGACTTAAGGATAGGGGCCTTTGTGGACAGTGTGGCATGGCCATCCGACGGGGGATGTTGGTCACGCCTTCTCCTTCCAGCCTGATTATTCTGAGCAGCCCAGCCTCTCTACTCTTCTTTGGGAGTACAGCGACACCATGGCCGCGCCGACTGGGCTCCCTCCCTCGCGCCGCCAGGATCACCGTATTTTCCATCTTCCGAACACAGCCCTTATAGTCGTCCGCCCTTACCGCTATCCCTTCTTCCAGAAGGATGAGATTGAGCGTCAGTGTACCGAGATGTTTCGGCAAGGGATCATCCGCCACAGTGTCTCCCCTTTCTCTTCGCCAGTCCTGCTGGTCCATAAGAAGGACGGCTCTTGGCGCTTCTGCTTGGATTACCGGGCCTTAAATGCGCAGACAGTGAAAGACAAGTTTCCTATTTCAGTTGTTGAAAAGATATTGGATGAGTTACATGGAGTGCACTACTTCTCTAAGTTGGATCTTCATTCGGGGTACCACCAAGTCCGCACGTTTCTAACGGACGGAGAAGACCGCTTTCCGCATACATCATGGCCACTTCGAGTTTCTCGTGATGCCTTTCGTCCTCACCAATGCCCCGTCTACCTTTCAGGCCCTCATGAAGGAGGTATTCCGCACTCTTCTTCGTCATTGTGTGCTTGTTTTCTTCGATGATATCTTGGTCTACAACAAAACATGGGAGGCGCACCTCGACTACCTCAGACAGGTTCTCCAGCTCTTACGAGCTCATCGGCTTTACCTGAAGGAGTCCAAGTGTTCTTTCGGCACCGACAAAGTCGCCTACTTGGGGCATATCGTCGATCACACGGGCGTCTCGGCCGATCCGGCTAAGATTCAGGGGATCCTCAGCTGACCCGTTCCTCAGTCGCAGCGTGAGCTACACGACTTCCTGGGATTAACTGGCTACTACCGACGTTTCATTCAGGGCTATTCCGTCATTGCTGCCCCCTTGTTATCTCTTCTACGACGCCAGCGTTTTACATGGGACGCCACCGCCTTGGAGGCATTTCGAGCACTACTGCAGGCCTTGGTCTCGGCCCTGGTCCTTCAACTACCATATTTTAGGACAGAGTTTCAGGTGGAATGTGATGCGTCGGAGCATGGTTGCGGCGCGGTACTTCAGCAGGGAGGCCACCCGATAGCTTATTTCAGCCGCAAGACGACTCTCCACCACAGGAAGCTTCCCGCCTCAGACAGGTTCTCCAGCTCTTACGAGCTCATCGACTTCCCTCTCCACCGAACGTTTACACGTTCGCAATCCCGGGAACATAACAGATTCCTACGATCTCTCCACGGTGCCGACTCCGTGGAACTTTAGGTGATGACTCCTAGGTGTGTATCTCCTTCCCCAAGGTTTGCCCTAACCCTAAGCTACTTTCTCCCCCTCCAAATCCCCTTGCCGCCGCCCCAAGCCTCCCCGAAATCCAGCCGCCGGGTGTTGCCCTGCTTCTCTGGTTTCAACCCCTCCAACACCCCTTCTCCACCGGCGGCATGCAGCCCCCTTTCCTCTGAAACCGCCAGCCCTACAGCAGTCCCACCGCCCTTGCCTCATCTCCCACCTGCTGCCCTATCCTTTTCAAGCCACCCCACCAGGCGGCCAGCCCTCCTCCTCCCATCAGCACCGCCAACCCTCCTCTCATCAGCGCAGCCAGCCCCTTTCTTCCCCACTACAGCAGCCGCCGGCCTAAGGGCCCCCTCCATAGTCCATAGCAATGTCCCTCATCCCTAGGCCCCTCCCCTTTGTCGCCAAGCCTCCCCACCCTAGTGGAGCCATCTTCACAGCCACCTCTATTGGGTTTGTCTAGATCTGGACAAACCAGCCCCGATCCGGCACTTTTCCCTCACCAGTTCCTCATCTCCTAGCCCGGGTCCGACTCCAAACATCGGATCCATCCTTCCCTCACCTGGATCCACCCGTACATCGCCATATCTACTCATTTCCGGCCCGTTTCCACCTTCCATCGCTGAGGACAGCCACCAACGTCATTGTCTACGACTCTGATTCCACCTTAGGATTATCATTCACACACCCGGCTCCGGATTCTTCAGTGCTTTGATTAGCCCACTACTTGGTGAGTCGTTGTTGTATCAAATAATTATTTTCAGCATATTATTGGTTTGGACCTTATACTTGTTTGAGCCTCTTGTATTGTGGTTGTTTGTTTTGGAAAATTATTGTGATTTGCAGGGTTTATTCACCGTGCGCTCACGCTTTGACCCTCCACACAGAGGAAAGCCTAAGTTTGCTTAGCCCTAATAAATTATTTTCCTTTGCTGAGAATTATTTGTGTGGGATGTTATTATTTATGATCTAATTATGATTTAATCGTCGGATTTGCATGACATGTAGGGTTAGGTCACTGTTTATCTATCGCCTATAGATTCGTCTTGCGTCAAGAGGGCTTATACATAAGACCTTATCCCAAAAAATTCTTCAGATACCGAAAAATGCGCACAACTTTCTAGAGATGAGAGATTCGTGGAGCATGCATTTAACGACTAACCATCCAAACAACAAAGGATATATCATGTCTTATAACTGTAAGATAAATTAGTTCGCCCACAAGACAATGATAGTATGCCGAATTAGGAAGGAGCATATCAGAGTCAGAAGCAAAGGTGCAAAGCTTATGGTTGGCATCCATAGGTGTGTCAGTGGGCTTGCATCTAGAGTAAACAATATCATGAAGAAGGTCAAGAAAATACTTCCATTGAAATAGAACGAGACCATCAGGTCGGCAGACCACCTCGATGCCAAGAAAATATCGGAGATACCTCAAATCCTTAGTCTGAAACACGGATGTCAGGTCCTTCTTGACTATAGTTATACCATCGAGATCATCGCGTGTGATGAGAATATCATCGACATACACCAAAAGTATCACGTGACTGCTGGTCGATGACGAGTGAATAGAGAGACGCCAACCAAGCTTCGAGTGAAACCAACATCGTGAATGACCCGACTGAACTTATCAAACCAAACTCGGGGAGAATGTTTGAGACCATAGAGAGATTTATTAAGGTGACATACAAGAAACTCCCCCGTGATATCATAACCAGGAAGTTACTGTATATCGACAATCTCAACGAGGTTGTCATTAAGGAAAGCATTTTTACGTTAAGTTAATGCAATGACCAATGTCGATGAACGGCTAAGGAGATCAAGACCCGGACAGTGTTCAGCTTCGCAACGAATGAAAATGTTCCTCATAGTCAAGGTCGTGCTGCTGAGTAAAGGCACAAGCCACCAGCTGAGTTTTCAGACGTTCAACCACCTCATTAGGGTCGTGCTTCACAGTGAAGATCCACTTACAATCAACATAAGTCTGGCACGAAATAAGATGAAAGGTCTCATGTGTGATTAGCCCAAAGTGCGGCAATTTTCTCATCCATGGCGGCCCTCCACCCCGGATGCTGAAGAGCTTCCTGCAGAGAAGGAGTGGAGATAGAGGACAAAGAGGTTGCAAGCATGTGAAACGCCGAAGATAAGTGATGCAAATAGATAATTTAAAATAGAGTGAGCGGTGGATGTTGACGTCAAATCAGTAGCCGATGAAGTATCAGCAGGTACGGGCGACTCTCGTGAGGCAGTGGGCCAAGGAAGTCGTCGCGTGCAGACACAAAAAGGAAGAGATGGCAAGGGGAGAGGAACAACTAGAGGAGTGGGAAGCAGAGAAGGATATTCGGTGATGGTAGTCTAGTGAGGAAGTGGAAGGCCTGTGGTGGAAGGGAGTAAAGGGTCAGATTGGTGGAAAGGTTGATTTTCAAGGAAGATAATATCGACAGAGGTGACAAGTTTCTGATTAGGTGGAGAGTAACATACCTAGCCCTTCTTGGTCAAAAATAACCAACAAACATATACTTGGTAGCACAATGAGTCAACTTGTCCACGACAGATCCTAGAAGGTAAACATAACAAACACAACCGAAGATACGAGACGTCAAAGTGAAAGGAGGGGTGGAGGGGAAGAGGATGGAAAATGGAGTCGCAAAGTTTAGAGCAGAGGAGGGCATGTGGTTAATAAGGTATCAGGCGGTGGAAACTGCGAAATGCTAATATACCATGAGAACCTGCATTTGAAACATGAGAGATCTAGCAACCTCGAGATGGTGACGATTTTGCGCTCGGTCGCACCATTTTGTTGTGGTGTATAACAGGAGGTTTGGTAAAGAATGCCCTGCGTGGCACGTGTCCTGAAAACAGTGACTTGTATATTCATGCATATTATTGTTCAAAGAATTTTAAAGGGCCCACGAGAACTGGGTCTTAGTCTCGGCGAGAAAAGAGCAGAAGATTTGCAGTAATGAAGAGCGATTACGCATCATATATAACCACATCATACGAGAAAGATCATCAATAAAAGAACCAAAATAATAATTTACAGAGACATTGATTGTTTTATAGGGGCCTTAAATATCAGAATGTACTAAATCAAAAGGAACAGTGCTCCGAGTACAATAAAGAGAAAGAATAGAACGATATTGTTTCCCGTAAATATAAGACTCACATTGAAAATCAGAAAAAGAAAAATCAGGAAGAGCCTACTTGAGGATAGGAAGAGGAGCATGCCCAAGATGCCGACGTCAGTTGATGGAAGTGGAGGAGGAGAGAACCGAGGAGAGGAGATCTAGAGTATACAAATCATTGGACAGTTGGCCCCTACTAAAGATATTCCGAGTTCGTTGATCCTGCATCACAAAGGAAGAAGAAGAAAACATCCTAAGCAATCATGATCTCGAGTTAAATGACTGAGAGAGGGGAGAGTGAACTAAGAGGGGAATATGAAGGACAGCGGAGAGGAAGAAGTGTAGTAAGGGGCACATCGCCAGACCGACGGACAGGGGTGGTATCACCATTAGCCATCGTGATAAATTTGGGAGAAGTTTCATTTGAATACCTAGAAAGCTTGTGTGGAGAGATGTGATTGGTAGCCGCCCCATAGTCTACGATCCACATCGGACTGCGGGAAAAACAGGAGATACATGCGAGGGAGGAAGAGGCAACGAAGTCAGAAGACCGAGTAAATAACCCCTAAAGTTGTTGGAGTTCCTCTAACAGGACATCAATGTCAGAGCGGGAGGTGGAAGGAACATCCAATGCAGGAGAAGCATGAGGCGCAGTGGATGACGGTGGTGAGAACCTAAATTTCTTGAAGCATGTGACCTCAGTATGATTCGTGAGGCCATAATAAGTACAAAGACAATTATTTGGCCGAGAGGAGCGAGTGCGGCCATAACATCCGCTGTCAAAAGAGCCATGAAAACCACCTCGAGACCCAGGAGGAGGGCGCATGACTGGGGAGTGGTGCAAAAGGGCAAGAGAAGGGAGCAACACAACATCAGTAGACAAAGTAACTTTAAGAATCATGGAGCCCACATCGGAGATAGACGGAACTGTGGGGGATGAGAGGATGGTTGCCCGAATGTTGTGAAGATATAGAGGTAGTTGGGTCATCATGAGAGCTATGCCCATAGCCTCCTTCTACACTCGTTGAACACCAAAATCCAAGGAGGGGGTTGGTATAGAAGTGAGGCATCAACGAGGGTCTTGGATGCAGCCACAAAGGAGATCTGATCACCGATCACACCAGGGTCAACTGCCTGGTGCCCGATAAAGATATCGTAAAGATGTTGGAGATTGTCCTGCCCTGAGCAAAGAGAGTGAAGCTCATCCTACATGGCTTTGGAAGTCTCATGGTACATGTCATGCGATTTGACGCATACTCCATAGAATAAAGGAGTCAAGACTGAACCTGACCATCGTCACGGAGCCACTGCTTCGTAGGTGTAGAGGAAGGAGCACAGGTAACATGATGAGACAGGTCTTTGGTCTGAAGGACACAGTGCACCGAGTGCACCCATTGCAAAAAAATTCCTCTTCCCATTGAGGGAAAGAGTGGTGATCTTCAGGTTGGGGAGTCAGAGCAGGAGCCGGAAGAGACGAATAAGAGGATCCCACAGACGTGCCCCTGACAACCGGAAGGGAGTGTAACCACAACGACAAAAGAGGAGTTGTGGTTCAGCAGACACGTTGCAAACACAGGAGCTCTGCAGTCGCAGGATGTGGCGAGCACAGGAGGCAAGCAGCGAGCTTTGCAAGCTTAGCGGGCTCTGCGAGCTTAGGGGGCTCGACGGGCTTAGCAAGCTCGGCGGCCTGAAGGAAAAGTCGCAAGGAGTTGTGGTCACAAGAGGCTAAATGAGCTATGCGGCCTCAGGAGCTCTGCATTCGCAGGATGCAGCGGGCATAGGAGGCGATCGACGAGCTTTGCGAGCTTCGCAGACACTGCAGATTCGACGACCTAAAGAAAAAGTCGCAAGCAGAGGACCTGGCGGCTGGCGCGATCGTGACGTTCGTTGGATCAGAGGTCGCCGACAGAGGCGCAATCACGACGAGACGAGTGAGCTCTGCAAATGCTCTACGATCTGCGGGCTTAGTCTCCATGAGAGACAGGCTCGACATTCATTGGTTTGGATAAGCTGCAAGAAGAAGGAGAACTAGTCGAGTTTTGCGGAAGCTGGGTAAGAGGACGTCGCCAAAGGAACGCAAAACCAGACATATAAATGGCATAAGAGAGGCAGAGGAACAAAAGGGCCAGTCAGGAGAACAGAGACCTCGAGCTTGCGCAGTTATAGAATAGGCATTCGCGACAACACAACAGACAGTCAAAAAATGAAGAGCGTCAAACCGAGAAGATCAGATGGCTCAGATACCATGCAGAAGCGCACAACAATTGAAAAGAAAAATATAAATTTACATTTTTCCCCTCATGAAGAGCTCACGTTACAATAGGTGTATCTACATATATATATGGAGGAGTGGAGGTACAACTTCATCCTAAGATGTGTGACTAATCTCTGAACAGAAATGGGCCCTCCAATGAGTCATTGGATGGGCCTTTGTACAACTTATTTCAGTATTAACCATACCCAAAAAAGATGGCACTAAAAGTTTTTTTTAGTAATTGACCAGAAAGTTTAAAAAAGCTACTTGTACCAATAACGCATGCTAAAGTGAGGTGGTATCTTTTTGATGTTTAATTTATTGATTGCAGATCTACCAAATTCAAGTCGAGCAATAGAAATCAAGTTCCTTTGATGCGATGACTTTGTAGTATTTAACCTCCAACAAAGATTTTATGCTAACAAGATTTAGTATACTAGTCAGTGATATATGTAATCAGTGAAGGAAGAATAACTGCGGAATAAGAATGAAAAAAAAAGATGAAATATAGAAATCTCAAACTATGAAGTCGATGATCAATAAACATGGTGTCTTATAAAAAGTGAAGCATGAATAATTGCAATAACTATGACAATTCTCACTACTTAAGCATCAAAAGCATGCTGATATTTAAGAAGAGTATAAGAGTTAAGGATGTTCATACCAGATCTAGCATGATTTATAGTATTACAACAAGAACACCTGACGCTTGTAGCCCCGCGAGCATACATTAGTACTCTATGGCAACCTCCACATACAAGTTGGGATGTATCTGTACAATCAAATAGTTTTAACATGTTATTATATGAAACTGAAGTCCATGATTTTGTTTCGATGTATGGTGTTCTGAAAGATAATAATGCTCACACCATCCTACAATGTGAAAGGCTCGCATAGGTATATGGATGATATGAACTTCACTACAAGTAATCTCTCAAACAAGATCTCCTTTAGAACAAGAGAGTAACTCCAAAAATGAGGTTGACTAGAGGGAGATAGGGTGTAGAAAGTTAAATTTTTGTACTCTAAGACGAGGGACAATTATCTATAAATAAATCTTTTGCCGATTCACATAAAGGTACTATAGCAATTGACAAAAAAATACAATATTGATTAATGGGTATAGGTAGTCGTGGGACTACTCATAGGGTGAGTAAAATGGTAGTACTCAGTGGAGAGTACTCAGTGGAGAGTACTTGACATCATTTTTATTGGCATGAATTGCTCAACCTAAAATTATAGCTATGATTTAAAGAACACATCGAATACACGTGGACCAACGAAAAGTTGGCAGAGGAATTATCACATCATCCACTATGCCTTTGAAAATGACCTTATCAAGGTTGGAGCTAGGTGAAGCGCTGATGAGTATTTGCATAAGCAGCTCAACATATAAATTAAGGACGGAAACATAAATATTGGGTGAATGTGGGCATGTGTCAGAAAACAAACTGAAAAGAGTTGCAGATGTGATGACTAGGTTAGGCAGAAATCCAGCTGAGGACAAATCACTGGAGGTATGGTTGAAGACTAGATGAAGATGAAGGTGTTGGCTGCAAACTTTCAATAAGTGCGGTGGAGGTTAAGGTTAGTTTTCATATATTGTTGGACATTGTAGAGATTAGTTTGCAAACAGGTGAGAAGGAAGCCGCAATCTACAAGTTGGCTCTCAAGATTGTAGTTGGATGAAGTATTGTGAATATAGTCGCCAATGGATGGTAACTTGCGACCATAGAGGGACTGACAGATATATTCCAACAGTTGAATAGTAAATTGTATTATACTAATATTCTACCAAACAAAGAAGACTACGCTAGAGGCATGGTTTGTCGAGGAAGAGATTGTGAAGGTTTTGTTCAAGATAGGAGTTAAGTATCTCAATTTCATCGTTGGTCTACAAGTGTGTGAGGAGTTTCTTTAGAGGGTTATGCCTTATCGTTCTGCCAAAATGAGCTTAAGGAAAATGTGGATAGGATAACTAACTATACGACAACATAGGTAGTTGGGCGAAGGATTGTAGAAAGAGTTTTATGACAATTATGTTGTAACATGTGTTCCACATCTCTTGATTTGAGAATAACAAATCTCTATATGTATTTGATCAAGTTTGTTTCGCGTTTATAGCGTGCAGGAAATACAGGTATAAAAATACAGGTATAATACAACACTGAATGCATACAATTAAATGAGATGCAAAAATGGATATTATGTTTTGAAGAATGTCCTACCGCGCGGCAGTAGAACCTATTGCTGGCGGTATCGATCGTGATAATGGGACAACTGACACAACACATTCAAATGAATCATTGGCGGGAGCAGCGAAGCCAATTTGTTAAGAAGCAAACACGGGACGTTAACGCCAATGTGCGGCGATAACTAAATAGCAAGCCTAACGATCATCTGTTGATTGAGGAACCAAATTGAGCAAGAGATTCATTTGACGGCAGGAGTGTATAGTGAGCTAACACGGTGCGATAACCCTATCGTGGCACGATAGCGATTGGCTAAAATAAGAAACGCACTTACCATTCCTAGACGGCCTGTGCGTTAATCTCTTACCATTCCTAGACGGCCGAGCGGTAACACCTACCATCGGCACTAGCACTCTGACACTATTTAAAGGCCTCTCCGCTCTTTCATTTCGAGAAGAATTGAGTTTATCAATGCTTATTCTACGCGAAGCACAAACGCGGCTACAACGCCTATCTTTCTTGTGCCTTCGTCCACACCTTCAGATCTCTCATAGGGAGACTTTTACTACAGAATTTTTATTTCTCTATTTGTACTTTTTTTCTATTTATGTGTAACAAAAGTGGAATTCGCCCGTATGGGCGACTAGATCTGTGTGTGGCTTAGTGAGGAATTCGCCGAGTTGGCAGCTAGATCTAGGGAATAGGTTTAGGAGCAACTTGACCGCCCAGATTGGGCGGCCTCTTTGACGCCAATGTCGGGAGGCCTTTTGGCCGCCTGGCTCTTCGTCGGTGCCCAGTCGGGAGCGTGTGGCCGCCCCATTGATAACTTCTCAAAAAAAAGTTATCTTGTGCTTTAAATACTACTATTTTGATGAAAAGATTTAATAAATTTGTATAAAAAAATATTGTATTTAAATATGTTGACATCTTTTAAAATTGAGGGTATTAACGTCATTTCAATATGTTTTTATCATAGGAGCACGAAGTATTCACCTCGATGTGGCACGGGTCAAGTTCACGGAAAATCCAGAAAGTTGTCACAACATTGTTGCAACAGTTTTGGGGCTGTTTGGTGCATTGTTGCAACAAGTTGCGAAACTTCAAAATTTGAATTCCGAATTCCTCCATATTTTTGGCAGTTACAAGTGCATAGATGACAACCTTTCGGCAATTAAAATGTTTCTTTTGGAGAGGAGTATAAAGAGGGGGTGTGAGAGAGAAAATGATATCCTCTTCATAATTCAAATTTCAAAAAGCAAATCGAGGTTTTGGGAGAGAAGAATGAGGAACCGCACTGGATCTTCATCAACGAGGGATCTTGCATGCGTTTGAGTGGAGTTTTCTACATCATTTTTGAACTATAAGCATCATGTTTTGTAAGATCTATCCAATCTTATATTCCTCTTCTCAAATCATGAACTAAATTCCCTAGGTTTTGTATTTTGAAAATACTTTATTCTATGTGATGGGATCATTGTTTTTATTTTAATTTATGAGAAGATTGGTGTGAATTCCTTATTTAGTTGATGATCTTGTGGTAAAACTTTTGGATTATTATTTCATTCGATGTTTCATCTCGAGATTCGAGAGAAGAGAATTGTGAGTGTTTGAGTGAAACATATTTTACTACGTGACGAGATTCGAGAGAGGAGTCACGTAAATTTTTAACCAAAGTTTTCGGCTCATTTTACTACGCTTCGAGATTCGAGAGAGGAGAGGCGTAAGTGTATCATCAACTCGATATAGCGGAAGAGGGAGAAAGAGATTTCACCTTTCCGTTAGCAACTTTGATTTTTATTATTAATCATATTTTTTGTTCGCCTGAGTTAGAGATGACAAGGGAACAAGGGGTATAGTGATTTCCGATATCAAGAGATACGGATCTCTACCTTTAAATCGTTGCAGGAAGGCGCACCTAGAACTCTCATAAATATCTCCTTTTGATCCATCATTATAGACTTCGGAAATCAAAATACAAGACCGTTTTTCCCAAACTTGATAAAAAGTAATTTTAATAGTAGTAGTAATTTTCCTTTAGAATTTTATTTACCTTTACACTCATTCAAATCTTCTAACTTGGATTTAAAGAAGAGGGCTTGCTAGTATTTGTGAGACTTAGATTAATCATCTCTCTATGAGAACGATCTTTACTCACTCTTTATTACTTGATCCGGCACGTGCATTTGCGTAGTTTACGTATATCTATTTCGAGCGTATAAAGTT
This sequence comes from Platanthera zijinensis, assembly GCA_039513925.1. Classification (NCBI taxonomy): domain Eukaryota; kingdom Viridiplantae; phylum Streptophyta; class Magnoliopsida; order Asparagales; family Orchidaceae; genus Platanthera; species Platanthera zijinensis. Next base: position 13,123,714 of record CM077080.1, read on the forward strand.
TTGGGCGTCGTTACCGGGGAGGTGCGACTGATCTATTGTTCTGTTTTCTTACAATATTAGTAAACTCTGAGTATTTAGAGATCAAGTTTTTATTTTATTCTTATTTTTATTTGTAATGTTGTGCAGTGCATGTCATTTTTTTTAGAATTCCAAATAGCATTTTTTAGTTTTATCTTATCATAATCTATTTTAAAAGTTTATTAAGCAGGTTATTTGTGTCTGAAATAATTTTTGTGTGTATTTTGTTTTTGCAAAGAAAAGTTGATTTTATTCTATCCGCATCCGCTCCAAATAAATTAAATGTATACACATGTGAGATGCGAGTGGTGTGGTTCGTTTAGTCATACTACTGATGCGTGTTATATGGGGACTGCTGGATATCATTCGTGGCTCGCAAAACATAAAGAATATTTAGGTCCCCAATATCATGCGGCAAATCATTATAATTTTATGTCCCCACATCAAATGGTTCCTCGACCTTATGACCCGACTCCTTGACTGTCGAGTAGTAATGTTAGGAAGTGTTCATTTTGTCATAGTACGAATCACGTTTTGAAGGATTGTGTCGCTTATAAAAGAGAGAGGGAGAAAAATTACGAATTGGGCATCCAGACCATATCTACTGATGTAGTATCACCATTTTTACGTGAGACTATTACGGATAAGCCCCTTATAATTGTGAGCCCATAAATAAATATTGATGCATCACATTCCCATCCACAATCATCACTTAGTTTTGATCCACCCGCAAAAGAACCTGAACATATATTTTCTGAATTAAATATTAATGATGTTCCTCAATCTTCTTTGCAAAATATTTCCACGCCTATGTTTATCGATCCAGTCGAAGATTGTGCGCAGGGTGAGGATCCAGAACCCGAGGTTGCGTCAAAGTGGGACAAAGATATTGATCTCTCCGATTACTGCTCATGCTCCCATGTTAGCTCTTCTCGGCCACAATTGTCCCACCGGACTTTGACCATCCCGATTATTTTGTTCCGCAACTGTTTCTCGGCTCGATCCTCGATCCGAATGGGTCTAACCTTCGTCGTTAGCCCATAGTCAACCGATACACGATCATTCCTAACTATTTGAGCTGGATCCTTGACGGCTTTGCGAAGTACTGAGATTTGGAAGACATCATGCAATCCACTCAACTCTGCTGAAAGCGCTAGCCGATAAGCAGCTTCCCCGACTCGCTCCACCACTTTAAACGATCCAAGGTATCAGGGACTTAGCTTTTTCAACCGCCGAATCTGAGATACGCCTTTGAAGGGTTTGATCTTCAAATAGACCCAATCGCCCACTGCGAACTCCGCGTTCCAATGCTTGGCATTGTTGTACTTTGCTTGTCGATCTTGGGATATTAATAGCCTCTCCCGAATAGAACGTATTATCGAGGTAGCTTCTTCGATTTCTTTTCGCCCATTCAGCTTGGATTTGCCTACCTCTGCCCAAGCTAATGGTGTACGACATTTATGACCATATAGAGCCTCAAACGGTGTCATACCGATGCTCGCTTGGTAGCTGTTATTATAGGCAAATTCAACCAAATAAATATACTCTTCCCATTTCTTACCGAAATCTAGGGCGCACATACGAAGCATATCTTCCATCGTCATGATGGTTCGCTCAGTCTGGCCATCCGTTTGGGGATGAAAAGCCGTACTGAATGCTAATTTTGTACCACACTTTTGATGAATTAGCCCCCAATCAGTTGAGGTGAATCGCCCATCACGATCACTGACAATGCTTCGAGGAACACTGTGCAGTCGAACAATTTGTTCTACATAAATTTTAGATAAGGTTTCCACTAAATCATCTCTCTTGTTTGGAAGGAAGTGAGCCACTTTTGTCAACCGGTCTACAATCACCCAGATAGAGTCATGACCGCGTTGAGATCTCGGCAACCTGTGCATGAAATCCATTTAAATATCATCAAACTTCAACTCTGGAATCGGTAACGACTTCAGGAAACCACCAGGCTTCTTTCATTCCACTTTTACCAAAGCACAAGTATGACATTCTGCCACATAACGTGCTATGTCTTTCTTTAGTCAAGGCCACCAGAACAACTTTTTCATGTCTCTGTACATTTTTGTGCTCCCAGAGTGAATTGAGTACTTGGCAAAATGCTCTTCGTACATCAATTCTTCTCTCAACTTCCCCATACTTTGGACTCGCAATCGACCATCTTTTCGCAACAATCCATCATCCTAGGAGAAAGGTCACCAGGACCATCCTTTGCATAGCGTTGGAGAGTTTCATCAAGCTCCGTTGCTCGCAAAAATCTGTCTGCAAGGTCATATTGTACCTCCGTCGAGTTCAAGCACGCGTCGGCCGTAGCATCCTTGTCAACACAAGATATCTCTAACGCTTCCATCTCCTGGATTAGCCGCACATCATGCCTCTGCAACTAGTTTGCCTGTACTGGTGTCCTACGACTCAAAGCATCAGCGCCCACATTTCCCTTCCCGGGAGTATAGTGAATATCGAAAATGTAGTCCCCAAGGAACTCCATCCACCTCCGTTGTCGCATATTAAGATCCTTCTGATCTAACAAATACTTTATGCTCATGTGATGCTCCTCACCCGAAGTCTATCACCGTGGCTAATGGTGCGATCGTCCCTGTCTCCGGCTGCGCCGACATCACGCTTGATCCTTTCATCTCTCTTCGCTCGGCTCTTTATGTTCTGGGCTCTCCGTTTAATTTGCTATCTGTTGGCCGCCTCACTCATGATATGGATTGCTCAGTAACATTTACTCCATCTACTTTTTTGATACAGGATCGACGGACGCGGAGTACCATTGGTAAGGGTCGCCTGCAGAACGGGCTATACCTCCTCGACGCCTCTTCAACAATCCTATCTTCTGTCTCCTCTGCTGACTGGCATCGCCGTCTTGGGCATGCTCCCCTACCCATCCTTCAAAAGGCTCTGCCTGATGTATCTTTTCATGCTTTTCAGTGTGAGTCATGTATTTATGGCAAACAGCCGCGTACTTCTTTTCCTGCCCATTGTACTAGGAGCTCTGCCCGTTGTATTTATCACCATGGGCATGGTTTGACCGATTCAGTAAGGCCCTTCGGGAGGTTGGCTTTACTCGCAGTACAGCAGACTTCTCTATGTTCAGTCGCCACCGCACTGCTGGGACGGTACTGTTGTTAGTGTATGTTGATGACATCATAATCACGGGAGATGATTCAAAAGGAATACAGGAGGTCAAACAACATCTTGGTACAGTTTTTCAAACAAAGGACCTGGGGCCCCTCCGGTATTTTTTGGGTCTAGAGGTTGCTAGACGGCCAGATGGTCTCGTCCTCTCACAGCGGAAGTATTGTCTCGACCTCCTTCATGACGCAGGTTACTCAGGGTGTAAGCCGATCAATACTCCAATGGATGTGAATCACAAATTATGCACTCAGGCCTCTGATTCAGATCTCTTACTAGAGAATCCTGAGTACTATCGCCGTCTAGTTGGCAAATTGATCTACCTCACGGTAACAAGACCGGACATCTCTTTCGTGATTGGTATAGTTAGCCGGTATATGCATTCCCCGAGAAAATCTCATCTTCACGCCGTGGAACGCATTCTAAGATATCTCAAAACGGCTCCTGGTCAAGGTTTAGTTTACAAACCATCACCTACAGCTCCTACTTTGGTTGCCTACTCAGATGCTGATTACGCTGGGTCTCTTGATGATCGCCGGTCAACAAGTGGATTCTGCACATATTTTGGAGGACATTTGATTACCTGGCGGAGCAAGAAACAAGCAGTGGTTGCTAGATCATCTGCAGAGGCCGAATATCGGGCAATGGATTCAGTTGTGTCTGAACTAACATGGCTGGAAAGTCTTCTTACCGATCTTGGTGTAAGACTCCATTCTCCTGCTCTCCTCTTCTGTGATAGTCAAGCGGCTATACATATTGCCAAAAAACCCGGTATTCCATGAGAGGACTAAACATATTGAAGTTGACTGTCATTTCATCAGAGAAAAAGTCCAAATGAAGAAGATCGACCTAAAGCATGTTCCCGGGACAGAACAGGTTGCGGATGTGCTCACTAAGGCTCTTCCCAGTTCACTCTTCTACCAGTGCTTGTCCAAGCTTGGTGCGTACGATTTGTACGCTCCAGCTTGCGGGGGAGTGTTAGAAAAGCCCATGTAATTAGCCCATTATTGGGCCCATTATTTATTGTTTTCTTCTTCTCTTCCTTTAGTCCCACATCATGTATAGGATATCTTCTCTCCTTCTCTCTCCTATATATATGTATTCTCTCTTTGTATTCAGACATACAAGCAATACATACAGGTTTTGAGCTCCTTCAACAAGAATTAAATTGTGCTTGCTAATATTTATTTGATAACATATTCTATGCACTTCTGATATTAACCTTTATCATCAGTCAAAATTATTATTATTTACAGTGTGTCCTTTCACTAGTTATGCTGATTAAGAACTTTAATGTGGATTGTGCAGTCAATTTCTTCGATGCATGTTGTGATTGAAATTGTTATCTATACGTGTGTTTGAACTTGAATATTCAATTGAAATTGTTGTTGACCATCTAAATTTGGCGACTAGTTTCATGTTTGGCTTTGAGTGCATGTTATGTAGGTGTAGGTCACTCTTTGAGCTAATCGTCTCTACCAACTGTTTCACCGTAACCATGACTCGAATACAAGTGGATGAAAAGAACGAGAAGGATTGATGCGTTAGACCACAGATTTCAGGGGAATACTTTATTTTGATCAATTTTACTTCAATTGATGCATGACGGCTTCACCCATACTGTACAATTTTTATAATAACTCTTTGCTAGGGACTAGCAAAGGCTTAGGTGTAAGGGTGAGAAGTAACCTTCACTGATTGGGTGACGAATAATCTACTAAATAATAAATTGTGGAACCTTACTCTTATTTAAAAATTATGTAGCTTAAATTGATTGGTAGACTTGTCAAACCTAAAAGTTCAAATTTTTGTTTTTGAAATTAGTAAGATATGTTAGAGCTCCATTTTATATTTCTCCTGGGCACATCATTCCTTAAAAATTTGTGCACCCTACAAAGTAATTTTATTAATTTCCAAACATAATGAGGGAGGGATGAACAAGAACTAGGTCAATGACGGAAGCTAAGACATTGATGTTAGGTAGTTAATCCGCAAAGTTTACAATTATTTATATTCTCCATAGTCCTTTGAGCTTGAGTCTTGCCATTTTGATTCAATTTTTCATATATAATTTCCCTATATTTTTATTAGTTATTTCTTAATAAATTTTCCAGTCATGGGTGTTTAAAAAAATATAGGAGAAAAAAATAGACAATTTCATAGTAATATGTGGTCTGAGTGTGTGTACACCTACTTAGAATGATCTCTACTATGATTATAAAAAATAGAAATAAAATGTATGTCATAGTGATATGCGGCCTAGGTATGTGCATTCATACTTGGAATGATCTCAACTATGATTATGAAAAAAAAATTATATATATAAATATCATAGTGATATGCGGCCTAAGTGTGTGTACACCTACTTGGAATGATCTCAACTATGAACTTAACAAAAAAATGATGATTGTGAAAGAAACCTCATAGTAGGTAGATTTATTAAGAATATTAACTAGAGAAATACCTTTATCCAATCAAGATTAAATCATGAAGTCTCAACCAAGCCAAAAACCATCATATTTCAAGTCCTTATGATTTTCTTTCCACTATCAAAACTCTTGTGGAGGCTAATCAAAGACTTAGCATATTTTCATCTCTTCCTATTTATGAGGAAATTTAATGACTTAAGTTATTTGAGAGTAGATACTTTTGAGGAATAGCACACACAACACTGCGAAATTATTATGGAGCTTTAGCTTGTATCAAACTAATGAATTTATGCACATTTGAAATTTTAATGATTGACATGTTTGCTAATTTTCAATGCTAATCACTTGAGTAATCTTAATGAATTTGATCATTATATGTTGGTTGATATTCACTCATCCAATGACGTGCAATGATTCATCTTTGCTAGGGGCTAGCAAAGGTTTAGGTGTGAGAGTATGATAACTTCTCAAAAAGAAGTTATCTTGTGTTTTAAATACTACTATTTTGATGAAAAGATTTAATAAATTTATATAAAAAATATTGTATTTAAATATGTTGACATCTTTTAAAATTGAGGGTATTAACGTCATTTCAATATGTTTTTATCATAGGAAACACGAAGTATTCACCTCGATGTGGCACAGGTCAAGTTCACGGGAAATCCAAAAAGTTGGCACAGCATTGTTGCAACAGTTTTGGGGTTGTTTGGTGCAGTTTTAATTTTCTGGACAGCAAGAAACTCCAGTTCAAAAAAATTGTTATAACAAGTTGCAGAATTTCAAATTTTGAATTCTGAATTCCTCCATATTTTTGACAGTTACAAGTACATAGATGGCAACCTTTCGGCAATTAAAATGTTCTTTTTGGAGAGGAGTATAAAGAGGGAGTGTGAGAGAGAAAATGACATCCTCTTCATAATTCAAATTTCAAAAAGCAAATCGAGGTTTTGGGAGAGGAGGAACCGCACCGGATCTTCATCAACGAGAGATCTTGCATGCGTTTGAGTGGACTTATTTACAGCGTTTTTGAACTATAAGCATCATGTTTTGTAAGATCTATCCAATCTTGTATTCCTCTTCTCAAATCATGAAATAAATTCCCTAGGTTTTATATTTTGAAAGTACTTTGTTCTATGTGATGGGATCTTTGTTTTTATTTTAATTTATGAGAAGATTTGTGTGAATTCCTTATTTAGTTGATGATCTTGTGGTAAAACTTTTGGATTATTATTTCATTCGATGCTTCATTTCGAGATTCGAGAGAAGAGAATTGTGAGTGTTTGAGTGAAACATATTTTACTACGTGACGAGATTCGAGAGAGGAGTCACGTAAATTTTTTAACCAAAGTTTTCGGCTCATTTTACTACGCTTCGAGATTCGAGAGAGGAGAGGCGTAAGTGTATCATCAACTCGATATAGCGGAAGAGGGAGAGATTTCACCTTTCCGTTAGCAACTTTGATTTTTATTATTAATCATATTTTTTGTTCGCCTGAGTTAGAGATGACAAGGGAACAAGGGGTATAGTGATTTCCGATATCGAGAGATACATATCTCTGCCTTTAAATCGTTGCAGGAAGGCGCACCTAGAACTCTCATAAATATCTCATTTTGATCCATCATTATAGACTTAGGAAATCAAAATACAAGATCGTTTTTTCCAAACTTGATAAAAAGTAATTTTAATAGTAGTAGTAATTTTCCTTCAGAATTTTATTTACCTTTAAACTCATTCAAATCTTCTAACTTGGATTTAAAGAAGAGGGCTAGGCCGGCTAGCTAGTATTTGTGAGCCTTAGATTAATCACCTCTCCGTGGGAACGATTTTTACTCACTCTTTATTACTTTGATCCGGCACATGCACTTGCGTAGTTTACGTATACCTATTTCGGGCGTATCACCCCCCCCCCTCCACAGGCTGTTGATCTTCTTGGTCGTCCAAATCGGACGATCGGGCCGCCCGTTAGACCCGGGCTGCCCAGGAGCAAGGCCGTCATATTCATAAAAACGATATTCCACGTACTCCAAACCGGGCGTTCCTATTCGTCCGCTAGGTAATTACAGGGGGAAAATTATTGGGTCGTCCCTCCTAAAATCTATAAAAATGGCCCAAGACCTCTCATTTGAGGAGGGGGGGGAGGGCGTAAGCGCTTAAGAAGGAAAAATCTCCTATGTTCCGCAAAACCGCTCTGAAGCGCAGCCCCATGCGCCGTTCCCAAGCGCGGCACAGCGGACACCGCTCCAAAGCGTGCCCCCGCGCGCTCCGCTCCTAAGAGCGCCCCCGCGCACGCCGCCTTTAAGTGCGCCTCTGCGTGAACCGATCCCAAGTGCGCCCTCGCGTGCGCCGCTCCCAAGAGCACCCCCCGCGCGTTCCGCTCCTAAGCGCGCCCCCGTGCGCGCCGCTCCTATGCGCGTCCCCGCGGACGCCGCTCCGAAGTATACCTCAGCGGGCCCGCTCCCAAGTGCGTCCCCGCGTGCGCCGTTCCTAAGCACGCTCCGCTCCTAAGTGCGCCTCCCGCAAGCCGCTCCTAAGTGCGCCTCCGCGCGCTCCGCTCCCAAACGCGTCCCCTCGCGCGCCATTCCCAAGCACGCCCTCGCGCGCTCCCTTCCTAAGCACGCCCCCGCGAGCGCCGCTCCTAAGAGCTTCCGAGCGCTCTGCTTCCATGCATGTCTCCGCGTTCTCCGCTCTCAAGCGTGCTTCAGCGCACCCTGCTCTCAAGACTACTTCCTAGAGCGTGATTCGCGCCGAAGCAACGTCGGAAGTCCACAAGACCAACTTCAAAGCACATGAAGCACCTCACAGACATACTTCAGCACGCCCCGCGAACTTTGCGCTCTCCAGTTGGCGACAAGCCCCGAAGAGCAGATAGCACTCAGCTCCAGATTTCTCCGCACACAACAGGAGATAAGCCGTAAAGACAAAGGTAGGCAGAACACGCCACACGAGCCTCCAAGCAGCAATCAAGGATCTCAAAGTGTTGCCCTCCTCACTGTAGCTCCTCGAGTGGTGGTCTGTCACCCTCTCTTTTTCTACAAATTGTAACGAGTAGCGGTCTATCACCCACACATTCTCAAAAATCCTTCTACAACAACAAAAGAATAATGGAAGTTTGGTCGGCACCAATCCGGCCACGTGATTTTTCACCTCTTTCCAGGGTCTTTCATATTTAAAAAATTGTTTTGTCAACTCTCCTTTTTATGACTATTTGCATGCTCGACCGCTCAGGAGCTAAAATGGTCCAATTTAGACAGCTCTACCAAGAGCCTCGAGTGACCCGCAATAGTTTGACGTTGTCTGTGAGAATGTGTTCCTAACATTCCAAGAAGATTCAGAAGACAGTATCCTCCGCACAACGATACTCATGATTGACAACAAATGACAAGAAGAGTTACCAGCACAATTGAAAGATCAGCCCCTGGGGGCGCGTAGATCCAGCTCCCCTTCACTCGCTCGTCAGCATAAATGAAGGAGAGCTCCCCAATGCAGTCAGCTCAGCGCTCCTGGTTCACCCGGCTAGAGAGCCTGAAGATCATCACCACCCAGAAGCAGCAGGCTTCAGACCTGTAGATGAAAGGCTCGCTCGCGAAGAAATTTGTGACATGATTCCTGAAGAGCACGAACAAGCTGGGCAACGCGCCGCGTTGGCCCACCACCCTCGTCATCACCGCTCATCGTTAACACCTGAGATCCTGGCGCATCCAATTCCGCACGATTTAAAGCTCCTGAACATCGAGACCTTTGACGAAATGGAGGACCCATCAGAGCACGTCGATCATTTTGTCCCCATAATGAGGATCTGCAACGCCCCTTATCAGCTGCAGTATCAAGTGTTCCCGATCACGATAAAGGGTCAAGCAAAGACATGGTTTTATTCCCTCCCGAAAGGATCCATTAGCAATTTCTCGGAGCTAACCCAGTTGTTCTTGGATCAGTTCATCGCCAACCGCCGAATAGTTAAAGACACTTCCCACCAGTCGGGGATCTGTCAGAACGAGGATGAAACACTCAAAAACTTTTTTTGCCGCTTCACGTATAAAGCGCGACAGATTCCAAGAATCGACCCTCATTTTCTGCATAGCCTCTTCCTGGGAGGGCTCCGACCCGACGGGTTTTACTCAGCATTGATGAGGGAGACGGTCCCAGCTACCCCAACCTCGTACATTGAATCGAGGATCAGATTACGGTGGATGAGGCAATCGAAGCATACGAGCAATGGTTCAAAGAAAGTTCAAAGTGAAAGGAGCGAGAGAAGTCGCCACCTCAGAAGAACAACAATAACCTCCGCAGTGAACCGCGAACCCAGCATCAAAACCACACTCTTCTCAACACCTCTAGGACCAACGTACCTTATGCAATCCAAGATACGGTAGCGCTTCGTAGGCCCAAACCGCTCTAAACAAATGAGATCAATTGCAACGCTATGAATTCCACCGCGAACGCGGGCACAACACAGAAGATTGTACCAAACTTAAGAAGAAAATCAAGCGTCTTATTCATCAATGACTTCTGAAAAGATTCTTGCGAAGCAAGACGCTGAATCAGCCAGCGCCACCTAGGCCAGCAAGGGATTATCCACCTGCTTGCTAGGAAAGACCGGGGGGCAATCACTAAAGTAATCATACCAAGAGGAAGCTCCACTCAGGGAGTTGTACCGACGCCTCTTTACAAATTGATGTTTTGACCTCATTTCATGAGTTTCAGATAACAAGTTATAATAGGTATGGTCATCGGACCTACACCTGCCATCGCCAGGGGCCAACCCCCTTGGCGATAGGTCCCCGTCAAGCTACGCTAGAAAAGACCGGGGGGCAATCACTAAAGTAATCATACCAAGAGGAAGCTCCACTCACGGAGTTGTACCGACGCCTCTTTACAAATTAACGTTTTGACCTCATTTACTTCATGAGTTTCGGATAACAAGTTACAATAGGTAAGGTCGTCAGACCTACACCTGCCATCGCTAGGGGCCAACTCCCTTGGCGATCGGTCCCCGTCAAGCTACAATAGGCAAGGTCGTCAGACCTACGCCTGCCATCGTCAGGGGCCTGCCGCCCCTGGCGATCGGTCCCCGCTAAGTTACAATAGGTAAGATCGCAAGACCTACGTCTGTCATCGTCAAGGGCCTGCCCCTTGGCGATCGGTCTCCGCCAAGTTATAATAGGTATGGTCACCAGACCTACACCTGCCCTCGCAGGGCCCTCCCCCCCCCCCCCCTTGGCGACTAGTCCCTGCCAAATTATAATGGGTAAGGCAACGCCAACGCCCACCATCACCAAGGGCCTGCCCCCCATGGCGGTCGGTACCTGCCAGATTACAATGGGTAAGGCCAAGCCTACGCCCTCCATCGCCAAGGGCCTGGTCCTCAAGGCGATCGGTACCTGCCAGATTACAATAGGCAAGACCAAGTCTACCCCCGCCATCGCCAAGGGCATGCCCCCTGGCGATCGGTTCCTGCAAAATGACCTCATCAAATTACGACACCGAACAAGAAAGCATAACAGTTCCCGCGCGGTCATGCGCGCACACCTCGCGCGCACTGTGCGAGAAGTCCATTGAACCTTATCATTTAGAGGAAGGAGAAGTCGTAACAAGGTTTTCGTATGTGAACCTGCTGAAGGATCATTGTTGAGACCCTAAAGAGATCGAGCGATTTGACAACTTGGGAACTTATTCAGCACCTCATTGATGTTGTTGCGCACTCGTCCATCTTTTGCATGAACAACCCAATGGTAACATGTTCTAGATGGAGAGGAGATCAACTCGGCACAGATTTGCGCCAAGGTAAATATGGAGTATGAGCAGAATTTCAACCACATATCCTCAAAACGATTTGTTTTGTTGATTTGTTGTTTTCTCCTAAAGAGTTTAGGAAAATTACAGGATCTTCCCTCCTAAAATCTATAAAAGGGGCCCAAAAGCCCTCATTTGAGGAGGGGGGGGAGAAAGGAGGAGCATGGGCGCTTAAGAGGGGAAAATCTCCTAAGTTCGGCAAGACCGCTCCCAAATGCTCCTCCGCATGATCCGCTCCTAAGCGCGCCCCCGCGCGCTCCGATCCCAAGCACGCCCCTGCACGCGCCGCTCCCTGCGCGGGCCGCTCCCAAGTGCGCCTCCACGCACTCCTCTCCTAAGCGTGCCTCCGCAATAGTGAGCGTGTCTTGGTGGTAACCATGTGGGGAGAGCGAAGGCGCTCCCAAGTGAGCATGTCTCGCGTGCCGCTCCTTAGCGCTCCCCCGCGCACGCCGCTCCCAAGCGTGCCCCCGCACGCTCTGTTCCCAAGCGCGTCCCCGCGCGCGCTTTTCCAGAGCGTGCCCCCGCGCGCTTCGCTCCTAAGCACGCCCCCGCGCGCGCCACTCCTAAGTCCTAAGTGCGCATCTGCGCGCTCCGCTCCCAAGCGCGTCCCCTTCCCAAGTGCGTCGTTCCTAAGCATGTCGTTCTCAAGCCCCCCCCCCGCACCGCTCCCAAGCGTGCCCCTGCGCGCTCCGCTCCCAAGCGTGCCCCCGCGCACACCATTCTCAAGCGCGCCCTTCGCGCTCCGCTCCTAAGCACTCCCCCGCGAACACCGCTCCCAAGTGCACCTCCGCTCCTAAGCACGCCCGCGCGCGTGCCATTCCTAAGTGTGCTTTCGCACGCGCCGCTCCTAAGAGCTTTCGAGCGCTCCACTTCCAAGTGCGCCTCCGCGCTCTCCACTCTCAAGCGTGCATCAACGCACACTGTTCTCAAGAATACTTCCTAGAGGGCGCTTCGCTCCAAAGCAATGTCGACGGTCCACAAGACCAACTTCAGAGCACACGATGAAGACATACTCCAGCACCCCCCGCGAATATTGCACCCTCCAGTTGGCGACAAGCCCCGGACATCAGATACCACTCCACTCCAGATTTCTCCACACACAACAAGAGACAAGCCGCAGAGACAAAGGCACGCAGAACGTGCCACACGAGCCTCCAAGAAGCAGTCAAGGTACTCAAAGCACTGCTCTCTTCACTGTAGCTCCTCGAGTGGTGGTTTGTCACCCTCGGAACCCTCTCTCTCTGCAAATTGTAACGAGGTGCGGTCAGTCGCACTTGCATTCTCAAAAAGCCTTGTATAACATCAAAAGAATAGTGGAAGTTTGGTCGGCGCTGATCCGACCACGTGATTTTTCACGCCTTTTCGGGGTTTTCCATGTTAAAAAAATCGTCTTGCAGGCTCTCCTTTTTTCTGTGATTATTTGCGCGCTCGACCGCTTAGGAGCTAAGACGGTCTAATTTAGATCGGTCTACCAAGAGCCTCTAGCGCCCCGCAACAGTGAGCGTGTCTTGGTGGTCAACATGTGGGGAGAAGCCAAAACACGTCTAAAGAGCCTCTAGGAAAGGTGGTTGGTTGAAAGTTATGTACTTAGGTGTGAATGTAAGTGCATAATCCTGAGATAAATTACTTAGCAGAAAGTTGTCAAAGAGTTTGATGGTGTAGTTGACCAACAATTCGAAAGTGCCTTGGTATACATAAACACCGAACTAGATGAGTTTTGTGAGCATGTCTTGGGCCGTCCGTGGAGCGGGCGGTTATGGCTACACATGCTTGAATGGTAAAGGGCTATTGAGTGGAGAACGGAAACTTCTTGAAGGGGCGCAAGTGCACCTTCAAGCTTTTTAAATCTTTTATCATTTGTCATTGTTGGTAGGAGACGGTTTTTTTTCAAGCAAGAAAATTCCAAGAATAGGGTTGAAGATAGAGAGAGAGAAATTAGAGTTTAGAAAGTTCAATATCCCCTGTACCAAGTCCAAGCAAGATGTTCTATACATAATTCCTTTTAATAATCTACAGTATGATACATTAAGTAATTACAATAGACAAAATAAATATTTCATTCATTAGTCGAGGATGACTCGAAGAGCAGCCTCACTCATGACTGCTACTCGAGATGCTTCAGAGGATTTGCTAAATTACCAAAATACTCTTAATTTTCCCTCCCCCTTGAACCGGTGATTGGCATTCCTAAAACTCAGCTTGGATACTGATACGTGCATGCATGTCAGTTCGGCCTAAGCAGCCTATGGACTTATGAATATAACACAGAAGGCTCAAGAGAATGTCAGCTAAATTATTAATTAAAAAAATATAATTCACGTAATATTTAAATATTATTAATTCTCCTTGTGGGGCAAGAGAGCCTAGGAGTCTATTTAAGAATGGTTTCTAATAGAGGGGTCATTATTTATCTTGTAAGAGAGTCTGAAGACTTGTGTTGGGTGAGGGAACCAACCGTCAAGTTGTATGGGCTAAAGCATGTCTCTCGGTTGTAACTTCATCCTGTTCTTAGTGTGTTCAGTACCTCTGTCTCCATCCCTAAAATCTTGCCTTCAATCAGTTGGTCTAGTCAGCCCTTGCTTCCCACCATCTCCTTAGCAATGGGGATCCAGTCAAAGCACTCCTCTTTCAAGCATGCAAACTCTATTTGTTGAGATGGACTAAACAATAGCCTCCATGAACCAGTTTCAAATAGCATTAACACTACCCTCACCAACATACTCACAGTGGAAAGTGACCATCGCACTTGGCTTGTGCCAAACTCCCATAAAAAATATTTCAGGACATTTAATATAACATTCTTGAAGCGAAACCTTTCTCCCAGACCTTTACCCTCAATTCTTCACATATTGAACCCATGACAAATTACTCTCATAACATTCATCACATCAATGTTTAGATTATCACTATTGTTAGGATCAATATTTTGAGTGTTATGGTTAAGTCTTGGTGGGGTAGAATCCATCAAGAAAAATACTCTAAGGTTGATCAAAAATGGGAAGAAAAGAATGGGTTGCACACTCTCCTGACAGTAGTACAAGAAAAATATTCTACAATTTTGAGTAAAGATACATGTATCAAGGATCAAAATAAAAATAAACCATACCTTGCGGTTGTGGGGGCACAGTAGTTATTGCGTTGCATATTGCACAACGAACGCTATTTGATACTCTCTCGTAACGAAGTAAACTCCTGCAGCCGGAGCAGACAAGTTCACCAGGCATCCTGCAATTCCATTAATCGAAAGCTAATTACATAAGAGAAGTAAGATAATTATTGTAGGGAGTTGTTAAAGGCACCGCAATTTTGTCTATACGCACCGCAATTTTGTCTATACGCGCCGCAATTTCTCTTAATTTAATCTTAAAATTACTCATTCAAAAATACACTGAGTTTATTGCGAAGACCTTGGGCTTGCCGGATCAACCGTTCGCCGGAGAAAGGGACTGAGCATGTAGGACTCGAGGCCGGCAATGAAGTTGGTGAGAAACTCAGTAGAGTATCGCCTTCGCGTATGGAGATCTATTCGATGAGGACATATGCTACTTTGTAATACTCGTGTTGCACCTCCTCAGAGCATGCCACTGAGGGCGTGGATTAGACGGATGTCGACCTCCTGCGTATCCACCATCACCACTGGTTTTTGAACTGCAACCCAGCGAAGGTTTCATATTTGGCTCTTCCTCTCCAAGTAGCAGCTTTGGATCCAATTTTTTGAAGTTTTGAATTGTTGTGTTGAAGTTATTAATATTTGGGTATTTAGTATGTTTGGATTTTAGTCCCACATCGTAGTTTTAGGTTTGAGAGTCTTGTTGTAATCTTATATGTTTCTATTTTCATTTCATTTGTTTTTACATGGTATCAGAGCAGGAATTGACTCCTCCCTGATTTTTGGTCCATCCTAATTGTTTGGGACCTAAGTTCTTAGTAACTTCCGCTCTCTGATTTTCGTCTCTCCCTCTCGCTCCCATCCTGCGCAGATAGGGCTCTCGTCGAGCTACTTGCTTCTCGCTCCTATCGACGGAATCAACGTTTGATTCCAGCGACGATAGTGACCTCTATTCCCCTCGACGGGGAAAACTCCTTTGTTCCAGCCTGCGCTCATTCTCGTCGACGTCCTGCTCACATTCGCCGGTCCCGTCGAGTTCGACAACGCCGTTTCCATCGTCGACGCCTGCTCCGTCCTTTTTTTCCTCTATGCTTCTTGCTTTTCATAGTTGCCTTCATTCTTCGTATCCTCGAGCCCGCCGATGCGTCTGTTTTCGTTAGCGATGCAACTTCTTCCTTAGGTGATCCCGCTACTGCTCCTGTCTACGTCGTGCCCGTCGGGCCCCCTCCACCACCTGGGGCTGCTTCTTTTCTGGTCGGAAGGCTTCATTCCTGCTGCCGCTTGGTTGCGCATATCCCCAGAAGGCTTCTTCTACGGCTGCGGCTTCTGCGCCTCCTCATCCTGCGGTTTCGTGAGGCTGCCATCAGCCGCATCTGGCTTGACTTCGACGATGCTTCTGATCCTTATTGTTGTTGCCTCCATGGATCCTACTTGTTGTTACCTCCATGGATCCTTGTTCCTGCTTCCTTCATGGCTTCCTTCATGTCGAGCTCTTTTGTTCCTTGTTGGGCTCCCTTCTCACTCGTCGATGCTTGAGCCTTTTTTGCTCGTCGCTGCTTGAGCACTTTGCTCGCAACTGCTTGAGCCTTTTGCTCGCCGTTGGCTTGTGCTTTGCTCGCTGCATCTTAGATCGAATCTTGTTGGCAGACGTTCTCCATAGTTGTTTTATGTTATGTTTTTTTGAGTGTTGTTGTGGTTGTCTTCATTTGTGTCTCCATGCGATCTATGCCTTCATGCGCGTGTTCTACATGAGGGAGAGTGTACGTCACGGCCTCCAGGCGTAGTCTATGCCTTCATGCACATATTCCACATGAGGGGGGGTGTTTGTGATAACGGCGACTCGGATGCCTCGTTCCTAACTCCTGCCTTAGTCACACATGACCTTTAGGCATAGCCTATATCTTCAACTATTCATGCACATGATCCACGTGAGGAGGAGTGTTTGTGAAAACGGCGACTTGGATGCCTCTTTCCCGACTCCTGTCTTAGTCACACATGGCCCCCAGGAATATGTTGTTTGTTGTTTGTCTCCCCATTTTTTTCTTCGATTTGAGGTAGGGTTGGTTTGGCCTTTGTTGGTTGACTTGGTTTTAGCTCTGGGAGCATCCAGTGCGATCATGGTCAGTTTGTGGACCAACGTCATGTGGCTTATGTCGGGTTGGAGTATCCCCGGTGACACACGGTTGGTCCCTAGTAGTTGTTGTTTTGTCCCGCGGCCAACCAATATTTACCTCTCCTTCTATGTTGTGTCCAAGCTGCAGGTTTCCCCTCCAGCTTGAGGGGGGGGGGGGGGGGGGGTGTTAAAGTTATTAATATTTGGGTATTTAGTATGTTTGGGATTTAGTCCCACATCATAGTTTTAGGTTTGTGGGTCTTGTTGTAATCTTATATATTTCCCCTTTGAGGATGAGTAAAATGCACCTTAGATTTTCATTTCATTTGTTTCTACATTATGAAATGTGCGATTGTTATGAAATGTGCAGTTGTTGGTGTTTCAAGTTCCATTTTGTTCATTATTTTTGATAATGATTAGAAATCATTATTTTGTTTTTTTTTACTTGATGTTGATTTTGATTTGTTTTTTTATTTTTATAGGAATATAAAGACCATGACGATCAAGGAGGACCAAATTAACGGTTTTTTGTTTGCAAAAATTTATCTTTTTTGCTGAACTTTAGGATGTAATTTCATGATTTCCCTTTGTTATTGAAATTTAAGTTGGAGTGTCTTTAACACTACTACGGTGCAATTAACAATTTTAGATGTCTTTAATAAAACATGAAAAGTTCGGTGCCTTTAACAAAGCGGTGTCACCAGTCAAAATTGTGGTGCCTTTAACAATTCCCACAAAGCAATGAAAACTAATAAAAACGGAAATGTGCCCTTCAAAAGAAAATTTATCAATTAGGTTACATGTGAAACAATCCTTGAACTAAAACAAAATCTTATCTTGTATTTATCAACTCTAATATAGTGTTTCAAGTAAAACAGACTCATGCAACTAACTCAGAATAAAAAAGCAAACCAGCAAGAAAGTAAGTTCTTAAGTTTACAATTCAAAACAAGCCTTCTCAGACGATAAAATTCATACAAAAACATAAACAAATGTGAAGAGTAAGATATATATCTATTCAGATTAGTAGCAATAGAAGAAATCACAAGACATGAACAGAATTTGGAAGATTTCATAAAATCAATGCATAATAATGGCATGGAAATTGCATTTTAACACATTTTCATAATAAGTAGCTTAATATCTTTTTAATATTTAGTAAAACTTAAATGGTCTTCCCATCATTTTTCCTTTTAAGACTGGGCATTGCTAGTATAAGGCAATATATAATATATGGTCATATTTCAATAAATTAAATTTGATTTAAGAAAAGTAATATTCTTTTATTTCATACATTCATCACTGCAATATTACTCTCCTTAACACTCTAATTGGTAGTTGAGGGTAGAAAAGGAAGTACTTAGACGGAGAGAAAAAATATATGTGTCCTTAATTGGGAATTTAAGGAGAGAATGAATGGAACGACATTATTTTTTCTATTATCTCTTAAGAAATAAATACAAATTAACTATTTCTATTTGTTCTTGAATGGAATTTCAAAAGTTCACTAGCACTCAAATATTTATTATTTTGTATACTTTTTGTGATTAATTAACATGTATGCCTAAATCTTCTATTTCAATATTAATTAATCATATGAAGAAAAATGGATAAACTAGGTTGAGAAATAACGAGCTTTTTGTCCATCATTTACCCTATCACTACAAAAATTACATAAATAAATTTATTTTTCCACTCTCTATTTGTTTAAATTTATTTGTCCACTCTATTTGTTTGTTAGAGAAAAATGAAAAACAAAAAAATTCTCTATTATTTTCCTTTTCTCTCGTTTTACACCTTCAATTAAAATAAAGTGATATTTTCCTCTCTTTTTTCTTTTCACTTCAAACTTAAAATCCCAACAAAAATGTATATTTTCCATCCTATTTAGTTTGTCCTCTTTATTTGAGTTCATGTATGTCGTTAATTTCCAATTAGGTATGTTGTGCAAGTGTGTTGCTTATTTTCAACTATGTTCGTTGTACGCATATTTAAAGACCCTCTTGGGTCTTATAATGTATGCAAGATTTTATCTATTTTTTCTCATCTTATTTGCGAGAAATTGGTAGCTCTCTTCTCTAACGAGCAAGCCGCGCATAGACAGCCGTGGTACCGGCTCCATGGAATCCTCCTCCGCAGTCATCATCTTCGCCTCCGACCTTCCACCGACTAGACCCATAACATAGTGGCATAGGATGATGATATCAAAATACGTTAGTGAAACAATAAGGAGTTCCTGACAACTACAACTTCATGTTAAGGGTTGACTTCCCTGACATGATCAAAATCATGATAGTGTCATTTGCTGACAACATGTGCATCCGACAATGAACGTAAATGTGTTCCAATTAAATCACATAAGGAAAGAAAATGCTCTCACCTGCGCAAGTGGACAAAGAAGTGGTCAATGGAGATTATGGTGAGTTCTGTTGAAGGAAAAAAATGTGTAAAAGCCCAATATGAGGCCCATTTAGAGTCTATGTCATCTTTGGGATTTAGTCTCATATCTTAAATTGTAACATCTTCACCTCTTTCTTTTCCTATATATAAGTGTATAAGTGTACAAAGTGAAGTATGGAGAATGTAAGAATATTTTTGAGAAATTAATAAAATTATGTTATTTTTCTCTCTCCCGTGCTTTCTACATGGTATCAGAGTCGTCCGGTCTTACGAATTCTCTTCTTCGTTCTGTGATCTATAGGCGGTTAGCCTCTCCTAACCGCAAGTGTCCCTGCCTTGTGGTCTAACCGCCCCTCTCTGCGGTTTAGCCTTTTCTAGCCGCACTCTCTTCCCTCTCGTGGCTCCACCCCCCCCCCCCCCCCCCTCCTCCCTTCTCTAACCCCTGCTTTTATAGGTAAAAGTCGTTCTCCTCTGTTCAGCGGGACCCGCTCTTCTCTACTTATTGCGGTCTAACCTTCCTTGCCGCAGTTTTTTGTTATCGCAAAGTGTGCTTGCCGCGGTCTCTTCCACCTCTACTGCTCTGCCCGCAGACCTTGAGGCTTCTTGATTGTTTCTTTGGCCACATCCACATCTTCTACGGTCCGCTTCTACCTGCAGACACCTCTTCATCCCAACCCCTCACTCTGCGGTCTAATCTTGTTAAGCCGCAGTCGCCAATTGTGCGGTCTCTCTGCTCGCCTAGCCGTGACATTAGTTCTCAAGGTCGTCGTTCCTCCCTTGCCGGTAGTGGTTTTCCAGACCGCTGTTCCGCTTCCTCCCCTCTTGGCAGCTAGTCTTCTGCCCGCTCTCCTAGCCACAGCGACAAGCCGTCGTCTGCTAAGTGGTCGTGGATCCAAGCCGCAATTTCTAGCCGCCGCTTTGCTATTGCAGATTCTTCCTGCCGGTGGTTGTTGCTTGACACTGGCCTGCTATTGTTTGTCGTGTGCCTAGCTGCGGCTAGCCGCTGATCTCCTTGCCGCACAAGCCGCGGGATTTCTAGCCGCTGCAACTGATCGCAGGTTTTCTTCGAGGTCGTTGCTCCTGGCCGCCTGGGCGGTTTCTGCCTGCTTACTGCTTAGCTGCTCCTGTCCCTGGCCGTATGTTTGCACCAACTAACCGCCAGTTTTCTAAGTGGTTTCTTCTCCTGGACGCCTGGGTGCAAGTCCCTGGTCGCTTGTTTGTTGTTTTCTAAGTGGGTGCTCTTCTCCTGCCATTGTTCGCGCATTGGTGTTTGTATACAACTTGCATCCCTTGTTGCGCTTCTTGCCGCAGCTGTCTCTACTAGAGCTGTCACGGTTTTGGTTCGGTTCCGGTTCTACTAAAACCATGAACCGAACCACTAAGGTAACAGTTCTTCAAATTAGAACCAAAACCTTATTTGATTTGACCGGTTCCGGTTCTGACTCTGGTTCCGACTCCAGCTTAATTTTTGGAACCATCGAGTCAATGGTTCCGGTTACGGTTCAACAAGAACCAAAACCAAACCGGCGACTAACGGTTCGATCCGATTCCATGCGGTTCGGTCCGGTTCCATGCGGTTTCAACTAAATTCAAAATCAAACTTGGCGGAATGAAATAAAAGTGGGCTGCAAATAGAAAAACTCCAAACAACATCGAAATAAAAATAATTATGTTGCGCACTTCTCGACGGTCATTTCCACGATCGGTGTGAAAGTATTCATCGTCTACCTACGCTTGTAGACTTGTCACGGCGTCTAGTTTGCTTGCGCACATCTCGTCTGCATGCTCAACCGTAACAATCGGCTACAATTAGTTATTTTTCATGATTACTAATAAATAGTTGTAAGTAAAATTGAAAATACATTATATAACTGTATAAAAATCAAAAGTGCAATGCAAAAATTGACTACAAACCGCAGAAATGTCAAACCATACCACGATTTTTATGTGGTGAAGTTTTGTTCGGTCAAAAATCGACCCTCTTTAGTGCGATTGCGGTTTGGGTTCAAACTACACCAACTTCACTCGTGATAATAAGTATAAATATTATAGATAAATAATAATATAATAATAATAAACTGGTTGCGGTTCGATTCTACTTCGGTCGGTTCGGATCGGGTCTAAAAATCTTGAAACCGGTTGATACTTGTATATTGTGGTTCCGGTCCGGATAATAAAATGTAAGAACCACATCCGGACCAATGTTGTTCACGGTTCCAAAATTCAAACCGGAACCAAAATAATTTGCGAATGGTTTGGTCTGGTTCTTTGCGGTTCCGGTTCGGTTCCAGTTCGGTTTGCGGTTTTCGGTTTTAAATGACAGCTCTAGTCTCTACCCTGCTCTGCCGCTTTCTGCTATGTTTGGCTCTTCACCAATGACCGCATATTCTACTCCAAACAATTTTCAAACTGACATTGATGTCTTGCGCACCCAACTTCAGCAACTTCAAGGAATGATCGGTCGTCCTTTGGGCTCTGTTGTGTCGATTTCAGATGGTGGTTTCTCTTTCCTTGCCCATAGTTCATCCTAGATTTTGGATTCAGGAGCCTCACGCCACATTACCTCACGGAAACCATCACAAAACTTGGACTCTGTGCATCCCAAGTTCATTAATGTTGCTAGTGGGGACATCATTCTAGTCTCTGGCTCAGCACACGTCAATCTTACTCCCCCATCACTCTTCGCTCAATTCTTCATATTCCAGACTCTCATTTCAACCTCCTCTTTATTAGCCGTCTCACCCAAGACCTTGATTGTTATGTAACATTCTCTTCAACCTCTTGTGTTGTGCAGGACCACAAGACGCATAATATCATTAGCAAAGGGCATCTGTCAAATGGACTCTACATCCTGGACCCCTTTCCCCCCACGATTCACTCCTCAATTAGCTCTGATGAGTGGCACCGGCGTCTTGGGCACGCTCCTTTAAACATACTCTAGAAAGCTCTCCCCAATGTATCCCTTCATGATTTCACTTGTGAGTCTTGTATCTATGGAAAAAACCATCGGTCTACGTTATCACCTCATCCTACTAGGAGAATTGCTCCTTTTGTTCCAGTACATTCTGATATTTGGGGACCCTACAAAATCGCAAGTGTTTTTGTCTATCGTTACTTTATTACCTTTGTAGATGATTACTCTCGAATGACATGGTTGTATTTCTTTCATGATCGCTCTGAGCTGACTCATGCATTTCGTGTCTTTATCATTGAAACTCGCAACCAGTTCTCTACTACTATTAAAACTCTTCGAACCGACAATGCCCATGAATACACCAGTCATGCGTTTACAAACCTGTGTGCTGAGTTTGGGATCATTCATCAAACCTCGTGTGCTTATACCTTTCAACAAAATGGTGTTGCTGAACGTAAGAATCGTCACCTCCTTGAGGTCACCCACTCTTTTATGTTTCAAATGAATGTTCCAAAACTTTAATGGAATTTCGCGGTTTCTACCACCTATCATATTATTAACCGCATACCTTCCTCTATTCTCAACTTTGTGGCTCCCTTCAACCTCCTTTTCCCTTCCACATCTCTCTTTTCAGTCACCCCTCGCGTCTTTGGCTGCGTTTGCTATGTTCATAATCTTGGTTCACCCATTGACAAGCTTACTCCATGTGCCACGAATATATGTTTGTTGGTTACTCACATACTCAAAAGTGTTATGTCTATTTCTCTCCTAAGCATATCATTCTCGAAGACCAGCCCTATCATTCTCAACCAACTGATTCTCCACTTTGGCCTCTCCTTCTGCGGCTCATTGTCCTTGTTACTTCTAACCTTCCACCTCTCCTTTCCACGCCCACCCCACCAAACTCACCTCTCCTTCTCACGCCAATCCCACCAAAACCACCTCTGATTATTTTGTATACTCGTCGTCCTCCTTCGTCTACTACCCTACAGGAGATGCCCTCCACTGATGATATTTTGTGGCTTGCAGATCCGACAACTATTTTACTGCTCATCCGATGGCGAATTATGTCTCCTTACACCATATCTCTCCGGAACTCCAACAATCTGCACTTTCTTTATCCTCTACTGCCACCCCTACTTCTGTGCAGGAGGCTCTCCAACATTCGGGATGACGAGCGGTAATGGACGAGGAAATGTCTGCGTGGGTTGTAAGTGGGTGTTTGTCATCAAACATGGTCCGGATGGGACGGTTCAATGTTTGAAAGCTCGCCTTGTACCTAGTGGTTTTACTCAACAACAAGGTCTAGATTATGATGAGACCTTTTCTCCAGTCGCTAAACTCAATACTGTTCGTGTTTTGAACTCCCTCGTTGTTCATCGACATTGGTCGTTGCATCAATTGGATGTTGTAGAGAGAGCTCAAAACTTTTATGTATATCTTGTGTATCAAAATACAATGAGAGAATACAAATATATAGGAGAGAGAAGGTGAGAAGAAATCTTATACAAGATGTGGGACTAAGAAGAGAAGAAGGAAATATAAAAAAGGGGCCCAATAATGAGCCCATTACATGGGCTTTTCTAACACTCCCCCGCAAGCTGGAGCGCACAAGTCATATGCACCAAGCTTGGATAGGCACTGATAGAAAAGGGTACTAGGTAGAGCCTTCGTGAAGACATCCACAACTTATTCAGTACCCGGAACATGCTTCAGTTCAATCTTCTTCATGTGAACTTTCTCCCGGATGAAATGACAATCCACTTCAATATGCTTTGTTCTTCCGTGAAAGACCGGGTTCTTGGCTATATGTATGGCACCTTGACTGTCACAAAGGAGGAGAGCCGGTGAAGAAAGGTTTACCCAAGGTCAGCAAGAAGACACTCAAGCCACGTGAGTTCCGAAACCACAGATGTCATTGCCCGATATTCTACTTCAGCTGAGGATCGAGTAACCACCGCTTGTTTCTTGCTTCGCCAGGTGATCAGATGTCCTCCAAAATATGTGCAAAAACAGCTGGTTGATCGTCGATCATCGAGGGAACCCGCATAATCAGCATCAGAATATGCCACCAATGTTGGGGTTAAAGATGAGGTTTTGTATACTAATCCTTGGTCAGGAGCTGTTTTAAGGTATCGGAGAATCCGTTAAACAGCCTGGAGATGAGAACTTCGAGGAGAATGCATATACCGACTAACGATGCCAACAACAAAGGATATATCTGGTCTTGTTGCCGTTAGGTAGATCAGTTTCCCAACAAGACGGCGATAATATTCCGGATTTTGAAGCAGAAAATCAGAATCCGAGGCCTGAGCACATAGCTTGTGATTTACATCCATTGGAGTGTTCACAGGCTTACAGCCGGAGTAGCCTGCATCATGAAGGAGATCGAGGTAGTACTTTTGCTGAGAGAGGACAAGGCCATCTGGTCGTCAGGCAGCCTCCAGACCCAAGAAGTACCAAAGGTTCCCCAGATCTTTTGTTTGAAATACGGAGCTCAGATGTTGTTTGACCATCTGTATTCCATTCGAGTCGTCTACAGTAATGATGATGTCGTCAACGTAAACCAATAGGAGAACCGTTCCCGTTGTTTGGTGGCGAGTGAATAACGAGAAATCTGTCGGGCTCCGAGTAAAGCCAATTTCTCGTAGGGCCTTACTAAACTTGCCAAACCATGCCAGAGGGGATTGTTTGAGACCATATAGTGACTTCAGAAGACGACAAACCCGAGACTCCCTCGTGGTCTCAAACCCGGGAGGTTGCTGCATGTAAACCGTTTCCTGGAGATCGTCATTCAGAAAGACATTCTTTATATCTAGTTGAAGTAGGGGCCACTGGCGATGCACAACCACGGAGATGAGGACACGAACCGTGTTGAGCTTGGCCACAAGAGAAAAGGTTTCGTCATAGTCGAGACATTGTTGTTGTGTGAAGTCGCGAGCCATCAAACGAGCTTTAAGTCTGTCAATGGTCCCATCAGGAGCATGCTTGATGACAAAGACCCATTTGCACCCAACCGGTTTCTGACCAGGAGGAAGGGGTACCAGGGTCAGAGTCTGGTTTGCCCAAAGAGCAGCCATTTCCTCGTCCATGGCGGCGCGCCAGCTAGGATGTTGGAGAGCATCCTGCACAGAGTTAGGAACAGAAACCGAGGACAGTGAAGTAGAAAATGTCCGAAGGTGGGGAGAGAGGCGATGCAGGGAGACAAAGTTCTCCATCGGATGAGCAGTGGAGGTGGACACTGGATCAGCATGGCTCGAAGAAGCCGAGGTCGAGGCCGACTGCAGAGGGGGAACGGAACGAGGAGGGCAGCGATTGTAGACAAGGATAACAGGCGGCTTGGAAGGAGCAGGAGTTGGGTCATGAAGAACCTGTGGAAGAGGCGCAGTAATGGGGATGACAGATCGTGGGAGGGATGGTTGTAGAGGTGTCGGTGGTAGAGGAGTGGGTAGAGGTGGAGAGAAGAAAGGTTGATCCTCCCGGAAGGTAACATCAGCGGACACGAAGACCTTCTGGGTAACCGGAGAATAACACACATAGCCCTTCTGAGTACGAGAGTAGCCGACGAAAATATGTTTAGCCGCCCGGGGATCCAACTTGTCCGTGGACGGACCCAGAAGGTGGACGAAGCAGGTGCAGCCAAAGACCTGGGTGTGAGAGGGAAGGCCAGAGCGGAGGGAAATCGGAGGCTGAACGGAGTGGCATGGTGGAGAACAGAGGAAGGGAGACGGTTGATGAGGAAACAAGCAGTGGAGACCGCAAAATTCCAGTAGACTTTGGGAACATGCATGTGAATCATGAGGGAGCGGGCAACGTTGAGCAGGTGTCGATTCTTCCATTCGGCAACGTCGTTTTGCTGGGGGGTGTATGCACGGGATGTCTGATGAATAATACTGAATTCCGCGCACAGATTTGCAAATTCGTGGCTAGTGTACTCGCGAGCATTATCGGTGCGCAACGTTTTTATGGTAGTGGAGAATTGCGTACGAGTCTCTAGGACAAAAGCCCGAAACACACGAGGAAGCTCGGAGCGATCACGGAGTAAGTAAAGCCATGTCGTGCGAGAGTAATCATCAATAAAGGTGATAAAGTAGCGATAACCAGAAATACTAGAAATTTTGAAAGGACCCCAAACATCAGAGTGCAGTAAATCAAAAGAAGCCGAGCTCCGAGTACAATGTGCGGGAAAGGAAGAACGTGGTTGCTTGCCGAAAATACAAGAATCACACTGAAAGGGAGAAAGAGATACATCAGGAAGCGCCTTCTGGAGGACCGGATGAGGGGCATGCCCAAGATGGCGATGCCAATCAACGAAAAAGACGGAGGAGAGGACGGTAGGAGATGCATCGAGAAGGTAGAGACCATTTTGCAGTCGACCCCTACCAATGGTAATCTGCGTCTGTCGATCCTGTATCAAAAAAGCAGAAGAGGTAAATGTGACAGAGCAATCCATATCATTAGTAAGACGACCAATAGATAGTAAATTAAACGGGGAGCCCGGAACATAAAGAGACGAGCAAAGAGAGATGGAGGGGTTGAGGGAGAGGTCAGCGCAGCCGGAGACCGGAACAATCGCCCCATTAGCCAAGGTGATACACTTCGGATGAGGAGCATCCGAGTTCTCGGGCGGCCGCAGCGTGGTGATGTGATGAGTGGCACCCGAGTCCAAGATCCAGCGTGGACTGGAGGAAAAACATGCAATACCTGCAGTGGAGGTGGAGGCAACAGAAGCAGATGGAGGGCTGAGCAGCCCATGGAGTTGCTGTAGTTGGAGGCGAACGACCTCAAGGTCGGCACTTATGGCAAAAGAGCCGTCAGCGGCAACAGCAGCAGTCGGACGAGGAGGGTAGCCATGTTTCTTGTAGCAAACTGCCTCAGTGTGGCCGTCCCGGCCGCAATAGGAACACTTTGGGCGTCCCCGACCACCACGCCCCCTTCCGCGGGAGCCTAAACGTCCACCACGAGCAGAAGACGGTGGGGGAAATTAGGGGGGAAGGGTCTGCTGGAGAAGGGCTGGAGAGGAGGGTGCAGGAGTATCCGAGGGCGGTGACACTCGAAGGAGCATAAAGCAAACATCAGATAAGGAAGGAGTAGTAGCCGAAGCCAGAACCTGAGCCCGGATACTCTGAAGGTGTGGCGGGACACGAGTCATAATCATAGCGATGCAGACGGCCTCCTTTTGAGTTCACTGAGCGGCAAGATCAGTGGTAGATGGCTGATGTTGGATCCAGGCCTCCGCAAGAGTCTTAGCACGAGCAACAAACGAGGTCATGTCCGCAGTCCCGCCAGCGTCGAGAGCCTGAAGATCGGTAATAATGTCATAGAGGTGTTGGAGGCTGTCCTTACCCGAGTATAATGAGTGAAGCTCATCCCATATAGTTTTGGTCGTCTCATGATACATGACCATCTGGTAGGGCTCACCCTCCAGGGAGTTGAGAAACCACGTCTGAACGCAACCGTCGTTTCGCATCCATTCGTCGGTAGGAGGAGAAGGAGGTCCCTGAGTGAGATTAAGCATAAGGCCCTTGGCCTGAAGAACTCGGCGAACCGAGTGCACCCATGAGATGAAATTCTTCTTTCCAGACAAGGAAATGGTGGTGATCTGCAGCTCATCGCGGAGGTCAAGAAGAGCCGGGCGGTCTGCAGAGGGGTTAGCCGCCTGGCCGGTGGAGTCAACGGAGGAGCTCATAGAGACCGGCGAGGCCGCATCGAACAGGAAAGGGCGCTGCGGTTTGAAGAGGTTGTCGCGGGTTGAGGAGGTCGCCGCGGGTTGAAGAGGTCGCCGCGGGTTGAGGAGGTCGCTGTGGGAGAGAACTCTTGCACGACAAGCCCGCGCGGTTACACAAGAGGCAGCAGCGGGTAGTCAAAGCGACAAGAGCAGCGGAGAGCAAGAGAGAGAAAGGGAGACCGCGACCTGAGTGCGGAGAAACAAACCGCATGGTCACAGTGAGCACACTAGCGGCCAGAGAAAGAGCGACAAGAGAGGTCGGCTCGAACAAAAAAGGAGAGAGGTCGCAGCGGTGAAGGAGAGACCGCGCGGGAAGGAGAGGCCGCGGGTAGACCGAGCGGCAAAGAGACGACAGCGGCTAGGAGAAGTCGCGAGAAGAATAGGCCGCGAGTAGGAGAACTCAAGCGGCAAGACCAGGCAGCGGCTAGGAGAAGCCGCGAGAAGAATAGGCCGTGAGTAGAAGAACTCGAGCGGCAAGACCAGGCAGCGGCTAGCGCGGGTAGACCGAGCGACTAGCGAGAGAAGGCGGGGCCCACCTGGCAGAGGGTGGAGAGCTATAAAAGAGAGAGCCAGAGGGAGGCAGGGAGGGAGAACTAGCGCGGTTAGAAGAGAGAAGACCGCAGGGAGACCGGCGAGGAGACCCGGATGACTACCCGCGGACAGCGGCTAGGAGAAGCGAACAGGAGAGGGAGGCGGTCTGTGGGCGGGTAAAAACAGGGAAACCGCCGGTATCGGAACCTGGCTCTGATACCATGTAGAGAGAGCTCAAAACTTGTATGTATATCTTGTGTATCAAAATACAATGAGAGAATACAAATATATAGGAGAAAGAAGGTAAGAAGAAATCCTATACAAGATGTGGGACTAAGAAGAGAAGAAGGAAATATAAAAAAAGGAGCCCAATAATGGGCCCATTACATGGGCTTTTCTAACAGATGTCAAAAATGTTTTTCTCAATGGCATTTTGCAGGAGATCGTTTATATGCAACAACCTCCCGGGATTAAGACCACGGGGGAGTCTCTTGTGTGTTGTCTAAAGAAATCACTTTATGCTCTCAAACAGTCTCGTCGGGCATGATTTGACAAGTTAAGTCAAATTGTTAGTGTTGTTGGGTTCGCTCGGAGTTCAGCCGATTTCTCTTTATTGATTCGTCATCGTCCAACAGGGACAGTGATTCTCTTGATATATGTTGATGATATTTTGATTACGGGAGATGATCTCACAGGGATACACATGATTAAACAACATCTGGCGACTGTGTTTCAAACAAAGGACCTGAGAAATCTTTGATATTTTCTTGGTCTCGAGGTGGCTCGGCGACCAGATGAGCTTGTTCTATCTCAGAGAAAGTACTACCTTGACTTGCTTCATGATGCTGGCTACTCTGGATGTATGCTTGTCGACACTCCCATGGATATTAATCACAAG
Source organism: Platanthera zijinensis (assembly GCA_039513925.1). NCBI lineage: Eukaryota > Viridiplantae > Streptophyta > Magnoliopsida > Asparagales > Orchidaceae > Platanthera > Platanthera zijinensis. Next base: position 13,152,797 of record CM077080.1, read on the forward strand.
TTTTGTGCTCATGCATCAGACTCTGATCTTCTTCTTCCTAACACAGAGTATTATCATCCTCTTGTAGGAAAACTAATATATCTCACTCTCACAAGATCTGATATATCATTTGTTGTTTGAGTTATCAGTCGATTCATGCATGAGCCACGCATCTCTCATCTCCAGGCGATTGAGCATATTCTTCGATACTTGAAGACTGCTCCTGGACAAGGACTTGTATGCAAGTCCTCTTCGTCTCTCTTATCTTTAATTGCATATTTTGATGCTGATTATGTTGGTTTATTGGATGATCGTCGTTCCACAAGTGGATACTGCACTTATTTTGGAAGACATCTCATTACCTGGCACAGCAAGAAACATTTTGTAGTTGCTCGCTCATCTGCTGAAGTTTGAAGCCGAGTATCGTTCAATGATAGTTGTTGTGTCTGAGCTTACGTAGCTTGAAGGTATCCTAGGTGATTTAGGAGTCAAGCTTTCCTCACCAGCCACTCTTTTTTGCGACAGTCAAGCTGTCATACACATTGCCAAGAATCTTGTTTTTCATGAACAGACTAAACATATTGAAGTTGATTGTCATTTCATATGGGAGAAGGTTCAATTGAAGAAGATAGAATTACAACATGTTCCTGTTGCTGGGCAAGTTATTGATATTCTCACCCAGGCCTTACCTCGCCCGCTATACTACCAGTTTTGCCTAAGCTAGGTGCTTACGATTTGTATGCTTCAGCTCGCGGGGGAGTGTTAAAGTAAAATGTGTAAAAACCCAATATGAGACCCATTTAGAGCCTATGTCATCTTTGGGATTTAATCCCACATCTTATATTGTAACATCTTCACCTCCCCCTTTTCCTATATATAAGTGTATAAGTGTACAAAGTGATGTATGGAGAATGTAAGAATATTTTTGAGAAATAAATATGTTATTTTTCTCTCTACTAAGCTTTTCTACAAGTTCAAAGCACGTAGTGCGAAGAATGCACCAATCCAAGATAACAAAAAGAAAGCGTTCGTGCATCATAGGGAGTCAGGGACTACAAGGATGTTATCAAATCTGTTGAGTGAGCTCAAAACTTGTATGTACTGCTTGTGTGTCAAAATACAAGGAGAGAATACAAATATATAGGAGAGAAAAGGAGAGAAAAAATCATATACAATGGTGTGGGACTAATAGGAGAAGAAGGAAATAAAATAGAACATGGGCCCAATAATGGGCCATTTACATGGGCTTTTCTAACACTCCCCCGCAAGCTGGAGCGTACAAATCGTATGCGCTAAGCTTGGACTAGCACTGATAGAAGAGTGTACTGGGAAGAGCCTTAGTGAGCACATCCGCAACTTGTTCTGTCCCGGGGACATGCTTCAGGTCGATCTTCTTCATTTGAACATTTTCTCTGATGAAGTGACAATCAACTTCAATATGTTTAGTTCTTTCATGGAATACCGGGTTCTTGGCAATATGTATAGCCGCTTGGCTATCACAAAGGAGAAGGTCTGGGGAAGAAAGTCTTATACCTAGATCGGTAAGAAGACTTTCCAGCCACGTTAGTTCAGAAATTACAGACGTCATTGCCCGGTATTCAGCCTCAGCAGATGATCGAGCCACAACAGCTTGTTTCTTGCTCCGTCACGTAATCAAATGTCCTCCAAAATATGTGCAAAAACCACCGGTTGACCGTCGATCATCAAGAGAACCAGCGTAATCAGCATCTGAGTAAGCTATCAATGTAGGAGCTAAAGATGAGGTCTTGTAGACCAATCTTTGACCAGGGGCCGTTTTGAGGTATCTGAGAATGCGTTCAACGGCGTGAAGATGAGATCTTCGCGGGGAATGCATATACCGGCTAACAATACCAACTGCGAAAGAGATATCCGGTCTAGTTACCGTGAGGTAGATCAATTTTCCAACTAGACGGCGATAGTATTCAGGATTCTCGAGTAATAGATCTGAGTCGGAAGCCTGAGCACATAACTTGTGATTCACATCCATTGGGGTATTGATCGGCTTACAACCAGAGTAACACGCATCAAGAAGAAGGTCGAGACAATACTTCCGCTGAGAAATGATGAGACCATCTGGCCGTCTAGCAACCTCAAGGCCCAAAAAATACCGGAGGGGTCCCAGATCCTTTGTTTGAAAAACTGTACCGAGATGTTATTTGACCTCATGTATTCCCCTTGAGTCATCTTCCGTAATGATGATGTCGTCAACATACACTAACAGAAAAACTGTCCCTGTTGTTCGGTGACGAGTGAACATCGAGAAGTCTGCCGTGCTGCGAGAAAAACCAACCTCCCGAAGAGCCTTACTGAACCTGTCGAACCATGCCCGTGGTGATTGTTTGAGGCCATACAGAGCTTTCTTAAAGCGACAAACCTAAGACTCCCCCGTGGTCTCAAACCCGGGAGGTTGCTGCATATAGACAGTTTCCTCCAAGTCGTCATTCAAAAAGACATTCTTAATATCCAGATGCAGTAAGGGCCACCGGCGATGGACAGCCACCGAGATAAAAACTCGAACGGTGTTGAGTTTGGACACCGGATTGATGCAGAGAGGAGTCGGTGCATTGAGAAAATCCGATGTTAGCAAGAACCGGTACGAATGGCATTGATGCATCGAATGCCCTCTTTGACGGGGCGCTTCTGGTGAAGCTTCACTTTAGTTGGCCGACCACTCACTACATAGAGAAAACTACCAGTCATGAGCGAAGCCTAGCGAGGCGCACGGCAGAATCGAAGAGTTTAGTGTGAAACGCTCAGTCCATCCCTTGTTATTGGGTGAAGCCCCGGGCGACCAGCCGAACTTTCAAACGGTCAATCGTCCCATCAGCGACATGTTTGGCGACGAAGACTCACTTACACCCAATCGGTTTCTGACCCGGGGGAAGTGGTGCGAGAGTCCAGGTATGGTTGGCCCAGAGAGCAGTCATTTCCTCCTCCATGGCAGCCTTCCAGCCAGGATGTTATAGCGCCTCATGCACAGTGTTAGGAACCGAAATGGAGGAAATAGAAGTGGCAAATGTGTGTAGTTGGGGAGAGAGGCGATGCAGGGAGACATAATTTGTCAGAGGATGAGCGGTGGAGGGAGATACCTTATCAGTAGGGCGCGGGGTAACCAAGGATGAGGCCGAATGCAGAGGGGTAGCGGAACGAGGAGGAAGGCGGCAAGTGTAAACCTGGATAACTGGTGGCTTGGAGGGAGCAGGAGCAGGGTTAGAAGGACGTAGGGGAACAGGCGCAGTAGTAGGGATGACGGGTCGGGGTATAGGCATTGGTGGAGATGCCGTTGGGGAGGAAGGAGCTAGAGGTGGGGAAAAGAAAGGTTGATCTTCCCAAAAACTAACATCTGCGGAGACGATGACCTTTCGGGTTACCGGAGAGTAACATAGGTAGCCCTTCTGAGTGCGAGAATAGCCGACAAAAATAGTTTTAGCTGCACGGGGATCCAACTTATCCGAGGAGGGACCCAGAAGGTGAACGAAGCAAGTGCAGCCAAAGACCCTTGGTGTGATAGGGAAGGCCGAAGTAGAGGGGAATAGGAGGCTGAATGAAGTGACAGAGTTGAGAACCGAGGAAGGGAGTCGGTTGATGAGGAAACACGTAGTGGAGACCGCAAAGTTTCAGTAAAGTTTTGGAACATGCATTTGAAGCATGAGGGAGCGGGCAACGTCGAGGAGGTGGCGGTTCTTTCGTTCGGCAACGCCATTTTGTTGGGGGTGTAGGCACAGGAGGTTTGATGAATAATACCAAATTCTGCACATATATTGACAAATTCATGGCCGGTGTATTCACGAGCGTTATCGGTGCGCACTGTTTTGATTGTTGTGGAGAATTGCGTTCGATTTTCTTGTATAAAATCGTGAAATATGCGAGGGAGCTCGGAGCGATCACGAAGTAGGTAAAGCCATGTTGTGCGAGAATAATCATCAATGAAGTCATAAAATAATGATAGCCAGAGATACTTGTAACTTTAAAAGGACCCCAAACATCGGAGTGCAGTAAATCAAACGGAGCAGAGCTCATAGTACAATGAGCAGGAAAAGAAGTACGCGGTTGTTTACCGTAAATACAAGAATCACATTTGAAAGCAGGAAAAGATACATCAGGCAGCGCCTTTTGGAGAACGGGTAGAGGGGCATGCCCAAGACGGCGATGCCAATCAACAGCGGAGACGGAGGAGAGGATAGGAGAGGCATCAAGAAGGTAGAGCCCGTTCTGTAGTCGACCCCTACCAATGGTAGTCCGCGTCCGCCGATCTTGTATCAAAAAAGTAGATGGAGTAAATGTGACAGAGCAATCCATATCATGAGTGAGGCGACCAACAGAAAGCAAATTAAATGGAGAGCCCGGAATAATAAGAGCCGAGCGAAGAGAGATGGAGGGGGCAAGAGAGATGTCGGCGCAACCGGAGACCGGAACAGTAGCTCCATTAGCGACGGTGATAGATTTCGGGTGAGGAACATCCGAGTACTTGAGTGGTCGCATCGAGGTGATGTGATGAGTGGCACCTGAGTCCAAGATCCAACGCAGACTGGGGGAAAGACAAGTAATACCTGCGATAGAGATGGAGGCAACAGAAGCAGAAGGAGGGCTAAGAAGCCCCTGAAGTTACTGTAGCTGAAGGCGAACGACCTCAAGGTCGGTACCAGTGGAGGAGGAGCCATCATTGGCAGCAGCCGTAGTTAGGCGAGGAGGATTGCCATGTTTCTTGTAGCAGACGGCATCAGTGTGGCCAACCCGGTCGCAATATGAACACTTGGGGCGGCCCCGACCCCCACGCCCCCTTTCGCGAGAGCCGGAACGTCCACCGCGAGCAGAGGTTGGTGGGGGAAGCAAGGGGGGAAGGGTCTGCTGAAGGAGGGCCGGAGAGGGGGGTGCCGGAGAATCCAGGGGTGGTGATACTCGAAGTTGCATAGAGCAGACATCAGAGAGGGAGGGAGTAGAGACCGAGGCCAACACCTGAGCCCGGATGCTCTGAAGGTTTGGCGGGACACGAGCCATCATCATGGCAATGCAGACGGCCTCCTTTTGCGCGCGCTGAGCAACAAGGTCGGTGGTAGAAGGCTAATGCTGGATCCAGGCCTCCGCAAGAGTCTTGGCACGAGCAACAAACGAGGTCATGTCAGCAGCCCCGCCAGCATCAAGAGTCTGAAGGTCGGTAATAATATCATAGAGGTGCTGAAGACTATCCTTTCCAGAGTATAAGGAGTGAAGCTCCTCCCACATAGCTTTGGCGGTCTCATGGTACATGACCATTTGGTATGGCTCACCCTCCAGCGAATTAAGGAGCCATGTTTGGACGCGGCCATCATTTCGTAGCCAGTCATCAGTAGTAGGGGAAGGAGGTTCGTTAGTAAGGTGAAGCACAAGGCCCTTGGCCTGAAGAACACGACGAACCGAGTGGACCCATAAAACAAAATTCTTCTCCCAGATAATGAGATAGTTGTAATCCGCAGCTCATCTCGGAGGTCTGGAAGAGAAGTCGGGCGGTCAGCAGGAGGGTTAGCCGCCTGTCCGGTAGAGTCGATGGAGGAGCCCATGGAGACTGGGGAGGCCGCAGCGAATAGAAGAGTGTGCGGTTAGACACAACGCCTGCAGCGGGAAGAGGAGGAGGTCGTAGGAGAAGAGAAGCACGACAAGCCCACGCGGTTAGATATGAGGCCGCAGCGGGTAGTCAAGGCGACAAGCCCAGGGAAGAGAGCGACAGGAGGCCGCGACCAGATGCGGAGAGAGAGCAAGGACAATCCGCACGGTCACTGTGAGAACACCAGCGGCCAAACAAGAGCGAGAAGAGAAGTCGGCTCTCAAAAGAAAAGGAGAAGTCACAGCGGTTAGAAAGAGAGACCGCGCGACTAGAAGAGGGAAGCAGCGAGAGGTAGCTGATAGCAGAGGCCGCGAGTAGCAAACTCGAGCGGCAAGGAAAGAGACCGCGAGTAGGAATACTCGAGCGGCAAGAGAGAGAAACCGCAAGCAGCAAGATAAGCCGCAAGAGGAGGCCGCGAGTAGGAGCACTCGAGCGGCAAGGAGAAAGAGACTGCGCGACACGATATGCCAAGAGAAGAGGCCGCAAGTAGGACTACTCGAGCGGCAAGAAGAGGAGGGACCGGGCGAGAAGGATCCCGCGCGGTAAGAAGAAGAATAAAGCTGGCAGCGGGAAGAGGGGCCCACGGGTTGAGAAGAGAGGCTATAAAAGGCAGAGAGGGGTGGATCCACGGGAGAGAGGGAGAGAAAGGAGAGCAGACAGCGGTTAGCAAGGGAGAAACCGCGGAGAGAGAGGGCGGGAAGAAGAGCCCGCTACCCGGTGCGAGTAGAAAGACAGGCCGCAGAGGAATTGCGGACAGGGGAGGAAGACGGACCGGGCGGTTAGAGATAGTGAAACTGCAAGGACCGAACCGCTGCCTCTGATACCATGTTGAGTGAGCTCAAAACTTGTAGGTATTGCTTGTGTGTCAAAATACAAGGAGAGAATACAAATATATAGGAGAGAAGGAGAGAAGAAATCTTATACAATGGTGTGGGACTAATAGGAGAAGAAGGAAATAAAATAGAACATGGGCCCAATAATGGGTCATTTACATGGGCTTTTCTAACAAAATCCTAAGTTGCTCCATATGCAATGAATTGCACAAGGTCCACTGTATTCCAATAAGAGAAGAGATGCAAGAAAAGCTGACGTTTCTCATAAACCTCTAGGAAAAAAGTAGGAGGAGAACTGACTTGATTTGATACGAGTCCTCGGGTCAATGATCCTAGTGGAGGAATCTAGTAGTGATTGGCGCAATGAACCAAAAGTGGTTTGCATGGAAGAACATTGCATGCAGATAAAAAGGTGAAGTGAACGAGAGTGATGGAGGAATGGGAGGGATATAATGTCGCAAATTGAATCACAATTTACCTATGACACCCTTAACAACTTTAGGCTTAGTTCCTCCAAGACATATGGAGAAGGTACTATAGAGAGATCATGAATTCATGGGTGTAGAGAATTCTAGAACCATCCTTTCATGGTAAGACAAATGTTTCTTTAATTATCTTCTTGTATAAAAGCAATGAAGAGTGTTAAGAACTAAGAAACTAGCATGTACATGAACAAAGATGATGGAAAGAATAATTGGTTAATGAGTGTACTCTAACATTCCAAACGAAAAGGATACCTTGGTAAAGATCTAGAAGTCCCATCTCCTCCCTTCTAACACCAGCAAAACATCAAAAAACATTTATTTGCACATTTACTTTAGAAAGCACAAAAGATACCCACCTTAATATGCATAAAATAGTATAGATCTCCCTATGCCGATTAAAACAACAAAATCACCTTATATTTTAATGGAAGTAAGAACTACTAATATGGTTTCAAGTAAGAGACTGTGGAGAAGTTAAGGAGAAAATCTTCTTATTAGCTTAGACAATATGCAAAATCAATCAATGCAGCATTCCCTTTGGAATACACCATGAAATTTAAAACAGATGAAAAATTCAGAAGATTTATACACAAAAACTAAATGAGAAAAACTATCTTCCAGGAAGAATACAGCCTAATCATCCATAATGAGAAAAACTGAAAGAACAAAAAAAAAAGACTTTAGGCGACCTTATCACAGCCCCAAATAGAAATAAAACCCAGATTGCACCTCCAGATAGAAATTTAAAGCGATTGGAGTCGTCGAAAATTCACCTCCGAAGAAGGACAATGCTCAACCAAAGCGAAACTGGGATTCCAAAACTGAGAGAGCGTGAGTATCCGGGAAACCTTGCCTTTCAGCTTCTAGCAACGATCCCAAAACTGTGAGGGCCTTCCACAAACACTGGTCCCGATTTCCCCGAGCTTCTTTCCGGAGCCCGATTCGGCGGCGAAACCCTACTTCTTCAAAGCGCGTTGCAGTTGAGAAATTGGAACGAAGAAGGAGAGAAGCCGAGAAGACTTTGAAGCAGTTTGAAAATGAGGGAGATGATTTGTCCCGTTTTATTTTGGTTTATGACAGCTATATAAAATTTACACGGAAGCTGGTATGCATTAAATAGGAAGCTGTTTTTTACACTTTGCCCCTTTAAAATAACAAGAATTGCAAATACTTTGGAATCTTGGCATTTATATTATTTTATTTATAAGCTTTAGATCACGCTTGTGTTTTAATTATCTCCACAATTGTTAACCGCAACCCGTCTTGTCTGGCTGCACCCCAGAATTTAAAAAAAACACCTATTTTTCAGCTCATGCTGCCTTCTTCTATCCGTTGGATGCCTGCCTCTTTCCTCCCTCCATCGGCTTCTTCGCACACATCTCATCCGCTCTTCGTGCCGTTTGTATAAACCTAGAAAACGTGAATGTCTTCGGCGTATAAAAACATGAATGTTTTCTCCACCCGCAAAAAAGATAGTGAAGTCGTTAATTTTTGTGTGTTAATCAAGAAAACATGAATGATTTCTCCTTGCCAAGAAACTCAAAATCAATCTTGTCTTGTAGCTGGGTTGTGGTGGCAATTTCCTTCTGTCGCTAGTTCAAATCTCAACAATTTCGATGGTGATGCAATCATCTTCCATGGCGCCAACACGCCGCTAGTGCACGTTAACAGCGTTGAAGAGGATGTTGGCGGCTTTGACGACAATGCCTAATTCTTGTTCTTACATTAAATGGAATAGCGGAAGGACTATTCCACCCTGGACGGCTCGGATATGATTTTACGCTCATGTTTTTAAAGACGCTAGCTTGTGCGAAAAAATAAATAAGATTGAGTGTTATGCTCCAATTATTTGATAGCAAGTAAAACAAAATTATTAATTTGTTAAAATAAGAAAACAAAGTTGTTCACTTGTTCTCTTTTCATTTACCTCCTCACTTGTTTTTTCTGTCATTTTTCTTTTCATGGCAGCATCTCCTTCAACAACCAACACTGCCTCAAAATAGTGCCCTCCGCTTTCTTTATCGGTTGCACAAACTTTCTCCACAAACAAAAATATAAGCCTTTGTTTGAGGTGGCGGCGGCGGTGAAAAGAGCAGCAGTGGGAAACCTGCAATGTAATTGGAGCTGTCCAGAAAACTGTTTTGAAAAGTTGTAGACTCTTTGAAAAATCTACATGCAAGTCCTTTTCAAAAAATCCATTATATTTTTTCTTTTTAGGAAAACAATTTTTTAATAATAGTTGTTTAACATTTTAATATTAAAAATATATTTTATGCTAATTATATATCACATAAATAAGTAAATATTATACGAATCTTAAATAAGTCGGTTATAAAAGGTTAGCGGTGACAAGGATAGTGAATGGGCCTAGAATTGTGAAAGGGAGAAGAAAATATTTGGAGCGACAAGAATGAAAAAATGCATGCAGATCATGAATGGTCGTGGCGTGACTTTTGTAAACAGTTGAATAAAAAATAAAAAGCTGAAAGAGAGTTATTTTCAACCGCCATTTTTTGATTGTTAAGATGATGAACTTTTTCAAAAGAGTTTTTTCTCTCCACCACTCCAAACAGAGCCTAAGGCTGTGTTTGACCCCCCGTTGCAAACCAGTCCGGTGGCACGCCGGGAAGGAGAGGGAAAACGGTCGGGCTGAACGGCGGGCTGGAGCGCGAGAGACCAGCGGCAAAACCGTCGTTTTTCTCCTTTTTCACGCTGGCCGGGGTGGACTAGAGCTTGTGAAATCTTCCCAAACCCTTTTCCTCCGGCTCGACCCTGCCGGAACGGCGCCCCGCCGGATTCTCAAACACAGCCTAAATCTACCTCTACCTAACTCCAATATTATCAAACTTGATGGAGGAATTGACCACACGTGTGCATGAATCAATCTTGAAGGCCATGTCAACAAAGACAATGTTATGCTCCAAATTTCATGGAGGATGGAGAGCAACTCCTTGTTTCCCACCCCTCAACGCCACATGTGAAAGAAACAAACAACTGCTTGTAAAACAAAAACAAAAAGCAAATGCTTCCCAGTTAGTTGGCTTCGACTAACAACCCCATATCTTTTTGGGTACTGATCAGCCGTTTCGACTGTCGCCTCCAACCATTTGGGGCCCCCCTCCTCCCTATATGGATCAAAATCAGCGTGGATGTTGCTCTTGATGGAGCCTTTTTAGCTGGGATTGGCATCGTGATCCGAAATAAAATGGGAGCCTTCATGTTAGCTTCTTGTTGAAACCTGGATATTGGTTCAACGGAGTTCGGACTGGGAGGGAAAAGTTCAAGTTTTTTTGCCCGTCGTCGGGTGCTCAAGACAGGTCAATTCAAGCCAGGATTCAGCCCTCGCTAGTTTGAGGCGGTTGCCTACACTCAGACCCGGTGAGCTGCAGCGTGGAGGTCCCACCGCTCACCCGGCTGGGCTCGGCACCTTGGATAACACCGAGTAAGAGTTCTTTGGAATTCAGGAGCTCTAGGAGGTTGGGTCTGGGTCTCCAAGGTGCTTTGAGGTCTATTTATAGGCAAACCTAAAACCAGAGGCAAAATCGTCTTTTTGGCATGCCGATAGCGGTCTCCGTCTTTTGGTTTTGCTATTGGCAACCCTGATCGGTATGCGGATAGCGAAATCCTGCTGCTTGAGATGGCAATGAGCAGATAAGGCTCAAATATGAGTAGAAGACTGAGGGGGCATACTGACTTTCCTCGACGAGGCGAGTTCACGAACACTAGGGTCGCCTCGCCTGTGGGCGCCTCGGCGCGCGGTCTCCTTTGCCTCAGGGACTAGTTCAGCGAGTTGACATCTGACTGGGGAGGTCGGCTCGCAGATGTCCCTGGCGAGGTGCGAGGTCGCCTCGCTCGACCTAATTTCTCCTGATGGACTCACACTCCCTTGGTTGGGTATTGTTTGGACTAGGGTCGCTAAATTGTGGTTGTACACTTTTGGCTCATTTGTCGTTCATTGGGACCTAGGACGTATGGAGCAATTGCGAGCATTCTGGGCTATAAACATGGTGTTGTAACCTTTCATGTTCGACGGGTGTGGTGTTATTAATGAAGGCGGCTGTAACAACTGTTAGAACTAATAATCATGTGGGTCAAATATGAAAATTATGCGCATTACAGAGCTGTCATTAACATCGACCCAAATTTAGATGATCTAATTAATCGGATTGAATACGTTTCATATTGTATTGGCGGTTCAAATAATGTGTGGATGTCGGACGTCGTTTACGTTCATATGATGGGCTTAAATGTAAAACGGCTGTATTAGGTTTTGTTATAAATAGATTATGATCTTGGGGTCACAATGTATCAAAAATTACTATCACTCTCATTTAATTCTATCATCTCATTGCTGGAGAGAGCTTAAGGAGGAAGATGAGTAGTCGTCTTCTTTATCAGGACCTTGTAAACTTAGAAGATCCGTGACCGGAACAATCCATCCTCATGGATTCTGGTATGCTTCCGCTCAAGTTTTTATCTCGATGTTTCAAGTAGAGCGATTCCGTCTCCATTATGGATTCACGGATTCCCCCTAACAAGTGGTCATGGGCGTAGCTAGTATAGGTCCAGGGGGGGCACGTGCCCCCCCCCCTGATTTATTGGGGAATAGGAATAGGGATTTCGCTATTTTCATTTCCGCCATTCCGCTAACCTAGCCGTCGGCCCGCCGCTGCTCCCTATCCCACATTCCCTCCGTTGCTCCCCTGCTCCTTCACCCATGACCCGGCGGTACTCTTCTTCTTCCTCTTCACAGAGTTCACACCCGGCTTCTTCTTCTTCTTCTTCTTCTTCTGAGTTCTGGCCCTTCTCTGATTTCTGTCATTCTGATTTGTTCAGATCGCTCTGCTCCCCTATCCCTTGATCTATTTTTTCATGGATACTTGTCTACTTGATAGCTTGTTTTCTTCTAGTGAATTTGTTCTGATTTTTTCTTGGATTTATTCAGATCGCTCTGCCTCCTAGTCTCCTACTTGGATCTGGATCGATAGCCACGCCAACCTCCAACTTATCCTCCATCGGCTAATAACTCAAGGTAATGGTCACTTGTCAGTTGATACTTGATAGCTTGATTTCTTCTTGGATTCTCCTTACCTTATTTTGTTGTCTAAATATTTCCAGTATTCATGCTCATTCAATTTAATAGAAAGAACCTTCAATTCTAAATCTTGTATTTCACCAAAAAGAAAACTCATGTACTGAACTTCTAATACTTTTAAGTCAGACAATAAGTTCACCAAGCTTGTATTCAATTATGTATTAACGATTGTTATCCAAATCAATCTATAAAATTATTTTTATCAACACTAAATAATTGACATGTCTAAGAACTAAAATAATATCTATCTCAGTGATTCATCTGGCAGAGTTTTATTCTGAAGATTTTTCCCCAATGGAGGTTTTAATACTTCATGATCAGCTTGATACATATATTTTTGACATGAGATCGAATAAAGAGTTTTCAATGCTGAATGGAATTTCCGATCTTGCTAAGAAGATGGTGGAAACTGGAAGAGACTGAACTTATCCACTAGTATATTTGCTCTTGACTTTAGCTTTAATCTTACATGTTGCAACTGCTAGTGTTGAAAGAGTATTTTCAGCCATGACTTGTGTGAAGAATCGACTCTGAAATAAAATGAGTGATCAATGGTTGAACAATGGTTTGTTGGTATATATAGAAAAAGATGTTATACATATTTATATACTATTGTCGTAAAATAGTGCCCTCACTCAAGCAAAATTCTGACTACGCCCCTGCAAGTGGTATTAGAGGCAGTATGTCAATTCACCGAGATTTTTCTGCAGTTTCTCGGATTTTCGACGAATTTTGGCATCCTCCCCCCTTTTCCTTCCGTTCGGATTTTTGAGGCAGTCGTTCGGTCTCAATGTCGGATCCACATCTTCGATCGGAGGACTGCGACAATATAGCATCACAGCATTCGACGCCCTCATGAAAGTTGGTGGCAGATGCGCCCGACGATGCCTATGGTAGAGCAAAATCCGTGGCTGCATCCCGACCATATTGTTATTTTTTTATTATTATTTTAAGTCCATGATCTGGTGCTGCGAGATCCTGCCGGATCTTGTAGCATATGACGACAAGAGGTCGTCGGCGGAGGACCCCACACCCCTCAAGCTGCGCAACGATGGCAGCCTCGAGAGGCTTCTTGGGCGTTCTCGCACATAGCAAAACCGCTCAAGCACCTAGACAGGACAGTGCCTAGACGGGTTTCTCTACGCGCAAATCATGAAATATTTTTCTTTAATACGCTATTTTTCGCACATATCAAAACCGCTCAAGCACTTAGACAGGGCTTGCTTGACTCCATTTATGCAAAATTATTTCCTTTGAAGCCATTATTAAATAATGATAGATAAAAAGAATTGTTATTCATATCCCAAAATTACATATTCACACCCATAAAATTAAAACTTTTAGCATTTTTTATAAAAACCCGCACAATGTTTGTACCCACAACTTCCCGTACTCTCAAGCCCAAAAACTACAGCCGAACCTCCCCTCTCCGACTAAGCAGAGAGTGAAGGCGGTGCAAGATCCGGGGCTGAGCACTACCACCTCCGCTGCCAGTTTCAAGTTAAACGCCCAAGCGCCGGAGTTCTTCACCGGATCTTCCACCCAATCGTCCTTCTCCGGCTACTTCTACCCATATCCCCAATTCCTCCGCGACAGTCGCGGCGAAATGGGATCTAAATGGATTTTTGTTCCTGATCAAGATCAAATGCACTTTTCCCCAGATTCACGCCGTCATGATCCCAGTCAAATGCAGTTATTTAGAAAGAAACTAAAAAATTGAATCCAGCCCAAATACCTATGAGGTGTTGAGGTAGGGCCAGGAATCCTGTCCAGAAACCCTTTTGGCGTTGTCATGGGTACAAATATAAATGAGTTACAAATATTTATGGGTACATATATTCTATTTGGGTATAAATATAAATGAGTTACAAATATTTATTTATGGTATATGAATAACAATTTCATAAATTATGAATTTATTTTCTCCATATCCCGCTTTCATGGGCAGCTCATGGGCGCGCTCAGGTAGGTCCAATTTGGATTTTTTTTGGGAAATAGAATTGGGATGATTTGGTATTATTTTAATACCTTATTTCAATATATTTACACAAACCTTGTTGTCTAAATAATAATAATAATTAGACTATTTTGGCAATAAAATTTAATTATATGCAACCCAAATTTAATGTCATAATTAATTTTTATTCTCGACAATTTGACAATTTAAATTTGTGTTGATTTAAATCAAATTTAGACTACCTTTTGCAGCCGATTTTCAGCTATCTTTGATCGTGCATTTTTATTCTCTTACTTTTTTGGTTTGTTATTTTTGATATTGTTTATGAGATATATTAACACAAATATATATTTTTTACTATAAATAATAAATATTATATTATTTCATCAACCTCAATTTAATTCATGGATTTATGATAAATTACAATTATAAAATTATAATGATCTAAACGTGTAACTCAAATAAATCTTTAGTCTGACTTGAACTTCGTCATTTCAGACATAATTTGACAATTAGATCGAAGTAAAATAGGTCAAGAAATAATAATAATGTTATTATTTAGAAAATAATATATTACGCTCGATCTATTTTTGTGAGCAAATTAATTTAAATCTTTAGATAAAATAATATTTTATTTTGAATATTCAAAATATTATTTTTATTAAAATTAATGAGCCTCTAGTTTTGGAAAATTACACTCGCTCATAGTCAAATTTAAAATTTAATTGTAATGTCAATTTATAATTATATGTCTGCGCCGATTAATTAAATTTGAACTTTAAAATTAAATTCATTAAATGGTGATTCAGTAATTTTAAATATCTAATTTTGTCGAATAAATTAATTGAAACGTCATCCGGTCAAAGTGGGCTCTCTCGCGTAGATTAATTTAATTTAACATTATTAAGATTGTAGTGGTCGTGTAATTCATGCGAATATTGATCGGTCCAAAGGAAGATTAATATTTTGCTGAATTGCGCACACGCATGTGGTAATAAATATGTGACGATTATTTCATTCTTCATGTGAGTAGTATGTCGGTCCAAAGAAAGGTCTACTGCTTGACAGGACTTATCGTCAGTATTTGATTACTACACCAAGATGATAACTTGGAATCGGCATTTCTGACAAAGACTAAATATCGGTGTTCCTTCGGGTCTCTTGTGATGGGCCCCATCATTAAATAATGAATTTAATTTGCATATTATGATTTGTAATTTAATTTTGTGAGCATGAAATTAATTTTTTTATCTTATTTCTTTTCAGTCCAAAACTCGGTTACTACAATTTCTGTTAATATTAACGCAATCTCAATGCTTAATGAGACTAATTTTAAATACTAGAAAGAAAGCATCATGATCGTGCTCGTTTGCATGGACCTAGATCTTGCACTTAGGACTGAACCTCCTGCATTTCCTTCAGATAATAGTTCCGCTGAGGCAAAATGGAATTTTAAAAGGTACCCTGCCTTGAAATTTCTCGATAACCTTGAAAAACGTTTTGCATAAAATGACAAGTCGGAGACAAGCATGCTTTTTGTGAAACTTGTTTCCATGAAGTATAAGAGTGAAGGGAATATGCATGAGTACATTATAAAATTATCACTACTTACTTCAAACCTAAAAGCACTAAAGTTAGAGCTGTCAGAAGACATGATCGTGCATTTAGTTTAGATTTCTCTTCCCGCACAATTCAGTTAATTCAAGATAAGTTATAACTATCAAAAAGAGAAATTGACATTTAATGAGCTCATTTCATATTGTGTGTGAAACAAGCAAGAAAGGACTGAAAGTGTTCATATGATAGTGGATCCCTCTAACAAGGGCCCGAAAAGAAAGAAATAAAAACAAGCTGCAAGTGGACCTCCATAAAAAGCCACAAAAGAAACAAGCAAAAGATTCAATCGGTTTCTTTTGTGGGGGTGGAGGATATGTGAAGAAAGACTGTGTTAAATACCACGTTTGGCGTACTAAGAAGGGTACACTTCTCACTTTTGTTTATTCTGAAATTAATTTAACTTCTGTATCTAAATACACTTGG
Organism: Platanthera zijinensis; assembly: GCA_039513925.1. NCBI lineage: Eukaryota > Viridiplantae > Streptophyta > Magnoliopsida > Asparagales > Orchidaceae > Platanthera > Platanthera zijinensis. The sequence continues at coordinate 13,168,788 of CM077080.1, forward strand.
TGGATATATTTTGGTGCTACTACTTAAATAAGTGTGTCTATATATGATTGTCTGAGCTGCTGAAAGCCAAGTTATGGTGAAAGATACATCTTTTGTGAATGATGACAAATCAGTTGAAGTTGAAGTTATATGCACTTCTCGATTATTATTAGAGACCGGTCATTACTTAGATTTATTTGAGACTTTTATTGACCTTCTTTTAGACGAAATTTGTTTTCTATTTCTATATTGATAAATTTGGTTATCATTATTTTTTAAAAAATAATAAATTTAGTCTCTTTTTGAATTCAAATCTTATTGGTACTAGTTATTTATCTAATAATGATAATTTATATTTGCTTAATACAGTATCTTCATATAATGAAATCTTGCACGTTAATTCAAGAGCTTCTAAGCGTAAATTAATTAATCATAATTTCGCCTCTTTATGACACAAGCGCTTATGACACATCTCCAAACGGAGAATTGAGAGACTTGTGTCAGACAAAATTCTTGATTCCCTTGATTTTACAGACTTTAAAGTTTGCATAGATTGTATAAAAGGGAAACAAACAAATATAAGGAGGATATGTGTTAGTAGACCTACGAAAGTCTTAGAACTGATACATACTGATATTTGTGGACCTTTCCCTACGGCCTTTTAGAATGGTCAAAAATATTATATAACGTTTATAGACGATTACTCTCGTTATGAATACATCTATCTTATTCATGAGAAATCACAATCACTGGACGTATTTAAGTAATATAAAGGTGGGGTAGAAAACCAACTTGACAAACGGATTAAATCTGTCAGATCTGGTCACAATGGCGAATACTACGGTAGTTATGACGGATCAGGAGAACATTGTCTAGGCCCTTTTGCTAAATTCCTAGAGGAGTGTGGTATTGTCCCTCAGTACACCATGCCCGGTAGCCTTACCATGAATAATGTTGCTGAGAGACAAAAAAGGACGACACTGAAGAATATGATGAGAAGTATGATTGTTCACTCTTCTTTACCTCAATCCCTCTGGTGTGAATCACTTAAGACTACAACTTATATTCTTAATATAGTCACAACTAAAGCAGTACGAAAAACCCCTTATGAATTTTGGACTGGTCGAAAGCACGGCCTAAAGCATCTTCAAGTTTGGGGTTGTCCAGCTGAGGTTATGCATTATAGTCCAAAAGAAAAGAAACTGGACTCCACAAAGGTGAGCTACTATTTTGTTGTGTATCCTGAAAAATTTTAGGGGAGATTAATTTTATGATTATACTACTAAGGTTTTCTTTGAGATTGAAAATGCTTCGTTTTTTGAAGATGTTGAGTTTGGAGAGGAAGAGATGCTTTGAGACTTCGTCTTTAAAGAAAAATATATTTCTCTTCCTATATTTGTTACTGACAATATTGAAGATATCATTCCTAATATTGCTCTAGTAACAAATCTAAATCAATCCATTGTTGAAGAGCTTTCTCATACAATCTCAAATGAATAAACTAAATAGCCTTAAGAATCTTTGTCATTAAGGAGATCCATTAGAGAAAGGAGAAGGGCGATATCAGATGATTATATCATCTTTCTCCAAGAATATTTGGATGGCCAAGGGATGTTAGATGATGATCCAATCAATCTCAATCAGGTAATTCAGAATTCTAATTCTCAACAATGAATTGATGTCATGATGAAAGAGATGAAGTGCATGAAGGACAATAACGTTTGAGATCTTGTCACATTACCCGAATGTGTGAAACTCATTAATTGTAAATGAATATTTAAAACCAAAAGGGATTCAAAGGGTAATATTGAGAGATATAAAACATGTATTGTCGCTAAAAGATTCACTCAAAAGGAAAACTTTGACTATAAAGAGACTTTCTCTCCGGTTTCATCGAAAGACTTTTTTAGGACTATTATGACATTAGTAGTGCATTTTGATTTTGAGCTATATCAGATGGATGTTAAGACGACGTTTCTTAATGTCGACATTGATGAGACGATCTATATGGTGCAACCAAATTACTTTGAGTATGAAGATTCAAAGCAAATGGTTTGTAAATTAAAGAAATCCATTTATGGACTCAAACACGCGTCTCGATAATAGTATTTCAAATTTCATCAAGTTGTCTCTTTCGGGTTTGAGATGAACGTTGCTGATGATTGTATATACTATAGATTCAGTGGGAGTAAATATATATTTCTTGTCTTATATGTGTACGACGTCTTACTTGTCAGTAATGATATAGATATACTGCATGTGACCAAGAAATTTCTTTCAAAGAAATTTGAAATGAAAGATCTTGGCAATGCCTTTTATGTACTGGGCATATAGTGTAAGACCCCCTCCTAGAACACAAAACACGACACGAGGGGAGTCTTATGCCCAGAACAGCCGTCTTGCAGTGGCGCTAGCGCACGGGCTAACCTGTAGTACAAGATACCTATCCTGCCGGCTATAACCAATGTCAAACATTGCCAACCCGACCAAGCATATAATATGAAGCCAAATCCACACATAAGTATATAGTCCAAAAGTACAACATATAAAGAAGCTACAACAAGCTTCAATAGTATAAGTGTACGAGTAAAAACTTGCCCAAAGGGGCTATATCATGAGTCTCTCAAATTCACATCGGTCACTGACGGTAGCGAAGGCACCGTCCCTTCAGGCCCTGTCGTCCTGGCCTGGCTGTCCTGCTGCATGACCTGCTGCTGCTCTGTTTGCGGGATTTCCTCCTAAAAAAGAAGACGTAGCAACCGTTAGTCATAAAGACTAAGTCACTATCACATCCACTCCCCCGACAACTCCTCAGCACCGGGCGGAGAAAGGAACAAGGGTACAATATATATACATAAAACAATAGTACAAATAGGTGGTATAGAGTGAGCAATATTAAGTATATCAGTAGTATAATGAACGAGTAAACATTCTACTCTAACAGTTCTATCATCTACAACAGTATATGAAAAATGTAAAGCTACGACAGAAAGTAACTCAACTTATAAGAATGCTCATACAAACTTATAAGTTAAGGATCGGCTTAACAGTAAGTAACTCATCGTATAGGGGTGCCCATACAAACTTATACGATGAGGATCTTGTGAATTAAATGTATATAATGGTATGAATGTGATGCAATGACTCACCCATGATTGTACACATGCAATTGTTATGTCGACACAGACTTGTAGTTCCCACTATTCGAGCAGATAGCTAACCTATCTGTTCGATGAACACACGCACACGGGTAGGGACATGCCCGTGTTTCTACTTGTGTCCTGCTCGGGAAACACAACAAGGAATCTGCATCATCGCCAGAGAGCCACATGGGTATGGACACGCCCGTGTCAAGCACACACGGGTAGGGACATGCCCGTGTCTCTACCCGTGTCACCACCTGTGTCCTTCTTTGGAAATTTCACAAATCAGACGCAAAGACACCAGAGTACCGTACAGGTATGGACATGCCCGTGTAACCACTCGTGTCCTACTCTAGACCAATTTCCCCTCCCTTACACAAGTGTAAGCCTAGCTGCCAGCACTCCCTGGGCCCAAGTCAGCTCTCCTGACTCAAAAACGCGCACGAGGGACCTTGCGTGAATTGGGATGTTACATATAAATACACTGAGATCGCACTCGGGGTATACTTGGGTTATCGCAGGAAAAATATATTGATAAGGTACTCAAAAGATTTGACATACAAGACTATAAGCTATGAGATATCCCTATAGCTAAGGGAGACAAATTTTTTCTCACTCAATGTGCCAAAACTAAAGCAGAGAAATTGGAGATGCAAAAGCTTCCTTATGCATCAACTGTAAGAAGCCTCATGTATGCTCAAGTATGTACGCGTCTGGATATTGCGTTCATAGTTGAAATGTTGGACAGATATCTTAATAATCCAAAATTGGATCATTGGAAAACAATCTAAGATTGGATCATTGGAAAACAATCAAACGGGTCATGCGATACCTGAAAAGGACAAGTGCTTTCATACTCACTTATAGAAGATCAGATCAGCTCGAGATCATTGGGTATTCTAATTCGGACTTTGCTGAATGTCAAGATAGTAGAAGATCCACTGCATGCTCTATATATATTTTAGCAGGAGGAGCTATATCTTAGAAAAGTGTTAAGCAGACACTTATAACTCTTCAACCATGGTGGCAGAATTCATGGCGTGTTATAAGACATCTAATCATGGGATATGTCTGTAGAATTTTTTCACTGAGCTGCATATTTTGGATGGCATTGAAAGGCCGCTCAAGTTATTCTATGGCAATAAGTCTGCAGTGATGTATTCCAATAACAATAGAAGCACATCTAAATTTAAGCACATAGAGATTAAATTTCTAGTTGTTAAAGAAAGAGTTTAGAGTAGTCAGATGTCTAAAAAGCATATTAGGACAAATCTCATGTAGCAGACCCACTTACTAAGGGATTGACACCAAAAGTCTTTCAGGAACACACTACTCATATGAGTGTCATATCGTTAGAGAATATGTTGTATTAGTGGAAGTTTGTATTTTTGTATGCTTATTTGTTTAAGACATTTTTTATGATTATTATTCTGTAGAAAAAAGTATTTATTATTGCACTCTGAATCTAATTGTTTTGATCTCACTAAAGTTAAAGTATGATCAGTTGAAAATAAGCATTTCAAAATCACATTACATGTAATTTTCATGTCACACATCCATACTTGATTTATGTCATTTGTTGTGTATGTGACCATTTATGGGTCTAACTGCGATTATTGTAGCAAAGATTTCTTTGATCCTTTGTGTGTATTGTCATGGACCAGATTGGATGAAATCTTTTTGGTAAAGACAACAATTTTTGAGCTCATAAAGTTTTTGTGTAATGCGCAATTAAGAACTTAACATATGTTGGTCCAAGTGGGAGATTGTTAGAACTAATAATCATGTAGACCAAATATGTTAATTATGCGCATTACTGAGCTGTCATTAACATCGACCCAAATTCAGGTGATCTAATTAATCGGGTTGAATATGTTTCATATTGTATGGGCGGTTCAAATAATGTGTGGATACATGGTGTTGTTTACGTTTATATGATGAGCTTAAATGTAAAACGGTCGTATTAGGTTTTGCTATAATAGGTTATGGTCCCCGGAGTCGTCTTCTTCATCAGGACCTTGTACACTTGGAAGATCCGTGACCGCAACAATCAATCCTCATGGATTCAGGTATGCTTCCACTCAAGTTTTCATCTAGATGTTTCGAATAGAGCGAATCCGTCTCCGTTATGAATTTATTGATTCTCCCCAACAACAACGTCATTGAGTTTTATGCAAAATCCATGCGGAGGGAAGCTTGGCGTGATGGTGCGACCTCAGATCAGGACTTCTCTTCCTTGCGGGCTTTAATAAGGTGCTTTTTCTCTCGTTTCTAGAGAAGCAAATCGGGCAGCGGAGTTTTGTGCTAGATTTGCGAAATCTTGTAATTTCTTATGACAAATCTTTGAGTCTGTGAATTCAGAATTTATTGATCTAGTCAGGATCTGGATGATATCTCTACTTTGTAGTTGCTGCCTGCGGGGCTTTTACTTTCAGTAACGCATATGCAATTTTCGAGACTAACAAATTCATATCTGAGTATGAGTTGATCACATACATCCTTAATGAACTTGGCACGCACTTTCTTGCCATTAGAACCTCAGTCAAAGTCCATCTCGCAAGACATGGTCGAAATAGAGAACTCGTCACTTGTCAAATTTGTAGGCCTAAGCCAAATTATCCTCGTCGAAAACACATTAGAAACAGAGAACCCCTCACTTGTCAAATTCACACGTGATCTATCAGTCAGCGTAAATCCACATAAATCCCTAAATCCAACGGTGGATTCTTATGGCTACTGTGGTTTTGCTCGCGATAGTTGTGGAGTATGTTCAGCGGATCAGGATTCTCTCCATTTAGGATCTCAAATGAAAGTCAATTTCACAATGTAGATGTATTCTCACTTGATCTAATAATGTGGAATTTATTGATTAAAAATATATAAAAGAATGAGATTAGTGAATCTGTCGGATACTCTGATCAACAAGAAATAGATCTGGAACGTAAAATGAATATTATCCATTTCACTCCAAATGGAGAGTATCCAGATTCATATTTAATTAGCTTGGTCTACCCTCCTACACTCTTGCCTTCCACGAAACTGGAGATAACCGTAACTTTTGCGTATTGAAATGTTTTTGATCTAACAATTTCTATGGATTGAAATCTACTTCGATCGAAGGTGATTTTGTGAATCTTGCGCGGGTGCTCAACAGCATAGACCCGGATCGTTCACTAATTACCTAATCAATCCTTTCATATAATTATAAAATATGTTAAAATATCAAAATATATTATATATATAATTATGCAGTTGTTATAGACAAATCAGATTTGGTTATATACAAACTTTCACTATATACAAATTAGTGCAAACCAAAAAATTGTTATAGGTACACAAAATTATTATATGTAGCCGGTTCAAATTTTTAAAAAATAATAGATTTTTTTGCAAACACTTTATATCATATTATGACATTAATTTAATATGTAAAATTTCAGGAATCTCATCTACATCACAATAATACAAAATTAATGCATTAATTTAGTAGTTAGGCATTACAAAAAGTTCAAAATTAAAGATATAAAGATGCATTGAAATTCAGAAAATGTTAGCAAGCATGTCATTTCTTCCGTTCAATAATCGTCAATAGAGTAGATCCTTCAATAATAATATAAAGTTAGATACGATTGAAGAACATCCAAAATGCATTAAAACTTAAATTAATAAAAAAGTTCTAATCTTTTGAGTTAGAAAACTTCATTAAATACTATCTCACTTGTGTGCATTTGTTGAGTTAAAGTTGGTAATCGTGAGATGTATATTTATTCTCATTTGTTTGCACTTGGATCACAATATCTTCTCCAATATGAGCTAATATGAGGTAAATGACACCCATCATGCATCACTAAATGTATGAAATGATTATCATCTATATAACTCATTACAACAAGCCTTTGTGTAGATGGCGGTGGGGAGCTCATTGGAAAATATGCGAGACTTTCAATTGCTGAAATTTGGACAAAAAACGATATTAATTATAGCAATAAGTCACAACAAGACCATGTTCGACATTGACTTCCATTTATTTGGGAACGCCAGTATTTCATTACATTGAAGAGAGGATAGCAACTCTCGCCATCTTTCATTGCCAAAAATACCTACATGCTACAATGAACTTTTAGTCCACAAAACCCCTTTAAAAGGTATTTCAAAACAAAAAAGAAAATCAGAGATCAAAAGAAGACGAATAATGAATTAGCCTTAGAGGATGGAGACCAATTTAGGGTAAATACCTGATCCTTGACACCCGTTACTGTTGAGATTATGACACCTCCGCGATCCTCGTGCCCAGATCATCGGGATCGCGACACGTCATCGATCCGTGGGAGGCCACGATTTCTAATCCGGGATAAATCTATTTAGGAATATTATTTAGGAAGATCATTAATAGAAGAATATATATTGTTAAAATTGTTTCACCTCAGCGATCTGTGTGTCTTGTGATATCTAATTTGGGGAAGTCTCATAATTTGAAATATCTTCAAGAGGAAAAATATGACATCTCCTAGATTAGAGATCATCTTCCTAATTGTTTTTGAATCTTGATCTTATATATATAGGAGCAGTTTTTTAGCCGGATGAATCAAGCAATCAGAGAGAGAAATCTGTGAGAGCCATTAGAGAGAGCAGTAAGAGCTTCTGGCGGCTTTTTGTTCTGTCCAGCGGTGGCAGACAACTCCAGGCGGAGGCGAAGATTTCAGGCTCCGGCGTCAACAGAGAGGCGGCGGTGTTCGGACGATCCAGACGGATCGACATCTGGATGGGCTCATCCCGGCGGCCGGCTGTGTAGTGGTGGATCCAGACGGCGACAACAGTTGCAGGAGGCGGCGGATCTAGGAGGAAGAAAACAGAGCAATATTGTCAAGCGATATCGGCGGCGACAGCAGCGGCAACAACATTCTTCTTCAGTTTTTTATTTTTCTCTTATTGTTCGACCGTGTTAACAGTCTCTGCTTGTAACTTGTAACCTCATTGATTATAGTGGATCTTTTCCGGCGCGCTCTCCCCGTGGACGTAGGAGCCCATCTCTGAACCACATATATTATTTTGTCGTCTGTGTGTGTATTTGTGGAATCTCTTCTGATTTATGATTTTGCGTCATTGAAATTGCTCGACTATATTCCGTTGCGCTACCGTGTTACTCGGTCTGATTGCATAACAATTGGTATCAGAGGGAGGTTCCGCGGGGTGATCGTCTGGACGTTCCGGTTTAAGATCTGGGTCAACGGTAGATGACGACATGTGTCCGCTCCCTATCTTCTCAGATCTGGTCCGTGAACATTATTTTGATTGTCAGTAGCTCTGCGAGCAAAACAATTGCAGCAAATTTGAGATTCCAAAATACGACGACAAAATTGACTTTGGTCTGTGGCAGAAACGGATCAAAGCGGTACTCGTCCAGCAAGGTATTCATAAGACTCTCCTCGGAAAGGAGAAGTACGAGAAGAAAGACGACGAGTGGGAGGAGTTGGATCTGAAGGCCATCAACACAATTCAGTTGTGCTTGGCCGATGAGGTTATGCATAACGTAGTCGACGCTGAGACTATGGCTGGTCTGTGGACAAAATTGGAAGAGTTGTACATGTCCAAGTCGCTCACAAATAAGTTGTACGTGAAGAAGCAACTTTACAGATTTAGGATGTCCGAAAGCACTCAGCTGCTTGATCACATGAATGTGTTTAATAAACTTATCTCTTAGTTACGTAGAATGGACATTAAGGTCGAGGAGGAAGATCGGGCTCTTCTCTTGTTATCTTCATTGCTGAAGTCCTTCGATCATCTGGTCACTACGATTCTGTATGGGAAGGAAACCTTGAGGATGGAAGAAGTGATGACGACGCTGCTCTCAAGGGAAACAAGAAGAAAATCGAGCCCTGGAGCCGACGAGGGCTTATTCGTGAAGTGCAATGACCAAGCCCGGGGTAGATTGAGAGGAAAAGGCAAGGAGGAAGACCGACCTAGGTTTAAGTTTGGAGGTAGGAATACTAAGTGTCACTACTGCAAGGAGGAGGGGCACTGGAAGAATAATTGCTTGAAGAGGAAGTTTAAGGAGCAGACGTATGAGACACATAAGGTTGCAGCGGCATCTGAGGATGAGAATGACACCGACGTTCTTCATATTTCACCCAGCCTTGAGACCACAGGTTCCTGGATCATGGATACAGGATGCTCGTACCATATGTGCCCGAACATAGAATGGTTCTCCAGCTTTAGGCAGTGTGAAAGTGATCGTGTTTTTATGGGGAACGAATCAGAGTGCGAGACGTTGGGAGTTGGTAACATCAGGATTAAGATTTTCGACGGAGTGGTCAGGACAGTCACCAACATTCTGTTTGTGCCCAATCTGAGAAAGAGCTTGATTTCTCTAGGCACTCTGGAGGCCGTCGGGTATTCTTACACCAGCAACAGCGAATATTTGAAGGTCAAGAGAGGCGCACACGTAGTCATGAAAGGAGAGCGTTCTAGTACTCTCTACAGACTGATTGGTACCACGATTGTGAGTGGAAGGGCGAGGAGAAGGTAAGACTGCTTCTCAGGCTATAGGACACGGTAGCATATGTCTTTCAGGCTATTTCCTCAGATCCTGTTTCCTATGAAAAAGCTATAGTGCAGAGACCGTTCTAGGGGGAAAGCTAGGAAGGACCAATGGAGGAACAAGGCAAGATTTGTGGTGAATGAGTTCGCACAGAGGAAGGGCTTTAACAAAGATAAAATCTTTGCATTCGTGGAGAAGAAGGGCAGAGTGTCATCTCAGAAGTGCCCAGACACCGCAAGGGGAGCCATCTGGCTCAAAATTCCCACCAAGGAACTCATGATTACTCAGAAGGCGGTGGAGCTGCATAGTGGAAGTCCGAGTGCAAGTTGTCTTGCAAAAGACCTGGTCTATCGTGCAAGGACAAAGCACATCGATGTGCGTTACCGGGAGTCGAGGGAGTTCGCTGGAGGTGGAGGCATGAAGTTGCGGAAGATATCCACGGAGAATAACGGTGCGAACATGCGGACGAAATAAGTGACTTGAGTCAAGTTCAAAAACGGTCTTGACTTGTCTCATATTGATGCATATTGATCGCAGAGACCCCAGGGAGAGGGGGCTCGTAGTCGCCGATAGGGGAGATCCAGGTTGGAGGTAGAGTTGCGTTCGTTTGGCATCGAGGTGGAGTTCATCGCGTAAAGCGTCAAGGTGGAGATTGTTGAGATTATGACACCTCCGCGATCCTCATGCAAGGATCGTTAGAATCGCGACACGTCATCGATCCGTGGGAGGTCGCGATTCCTAATCCGGGCTAAATCTATTTAGGAAAATCATTAATAGGAGAATATATATTGTTAAGATTGTTTCATCTAAGCGATCCGTGTGCCTTATCATTCATAATTTGGAGGAGTCTCATAATTTGGAATATCTTCATGAGGAGAAATATGACATCTCCTAAATTAGAGATCTTCTTCCTAATTGTTTTTTGATCTTGATCATATATTTATATGAGCAATTTTTTAGCGGGATGAATCAAGCAATCAGAGAGAGAAATCCGTGAGAGCCATTAGAGGGAGCAGTGAGTGCTTCAGGCGGCTTCTTGTTCTGTCCAGCGGCGGCAGACAACTCCAGGCGGAGGCGGGGTTTCAGGCTCCGGCGGCAACAGAGAGGCGGCGATGTTCAGGCGCTCCAGACGAATCGACATCTGGCGGGGCTCATCCCGGCGGCCAACTGTGCAGTGGTGGATCCAGGCGGCGACAGCAGCTGCAGGAGGCGGCAGATCCAGGAGGAAGAAGACAGGACGATATCGCCAGGCGATATCAGCGGCGACAACGTTCTTCTTCAGTTTTTTGTTTCTCTTGTTGTTCGACCGTGTTAACGTGGTCTCTGCTTGTAACTTGTAACCTCATTGATTATAGTGGATCTTTTTCGGCGCGCTCTCCCCATGGACGTAGGAGCCCATCTCCGAACCACGTATATTATTTTGTCGTCTGTGTGTGTATTTGTGAAATCTCTTCTGGTTTATAATTTTGTGCAATTGAAATTGCTCGGCTATATTCCGTTGCGCTATCGCGGTAGTCGGTCCGATTGCATAACATGTTACAACACCATTATCTCTCCAATCAAAACGTGGGGAGATCCTTCGTCCGAAGAACCGGGGCAGACGTCTGGTTGTCTGGAGGAGGAATGCAGTTGGGGCTGCCGTCGATCGGGTTGTCGGCGAGCTATGTCGTTTCCATCGAGAGCGAGAGTGGCGAGGGATCGAGATAGACAGAGGATTTTTGGGCGGACGACTAGGGTTAGAAATGAATTCTTAGTTACTTTTATGTATTTATACGATTTGTGCATAGTAGTTCAAAATGTCCTAAAAAACTCTAAACATTGGTTTGTATATAGTCAAATCTGATTTGTCTAAAACAACTCTCTATAATTAAATACTATCTCGCATGTGGCAGCGACAATACTTAGTATCTTTCGTGTTAATCAATATTCGCCGCGCATGCGGGCGGGTGTCAGCATTCAAAAGTGTGGTTAATTAATTCCAGGAAATCCAAATTAATAAATTAATTAGAGCATAATTCAATGTGCTTAATTAAACGATATATCAGGATAAGCCTGCACTAAGGGGGAAGATGAGATGAAGATTCTGACATTCTGTGTAGGACCGAAAGCGTAAATTCGGCAAACTTGCAAAGGAACAAAGAACCCATCTTGAAAACAAATCTTCATATTTATTCCTTATCTAATTTAGGTTTTGTTTCGGGAGACTTATTTTCACCAGTCAAGCTGTTACGTTCGCATGAATCATATCTTTAAAAATTTTTTATATATAATCTTCACTTTTTTTATTATAAAAATGTACTCTCATATAATCAAAATTTATTACCTATAATAAAAACGTGCTCTCCAATCTTCATGTCGCACGCAAATCTCGCGCACATGGAAAAAATGAGCAACTATGGAGTACAGTGCTCGGGGGTTTGCAAGTGACGAGTGCGTCATTGCATCAGGACAATGCGGTGACCGAAGTACTATTGCGCGAAAAATTGGGGGTCTCCGTGCACTGTCATGATTTGTCGTGAAGACTTGCTCATAATAATTTATTTGAATGATGCATGGAATAATCCCATTATTGGCAATTTGACTCATCTATTTGACATTCGGCCAAAATTCCCACTATTATTGTTGCAGAGAGAAAAAAAACAATAGAGAGGGAGATTCGGGGATGGTAAAGTGCACTCGCTGCACTTTATCGTAAAGTGTGGGCATTCAATGGCTCGTGTTGGATGCCCGCACACATCTCAATGAGAGCCAAGATGCACTCGCTTTGAGATATGTGCGGGCATCCATACGAGCCGTTGGATGCCCGCACTTTTTATCGTAAAGTGTTGGGGTGCACTTTACTCCCCCACTGTCCGAGAGAGAGAGAGAGAGAGAGAGAGAGAGAGAGGCCCAAATGGACTAAAATAGATAATCTTTATTAGTTGGGATTTGATCGAAATCAAAGTTTAGGGGTGCGCGCAGTTCGATACTAAATAGAAACTGAACTTATGGGTTAGTTTGGTTCGGTTTATTTGATTTTTCTATTTTAATATTTAAAATAAGTTTGAACGTAAAAGATTTTTTTTTAAAATTATGCTAAATAAGAAAAAAATGTCGTTACTTTTTTTTATAGATTAGATATTGTGGTTAAGAATTTATATTACATCAAAAATATATAACTGAATAATTTTATTATAAATTTGAGTGAAAAAATATAAAAAGATAAAAAAAAATCATTGCAATACATTGTTTACTTCTTTTCCATTCATAAAATATATACAATAAAACGTTATTTATATCCATATAATATTGAAATATACATAATTACATATATACATTATATATTTAATTAATAATAACATTTAAGTGATCTTTACTTACATTAATCCGTGTCCTTCATTTTTTTTGGACAGGAAAATCAAACTCGAACTGTTAAGGTCATTGTAAAAGGATTTTTTTGGTTACGTATGTGAATAAAATTTTATGGTGTTTACGTCGCTACGACGAAATTAATGTTATCAAAAATTCTATTCAATGCAGCGACATATAAAACTCGGACCGTTTTCAATCAAACTGTATTAGTATCAAATTGGAGTTATGCAGAAATTATTTTTCTAAGATTAAGAACACAAAATTTAATGAGCTTGAACGAACGGTAACTAAAGTGCGGAAATTAAAATATACCGTTCTGGGATTCTTGCACTTGTTTCATCATAGCGGCAACCCCTAGAGCCTTGGCGTGTTCTTCTCTATGAACCCGTGAAAGTTGGAGGAAACCCACGATTGCTATAATCTCTACAGAGAATAGATTTAGCACACGGAATATATGTAAAAGAATACAACTCCTGATTAACATTAATCTCTAGATTGTCAATAATGAACTAAAACTCTATAGCTGGATTGTTATCAAGCAGTTATCAGATTTGAGCAATGTTGTCTCTACCAAATCAAAAATAAAATAAACTGTATGAATAGATTAAATCATATAAAACCCAAATCATACCTGAATAAAAAAAAATCCTGTGCATGCTCACGGAGTCACGGGTAAACAAAACTGATAAATCCTTCTTGTTCTGAATGGTAATGGCGTCCTAAAATTAATAAAAATAACCGAGCTGAAGTCGATGGTTGCAGAACAGGCGATGGAGATCTGGATCGCAACGCCGGCGACCGGTTGTTTAGAAGATGAAGACTGGCGACTTCAGATGGGTTGGTGCGGCGATGTAGGTATGGATCGGCCCTTGCCCTTGGTGTTGAAGGAGGAGAAGTGCAGCGATTTCCAAAGCTTAGAAGGGAAAACCCGGTGATTTCACAATGGCTTATGAAGCAAAGTATAGCAACCGTGGAAGGAGCTTCTCCTGGTTCTGAAAAGCAGTCCCTAGTGCTGGCTATTTTCAGCAATGGAGATGGAGGAGTGCAGCAGTTTTCACAAAAAAAAAACTGAAGGAGAAGAAAAGGCTCGTATCTTCAGCCCTTGTCCACCGTGAGGCAAAAAAAAACCATATTGAGGGTTTTCAATTAGATTTCATGATTGTGCCAAATTTCGTGTCAAGGGTGAGACCGAGTTCGCGACTGAAATTGCGAGACGGTCGGACCCACCTATCACAGGCTTCGACCGTTCGCGCGACTAAAATAACGCGCGCTCGTAAGAGTCCGAATAGACTAAATATACGCGTACGACTTTAACGGGTCGCCTCGATGAATCGAGTCCACTTAACGGGAAATTTCCAACAGTCTCCCACTTGGACTTGTGTTCATCGTGACTTATGACATTCCGATAAAGTCTTCACTAAACTTAAGGGTACCAATCAGCGAACGCGATATAGAGTCTACTCCCACGTCAATCCGGTCCAATCAAATCTTTCACTCTGAATCATGGCGGCAACCGCATCATTGAGCGACACGGGACCTTCCATGGTCACAGTAGCTTACATATCTAATCGACATGGACAAAGTGCGGTTATTTAAATCATATAACAACACATTGAAAATGTGCACATGAAAGTTATTCTAATTTGGTGGTCAACCAAACTTCTCTAACGAATGCACTAAACCATGCTGCGAGAAACTCTTAAGTGTTCTAAAGAACATGTATGTCTAACCTTAAGGTTTTAAAACTCATGTGTCAAAAGACATACCACAGGCCATAATTCATATGAAGTGTCATAGGCCTTATGCTCCGACTGACACAAGTCATGAGACTTTGTATGAAGTGTGACGTGTCACATAAATCCAACGAATATTAAAACTTAATAATATTGCTGAATGAATATTCTTAATTATTAATAAATTAATTAAAGTGCAATTTTAATGACAGAAAGCTAAATTAGAGCTTCATGTAGCCTCCCACTAATCAAGTGCATCGATCGACTCTTTAAGCCCCATATTAATAACATGTTTCTGAAACACGTTAGGGCGAAGTCCTTTAGTAAGTGGATCAGCCAACATGTCATCTGTCCCTAAATGCTCCACTAAAATTTCACCTTTCTTGACTAATTCCTTAACGGTTAAGAATTTAATTTCCATATGCTTGGACCCTGTGATACTTTTATTGTTCATCGAGAACATAACTGCAGAGATGTTATCACAATACATCCGGATGGGTCCAGCTATAGAATCAACGACCTTCAACTCTGTAATGAAATTCTTAAGCCACACTGCGTGAGTGGAAGCTCCAAAGAGAGCGACGAACTCCGCATGCATTGTGGATGAAGTGATGAGAGTCTGTTTGACACTCTTCCACGAAACGGCCCCACCAGCAAACTTAAAGATATAACCTGAAGTCGACTTTCTATCATCCTCACACCCGGCAAAATCAGAATCTGTATACCCCACTAACTCAAGGTCTTGAACTCTATGGTAGACCAACTTAGCATCCTTAGTTCCCTTCAAATACCTTAAGACCTTCTTGGCAGCCACCCAATGATCAAATCCTGGGTTCGACTGATATCTGCCTAAAAGTCCTACTGCGAAGGCAATGTCCGGTCTAGTACAGACTTGGGCATACATTAAACTGCCTACCACACTAGCATAAGGTATATCCTTCATGCGCTCTCTCTCTATATCGTTCCTGGGGCATTGTGATAAGCTGAGCTTATCACCTTTAAGTACAGGTACGTCACCAGGCTTACAATCGAGCATGCTAAATCTCTCAAGTACACGCTCGATGTAGGCTTTCTGAGAAAGTGCCAATATATGATGAGATCGGTCCCTAATGATCTCAATTCCTAGAACGAAGGATGCGTCTCCAAGATCTTTCATATCAAAGTGTTTTGACAAAAATTGCTTAGATTCATGCAACAATGCCAAATCACTGCTCGCAAGCAAGATATCATCTACATAAAGAATTAAGAAGATGAATCTGCTCCCACTGATCTTGAGATATATGCAACGGTCTACCTTGTTTTCTACAAAACCAAATGAAGTAACTACCTCATCAAATTTCAAATACCACTGTCTAGAAGCTTGCTTTAGACCATATAGGGACTTGTTAAGTTTACATACTAGTTGGTCGGAATGACCAGACTTGAATCCTTCAGGCTGCACCATATAGACCTCTTCGGCCAGATCGCCATTCAGGAATGCGGTCTTTACATCCATCTGGTGTAACTCCAAATCATAATGAGCTACTAATGCCATTATTACTCTGAAAGAGTCTTTAGAGGAAACAGGGGAAAAGGTCTCGTGGTAATCGATTTCTTCTCTCTGTGTAAATCCCTTGGCTACCAGCCTGGCCTTAAACCGCTCGACCTTTCCCTTAGAGTCTTTCTTTGTCTTAAACACCCATTTAGAACCAATGGGCCTACAACCTTCGGGTAACTCAACTAACTCCCAAACCTTATTCAGCTTCATAGACTCCATCTCGTCTTTCATTGCTTCCCACCACAGATCACTTTGAGGTCCAGACACAGCTTCCTTAAATGTCACTGGGTCAACAATATGACCAATGTCATAATCACTCTCTCCTAAATAGACTTCATAGTCTGAAGAAATTGCAGGCCTTCTCTGCCTAACGGATCTCCTAGCGGGTGGATGAACCTCCTGAACATGAGGAGGAACCTCAACTGGAACCGGTGGTAAGACCACTTCCACATCCCCCACTTGTTCCGTCACAGGTTCAGGCATCGCAGGATCTCCTATCAAGGGCACAAATAAATTAATGGGCACAACTTCTTCGACTTCACTAATAGGACGAGAGCAACTAGGTTCGTCAGCGACATCCCATTCTAAAAATTTAGCTGTTTGAGACTCCACAATTCTGGGTCCTCCTAAAGTGGAATAAAACTTAAATCCCTTAGAGTGATCTGGGTAGCCTATAAAATAGCAACGACTAGACCTGGGGGCTATC
Source organism: Platanthera zijinensis (assembly GCA_039513925.1). NCBI lineage: Eukaryota > Viridiplantae > Streptophyta > Magnoliopsida > Asparagales > Orchidaceae > Platanthera > Platanthera zijinensis. The sequence continues at coordinate 13,185,775 of CM077080.1, forward strand.
TTACTTTCTGATAGGTTGTACAAACGGACTTCTGCAGGACAACCCCAGACACGCAAATGATTAAGGATGGGTCGTCTACCAGTCCATAACTCAAAAGGGGTTTTAGATACTGACTTAGACGGGACTCTATTAAGGATATACACTGCAGTCTTAAGCGCCTCACCCCACAAAAATTCAGGAAGATTTGTTCTACTCATCATGCTCCTCATCATTTCCTTAAGGGTGCGATTTCGCCTTTCGGCCACACCATTTTGCTCAGGACTACCCGGCATGGAGTATTGGGCAACAATGCCACAACTCTCCAAATATCTGGCAAACGGACCCTTATATTGCCCGGAGGCGTCATGTTTACCAAAATACTCGCCATCTCTGTCGGACCTAACTATCTTGATGACTTTCCCTATTTGTTTCTCAACTTCAGTTTTGAAAATCTTGAACTTTTCAAGAGACTCAGACTTTTCCTTAATTAAGTACAAATAACCAAAACGGGAAAAGTCATCAATGAATGTGATGAAGAAGGTGTTCTTACAGAGGGTACTGGAGTAAGGACCACTGATGTCCGTATGAATAACCTCTAATAAACTTGAACTACGAGTTGAGCCTTTCTTCTTAATCTTGGTCATTTTACCTCTACAGCAGTCTACACACGTCTCTAGGTCACTGAAATCTAGAGTAGGAAGAATATTTTCCTTAATTAATCTTTCTACTCTTTCCCTAGAGATATGACCTAACCTTTTATGCCATAACATGGAGGACTGTTCCTTAATGAGAGGTCTTTTATTAGCAACGCGTTCTACATTATAGGTGGTAGCATAAATATTCGTAGGAGCAAGACATAAACAATATAATCCGTTAGATAATGAACAATGACCTATAACTTGCGATTCATAAGAAATATCAATAGAACCACCATAAATGTTAAAGCCATAATGAAGTTTATCTAAAACAGATACTGAAATCAAGTTCCTTCTAAACGAAGGAATATAGAAAATATCTCTTAAAACAAGTTCATAACCAGAAGAAAGAACTAAGCAAACATCTCCAATAAACTCCACTTCCACCTCAGCGTTGTTGCCAACCGTGAGTCTGCACTCACCCTTGCTTGGCCTCCTCCTTTTGATGAACCCCTGCAGTGTGTAAGCAACATGATTAGTTGCTCCACTATCGAGCCACCAAGAACTTGATGGAGCTTCAATTAAATTGGATTCACAAAGGACTAGAGCTAAGGGATTACCTTTAAGTGCAAATCCACGCTTCTCCATCCAAGACTTGAACTTTAGGCACTCTTGCTTTACGTGCCCCTTCTTCTTACAGAAGAAGCAGCTAAGAGGCTTCTTTCCACCAGTGTCCTTGTTCCCTGAAGACTGTCCATCCCGAGGCTTGAAAGGAGCTTTGGACTTCTTCTTCTTAAAAGAGGGCTTGACAACGAGCAATGCAGTGTTAGTCTTCTCGTTCTTCAGCTTCTCCTCCTCAGCTACACATCGAGTAATCAGATCATTGATCCTCCATGCCTCGTCCTGAGAATTATAGGTTGTCTTCAAGATGCTAAACTCTACAGGAAGGGTGTTGAGTGCTTGGTGCACGATCAACGCTTCAGGGAGAGCAATCTCCAACTCCTGCAACTTGGTCTGAAAATAGACCATCTTTAGAATGTAGTCGCGGACACCCCCTTCTCTCGTATACCTCATGGAGAAGAGGTCCTGAATGAGTGTCCCGATCTCAGCATTGGAAGACACTTTATACCTCTGCCCAACGGCAGTCAAAAAAACTCTAGCGACGGTCGTGTCAGGAAGACCACTCAGCAGGTGCTCTGGAATGGAACGCTTCATAGTCAACAAGCAGATTTTGTTCGACTTGTTCCATGCACCGTAATGATCCTTCTCAGCTTGAGTGCTGGTTGCTGTGAGGGCCGCAGGCTGGTTGGTATTCATGGCCATCTCTATGTCCGCCATCTCGAGAGCAAACATGATGTCGGACTTCCACTTCTTAAAGTTCGATCCAGTGAGTTTCTCAATGGTCGCCATGCTGTTATGGACTGTAAAGGTGACTGAAAAGAGAGAAAAAGGAAAAATTAGAGACAAATAGGGCAACAGTGGCTATAAAACCCTAAATAGCACACTAGGTAGAGAATCTAGGCACGTCAACTCGCAACACCTTTGGGCAGACTACGTGCCACGCAATTAGTAATTCTCCACACAAGAACTAGCAACAGTTACGCTTGAGCTTTTCGTAGATCTACCACCTTTGGGCGAATAGATTACTAAAGCCCCGCACTACCGTCCAAATGTTCTTGTGTAACCCTCTGAACCTATTGCGCAAGCACCACCTTTGGGTGAATGATTGCGCACTAGTCTCAGAGAACTCCCTAAAACATGTGAAACCGTAATCTCACAAACTGACTCGAAAAGGCCACTTTGGCGGCTACAGTTCTTATCAATCCACGAGACCCTTTCACACAGGGATATCTGAAAATTGCCCTAGATTAATACCGTGTTTCTTTTACTTAATGACGTGTGGGCTCTTAATCGTCTGAAGGAAACACGAGACTTTTGTCAGGGATTAATTAATGAAAAGCACTTTAGAATTTTAATCCCAAATTATTTTTCTCTCTCAAAATACTTAATGGATTTTGATATTGCGTTCTTAATGAAATTAATCAGAAAAATAATTTACTCCAAGTTATGAAAGAGACTAATAAGTTTGAGTTAATTCGCTCTGATACCAACTGTGAATAAAATTTTATGGTGTTTACGTCGCTACGACGAAATTAATGTTATCAAAAATTCTATTCAATGCAGCGACATATAAAACTCGGACCGTTTTCAACCAAACTGTATTAGTATCAAATTGGAGTTATGCAGAAATTATTTTTCTAAGATTAAGAACACAAAATTTAATGAGCTTGAACGAACGGTAACTGAAGTGCGGAAATTAAAATATACCGTTCTGGGATTCTTGCACTTGTTTCATCATAGCGGCAACCCCTAGAGCCTTGGCGTGTTCTTCTCTATGAACCCGTGAAAGTTGGAGGAAACCCGCTAGCAAAACGATTGCTATAATCTCTACAGAGAATAGATTTAGCACACGGAATATATGTAAAAGAATACAACTCCTGATTAACATTAATCTCTAGATTGTCAATAATGAACTAAAACTCTATAGCTGGATTGTTATCAAGCAGTTATCAGATTTGAGCAATGTTGTCTCTACCAAATCAAAAATAAAATAAACTGTATGAATAGATTAAATCATATAAAACCCAAATCATACCTGAATAAAAAAAAACCCTGTGTATGCTCACGGAGTCACGGGTAAACAAAACTGATAAATCCTTCTTGTTCTGAATGGTAATGGCGTCCTAAAATTAATAAAAATAACCGAGCTGAAGTCGATGGTTGCAGAACAGGCGATAGAGATCTGGATCGCAACGCCGGCGACCGGTTGTTTAGAAGATGAAGACCGGCGACTTCAGATGGGTTGGTGCGGCGATGTAGGTATGGATCGGCCCTTGCCCTTGGTGTTGAAGGAGGAGAAGTGCAGCGATTTCCAAAGCTTAGAAGGGAAAACCCGGTGATTTCACAATGGCTTATGAAGCAAAGTATAGCCACCGTGGAAGGAGCTTCTCCTGGTTCTGAAAAGCAGTCCCTAGTGCTGGCTATTTTCAGCAATGGAGATGGAGGAGTGCAGCAGTTTTCACAAAAAAAAACTGAAGGAGAAGAAAAGGCTCGTATCTTCAGCCCTTGTCCACCGTGAGGCAAAAAAAAACCATATTGAGGGTTTTCAAAATAGGCTCTAATAGGGCAAGCCTTAAATTTTGGAGTTACCAAAATTTAATGGGAATAATAAAGTTCATTAAATGCTTCAAAATGAATGAAAAATAAAACCCCCCATGAAATCAATTAGATTTCATGATTGTGCCAAATTTCGTGTCAAGGGTGAGACCGAGTTCGCGACTGAAATTGCGAGACGGTCGGACCCACCTATCACAGGCTTCGACCGTTCGCGTGACTAAAATAACGCGCGCTCGTAAGAGTCCGAATAGACTAAATATACGCGTACGACTTTAACGGGTCGCCTCGATGAATCGAGTCCACTTAACGGGAAATTTCCAACAACGCATGCGTACCGTGCGCGAGAAGATCTGACGGCCCGATCTATCAAAATACAGTCGTATTTGGAATGTCAAAATCCGGTCAGATTTTCACGGAAAATCCGTCCGTCGAATCGCGGATCGGACAATCAAATCTTCTCGCGCACGGACAGTAATAAATGCGTATTACGTACCAAAAAAATTTCCCACTGTAAAACTGATTGGATTTGGGTTATTTGCAGTGATTTGGTCGGTTTTTAGTTTTTATGCACACCCATAATTGTAGTGCAACAAAAATTTAAGTGTCTGTTCGAATCCCTGTAATTAGAATTGAGATATCGGAATTTCAATTCCAGTGTTTGGATGCAAGAAATTTCCGTGAAATTGAAATTGATTTAATTCCTTGAAATTCGGTTTTATGCTATGACCAGTTCTTAGGAATAAAGACAGATATTACACATTTTTGATCGAAAGCCCTATCCCAATATTTCCTCGTGTCACGCAAGCTTTTGATCTCGTCATCGCTCAATTTTGTCGTCGTCGCCGGATCTTGCCGCAGGCAAATCACTATTCTTCCTCCTCGTTTTCCTCCTCTTCCTCATGGCGTTCCTATCGACCTCTGAATGAACATTTGGGAGGCAGGATGCCACCACCGCCAGCCAGAGCACGACGAACAACGATCTTTCGGGGCCATCGTCAGCACTCGACATGTTAGGAATTGGCTCCACAAATTCCACTGAACAGTCAAAAATACAAGAAAAATAGCGTCAATATTTTATAACAAGATTATCAAAATAATGATCAACGTCCGATACAGAAACGCCGCGGAGAAGCCGGACACGCTCGGTCCGCGGGAGAGAGGACAATCTTGACTGCAATCCGCTAGCACAACGGACGCACAAGGTTCACCGAACCTTCAACGTCGAGGTCCGACGTTCAACCGCAACCACCGCCACCACCGGAGAACAACGCCGCCACCGGAGAGAAACCTGTAGGAAATCCGGGGTGCCGAGAAGCAGAAATCCGAAAATCGAATAACAAGCACAGAACAAAACAGAGCAATCACAAACACAAGATGTTACAGAGGTTCACCCAAAACCGGGCTACGTCCTCTCTCCCCTTCTTCTTCCTTCTTGTATTCACCCCAAAAGGAAACAGATTACAAAAGGTTGCAAGGATCAAATCCGATCCTACCTCTTCTCCTCTCTTCTGGACAAGAAAACTATAGAAGAATACCTTCTGGATCGATCTCAACGAGATGCCTCGTATCGCCTCCAAAAGAATACGCCGCCGCAGACTGCAATGAATCGTATCCCTAAATCGGGAAAAAAAAACAACGTATATATATATCTGCCGGCAACCCCGATCGTCGACCGAGCAAGACCGGTCGACGATCGCCGATCGTCGACCCAAAAGGCCGATCGACGATCGGCAACCCCGATCGTCGACCGAGCAAGACCGGTCGACGATCGCCGATCGTCGACCCAAAAGGCCGATCGACGATCGGCAACCCCGATCGTCGACCGAGCAAGACCGGTCGACGATCGCCGATCGTCGACCGAGCAAGACCGGTCGACGATCGCCGATCGTCGACCCAAAAGGCCGGTCGACGATCGCGACCGTCGACCCAAAGATCGGTCGACGATCGTCGATCGTCGAACTATAGCGTTCGACGATCGCCGATCCAAAGAATCCCCTTCAGAAAAAATTGGTTCGGGGGCGTTGCCCCCGAGCCCCCACCGGGGACGCTGTCCCCTGGACCCCTGCCCGCTGTCCGGTCAGCGGGACCTCCGCCGGGGGCTGCCGCCCCCGGACCCCCGCTGTCGTGGGTCCCAGAGATGTCGAGGGGGGATCACACTTCGATTCCTCTAAGCTCACGTGGGCGAACCCGGTGTGAGAAACAAGAGGACCGGAAGTGTTCCACAACCCCAACATTCTCCCACTTGATGGAAAACTTCCGCAGATAAGAGCAGCTCCTCCAATCTTCCTCTTCAACCCCACTGCTGTTGCACACCATTGAAACTTAGCAACAGGCACAGCCTTGGTAAGAAAATCTGAGCTGTTCACCTTGGTATCAACCTTCTCCAGTTGAACCACCTGCTTCTCCACCTTCTCCCTGATGAAGTGATATTGAATATCAATATGCTTGGTCCTAGCATGGAATGCAGGATTCTTGGCTAACTGAATAGCCCCCTGACTGTCACACCCAATCTTCACAGGACCCTGCTCAAAACCGAGCTCCCAGCACAACCTTCTCAGCCATATGGCTTCCTTACTGGCATGAGTAAGAGCCATGTATTCTGCTTCCGTCGACGAGAGTGCCACCACTCCTTGCCGTCGACTCATCCAACTGATAGCACCACCAAATAAAGTAAAAACATACCCACTGGTGGACCTCCTGCTATCCAGATCACCTCCCCAGTCAGAGTCCACATGTCCAACCACGTCCAGGACTCTTCCAGTTTCAGCACCTTCATAACATATAGAATAATCTGAAGTTCCACGAAGATACCTGAACACTCGCTTCACCGCACTCCAGTGCTCCTTCCCTGGTTTGGCCATATACCGGCTCAGCACTCCCACAGCTTGAGCAATGTCAGGCCGAGTGCAAACCATGGCGTACATCAAGCTTCCCACTGCACTAGCATATGGAACTTTAGCCATGTCTTCAATATCTTCATGTGTCTTGGGACACATCTCCGCAGATAGCTTTTCCCCAACGGGCATAGGGGCACCAACAGGCTTGCAATCAGCCATGTTGAATTTCTTCAACACCTCTTCGACGTACCTTTGCTGCCCCAACCAAAGCTTCTTCTTGCTTCTTTCCCTGGTAATCTGCATCCCCAAGATCACACTTGCTGGCCCCAAATCCTTCATCTCGAACTTGGCAGAGAGCAGCTTCTTCAACTGTTGGATCATCTTGACACTATTCCCTACGAGCAGCATGTCATCTACGTAGAGTGTCAGAAAAGTGAAGTGCTCTCCCTTCCTTTGGAAATACACACAGTGGTCAGAATTCGACCTTTCTAAACCCAACTCCAGCATGTAGGTGTCGAACTTCTGATACCACATCCTCGGAGATTGCTTAAGTCCATAAAGGGACTTCTTCAACCTGCACACCTGATCCTCCTTGCCCTTGGCCTCGAATCCTTCAGGTTGCCGCATGTAAATCTCCTCCTCCAAATCCCCGTGAAGAAACGCCGTCTTCACGTCCATTTGTTCAATCTCCAGATCATGCACAGCCGCAATGGAGAGAACCATCCTGATAGAAGTGAGCTTGGCCACCGGCGAGAAAATCTCGTCGTAGTCCACACCTTCAACCTGTGAGAATCCATTGGCAACCAACCTTGCCTTATATTTCTCCACAGTGCCATCAGCCTTCACCTTCTGCTTGAAGACCCATTTGCTTCCAATGGCCTTCCTTCCTTTCGGAAGCTTGCACAGACCCCAAGTCTGATTCTTCCGCAAGGAAACCATCTCATCCTCCATAGCAAGCTCCCACTGATTTGCATCAGCCCTCGACCTCGCATCCCTGGCTGAAATGGGATCTTCTCCAAGCATGTTCAAGCAATATTGTGCTCCAACAGCACTAAGGGAAAACCGGAGTGGTGCCCTCCTCTCCCTCGTTGAGCGCCTCAGAAGTGGAGCATCAGCAACCTCCTCTTCCGACTCATCATCAAAGCCCACCTCTTCCAAGTCATCAGATTCAGAATCTGAATCCGAACCTTCTGTAGTAGTAATCTGAGCATCCTCCAAGGAGGCTTCCATGCTCCCTTCCACTACCAGCTTCTCTGCATCCTTCTCTTCTTCCACTCGTGTAGTGACTTGAGGACGGACTTCATGAAAGACCACATCCTTGCTATACGTCACCGTCTTCGTCACCGGGTTCCAAAGCTTGTATCCCTTGATGCCATCTTTGTAGCCCACAAAGATGCACCGCTCGGACTTCATATCCAGCTTCCCCCTTTTCTCCTTTGGAATGTGAACGTATGCATCACATCCAAAAACACGAGCATAAGCCAATTTTGGCTTTTCCTTAAATATGGCCTCAAAGGGGGTACACCCCTTCACTGCAGATGTAGGGGACCTGTTCTTCAAATGATTAGCGGTAGCTACCGCTTCAGCCCAGAACTCCTTCCCCAAACCGGCCCAACTGCGCATGCACCTCTCTTTCTCAATCAAGGTCCGATTGAGCCTTTCCGCCACTCCATTCTGCTCTGGAGTATACGGCGTGGTCTTCTGACGTGCAATCCCCTGCTCAGTACAGTACTGCTCGAAGACATCCGAGCAATACTCCCCTCCGTTATCAGAACGGAGGACTTTCACCTTTCTCTCCAACTGGTTCTCCACCAGGTTCTTAAACTCCTTGAACCTGTCTAGAACTTCTGCCTTGGACCTGAGAAAATAAAGCCAGGAATAGCGAGAATAATCATCAACGAAAGATACATAATACCTAGCTCCACCAAGTGATGGAACTGGAGTAGGTCCGAATACATCGCTATGAATAAGATCCAGTAAACCGGTGGCCCTCGTCCCTGCTCCCTGAAAGCTAACCCGGTTCTGCTTGCCAAGTAGGCAATGCTCGCAGAACCCAAAGCTGGAGGTGCACATGGGCACACCCTCCACCATCTGGCCGGATGTCATAGCCGACATCCCCTTCTCACTGATATGTCCAAGCCGCTGGTGCCACAGCCTGGACTGCTCCTCCTGGTCCTCCTCTTGGCCTTCAGAGATGAAGGCCCCACTAGGCACCACTGTATCAGCAAGTAGCTTGTACAGTGTTCCATGCCTAACACCTTTGGCGATCACCATCGCCCCTCTGGTCATCCTGCATGAGTGCATGTCACAGCTGAAGCAAACTCCCGCATCAGCCATAGATCCCACCGAGATCAGATTCCTGCTCATCCCAGGAATATGCATCACCCCCGGAAGGGTCTTCATGGTCCCGTCGGCCATCTTCAGCATCACCTTGCCACGACCAATGATCTGCACTGCAGTATCATCCCCAAGCATGACATCACCACCCGCAAACTCCTCATACTCACAAAACCAGTGCCTGTGAGGGGTCATGTGGTAAGAGGCTCCAGTATCAACATACCACACATCAGAATCCTGATGGGCAACACAAGCAGCCGCGATGTACATGTCACCGCCATCGGTCTCCTTCTTAGCACTCGAAGTTGACCCTGCCTCCTTCTTCTGAATAGCCTTGTTTGGACATTGAGACTTCACATGCCCAACCTCATTGCACTTCCAGCAACGTACAGGCTTCTTCTCTTTCTCTCTTTCTCTGCTCTTGGATCTACCCCGAGACTTGTCTCTAGATCCACCTTGCTTATTATCCCTCCATTGAGGGCGAGATCTGGATACACTCAATGCACCTTTGCTTGTCTTCTCGGAACCTGCTCTCCTGGTTTCCTCCGATAGAAGTGTTGCACACACTGACTCACAGGTTAGAGCCCTATCTCCATTTCCCCCAATGGCAACAATAACATTGTCCCAAGAGTCTGGCAATGAACAGAGCAAGGTAATGGCCCTATCTTCATCAGAGATTTTTTCACCAATAGAGATCAACTGACCCACAACCGTGTTGAAATTGGTCAGGTGTTCTGAGAAAGAACCGCCATCATGCATCTTCAAGTTGTACCACTTCTTCCGCAACAGCAACTTGTTCACCAGAGATTTGCTCTGGTACAGAGTCTCCAACTTCCGCCATAAACCTTGGCCCGAAGTTTCCTCCATGACGTTTGTTAAAACAGAGTCTGTAAGAAACAGCCGGATCAGACCTTTGGCTTTCCGATCGGCTTTTGTCCAGGCTGCAACAACCTCCTCCGTAGATTTCTCTTTCGGTGGATCATCCGCTATTGCTCCCCACAAATCTCGATCCACCAACAGATCTTCCATCTTCATCTTCCACAGATCAAATCGACTGCCATCAAACTTCTCTATCTCGATCCGCACTCCTCCTGAACTCATTTCCAAGAATCGAGAGAACCTCGCTCTGATACCAAATGTAGGAAATCCGGGGTGCCGAGAAGCAGAAATCCGAAAATCGAATAACAAGCACAGAACAAAACAGAGCAATCACAAACACAAGATGTTACAGAGGTTCACCCAAAACCGGGCTACGTCCTCTCTCCCCTTCTTCTTCCTTCTTGTATTCACCCCAAAAGGAAACAGATTACAAAAGGTTGCAAGGATCAAATCCGATCCTACCTCTTCTCCTCTCTTCTGGACAAGAAAACTATAGAAGAATACCTTCTGGATCGATCTCAACGAGATGCCTCGTATCGCCTCCAAAAGAATACGCCGCCGCAGACTGCAATGAATCGTATCCCTAAATCGGGAAAAAAAAAACAACGTATATATATATCTGCCGGCAACCCCGATCGTCGACCGAGCAAGACCGGTCGACGATCGCCGATCGTCGACCCAAAAGGCCGATCGACGATCGGCAACCCCGATCGTCGACCGAGCAAGACCGGTCGACGATCGCCGATCGTCGACCCAAAAGGCCGATCGACGATCGGCAACCCCGATCGTCGACCGAGCAAGACCGGTCGACGATCGCCGATCGTCGACCCAAAAGGCCGGTCGACGATCGCGACCGTCGACCCAAAGATCGGTCGACGATCGTCGATCGTCGAACCATAGCGTTCGACGATCGCCGATCCAAAGAATCCCCTTCAGAAAAAATTGGTCCGGGGGCGTTGCCCCCGAGCCCCCACCGGGGACGCTGTCCCCTGGACCCCTGCCCGCTGTCCGGTCAGCGGGACCTCCGCCGGGGGCTGCCGCCCCCGGACCCCCGCTGTCGTGGGTCCCAGAGATGTCGAGGGGGGATCACACTTCGATTCCTCTAAGCTCACGTGGGCGAACCCGGTGTGAGAAACAAGAGGACCGGAAGTGTTCCACAACCCCAACAAAACCTCCGTCGAGAACTGCACACGCGCACGCCGTCAACACCGCGTCTCTCCACTCCCTAGAAGGTCCACTGCAACGCCGGCGAGAAACTCCACCAAGCCCGACGGCAACACCTCTCTCAATGAGCGCGAGAGAGAGGAGAGAGGGGGACGACTTACTCCACACAGGCGGGGCTCTTGCTGTCTGAATTCCTATATATATATAAATATATATATATATAAAAAGTGGCTCGGTCTACTTGAATCTGGTAGGAGCAAATAAAACCAACAAACACCACCTTGGCTCATACCCTGGTTCCACTACCACCACCTGCACGAAGCACACAACTACGCGAAGCACCACCTCAACGATTTGAGCCGTCAGCCGACCTGCTCTAGTCGACTCATCCCTGCTCGGCTCAACCTCTGAACGTCATCGCAACCGGATCGCAAAAACTGACTCGTCGAACCCGAGTCCCTGGAAGGCGATCCACTGCACCACGACTATCACCTCTGTCGGCCGCAGAAAACATGGGCTCACCACCTCGCATCGTGGTCCCCATTAGCAGGTATAGACTACCGTGTTGCAAAGCTCGCATGAGCACGGTGCGCCCTCGCCTCACCGTTAGAACTTCATCTCTCGCTGCAAAACTGCAACCACTGGAATCCAATCTGCCCAACGAAATCAGATTTCTGCGCAACTTAGGTACCAGGTGTACGCACTCAAGCCTGCGCACTGCTCCGTCATGCGTCAGAATGTCCACAGTCCCTTTCCCCGTGACCTCACATACTGAGCCGTCGCCAAGAAAGACCGACCCAGTCGTCACCTCCAGAGAACTAAACTTCGCCACGTCTGAGCAAATGTGCTGCGAGGCACCAGAATCCAAAATCCAGCTTTTAGAGTCACCTTGACTCTCAGTGACGCAATAAAAACCGTCATCTCCTTCCAGGTCGAGTGTCACCATGCCCACATCTTGGACATCCTTCGAAGTTCCAGAACTTTCTGCACGCTGCGGACAATTTCTCCTAATATGACCAACCTGTCTGCAGTGGTAACACGTCACTGCCTTCTTCGACGCCGACTGAGCTCGTGCACTGCTCGATCCTTTGTCAAAACTCCTCCCGCGTTCATGCGCTACCAAGATCTGTTCACCCCTAGGAGTGGGGTCCTTGAACATCTGACTGGATAACAGCGCCGACGTGACTTCTTACAGCCCCACCGTATCTTTCCCATACAGGAGCGTAGTCACCATGTGCTTGAAAGACGCTGGGAGCGAGGTAAGAAGCAAGAGAGCTTTATCTTCTTCCTCTACCTTCGAGCCAACCACATGCAATTGGCTCAGAAGATCGTTGAACACATTGAAGTGTTCCTGCAGGTTGCCACCTTCCTGCATCTTCAGCGCATAGAGGCGCTGCTTCAGCAACAATCTTGTCGTCACGGATTTTGCCAAGTACAGTCGCTGCAGCTTCTCCCAAAGCTCGACTGCCGTCTCTTCAGTCCCGATGTTGAAGAGCACCTGGTCAGCAACACACATCCTGATTGTGCTCGTGGCTTTCTTATCAAGATCCTTTCATTCCTCATCTTTTACTGCCGTGGTTAATTTGTCGCGCCCCCGCAAGACTCGAATCAAACCTTGTTGAACCAACATATCCTTAACTCGAATCTGCCATAGGCTAAAATTCTCACTGCCATCGAACTTCTTTACGGAAAATCTGTCCAAAATTGCGTTCTTTCCTGCCATGACTGTCCCCGACAAACTAGAAGACCTGATTTGTTCAAAGGTCGGATCTGAAAGAGTGGGAAGAGGACCTAGTCGTTCACCACCGCAGTCAAACCCTTCCTAGAACGTCCAATCACGGTCGTCTACCGAACCTGGCTCTGATACCACTTGTTAGGAATTGGCTACACAAATTCCACTGAACAGTCAAAAATACAAGAAAAATAGCGTCAATATTTTATAACAAGATTATCAAAATAATGATCAACGTCCGATACAGAAACGTCGCGGAGAAGCCGGACACGCTCGGTCCGCGGGAGAGAGGATAATCTTGACTGCAATCCGCTAGCACAACGGACGCACAAGGTTCACCGAACCTTCAACGTCGAGGTCCGACGTTCAACCGCAACCACCGCCACCACCGGAGAACAACGCCGCCACCGGAGAGAAACCTCCGTCGAGGCTAACTGCACACGCGCACACCGTCAACACCGCGTCTCTCCACTCCCTAGAAGGTCCACTGCAATGCCGGCGAGAAACTCCACCAAGCCCGACGGCAACACCTCTCTCAATGAGCGCGAGAGAGGAGAGAGGGGGACGGCTTACTCCACACAGGCGGGGCTCTGGCTGCTCCTGTCTGAATTCCTATATATATATATATTATATATATATTATAATATATATATAATATAATATATATATATATATATATACAAAGCATGTTCGGCATGCTTTTGTATATATATATATATATATATATATATATATATATATATATATATATATATATATATATATATATATATATAAAGTGGCACGGTCCAGTTAAATCCGGTAGGAGCCAATAAAATCAACACGACACACTCGTCACCAAGTTTTCAACAAAGGGACTCAACGCCAGAGACATGATGCTCTCCGGCACGCACATAATCAACCAGCCACAGGATCAGTTCTCCCTCTCCCGCGTCTACAATGACAATAACATCAACGCCAACTTCGTCACCTTTCGACGGGTGAACTTCTCGTCGTCCAACGACAAAAGTAGCCCGGCAACGCTGGACGTTCAGACACCTGAGAAAAAAGAGCAACTCAATAGCAACTCAATAGCTAGTAGTAGATGTTTGCAACATACTTTATTGGGCCGGCCCATATGCCCGAATAATGAATATTATTGGATCTCAATCCAAGTTATTTATGCAGATTTTAACCCCTTTAAAGCCCATCAGATTACTGTAAAAAACAGAGAAATGTTATTGATTTGTCGAGTGGTCCCAAATTCGGGAAGTTATATTCTAAAAAATTATTAAAATCACAAACAACAATAATAAATAATTGCAAGTTCAAAAATAAATCTAGATTTGAACATAAAAGTGAAATTCCTTAGGGCGTTCACGGTTCATAATCACTGCATTAATGACCCTCACCGTCGTGTCAAATAGAGCTTATATATGATGGGATGAGCATCACAGGTAAAGCTGAGTTCGATTTGAATTTATGTCCCGTTTGGGAGGACTTTTTTTCTCCTTTTCATTTTCTAAAAAATATCATTGTTCATAATATTATATTTATTTTCTCTATCAATGAAACACACAGCTCATCCAAAAAGAATTATTTTGCCTTTTTAGAAAGTCATTCGTCTGTAAAACAAACATAATATCATGAACGGTGACGTTTTTCAGAAAACGAAAAGTAGAAAAAAAGCCCTCTGATGGCGGCGGCGGTTGATTTTCCGTCAAGCTCAAAGTTTGTTTGTGATTCCACACGTAGTGTCTTTCATCGGATCCCTATTTTCGGATCCTATTTTCTCGTGATTATATTATATTGCGTATTTTAGGGTGATATAGAATTACAAGAGCTCGAGTAAACGCCCGAGTCAATGTCCCTGAGACCTTACCATACTACCTATTTATAAGATTACAATTACAATTTCTTGAACTCTAGTTAAAAAAAAATTAACATAAATATAATTATTATAAAAGTTCAATAATATACAATAAATCATTATCTTTCCAAAGCTTTAAACATGCTAATTTGATGTTGATTAATCTTAATCCACTAGAAAATGATAAACCAAAGTAATAAAGGGTTCTTAATTAAATTAATTAATGTCAATGTTGATGTGTCACCTAACCCATCTAAATGACTGAATTAGGTGTAATAATTAGAGTGGGTATAAAGTAATATGAATTTTTTAATAATAATAATAATAATAATTATTATATTATAAAACATTGCTTTTAAATGACATCAGTGGTCCCTCGCATGCACTGTGCGTTGATAATATCTCGTCACTGTTTGATGCCCTGCAATGCCTACTTAGATTATTATAGTGATGAATTATAGTGTGCAAATTTAATCCGAGCCCGGCTGTTCGGCCAGGGTCTAAGCCCAATTAGGCATGGGCCCGGTTTAGGCCCAGGCCAAGCCTAAAAGAGCTCATCAGGCCCCCTTATTTGGGCCGAGGCTGGCCTAGTGTCCGTCTCGGGCCAGGCCTAGGCCCTACCAGGCCCAAGAACCGATTAAGATTGCTCCCGCTGGGGCCGCTCAAGCATTAAATTGCTTGTGCGTCATGACCCCAAGCCGGGCGGCCAGGTTCTTTGGCCGCCTAGCTTGCTATTGATAGCAGCTAGCTACCATTTGGCATCTCGTTAGCTACCAAATGGCAGCTAGCCATTGGCATTTGGGTCTGCTTGGGCCCGGTTTTGTGGGTTCAGTAGGCCCCCTTATTTTATAAGGGTTAGGACCCAATTTTAGTTGGGCCCGGCCTGGGCCTGACAAAAACTTCAGGTCCAGGGGGTCTAGGCCCCGCCTAGGCCCGATAAGTCTTATCTGCACGCCTATCAGATGACATGATAAATGTGAAGGGAAAATAATATTGATTTAATTCATGAGTAATTATATTTGCAGTCTACAGTAAAAAAATAAATTAAATTTTTTTACCTTTCTCAGATGAAAATTTGAAAACATTTATACTTCTTCATTGAAGTTCATTTCTAACTTATAGCAATGATAAATTTCATAATACACAGATAAATACACATGTGCTTCAAATAAAATCAACCCTTCACTACAAGAAAAAGTCTATTTAGCAAGGAAAATTAGAAAGGCAAGATAACTACTTGCTAATTAGCATCAAATTTAGCAAGGTAAATGATTTTCTAATTTACCCACAAAATTAGCAACAAATTTATTTGTTGCAAAATTAGCAACGAATTATTTTGTTGCAAAATATTTGTTGCAAAAATAGCAACGAACTTTTTTGTTGCTAAAATAATAATAATTTTTTTGTTGCAAAATATTGATGGAGAAATTTCTCTTCTAAAATATTTCCTACCTTTCATAAAAAAAAATATAATTTATTTATTTATTTATGTTCATCTCTTTAATTTAAGGCATACCTAAAATTTAAAATGAAATGATCATACATATACATACTTCATACAACTTAAAAAATTATTTATATATTTATATATGTCTATAAATTAACATAGTTTATGTCCAACAAAGTAATTATTATATATAATTAATTTTATATATAATTTTGTAAATTATTTCAACATCAACATATATATATCTTAGAAACTAACACAAATTATTTGAATAAAATAATTAATAATATATTTATAAATTATAATTGAGTATTAATTAGTATTGAACAAATTAATTAATATTATATTTATTTTTTTAATATAATTTTAGAAATTTAAAATACAGTTTTATGTTTGTACACGCTGCGCGTTTTTTGATCAAATACGCGCAAATGGAAAAAACAGCTACATGCATGCATTTTTTCGAAAAGTGTTCAACATGAAAGTTGTAGATCTCGACGAGATCTACAACTTTCATGTTTAACACTTTCTCTAAAAATGTACGGTTTAAGAGTATTTTGAAAAGGCGCGAAACTATTGCGTAACTATTGCAAATTCGCAAAAGTTACGCATTGTTTCGCGCCTTTTCAAAATATTTTTAAACCTTGCATTTTTAGGAAAAGTGTTCAACATGAAAGGTGTAGATCTCGACGAGATCTAAAACTTTTATATTGAAAATATTTCCAAAAAATGCACGCATATAGGTGTTTTTTTTCATTTGCACGTATATGGCCGAAAAACACGCTGCGCGAATATACAACAACCATTTAAAATATTTATATATATTTATAAATTAGCGGGAGATATATATAATATTATAAATTTTTAATACATATATATATATAGAAATGATAATATAAATTTATTTTTTGCATAATATTATAAATTAAATATTTAACATTAATATTTATATAAAATACCGCAAAAATATACAAATAAGTTTCTTAGCACAGTTGGCAAGCATGAAAGAAATTAGTTGAGAGGTAAGGGGTTCGAATTCTACTATTAGCATGTATTTTTTTTTATAAAAATATTTTTTATTTACCATAATAATTAGCAACAAAAAATGAATTGATTGCTAATTTAAGAAGGATAAAAATCCTTGCTAAAATTCTCTTGCTAAATAGGAAGGAAAAAAATCCTTTCTAAATTTAGCTAGGCTCAATTTAGAAAGGAAATATTTTTGTTGCTAAATACCTTGCTAATATAAATTAGCAACGAATTTTATATTTTAGCAACGAATTCTTCTCCTAGCTAATAAGAGATTTTCTTGTACTGCTTCCTCATTGGTTTTTCTTTTTTGAATCCAAAATTTAACAATGCATGCATACTCGTATTGACTTTTGTTTCAATTTTTTTCATGCATTTCGTGCAATAGAGTAGACCGGATTAAATTAAACCGCATTTGCTCTGAGAGCAAAATTTTTTATAAAAAATATTTTATAAAAATATTTTTTATTTACCATAATAATTAGCAACAAAAAATGAATTGCTTGCTAATTTAAGAAGGATAAAAATCCTTGCTAAAATTCTCTTGCTAAATAGGAAGGAAAAAAATCTTTTCTAAATTTAGCTAGGCTCAATTTAGAAAGGAAATATTTTTGTTGCTAAATACCTTGCTAATATAAATTAGCAACGAATTTTATATTTTAGCAACGAATTCTTCTCCTAGCTAATAAGAGATTTTCTTGTACTGCTTCCTCATTGGTTTTTCTTTTTTGAATCCAAAATTTAACAATGCATGCATACTCGTATTGACTTTTGTTTCAATTTTTTTCATGCATTTCGTGCAATAGAGTAGACCGGATTAAATTAAACCGCATTTGCTCTGAGAGCAAAATTTTTTTTTGTTATTTTTGGATTGTGGGATTATTTCCATATTGTTTTTGGGCTAGTTTTGGATGCCCCATACATATGCAAATGCAAGGATCTTTGTGTAGCTGCTTCTGCCCGGTGCTGTTCTTTTTTTTGTTTTTTCATTTTACCAACTTTTTCTTCTTCAATCATGACTCAATATACAATTGAGTCTTCATTCATGTCTCGCTAATGCTTTTGAACATCTCCGAATGCGGTTTCATCGTATTATAACGTATAGGAGTACTGCGTCTTTGATTTTCATGTGTGAAGCTTATGATCTCGAGAATTAATGGATGTTGAATTACTTGTTTTAGATGTTGGGAGAATGGTTAAATGCGTTTATGTGCATGTATTTTTTCTTTAATAATGGAATGGACTATTTATGAAATGATTTCCGAAAGAGAGATGTGCAAGGGCGCCCGCAAAGATCGAAAGGAGCGGGTTTCTGCTGCTGGTCTTGCTTAGGGTGGGGCGAAACCTCGCATGATTGAGGCCAACCTTTTTGAAAAGCATAGAAACATCTTTTCATTCATGTATGTCCAAATCCAACAAGTCAATTACATGAGGGAGGAAGGCAAGACGGCTCATTAAAGGAAATAGCAGAGACAACATGATCCACCAGATTACATCCCGACGCAAAAAGAAAAACGAGAATGACGCCAGACCACAAAGCGAATCCAGGATGTCCCTCACAATAGGCCAGTACGTCCACCGATGATAACACAATTCCGCCCTGCAAATTACTGATAAGAGGGTCACAATCGCCCTCAAACGAAACCACGTACTCCACCCCCTTGCCAAGGCAAGATCAACCGCCAGACGAGCCACCAAAGCTTCCGCCACCGCCGGGCAACCAACACGGGGATCACAACTCATCCGCCAATCAAGCAAAGCACCACCAGAGTCTCGCGCAACAACCCTCATCCCCACCCTATCAGGATCCCGACGCACAGCACCATCAAAAATTACTTTTATCCCACTCGCCACAGGGGGAACCCAATGGAAATCCCCAGTCTACCCCGAGGGCTCCCGCTCCCGCAAAAGATTGAAGCGAACCTGAAGCAGTGATAAAGGTTTCTCCACAAACTACACTCTTCGTACATGGTTGGAGCAAGTTAATTATATAGCTCCCTCTGTAGAGTTTTATTCTGCAGGAACTAACATTTGGATGCAGATGAACAAAGAAACAACAGGAGGAAGAAGATCAGATTAGTGAGGGAGAGTTTGTAGTTAGTGCTTACAGTTCCCAGTACAAGACATAAAAAGAAAACATTGGCACACTTGCCAATACAGAAGCAAAAGAAAAAAGGAATAAAATAAGAAGGGCACGGTGCTCTAGATCATCCAAGGAGAGATATATTTCTATACCCGCCCTTGATCTAGGGCACGGAGGGGAGGCCATTCTTCTTCTGGATTCACGACTCCAAGGCTGGTGCGGAAACGCTGGAATTTCTCTGCTGACAGAGCTTTAGTCATACCATCAACAAGTTGATTTTCAGTTCTGCAATAGTTTAAGTCTATCTCCTTTTCTTCAAGAAGTTCCCTTATGAAATGGTGTCGAATCTGGATGTGTTTGGTTCGGTTGTGAAAAACGGGGTTTTTGCTAATGGCGATTGCAGAGGTGCTGTCTACCATTATTGTGATGATCTTTTTTGCTCCTCCTCTTAGATCTTTTAGCAAATTTCCAAGCCACACTGCCTCCTTGGACGCTTCCCCAATGGCTACGTATTCAGCTTCGGCAGAAGAGAGTGCAACACTCTGCTGTTTTCTGGAGTTCCATGAAATAGACATTCCGCCAAGTTGAAATACATACCCGCTGGTGCTTTTTCTGTTGACAGCACATCCAGCCCAATCACTATCGGAGAACCCAATTAGAACTTCTTTTTTTTCTTCTATCCCCTTTCTGAAAAATATGCCATAATTTTTTGTACCTTGTATGTAACGCATGATTCGTTTTACTGCCCTCATATGAGCCGCACTGGGATTGTTGGAAAATCTTGACACCAAGCTGACGGCTTGTTCAATGTCAGGTCTGCTATTGGTTAGATATATCAGAGCTCCAACCATACTTCTATATGTTTCTGAATTTACCTTCTCTTCTCCATCTTCAATTTGAAATTTTTCTCCAGTTGCCATTGGAGTAGCTACAGCTTTGCATTCTTCCATATTAAACCTTTGGAGTAAGTCTGAGGCATATTTATGCTGATGAAGAAACATAACTCCAGGTGACTGTTTGATTTGAAGTCCGAGAAAATACTTCATGAGACCAAGGTCACTCATTTCGAATTCGTGTTGCATGACAGTTTTGAATTCATTGATTAGCTGAAGATTTGACCCTGTAACCAAGAGATCATCAACATAAAGTAATACAATAACAAAGCTCCCATCTGAGTTGCATCTGATGTAGAGAGAGGCTTCATAGGGACTTCTTGCATATTCACATAGCTTCAGGTATGAATCAATTCTCTCGTTCCAGGCACGGGGGGCTTACCGGAGACCATATAAGGCCTTTTTTAGCTTATATACTTTGTCTTCCTCTCCTTCTTTAATGTATCCTTCAGGTTGGTTAACAAAAACACTTTCATGTAAATCCCCATTCAGAAAGGCGGATTTAACATCTAATTGATGGATTTGCAGCTGTCTTCTTGTGGCAAAGGCCATGAGCATTCTAATAGTTTCCATCCTGGCAACCGGAGCAAATGTCTCTGTGAAGTCTCTCCCTGGCTTCTGTGAATACCCCTTAGCTACAAGACGAGCTTTTTGTTTGTCAATTTCTCCTTCATCATTTAATTTTAACTTGTAAATCCACTTAACACCAATTATTGGTTGGTTTGGAGGACGGTGTACCAGTTCCCAAGTGTTGTTTTTGTTTATCATTTCAATTTCTGCATCCATAGCCTTGACCCAAACAGGCTGAGTTGCGGCTTCAGAAAATGTGGCAGGTTCTTTGCACATAAGTGCAACATTACATGACTCATAGATGTCAGCTAACGAACGAAATCTTTTGGGGGGTGAAGAATCATACCTGGAAACATGAGGAGATGATGAATCTTCCCTTATTTGAGTTGCTGTGTGATGAATATTTTGAGGACTGGGCGGCTGCTCAGCATCCTGAACTTGATGTTCTTGAGCAGCATCCTCCTCTGATGCTGGGAGAAAAGAATTCTGATCCTCAAAGGTCAGTGGACTCAAATCCACACTACCCCCCCAATCCCAGTGATTATTCTCATCAAATATGATGTCTCTGCTTACTGACAATCTTTTTGTGTTGGGGTTGAATAGGCGGTATCCCTTAGAATCTTTGTTGTAGTCAACAAAAATGAATTTTTCTCCTTTAGGTTCCAGCTTATCTCTATTTTCATTAGGTGGAAGGGCATAACTTATGCAACCAAAAGTCTTGAGATGCTTAAGATTTGGTTGCTTGTTATGCCACATAAAGTAGGGGGTTGAATTGTTGAGAGATCGTGTAGGTGCCCTGTTTAGTAGAAAAACAGCTGTGCTCATGGCTTCTCCCCAAAATTCCTTTTTTAAGTGCTTATGCTGAAGCAGACACCTTCCCATTTCTACCACTGTTCTATTCCTCCTTTCTACTACTCCATTCTGCTGAGGGCTTTGAGGAATTGTTAGCTGATGTTTGATTCCATTTTGTTCACAGAAAGAGTGAAACTCATGACTTGTGAATTCTCCACCTCTATCAGTTCTGATAGCCTTGATTTTGTGATCACATTCTGACTCGATCAGGTTCTTAAACACGTAGAATTTTTGAAAAGCATCGGATTTGTATTTTAAGAAATCAATCCACATCATACGTGTGTGGTCATCCACAATCAGGAGGTAGTATCTGTTTCCAGACCATGTAGGTGTAGATGCTGGCCCCCAGATGTCAATATGCAGAAGTTTCAAGGGAGCATCAGCTCTCCATGATGTGGCATTAGGGAAAGGTGTTCTGTGAATTTTATTTAGAGTACACACTTCACACACTCTATTATTCACAAGATTACCTGGCATACCTGTTGACAAAAACTGGAGCCTCTGTAAGTCTTTGAAGTTAAGATGACCACATCTGTGGTGCCATAAATCTGAATTGTCAATGACTGTGGCAGCATGTGCTTGCTGTCTGGAGGGGTGATTTTCTGTCTTAATTTCCATGGTCAAAGGAAATATTTTGCTGGGTGTCATTTCTACCACAGCTATGACTCTTTTGCTTTTGCTTTCTTGAACTGTGCACCTTTCTTCATCAAATGTTAACTTGTAGCCCCTTTTTATGAGCTGACCAACACTGAGTAAGTTTTGAGATAGTCCTGGAACAAACTGAACATCATGGATGTGATTCACTGTTCCATTCTTTGTTTTCACTGCTACAATTCCTTTTCCTTCTATGGTTTTGCAATTACCATCTCCCATGACAACTTCAGCTTTGTCAGTTTCATCCAAGAAGACAAAAGCTTGTTTGTTGTTGCACATGTGGTTGGAGCACCCACTATCTAGAAACCACACACCACTGTCCCAGGTCTCAGCATTCCGGCAAGTGAGGAACAGAGTTTCTTGGTTCGATGAGAAGTTTGCTTCCTCCCTTGGTCTGGAATCTTTGTACCAACAGTATTTTTGTAAATGTAATCCCCTCTTGCAGTTCTTGCACCTGGAATAACAATCTTTGGTATAATGAGTGTTTTTGTTACATAACTTGCAGAAGGGAGTGTTCTCCCTGTCTTCTCTCTCTCTTGGAACAAAAGGTTTGCTGGAGCCCATAGACATCCTGCTCTGAAAAGCTTGTTCAAGGGCAGGTTCTTTCTTCTTCATTCTAACTTCATGTCCCAAGAGAGAGCTCATGAGATCACAGACAGACATCTTGGTGATGTCTCTTGCCTCCTCAATGGCCGCCACAACATGCTCGAAGCTGGGTGATAAACTGCTGAGTATCTTGGATACAACACGCTTTTCTGGCAGGTCGTCACCATATGTGCGAATTTGATTCATCAGAACAGTGATATGTGAAATGTATTTCTGAATGCCTTCTCCTTCTTTCATGTTGAGATTGTCGAACTCTCTCCAGAGTTGTGTTAATCTCATAGTAATGACTCTTTCATTTCCTCTGTATTCCACTTTCAATATTTGCCAGGCTTCTTTTGAAGTTTCTGCGTCGATGATGAGTGGAAGAATCGATCTCCCCACACCTTGTTGGATACATAGGATGGCTTTGGCATCCCTTTTTTGGTTTTCTAGGTAAGTTTGGGTCCCGGTAACTTCACTCTTTTCACCTGCAGTCTTCTTGTCTTCACTTTTTTCTTCTACAATCTTCTTTGATGGCAACTCATAGCCATCCAGGACAAGATCCCATATACCTTGAGAAACAAAATATACTTTCATTTGCTTGCTCCAATAGTCGTAAGCTTCCCCTTCAAAGATTGGGATGCCGGTGGGTGTATAAAGGAAAGTTTGATTTGATGATGAGCCCGCCATATGATGAGACACAGGACGAAAGAACAGCAGATATCAAGCAATGATGCTGATGCTCGTAACTATGTTTGTCAACTGATGGCGTGAGCCGTCCCTCTGATACCAAATGTAGAGTTTTATTCTGCAGGAACTAACATTTGGATGCAGATGAACAAAGAAACAACAGGAGGAAGAAGATCAGATTAGTGAGGGAGAGTTTGTAGCTAATGCTTACAGTTCTCAGTACAAGACATAAAAAGAAAACATTGGCACACTTGCCAATACAGAAGCAAAAGAAAAAAGGAATAAAATAAGAAGGGCACGGTGCTCTAGATCATCCAAGGAGAGATATATTTCTATGCCCTCCTCGTCTTCCCAAGCTATAGCCAGTTCTCCCAAGCTATAGCAAGTTATATAGCTCGCCTCAATGATTGTGTTCCTCAAGAATGAACTCGATGCTCTGTTTTGTGTTTAACAGGCAGAAATTAGTAGGTCTGCCTTTAACAAATACTGATAAAAGAAAGAAAAAAAAACATAGGAATTTTGTAAAAACATATAGTCAATTTAGATGTGCCTTTAACACTATCCTATATATAAGATTCAAATTCAAAAAGAATGATGTCACCGGCCTGACGTAACGTAGTATTAATAAAATAAATAAGTAACCCTATGTTATAACATTAGCAATTTTTAAGTTAATATTAATTTAGAAATTAATTCAAAATGTCAATAAAAAATTAAAATTGAAGTTTGAATATTTTTGAAATTTGCATTGGTGATTATCTTTTTTTTTTAATTGAATATTTAGAGTTTGTGTAGTGTATTATGACTGTGACTAACAAAAGAACTATTTTTTGAACCTAAAAATAGATAATTCTGCTGTGTTTGGCGAGGTTTATATGCTCCGGTGAGGTTGGACAAAAATGTCATTGTCATATCAAAATTTTATGTCCCAAATTAATTTTTTTGGTAATGGTAGTAACATTTGTCATACCAAACATACATTTTACAACAATAACGTTTTTGTCCAAGCAAGTAAACTACGATAAGCGATAAGCGGCGTCAAACATAGCTGAAGTTTATTAGGTGAGGTCGAGCATTCAGACAGCCATGATAGTGCCAAATGGCCATTTATTCTTCTTATAAATGGAATTTTTTTAAAAAAAAATCAGAATTGTAGAAAACATAATTAAATCATAAGAAAATAGTCGAATTAAGAAATATCATTATTCATAAAATTTTCTCCTTTAAATGTCAATATATAGATATTTACACATATGGAACTAATATAATTATAAAATCCTTAATTTGATCGCGTGCAAATTAAGGGTTGTTATAAAACATCCATGCCACCATTTCCTCGACGCAATAATTGTCCCGCCGGCCGCCGCCCCTCTTTCTCTCTCCTCTTCTCCGGTCCCTCTGTAGAGATTTCCTTCTTTCTCTCTCTTGATCAGGAAATTAATATATATATATAGGTTTCTATTATTTCTCTTCTAAGCATGCACACGAGGAAAAAGATGAAGAGGAAGCGAAAGATGAGTTTTGGTTTAGAGAAAGAGGATTGATTTTCATCAGGTATTATATAAATATATATGTAGAGAGAGAGAGAGAAAGAGAGAGAAGGGCTGTGCCTGGCTCCCTGTATGCCACACATATGGTTCAATCTGTACAATAAGGTTGGCTACTGTGGGTGGCATGCATGGAGCCAAGCATACTCTCTCTCTCTCTCTCTCTCTAATTCCTTCTCTCTCTCTTAATTTCGCTCTCTTTTTGGGACTCGGAATCTCATATCTCATTAATGCATGGAGTCTGTAGAACGTACGACGTGAGAGTACGTATTGATTTATATATACAGTATTTATAATTATATATATATAGAGGAGTTTTAGGAAGAGAACCGATTTTCTCTATAAAAGAGAGAAGATTTTCTCTATAAAAGAGAGAAAATCAAGATTCTGGTGAGAACGTACGTGAGAGTACATATCTTTTTTTTGGGATTTGGAATTATAAATTATTAAATTTGGCACAATGCACCTTCCAATTAGAAAAAAAATGACATTTTGCCGATTTTTTCTAATTGGAGGATGTTTTTTTGACAAAATTGATAATTTGAGGTGCATTTTAACAAAATTCTGCAATTTGAGAGTATATTCTGCCAATTATAATATATTTTTTTGCATTCCCCTCATTTTTAGCTTATAATCCATACCAAATCTGGGCTAATCATATGAATCAAATCACCCAACTTGAGCTTCAAGAAATAATTGAGAAACAAATCACACCAATATATAACAAAGAATAGCAAAAATGGATTATTTAATTCACTTCAATCACCCACTCAACATTTCCATTTCATGGGGCCCCCCCTGTACACTATTGTCCCCCCCCCCCCCCCCCCCTACAATACCTTAGAAAGAATAAAGGGATCACTAAAATTACACACTACTTATCTCATTAATCGAAGAAACTATATTTTTTCGACGTTGCATCATTCGAATTAGGATCCTCTCCAATTGAGCCAAATGGATACCATACATTTCACGGCTTAGATTGATTCTTCTTAATTTCAACCGACGGTTGAGTAATTTCGTTCTCTTTTATTTCGCAAGTAATCAAAAAATTATGCACCTTTGGATAAATGAGAATCCATCCTCACCGTGAAATGAACCAAACGGAGGTGTGCTGAATGGAGAGGATCTCCATCCGCATCATTCATTCTCTGTCCTCGATAGCGGTGTAGGGAAACGAACCGTGTGTGGCGGAAAATTCGGGATTAGACGAAGTGGTCGACGACGACGATAACAAGGGATCGTTAACCTTCTTCCTCAGCAACTTCAGCTCCATGAAGTCTTGGACAAGACCGGGTTTGGTGATCGTCGTCGACTCGACGTCTTTCTCCCCGGTCAGCATCTTAACGACGGTGGACATGGAAGGGCGAAGCTTCGATATGTCCTGGGTGCACAGAAGGCCAATTTTCAAGAACAGGCACGCCTCCTGGATGTCTACATCTGCCAGTGTCGCGTCAACAATTTTGTCGAGCTCTCCTTCCTCGTAGAGCGCCCAAACCTGCAAGGAGAATCATGGCATGCTAAGCTTAAGCGAAGTCATATATATTTTTGAGTTGAATAGATTCAAGTATTAGGCTTATGTTTAGTAGAGAAAGAAAGTGGAAAAGAAAACAATTCCATTAACCACATCAAACACAATGTCATTATTTCAAAGAAATGTTGAATTTCAAAAATTAAATTAAATTTCTCAATAGTTTATGCATTTAGGTTTCTCAGATTAGGTTGGGACTGAGGCTCTCTTTGGGGCAGGGTTGGGCCGCCGGTGCGGGAGCAACCGCCGCCGCAAGGCGGGAAAACAAGTGCGCAGGCAGCGGTGTTTTCTCCAGCAGCCTTGGCAAAAATGGCGGTGACGCCCCGCATCCCCACCTCCAGTGGGAACCTCCGTTCGTTTGCTGCGTGCCGAAGCTCGGACGCCGCCCTAAACAGAGCCTGAGTATGCTCGAATTCATTGATTGTTATGCATCTCCTGTGTCTGATTTCTTAAGTGGTATAAAACTTCTAAGATATCAAGTCGATTGCACTGATACTATGAAAAAACAGTCAAGAAGCTAAACAAGGTCACCAACAGAAGCACAAGAGTCTCAATATAAAATTAACTTCTTTGGAGGACGAGTCATACATTATGAGACGTGATTTCGCAATATACCCGATGGAAACAGTCAACTACAGGAAAAGAAAAAACCGCGCTGTCAGATAACAGAAACCGCACAAGCTGCTAACTGCCAAGCTGTCTGCTGAATCAGCCAAGTCACCAAACAGTAACCAAGCCACGCGGACTGCCTTGTTATTGAATGTTGATGAACTGGAACAGTCTACCCGCTGATAGATCGGGCGAACTACTTGAACTGTCTGCAACCCAGAGGAAGAGACTTCAAGCCGCCTAGACCGCGACCTGTTGTACACCACAGACTGTTATCCGCAAACTGTTCCACACCGAGCTTCCCAACTAGTTGCATAGTCGTCCGGTGCTAGCCGCACAATTCAAGTCAACTTCACTTAGTCGCGCGGTTAAGAAAGTCTAACCGCAAGTTCAAAACACGAGCTGAGTTCTTACTGTTTTCGCTATATATGACGAGCCGAAGACCCCTATTTATAGGCGACAAGGAGAGTGGTCACCGCCCATAATGATAGGATAACCGTCCGTCATCCTACAATTAGCACTATCAGTCCGCACAAGAGTGCGGGTACCAGAGTCGGACCGCAAAGACATCGTACAATATCCTCAGTCCGCGTGGACAAGCAATCCAACCACGTGTCCTGAGCTAAGACAGCGCCTAAGTGGATCTGCCAGACTCCGCACCCAAACCGCGCAATCAGAGCACAATGAAATCTGCGCTAACTGCCAGCCTCTACGCAAGCCAGAGAACTAACCAGCTCCAAGCGGACTCCGCGGTCTCACCAACCAGACTGCGATAGCCGCGGTTAGCCAACGCTAACTGCCCAGTTACCTCATAGAATGCTTGTTGATCCAGACCGCGGGGAGAAGAACAATAGCCAAGGTTAATGGCTTCTTGAGCTGCCAAGGCCTCCAAAGCCAGATGACTTTTTAAGCTGCCAAGGTCGAAGTCTTGTATTCAGCTTTTGTAGTGGAGACAGACATTGTATCTTACGTTTTTCTACATCACGAAATAGTTGACGATTCGCACATGAAGACATAACCAGACGTCAACTTCCGATCATCTGAATCTCCCCTCATAATCAGCATTTGTATAACCATGCAGATTGAAGTCCATTTCTCTCTCGTAAAAGAGACTCATCTGAGGTGGATTTCACGTACTTCCGGATATTCGTAACCGCCGCCAAATGAGACTTCTGTGGCTCCTCCATATACCGATTTACTCGGCCCACAGCATAAGCGATATCTGACATTGTAATCGTCAGACATATGAGACTCCCAAAGAGAGCCCAGAACACCAAGAGATCTGGAAGAACCCTTCCCTCATCACGCCGAGGCTTGAGACCGACCTCAAAAGAAGTAGAGCGATTTTTCCCTTCCCGCATCCCGAACCGTTTAACAATTCTCTCTGCATAGTCTTTCTGGGAAACGAGCACGTCACTCTTCTTCCTCTCTACGTCGAGACCAAGGAAATGGTGGACCTCCCCAAGATCATTTATCTCGAATCGGATAACCAGCTCTGCCCTGAGCCTAGCTACCTCTTCCTCTGAGTTCCCCGTGACGATCATGTCGTCAACATACAACAACACCAAGACTTCAAGCTCCCCCTTCTTCTTGACAAACAAATTCGAGTCCGAGTTTGAAGCAAAGTATCCGCAGAAATGGAGATATTCTGTGATTTTTTCATACCACGCCCAAGGCGCCTGCTTCAAGTCATAGATGGTCTTCTTGAGCTTCTAGACAAGTCTTGGATGTTCTTCAGATGCATAACCAGGTGACTGCACCATGAAGATGTTCTTGTCAATCTCGTCGTAAAGAAACGCGTTCTTCACATCGAGTTGCTAAATCCTCCACTCTTGACAAGTCGTCAAGGCAATCACCATCCGTACTGAAGTTATCTTAGCCACATGACTAAACGTCTCTTCATAATCTTCTATGTACTGTTGTGCGAACACTCGAGCAACAAGGCGAGCCTTGTACCATCGGATGCTGTTGTCAGCCTTCTTCTTAAGCTTATAAACTCATTTGTATGTCACAGGAGTGATGTCATCGATCTTGGGCAAAAGATCTCAAGCTCGTTCTTCCTGAGGGCGGTCATCTCCCCATCCATAGCATCTTCCCACTCTTTAATG
The DNA here is from genome assembly GCA_039513925.1 of Platanthera zijinensis. Taxonomy (NCBI): domain Eukaryota; kingdom Viridiplantae; phylum Streptophyta; class Magnoliopsida; order Asparagales; family Orchidaceae; genus Platanthera; species Platanthera zijinensis. Next base: position 13,214,962 of record CM077080.1, read on the forward strand.
TCAGTGACATTATCAAAGCATGGCGGTTCTCGCTCATTCAAGGGACCTGCGAAGAAACATGAGACAAAACTCACCATGTTCTCGTCCTTATACCGAGCCAGTGGAATAATGTTTGACCCAGATCCACCACTTTCGCAACTTCTTCTGAGCTAGCTCTGATCCCGGGCACACTTGGAGCATCGCTCCACCTACTTCCTGGTCCAGAAGCACTTTCCCCATGGCTAGAAATAATCGGAGCACCTGGTGACACAAGCAACTCCACCAAAAGATCCTGAGCAGTTTCTCCTTGCCCTCTGTCTCTCATGCTCTCCTGTAGTTCCACAGAGGAACTACTCTGGTATGACGTCAGCTCGTCAAATACCACGTCCCTAAAGACCACAAACTTTCGTGTCTTGGGATTCATGCATTTCCAGTCTTTCTTCCTCTCATCATAATCGACGAAAACTAGCTTCCTTGTTCTCGCATCTAGCTTCGTTCTGAGAACATTTGGAATATGCACATAGCAGGTAAATCCAAACACCCGAAGATGTTCCATATTGGGTTTTTCCTTAAACATCAGCTCATGTGGAGACTTCATGTTGTTGGGATTGAGGGGCATCTGGTTGATGACGTATGTCGCACAGGTCATTCCCTCTGCCCAGAAAACCCTAGGAATGTCTTTGGCATGAAGCCAACATTTGCAGGTCTCCGTAAAATGACGGATCTTCCGCTCTGTAACTCTGTTTTGTTGTGGAGTATGCGCACAAGTAAACTCTCTCCGGATACCGTGCTTTCTGCAGAAGTTGGATAACTCATTTGAGTTGAACTCCCCTCCATTGTTAGTTCTCAACTTCTTGATCCGCAGATCGAGCCAGCCCTCCACGAGCTCCTTGAACTCCACGAACTTCCCGAACATCTCTAACTTCTCCTTCATAAAGTATACACAAATATACCGTATAAAGTCATCAACCAGAACCAACATATACATGCTACATCCGAGACTGAGGGTGACAGTCAGTCCAGTCAAATCACTGTGAATGCACTCCAACGGTGTCTTGCATCTGATCTGTGATTTGTCAAATAGAAGGCGATGAGTCTTACCATACTGACACCCCGCACAGACATGACCGTCTCCAAAAAATGAAATACTAGGCAGGTCATGCACCAAGCCTCTTACCGTCATAGTCTTCATCTTATGCATCTCAAAATTCTCCAGCATCACATGTCAGATAGCAGCGCTGTCATTCACCTTCATCTTCTCAACTGTTGAGATTAATTTGTCAGCAGGACACGTGTATGTGGGACCGTGTTATGTCTTCCCAACCACGTTCCTAGTCTTGGTGTTGACCCCGGTGGACCCCTGTGGCGGAATATCCATGCGGTCCTGTGGTTGGGATTAATCTCACACCGCCTGCAGATTTCTCCCCTCCGTGTTCATGTACCCCGCCACCCTTCATCTCAACACCTGGGTTTTGAGATGAACTGTTGGGTTGGTGGGTTCTTTCATGGTATCAGAGGAGGTTGTCCTGCTGCGGGGGGGTGTTGAGATTAATTTGCCAGCAGGACACGTGTATGTGGGACCGTGTTATGGCTTCCCTACCGCGTTCCTGGTCTGGGTGTTGACCCCGATGGACCCCTGTGGCGGAATATCTCTGCGGTCCTGTGGTTGGGATTAATCCCACACCGCCTACAGGCTTGTGCGAACATGCGAAGAAGAAATCACAACCGTTCGAGCATCACAGCAACGACCGTTATCCAGTGCAGTGAACTTCACAGCAGCGGCGGACGGCAAAGGCGGGCTCGCCGGCCACCGATCTTCGTGGGTTCGTCAGTGTGAGTTTGTAGGCGTGAACGCCGACAAACCTCGGGCGGCCGGTGGCCGGCGAGCCCGCCGCCGCTGTGAAGCTTCACAGATTTTTTTTGGCCGCAGCGGCAACCGGTGGCCAGCGAGCCCGCAGCCGCCAGCCGCCGCTGGTTATATATCTCCTTTGCAGCAGCGGCGGCCGACGATTGCGGGCTCGCCGGCCACCCGGCGCCCTGTGTTCGTAGGCGGGCAGAACCCGCAGCCGCCGGCCACCGCTGGTTATATCTCTTTCGCACCTGCACACTATTTTTTTATTCTCATTTGAATGTGAATCTATATATATGGGTTATTTTTTGCTCTTGTTTTCTATTGCAGCAATATTTGATTCTCCTAATATAGGTGCGTTAACTGGAAAAACGATGGATGTAGAAGATACGATGATTAGGAGAGCAAGAGACTAGATAGATGGATGGGAAAGTTAAATTTTTAGATAATTCAAGTTTTAAATTATGCTACACAGAAAGAAAAAAACAAGCAATGAAATATGTATTATTGTGGATACTACTTGGAGTGATAGAGTTGCAAGAATAAGTAGAAAATGTGATACAATTTTAGCTCTTAAATTGATCATAGGAAAGAAAAACATTAATGTGATCAGTGTTTATGTGTCACAAGCAGACTTAACTTAAGCTATTAAAGTGCATTTTTGAGAAAAGTTAGATGAATTAGTAAGGAAAATGCTACAAAGAGAAAAAAAATTCATAACAGGAGGCTTAAATTGACATATATGAAAGAAAAATATAAATTATACAACAGTCCATAAAAGATTTAGGTATGGAGAAAGAAATGAAGAAGGAAAAACTATTTTAAATTTTGTTATAACACATGAAATAATTGTGACAAATACATTTTTCATGAATAAAGAGGAATATTTAGTTGCGTTTAAAACGGACAAAATAAATCACAAATTATTTATTTTATAACTCGCAAAAGGAATAAAATGATTTGTAAGGACGATAAAATCAAACCAGAAGAAAGTTTGATAAAACAGCATAGGTTAGTGGTGTTGGACATGCAAATTAAATATAATCAATTTAAGACAAGAATACAAGTATTGCAAAAAAATTGGTGTTGAAACTTGAAGATGAAAAAACAGGTTGATTTCGAGACAACAGTTATGGAACAAGTAGTTGATGACCCTTATGTTGATCTCAGTGTCTTATGAGAAGTTATGTCTTCATATTTAAGAATAAATGAAAAAAAAATGTACTCGGAGAATCAAAAGATTGTGCGTCCCCAAATAAAGAATCATGGTGGTGAAAAGAGAAAATGCAAGACAAAGTGAGGGAAACAAGGACCAGCTATAAAATGCTTGCAGAATGATGAAAATTTGATAAGGTATAAAATCGTAAAGAAAGAAGCTAAATATACAGTAAGTATTATAAAAAGTCAAGTTTATGAAGAATTTCATAAGCGACTAGATACCAAGAATGAAAAGTGTGACATATATAAAATTGCTCGAGCTAGAAAAAGGAAGACAATAGATTTAAGTTAAAAGTAATAAATGATGAAACAAATACAATTTTGATAGATAATATGGTTATTAAAGAGCAATGAAAAAAATACTTTTATCAACTCTATAATAAAATAATAAATAATGAACTGAACTTGGAAGAGTTAAGAAAATCGAAAGAATAGGTAAATAAGGCTCTAAAGAAGATGAAAAATGGAAAGACGGCTGAGTGAGACAATATACCAATCGAAGTATGGAAATGTCTAGGTAAATAAGAAATTTTGTAGCTTACATGTTTTTTCAATAAAATACTGAAGTCAAAGAGAATGTCAAACCAATGTCGAGAAAGTATCTTGGTACCTTTGTATAAGAACAAAGAAGATATAAAAAATTAAATTAGTTACAGAGAAATTAAATTAATGAGTCGTATCATGAAATTATGGGAATGAGTAATAGAAAGACGAGTAAGACGAGAGACTAGTATCTAGGAGAATCAATTTAGATTCATATCAAGGCAATCGATCATATAATCTATATATCTCTTGAGGAGACTCATTAAAAACTATCGAGAAAGAAAACAAGATTTGTATATGTTATTTATTGATCTTGAGAAGACAAATGATAGAGTTCCAAGAGAGATCTACGGTGAGTCTTAGAAAAGAAAGGTGAAAATGCATCATATATTGGCATAATCAAAAATATTTATACAAATTTAGTGACAGGGGTAAGGACATCTAAAGGACTAACGCGGGAATGCTTTATCATTGTTTGTTTACATCAAGGTTCAACTTTCAACCCTCATCTCTTTACCCTTATCTTAGATGAGCTCACCGGACATATCCAACAAGCAATACATTGATGTTTATTGTTTGCGGATGATATCATTTTGGTCGATGAGTTGCACAAGGGTGTAAATGCGAAACTTGAATCCTGGCGAGACACTTTTGAAAAGGGGGTTTTAGTTTGAGCATGGCAAAGATGGAGTATATGGAGCTTAAAATTAGCAGTGAAAGAAGGGCAGAAGATTTTTTTATTAAGTTAGGTGAACAAGATTTTTCCCAGAGTGGACAAGATTTTTCCCGGAGTGAATGCTTTAAATATCTTGGATCGATAGTTCAAAAAGATGGAGGTGTTAATAAAGATGTGATACATAGAATCCAAATATGTCGGTTGAAGTGGAGAGACGTGTCAGGGATCTTATGTGATCGTAAAGTACCATTAAAACTTAAAGGCGAGTTTTTTACCGTATAGCAATTAGACAAGCGATGCTCTATGGTTAAGCAGTAAACTGTGTAGATAAGCAAAAAATGGGAGTTGCGGAGATGAGAATGCTTTGGTGGATGTATGGACACACGGGACCAGATAAAATTAGGAACGAATGTATCAGGGATAAGATAGGAGTGGCACCAATTGAAGAGAAGATATGAGAAGTTCGACTAAGATAGTTTGGACACATACAAAGGAGACCATTAGAGACATCTGTTAGACGTTGTAAGAGTTTAGTCACTAGACATGTTAAACGGGGGAGGGGGAGACTAATAAAAACTTGCAATGAAACTATAAAGACACGATGTACTTGGGCATTAGTGAGATCATGACTAAAGATAGGGCACAGTGGCTACGAAGGATCCATATAACAGACCCCACTATAATGGGATAAAGGCTTGAGTGTTATTGTTGTTGATATTTAACTCTCCTTCATTTTGATTATAGTGAAACCTTGTCTGCCTACCGCGGAAGTAGTAGGTTGATCTTGACCAAAATATGAAATTGTGTGTTCTTGAGAGTGAAATTATTCTTATTTCGTTGACAATTACTGTGAGAAATGTCAAAATAAAATTAATTGCAGATAAAGAGATTCAAAAAAGACGTGGTGTTCATCAACAGGAAACAATATTTGATAAATAATTAAATAAGCAGTGGAGGAATCTGCCTGCTTACCCTATCAAGAAGAAAATGTTCTCCAGAAGGTAGTCTGGTGTTTGTATTACACCGGCCGCTAACGATTTCTAGTAAAAGAACTCCAAAGCTATAAATATCTGATTTTCTTGTAACCTGCCCGCGGATCGCATATTCAGGCGCCAAATATCCTCTGAAAAAACATATAGAGGTATTTAATATCAAAGCTTATGGATGCTATTTTTACAAACTTACCAATGCACCAGTAAAATATAATTTTTACCCAAGTCCCAAAGGCATAAATAAAGAAATGCAGTAAGTTCAAAACACTCTTTCTCAAACCCAAGCACTCTCTGTTTCTGCCTTCCATTATTTGGAGCAAAGGATTTCTAGGAAGACAATGAATTTAAAACAATAACCAGCCCGTTAATTTAAAAGGCAGAGGGACCTCAAATGCAGAATTTAAAGAAGCCTAGGGCATGCCTGTAATTTATTCAGATTCTATTGCTTTTTGAGTTCTCCATACCAACGTCACATTAAAAAAAAATTAAAGCAGCTGGACCAGAATTTACGATAGATAAACTCACATTGTTCCTGCAACTCTTGTGCTGATATGAGTCGCATTTGGGGGCAATAGCTTTGCTAATCCAAAATCTGATATCTTGGGAGTGAGATCTATGTCGAGAAGAATATTTCCCGCTTTGATATCACGATGAACTATATGGGGCTCAACTTCCTCATGAAGGAATGCGAGCCCGCGAGCTATACCGATGCATATTTTACATCGTGTTTTCCAGCTAAACTGAATGTTGCCGTGGTTTGAACCTAGGGACACCAAAAACCAATTGAAAACCAATATGTTAGACAATACTAATAAGAAACTCAAATTTGATTATCTATATTATATTAAAAAGAAAATTATGGGGTAGTTGTGTTCATCAAACAAGACCATCAATTGAATCTAGGCCCTTCGATATTAATCTCACTGGAAGCATGGTTTTTTACGACATGTGACTAACAGGAAATTTAAAAAATGTATAAATTGTTTATATATACTAGCTGCCGTTCGGAGAGTCTCCCTTGAGAGTACTATGCGGAGGCAATAGTACTCGGTCATGGTTCAATTGATGGTTGGGCACTTTTTCAGCACGGAGAATGCACATGGAGAATCTGTGCACAACCAGTGGTATAAGTATACATGAATTTCCTTGGGATTTAAATTACCAAGAAGAGTTTGAGCAAGACTATTATTCTCGAGATAATTGTAGACGAGAATTCTATAATCTCCTTGGATGCATGCACCATATAGCTTAACAAGATTCTCATGCACTATATCTGAGATTGCAGCGATCTCTGACAAAAATTCCTTTGCTCCTTGTGTCGACTCACTGGAAAGGACCTTTATGGCAACTTTAATCCCATTTACAAGTGTTCCCTGCAACAACAAATAAAAAAAATCAGTAAATTTAATGTTTGAAAACATGCATGTTGAAATAGTTTGCTGCTAATGGTTACAGGAAAATATTGTCACCTTGTAGACAGATCCAAAGCCTCCCTTACCAACTTTATTCACTGGGCTGAAATCTTCAGTAGCTATTCTCAGCTCCTCATAAGAGTATAATTTCACATTACCTGGAACTGAATTTATGACCGCAAAACCAAGACATTTATTTCAGAAGAAAAATTGGATATTCAAAAGATAAAACAAGAAAAACTTGGGATGAAATCAACATTTTCAACAGCCGAAGAAAAACAGAGTCAAGTGGCAGTATTAAAGTGCAGAACAGCATAAAAGCATGTTCACCTTCAATGGGTTGGAGTATTTCTTGCTTTAATACACTTTTTTTTCGAGAGAAGAACGTAAAACAACCCATAACCGTTTGAGAATAGCCTACAGCTTTTACAAGCTTATAGTCCCTGCAAAATTGAATCAACGTCAGAGGAGCACATTTCAGGAGTAATTTTTTTATATGGCCATTTTTATAAGATATTTATTTGAGAACACTAACTCTGATTCTTATAACTAAAATCAGTGTTCAAATTCACTATTTTGGGACATGGCTAAATTAGTGGCAAGCAATATATGGTTTGACGATATAGCTCATTTACTTAAATTATATACCAGATAATGACTCGGAGACAGTTTTATCCAATTTGTAGAATTCAGCCAAACAAAACTAGATAATCCTTTTTCTTTCGTTATATGAATAAGAAGATTCTGTTCATAATAAAATTTATCTATACCCAGAATATAAGAATATCAATTAATGAGACTCAGGCCAAACTAATTAACAACTCAAACACACATCTGAAAAGGAAGAAATGAATAAAATTTGAGAGTGTTCACTTAACTCATTGCTCACCAACATATTATATTTTGCTCGTTAAGCAGCATGTGTTAGGCTCGTTCACTAATAAACTAGATATTTAGGATATTGGATCCAACTACTTTACCAAGTGTTTTGATAGTTGACGGAGAGAGTCTTGTTGAATGCAATAAAATTAATATTTTCACAATCAAGAATTATTTTATTTCAAGTTCATATTTATAGAAATATACTAGCCCATTGTAAGAAGTTTTTAAGCAAGGTAAAGAATGTGAAAAAAAATGATCTGAATGACAACATTTTGTCCACTCACCAACAGTTCATGATTTCAATATTTGGTTAAATGAAATGTTAAGCAAGTATGCCAAAAAATACCAAAATGTTCTCAAGTATGTAATGACCGCTTGAGTTGATCCTTACAAAGAGTATTTTGTTTTTGCATAGATAGATAGATTATTGTATTTAAATAATTCTACCACTAATCATATAGAGAGCGATCATAGTCACCTTAAAAGGTTTTTGGAAGTATCTATTAGCAATTTGTCTTCAATATGGAAAACATTTCATCATATGTTAAATTTGCAAAACACAGAAATTAAGCATTCTTTTGAGTAAAGTTCCATGCAGGTCAACACAAGTTACAAGGGTTCATTGTATATAGATTTACTTGGGTATATTTCGGTTCCTGCTTTGGAATCTATTAAGAAAGAAGAGGAATGTGTGAAAGGTAGTAATTTTTGGACTCAACAGAATGTTTGCATAAGATAAGGTTCACAATGAGATTGTCTTGTGCTCATGAATTAATGTCATACATGTAACAATTTTCTGCATAACCAATATGAATGATTCAAAAGCATTGGAGACAACTCACTTTGCCTTCATGTAAAACTGGGAATAACAAAGTAAAGGAGAAAAATGATCCTTTTGACCAAGCTTGTCATGACGTCGCCTAGGTGACGCCTAGGCGCCCGAATGTGTACAAGGCGTTGGATGCCTTGTTATAAAATTTTTTTATGAAAAAAAGTATAGACTGTGGTTTTTATAATACATACTTTATACTGCGGTTTTTAAAAAAATCACAGTCTAAAGTATGTACAAGTTTAAAAAAAAATTTAATACTTTAGACTGCGGTTTTAGTCTAAAGTATTTAAAAAAAAAATTAATACTTTATACTGCGGTTTTTATAGTCTAAATTTTAAAAAAAAAAATTAAAAAAAACTTTAGATTGTCTACATTATGAAAAAAATCTTTTTTTAAGCCGCTTAAAAAAAAATTATACTTTGGATTGCGGTTTTTATAAAAAACGCAGTCTAAAGTCTGTCATAGTTTTTTTAAAAATATCTAGTTGTCGCCTTAACTTGCTCGCCTTATTGTCGTCTACGCGTCCGCTTTATCACCTAAGCGTCCTGGCGCCCGATGCTCGCCTTGGTTCATCTTGGTTTGCCTTGACGCAGTGACAAGAATGCCTTTAACATCATACGAGTTGATCATGATGATTTCCTACAAAAATATAACATAAGCCCTTTTGAACGGAATGGAATGAAAAGAAAGTTTTGGGAAATAATGGAACCAAACACTACTCCAACATTAGAACCATTACTACCATTGAAAGTAAAGGGGAGACCACAAGGAAGCCAAAAAAATTTCAATCACGACTACAAGTTGTCAAAAAGAGAACTCTCGCTATTTGAGCATGTTTATTGGTACACTAAAAACCTAAAGAGAAGACAAGGAAATTAATTCCAAGAAGAAAGCCTAATAAAATAGGTTTTTTAAATGTATTCGTGAGGAAATGTCATCTTACAATATGGTGGGGGGTCGGGGAGTCGGCGGCTACGGGAAAGAGAGGAAGAGAGGGAGAGAGGGAGAGAGAAAAAGATACGAGGGATTAGGGTTTAGAGGAGAAATAGAAAACACATATTCATTCCAGGATGAATATAATACAGGGCTTACGCATCCTCTTATAGCGATGAGGAGCGAATACAAAAGAAAATTCTGAAATTGGAAAATACGGAAATACTTAAAATGTCTCAAGCAAACAAAGCAACAAATACATACGTCTCAAGCAAACAAAGCAACCAATAAATTATTAATTATCTTCCGCGAAAATGGTGGGGTCATCCGATATATGCACCCGGCGCGTGTAAACTTTCCAAGGAGGTCCGTCGTCGTATAGTTCCGTAACAATGCCACCATCTGGAAAATGTGTCTTGTCCTCAAGGCAGTAATTCGCGAACTGGCAGCGGAAATCATCCCAGGGAAGCCACGTTACGTCTGAGTCGGGCCGACCGGTCCAAGCCACGAGAACCTCCTCTGATGTAGTGTCCCCCGAGGTGTGGCTTCTGCGGCTAAGAATCAAGGCGGGGTAGTAGGGTGCCTCCACGACAAGGTCGAGGTAACCCGGGATATGATCTGTGGTGGCGTGTTCACCCACCACATGCCAAAGCTGCGAGACATAGAAGACCGGATAGATCCGGCTCCCGGTTGGGAGGCGTAGGAGGTAAGCGAACGTCCCTATGCGGGTGAGGATCTTGAAGGGCCTGAAAAATCGTGGTGCCTATTTCGGGCATGGTCGGCGGGCCACTGAAAGCTGGCGGTAGGGGTGGAGTTTGATGAAAACCTTTTCTCCCACCTCAAAGGAGAGGTCCTTGCGTTTCTTTTTGGAGAAGGAAGTCATCTTCTGTTGGGCCCGTCCTAGGTGGTGCTTCAGGTGATCCAGAATGGTGTCTCTATCGCAAAGAGCGGTGGTGAGGCTCTCCACCGGTATTACCCTGGAAGGTGGTGGACAATAGATGGTGGAGGACGGCCATAGACGACCTCAAAAGGAGTAGTGTCGGTCTCCTGGTGGTGGGCGGTGTTGTAAGAGTACTCGTCCCAACCAATCCACTTGGCCCAACTACGAGGTCGCTCCCCCGCAAAGCAGCAGAGGTATGTTTCCAGGCACCGGTTGAGGACCTCCGACTGTCCGTCGGTCTGCGGGTGGTATGTCGTGTTCATGCGAAGAGCGAAGACAGGTGCCCTGTAAGAGGAACAATGTTGTCCAAAAAGTAATTAGGAAGAGCAAGTCGCGGCCGCTTACGATTGACCGGGGAAACCCGTGGAGGTGCACGATCCCCTGGATGAAACTGTCGGCGACTGTGGCGGCATTGTATGGAAGGTGTAGGGGAATGATATGTGCGTACTTCGAAAGCCGGTCCACCACGACCAGGATGCAGTCGTGTCCCTGTGATCGGGGTAGTCGTGCGATGAAATTCGTGACAATGTCGTCCCAGACGCGGTCGGGGATCGAAAGTGGCTGACGTAGACCACCCGGAAATATTGTTTCGTACTTGGCCTTCTGGCAGATGAGGTAGGCCTTGACCTGTCGGAATATGTGAGGCCAATAGAGAGAGATTGTCAGCCGTCGGTACGTACGATAAGCATCGGCGTGTCCTCCCGTTGGAAGTAGGGTGGTATCTCCCATAAGGCAGGACTCCCGGCCATTCTGAAGAAACCGCATCGTCATCGTCCCCCAGTTGACTCGTACGTCAGCGAGCGTGCAGAGTCACGCCACTCCCAGGATGGTGTCAATCACGCCAAGGCCGAAGACGTAGAAGTCTGTTGTCACTAAGTTCCCACAAAAACCGAGACGGCCGGACAACGTCCATGGATCAAGCGACGGCGACCATCGCCCAAACTAATGGTGAAGTCCGGAGAGGGCTCTATCGGAAGGCGTAGATGCTTGGCCAGTTGATCCAAGAGAAAATTATGGTTAGCCCCGCTGTCCACCATGATGACAATGCGGCGGTCTCCTGACTTGTCCGCCAACTTCATGGTTTGGGGTCCTGAAATGCCGCCCACCAAAAAACAAGGGAGCTCCAAGCAGTGAAGGTCAGTGTCGGCGACGGTCTCGATGGTGTCCTCTGTAACGATCTCGAGGTCCTCAAAGTCCTTCAAAGTGATCTCTGGTTCAAAGTCGCCGATGATGACGTGGAATTCCTTGACCGTGCAGATGTGGGTAGGGGAGTAGGGTTGACGGCAGCGGAAACATGGCCCTTTGCGACGCAAATCGTCGAACTCGCGGTTGGATAATCGTTACGGAGGTCTTGGGCGGCCCGGCCGATCGGCTGGAGACGGGCGAGGGGTCGGTGGTTCCGGAGTAGCGGTCTGCCATGGTCGGCCGCCCAGTGGGGGCCGCCTGGGGTCGGTGGGGGTCGCGGAGTCAAATCCGGCTCCACGAGGCGTGCCATGTCGAGGGACTCAGAAACCGTCCAGGGATGATGGGTGCGGAGCCGGGACCATATGTTGGGCATGAGGCCCTACATGAAGAAGCTGAGGTAATGATCATTGAAGGGTAGGCCCGAAACATGGGTGAAAAGGGCCACGAATTCGTCAATGTGATTGTCCAATGCGCCGATCTGACGCACCCCACATAGTCGTTCGATGGTGGATCCCGAGTAGCGGGTGTCGTAGTGGCAGATCATCTCCTGTTTGATCTCCGTCCAAGAGATAGTTGGGTTGGACTGGCGGAGCCACCTAGCCCAATGAAGGGCAGAGCCGTCGAGTCCCAAGACGGCAGTAGAGACATTGTTCTGCTCGGGCGTATGATGGAGATCGAAGTATAGTTCTTCCTTTGCAATCCACCCGATTGGCTCCACACCGGCAAAAATGGGAAGATCCAAAGCAAGGGTTAGACGACCCGGTGGAAACGGCGCCGCAATATCTCTTTTGTGCGAGGCTGGTGTTGCATCGAGGATGGACGCGCCGATGGAGGGGCCCACGGATCCGTTAGCGGCGGAGGCGGCGGTGGGTTGGGGGCATCGAACTTTGCGTGGAGGGCGACAAGGGAGGCATGCATGGAGGCGACAAGGGATTCTTGTGCGTCGATACAACGTAGGAGGGCCTCGATGGAATCCGTCGACGGAGCTTCTGTAGTGGAACGGATGGAGGGTGCAATGGCAAGGAGGGATGGTATGTGGGGAGAAGCCTGGAGAAGAGGCGTTGTTGGTGTGTGGTGTGTGGCGTGCTGCAGAACAACGGTGAAGACGCGTTGGCGCAGTGGTGGTGATGCGCTGACAGCGCTGCAGCGGGTGTGTTGTATGGCTCGGGCGGGGGCGGGCGCTGGGCGGCATTGGGCGGAGATGGGTTGGGCGGGCACTGGATCTCCGGCAGCCTTCGGCGGCGGGCGGAAATGGCAGGTCGGACCAGATAGTGGGGGGTCAGGGAGTTGACGGCTAAGGGAAAGAGAAGAAGAGAGGGAGAGTGAGAGAAAAAGAGGAGGGATTGGAGAGGTGAAAGAGAAAACACACATTCATTCCAGGATGAAAATAATACAGGACTTACGCGTCGTCCTATTATAGCGATGAGGAGCGAATACAAAAGGAAATTCTGAAATTAGGAAATACATAAATACTTAAAATGTCTCAAGCAAACAAAGCAACCAATAAATTATTAATTATCTTCTGCGGGAATGGTAGGGTCATCCGATATACGCGCCCGACGCGTGTAAACTTTCAAGAAAGTTCGTCGTTGTGTAACTCTGTAACACATTATTACTCACATACCTGATATTATAAATATACTCAGAGATGGGCATTGTGGTTATTGGGTAGTAAATCAAGCATTAGAGATGGGTGATAATTGGTTGCAAGTGCATCAAGATCTATTAGAAGAAATAAAAAATAATGATAATTTGTAATACATGTACCAAAATGTAGGAAATACAGAGCTATTGACATCTTTATATTGAACTTCTACTTCAGCTCCACTCGACAAGTGGATGTCGATGTCGGACATGTGCCTAGTCATCGCAATATATTACAACGTGAAGGTTGTTTATTTTTTAAAATTTCAGTTTTTCACATTTCTACCTTTACATTTCGCCCCTTCAACGGCTCGGAAGACTATCTTTATTGGTTCTGTTAACAACAATCACTTCGTTCAACTGTTAATGCGTAATGATTGTCCACTTTTGTCGATGATCGCACATTCATTGCAGAAGAAGGGGACTTGAATTATGTATCACAATTTAGAGTTGCAGAGCCGTAAAACAAAGGTATGTATATTTACCTATTGCTATTCATACTCAAAATATTTATTATTAGTATTAAGGCTCTGTTTGGCTCAGCTACAATGACTGGAAAAGCAGTGGTGAAATAATCAACTGTTTTGCAAAGTGGTAACAAAATCTGTGAAACTGTTTGGAAAAATAACGTTTGTCGTGTAGCTTCCTGCGAATATTCGTTTCTATGTGATTTGCCCATCTTTTGATTCCAAAAGTATGAATAAAAGAGATATTTTGAATCTCTTCCATCCAACTATCAAAACATATAGGAGCTAAATCCGAAATCTTTAATCGTGATCCTTCAAAAAAACGATGAGCAGTTTAATCTGAACAGTCTTCTTCATCTTCACAATGAAGATGAACAGTTAAAGTTGAGTTGTCCAAAAGCTTCAAACAATAACCGTAAACCCTGGATCTAAAAACTGAAAAATCAGTCTCGATTTTGTATAACTTCAGATCTAAAATGTCAAAAATCAGTCTTGATTTTGTATAATCCTAAACCCCAAACTAAATAATCAGTTTAGCGATGCAGGGGGGAGATCTATGGCGTGATGCAGAGGGAGAGATCACCGGCGTGATGCAGAGGGGGAGATCTATAACGACGGAAACACCGCTTGGTCGGAGATCAATGGAGAAGAGAGGTCGTGGGCGGTCGAGGGCTCCTCCAGCAAGAATAGAATGGTGGAGAAGAAGGGTCGAGGGCTGCACCTAATTTTTGCGTTTGGCGGAGCGATTCAATAAGGCGTGGAGTGCTGCTCTGAAAATTCCCCGCCAAACAGAACCTAAATTTCTTAGCATAGCGTTTCATGTAGATAGTGAAGTATGCAATGGATCTTCATCAACAAATATGATACAAACACGATGAAAATTTTTTTGGGTATCTTAGTTAGTATTTTTCTTTCATGTTTCACTATGTCTAATTTTAATAGTTTCTCCACTATGCAGGTCTAAGTGATTGTTGAAGTTTTGGATCCATGGAGTTGCATAATTTTGATTGAATTTTGTGTCTTGATTTTAACAAATACCAATATTTATTTGGATGTTTAGTGTTTTGTACTGCATATTTACCATTCCTATAAATTACAAAGTGAAAATATCACTAAAAAAAATCAAACTTTTACTTTGGTATGCATAAATCAATTTTTAACTTTAGTGTGCAACAATCAAATTTTTAAATATGGTGTGCAAAAATCTAAGTTTGGAGTGTCAATAACATGTCGGTATGAAAATAAACTGTTTTGATGTGTCATCATAACTTGGCAGTCAATAGCCAAAAACCGTGTGCTTACAACATTGCCCAAGAATTATGAGGGTATATTTCTTACTTTGCTGGTATCCCGTTAACAAAAACCTAGCACTAAAATCTAACACTTTCTCTACTAGATGCTTGCTCTTTCTCCCTGCATATCCATTTGCAACTCTGGTCATCTTTTCACCTGGATGATTCACCAAATCCTTAGTTTCAAAACCTGTATCGAGTTTCTTCCTCCTCCAGCATAGCCTATAGCATCTACTTATCAGTATACTAGAAACAAAATCATTTTTCCTGTGTATTTTAAGCATGCATAACTCATCAGACACGCAATCTAACACCATCCCCAGCATTCATCATTGAATTTCCAATTTTAACCATCTTTCACAACCACTATATATGCATAAGGTCGGCAAGGCCCATCTTTTGGCTCTACTCTGAGTTATGTGAACATCAAACTCAGTTAGCAATGAACGAAGAGGGGGCAGAATTATTTCATCTTCCACTATGCATAACATTTCATGACTATAAGACTCCTCTTTAGTTCTGGAGCTGAAGAAAGAGGTGAGAATCTTCTATTCACTGAAGCACTCTTTTTAAGTTCATATATATGATTAGAAAAACGGAATTCCTAAGGAAATATTTTGCACCAGGAACAAAAGGGTTACAAATTCCAAGCCAAATCAAGCTTCAGCCATCAAAATTTTCAAAATCAAACATCCAGAGAGCAAATCACCTGAAATAAATGTAAACCAGATTCAGATCTAGCACCGGAACAAGGAACAAAACTCCAAATCAAGGATCCTGTTCGATCCCCGCACGGGTATGCCGACTCGGTAGCCCTAGCCCAAACATGGACGACTTCGAAAGCCCCAAAATCTGGCAAATAAAGCAGCGGCGCCAAAACCCGAAGCTCCTCCGAAGGCTAGCTGCGAAACCTATCCGAATGGGGAAAGGAGGCGAGAATGTTGACGGCGGCGGTGGCGAAAACAAAGTGAGATACTGGGTTTTAAGAGGGAAGAAGAAGGCGGGGAGAAGAAGCGGTAAGATTGACTAGAGAGGTTGGCTTCAACTATTGGTTGGCAGGGCAAAACTAAGGTGGGCCCAATTTTTAATGCGATGAGGCCCGGTCCAGTCGATATGACTTTTGTCTTTTCGGCTTTTTGCGTGGGCTTTGTCAAAATATTCAATATAAAATTTAAAAATATATATTTTTGTAAATAAAAAAAATTAAATCAAAAAATATCTTCAAACAAAATACGCGTATACGGCGCACACCGGCAACGGTTAATGTCGTAATAGACCTGTCGGGAGGAGGTGGTCGGTCTTGTTTCGTTGGCACACAGAATAACTCTTTTGGACACGCCTTTGAAGCCCCTTCCAAAAGAATTCCTCTCTGGTGTGCTCAAGGGTGTTGTGGATGTCTCTGTGTCCCCTGTCATGGCGCTCTCCAATATCCAGGGGCGGATCCAGAGGGGGCCCGAGGGACACTGGCCCCTCAATTATTTTTCAAAATGCTTAGTGTATTTGAATTCCTCTCGTCGAGGCAATGAATTTTGACTACTTATATGTCAAAAACGGTGGTCAGATGAGGGAGAAATAGCTCTGATAAGATGTAAACGTTCAAAATTTTTTTAAAGAAAGTTGATGTCTAACCCCAAATGTTAGAATTTTTAGAACCTAGTGACGCATTTAAAAAAAATTGTGCACCCCCATTATTAATTTTCTGGATCCGCCACAGTCAATATCGTGACAATGACTCCAAAGACAAGCTGCAAGTATATATGCTCGTTAAAGAGACTGACGCCCTCTCTTGTGGCCCAATAATGAGGAAGGTGCCCTTCACATATGCAGTTGCTCAACTCGCATATCATGGGGGATAGGGGGCAGAATCTCTGTGGAAGGTTATGGAACAGAGAGACGTGTAGTTTAGGCGATCCCTACAAGTCAAGGAATGTGTCGTGCGATTCAAGCCTCCTGCCTTGTACTCAACGAGAAGTTTTTGCTTTTGGGCTTTGTTTCCAAATCTAAGCCCGGGATATAATAAGAGGAATCAGATTCGAGAAAATTGAAATGCATTTTCGCCCCAAGATTCGGGCTAGTCACATGAAATAAGTGGTCCCGAATATTCTCTCTCCATCAGACTAGATTGAATAACTTTGTGTACTCAAACATGAAAGACAAACCCCATAAATTTGGTGATCCCTTGCTACTATTGTGTTATGCTTATATATTGTATGACAATGTGCTTTGAGTTGAAATGGGTGCCAGTGTAGCATTGTCCTGGCTAGGCTGATCAACTCGCACTCATAAGCCGACATTTTTTGGTGATGACTAATTGTCTCCTAGGGATGTAAATGCCACTGCAGTTAGATCCTAACTAGATATAGAACTAGACCGGGACTACGTGTCATTCACTACTCACTAGTGTATTTGTTGTTTCTACGAAATTCTCAGTAACCAGATAAAGGCTCTGTTTGGGGGGGACTTATTTTCACCGGTCAAGCGGTTACGACCGCATGAACCGAACCTTAATTAAAATCTAGTTTATGCGGTCGTAACCGCTTGACCGGTGAAAATAAGTCCCCCAAACGGAGCCAAAATCGGCTCATCGCTCTCATACTTGTTAGATATTTAGGCTTCATTTGTTTGGGCATTTCGTTGCTCCGTTTTGAGCAAACGCCGCCGGAAGGAGGAAAAACAAATGAACCTCCGGCGGCATTTGCTCCGTTTCCACCCGCCCCCCTTGAGAAACGCCCCCAAAAAGCTCCGTTTGGAGCAGCCACCTCCCCCCTCCGGTTCGAACACTCCGTTTCCACCCGCCGGATCGACCCGCCACCGCCGAACCAAATGAAGCCTTAATTATATGTCCGCACGCGTGTTAGCCCGACTCGGAATAGGTTATGGGTTCGTGTCGTTCTAGGGTTAGGCTCTACGCTGGAAGTACTATAAATACTCATTCCAAACTTGATGGTGTATTCGTATAATACTTTGAGCGGAGCCACTAACATTCTCAAAGTACCGGTTAGGGTTTCTCCGCTCCCGCTCCAGATCCCTCATCGTGATTTCGCCGTTTCTCCACTCCCGATCGCGATCTACCCACGCCGCTCCCAGATCGCCGACTCTACAGGGATCGGATCGATTTCTGAATCCGCCGACAGCCGCAAGTCTTCTCTGGGGATATACTGCGCGAATCGATAGCCGTGATCCGCCGTGAGATGCAAACAGAGTCTGCAGATGCCTCCTCCGGCAGCAACAAAGCATGCATGAACGATAGCCAACAGGAAAGTTTCCTCTTCAGGCGGCGTGATCTTCAATCCGGCAAGACGAGATCTGAACGACGACGTGATCTTCGATCCGGCAAAGGAGAACGACGATGGCGAAATCGCGAAATCTGGAAATCAACCATTTGAATGGCAACAATTAAATATATTTAGAATTAAATACTCTCACTTATCAAAAAAAATTATTTTAAATTAACAAATATATACATTTTTTTATTCCTTGACTAAATAATTGAATTAGTTAATCAACCATTTGAATGGCAACAATTAAATATATTTAGAGAGATGCAGCTACAATTAGCATCTCATGTGACTTGTCAACTTGTTAATGATTATTAAATATAATGTGAGTATAGAAAATTCGTACTTTGGGACAAAAAGCGCCTTTATTTTGCCTAATTATTTCGTACGGAACTGGGATGGAATCGGGACCAATGAGAAGCCACGAATGTGTGGGCTCCGCGCAAAAGTGCATGTCAGATACTAGAAATGTGTGAGTCCCGCGTGCAATTCCAGACTTCTCATTGGCCCTGGACGGAAAATTTTGCAAACGGGTTTTGGACGGAAAATTTCAGGCGGCGGTCGAAAAAGATATTGAGGTACTCTTAGGCTCCGTTTGAGGGGACTTATTTTCACCGGTCAAGCGGTTACGACCGCAAGACCCGGTTCTTGCGGTCGTAACCGCTTGACCGGTGAAAATAAGTCCCCCCAAACGAAACTTTAGTCTTGGAGGATGAATATTAGGTGTTGCGAGTAGCCAGGAGAGATTGGAAAAAAAATTAAAACAACAAGTCCAGATTTTGCACAATATAAATATTTAGTCGTTTTATTGATTTAAAATTTAGTCACATTCATTTGAGGTTCTCATTAGAGAACAAGATTGGAGCGTTCGAGCACTCTTCTCGGAGGAGTGAGTGCTAGGCAATTTCAAAAAATTTAGTTAGGTGTTTTAGTTTAAATTTTAAAAATTAAATTAATATATGCTTCTTTTAATTAGTTTTAAAAATATGTTTGTTGTGAGTTGCTCGACCTTTTTATAGATTGGTCGAATTGAATCGTCTTACCTCGAAAGTAAGCCTAACGTGCAAACAGTCACAGATAAAAACAATAGTTGGCAACAAGGTCTTTGACGTGGAAATTTTCATAAAGAGAAAATTTTCATGGGGCCGATTTAGTGTCGACCAAGTTCCGTCCCACTATTCTTTGGAGTGTTACAAAAGTCATTTCTCGAGGGTGTCATGTCACCGCTCGTTACAATAATTTTTTTGAACCACGGAAGTCGCTTGGAGCAGAGAGCTGAGGAGAGTGCTCAAAAATAATCTGGAATGATGAATGCGGCAACGAGGCTCTAGGATCGAAGGACGAAGTTGAAGGAGGTCTTCGAGTTGTCTTCATAAGGACCTTCGAGGAGCGAAAATTTTTGAGTCTCTGAAAGAATCTTCAAAGGCTATAGGGGATCTTTGAGCATCAAAGGATCTTCGCACATCGAAGAAGGTATTTGAGCAATCTTCAAGGGATCTTCGAACTCCGAAGGAGGTTTTCGAATGTCGAAGAAAATCTTTGAAGGGATCTTCAAGCGCATAAAGTGAACTATGAAAAATCTTCGAATAAAGGCTCGGGAGCTCTCTTAGGTGCAAAAGACAAGATGTTTTCCAAGGAGAGATCTCAATCACATTTATAGCTTCTGAGGGGGAGGAGGGGTTTGTTAATTGTGTCGCTAGGTGGTGTGGTTACCCACACATCCATAATACAAGATTGTACTATGTGCATTCCCATGATAGAGAGATTTTACTATCTGCACCTCATGATAAGAGATTATATTATACGCACCCCATGAAAGGGGATTTTACTATGAGCACACACATGATGAAGAATTTTTCCATCCACACCCCCATGATGAGGGATTTGACCATCTGCATTCTCATGATTTGTAAATTTACTATTCGCTTCCTCATTATGAAGGATAAGGTGGAGAACGAGAGCGCGAGCGTGCGGTAGAAACTCTACGTGCACGCCCGCATGAGTCGTATGGGTAGGGCCAAGTGCGATAGAGGCCATACGGCCGGTGGTGGATGTGCAACGGCGGACACACAGCTATGAAACTCTCGTACGACCGAAGGTGGTCGTGCGGAGGAGGCCGCAATACTGGAGGTTGTACTGCGGAAGCAACCGCACGACCGTAGGTGGTCGTGCGGAGTTCAACTAGAGATCGCCGTGCGTAGACGGGCGCGGAGTTGGAGGTGGTGGTGTAGAGATGGTCGCACGACCTGAGATAGTTGTGTGGCGGTCACACTGCTGGAGTTGGGCGCACGACCGATGAGGATAGCAGGCCTACGGTGGTCGTGCGGCGGTACCCACCTGGTCTGATACGGTCATGTGGCGACGGTCGCACGACCTGAGGCGGTCATGTGACGATAGCCACACGGATGGAGGGGGAATGTGGTGGCGGCCGGAGGCGCCGAGCGCCAGCACCCGTACGGCTTGTAGGGGCCGTGCGAGGGCGCCCACACGGCCTGAGGCATTGTGTGGAAGCTCCTGCTTGCCCTGCGGAGTAGACGCACGGTAAGAGCAGCAGTGCAGGGCGGCCGCACTGACTAAGGCGATCATGCAGTGGTAAGGACACGGTCGGAGGCGTCGTGCAGCGGAGGCCGCACAACCGAAGTTTCTGCGGGGCGAAGGGCGCACGTCCAAAGTTGACATGCGGCGGCAGTCACACGGCCGAGGTGGCCATATGACC
The DNA here is from genome assembly GCA_039513925.1 of Platanthera zijinensis. Taxonomy (NCBI): domain Eukaryota; kingdom Viridiplantae; phylum Streptophyta; class Magnoliopsida; order Asparagales; family Orchidaceae; genus Platanthera; species Platanthera zijinensis. The sequence continues at coordinate 13,235,800 of CM077080.1, forward strand.
CCCGACGCACCTCTAGAGACGGTTGTTATCAGGGTGTGTGTGTGGTCTCGGTGCCATTGTAGTGGGCAGTTTTGGGTGGTTTCCTCTGTTGGGTTTTGCTAGGATGGCACAACAATTGTGCACAAAGCGTAAATAAAGAACAAGAAAAACTCAAAAGAGTTCGGATCTAGCGATGAATATTAATCAAGAAAAAAATGCTATAAAATAAAATAACCTTTGAGGGATTGAGACTTTACTCAACCAAGGTGCTCTGAATGATTTCAACGAACGACAATAGCTGGAGTTCCGAGCGTAGAATAGTGTCCACGCCTCTACGGATATCCACACAAGTACAGAGATCTAGACTCTTGTCACACAAGATCTAGGTCGGAACTAGGTTTGCCCTCAACATCTCCACGGACTACTAGATCCGTTCAAGGAGAGGAGGCGGTGACGAATCCGACGTGCAAGAAACCTTTTCCGGCGACGGTAGCAGGTCGGGCGGTCGGCGACAGCAAGCGTTTCGCGACTTAGCAAAGCAATTCCGTCATCGGGAGGAGAATCCATCGCTCGGTTAGGTCAAGAGAATGAACAGTTACACACATCGATCTACTGTAGAAATCCTATTTATACAATCTACCGAACCAAGCCATAAACCACAGATCGGCCGAACCGGACTTAAAACAAATAAATCGGACGAAACAGAATTCGTCGAGTATCACGTCGATATTCGACGAATCAGAAGATATTCGTCGAAATAACACGAATATACTCGACGAATCGAGACAGGGCAAATCGTCCACATATCAAGAGGATATTCGACGAATCGCGATACTCAACGAATCGCGATACTCAACGAATGCGATACTCGACGAATGAATCTAATTCGTCGAAATTGTCATGACGATACTCGACGAATCTGAGACAGAAGCGTTGAGATGTCACGAAGATATTCAACGAATTCAACCATTCGTCGAAACCTCTCAGTTATACTCAACGAATTTCCCTTACATAATTTCGACTACTTACCTGATGACTCATATTCATAATATAGGTCCCAGAATGAAAATCTTTCACAACCAGAACGTCATAGGATTGGTTCTTCACTCATATCACATATGAGCAAGGCCAACACAAACCTTTCCAACTTCTCAAGAGCTCTTATGTGCGACCTCATAGGCTCATATTGCGTTGGCAGTGAGTCCTCATGTTTGATCACTTCCAGATCACCATGATAATACCAACATCCTCTTCCCGTAGTGGCACTACTCACAATGGGGGGAAGTTCGGCTATTTGTGCCCTTATTATGATGAAGAATATGTTATTCACAGCCTGATTTCTCCTAGATTTATTGGAAATAGCAGAGGTGAGAAGAAAGTCAGAGCTAATATGGCTCCAATCAGAAATGGAGGAGATCCATTTCACGGACAGGATCATCTGCTTTTTGATCCGACGGGTTCTGTTTTTCCCATCCTTTTATATATTTTTTTAATTCAAAAAAATCCTTGTCCACTAGATTTTTTCTGGACTAATCATGTCTACTAAAAATGAAATTGATCCCTTCCATTTCATTTGAAATGGAGAGAATCTGAATCCGCTAACATGTCGTAGGTTAAGAATTTCCGAAAGCGTGTGAATAGGACGATGAGATTATTACATGTGACGTGTGAGGAGGCGGATGACCGGCTCGATGGAGGGAGATGGCCGCGTGGCCAAGCGGCTCGGGGTGTCTGGCAGTCATGCGGCTGCGCGCCTCAGTATTGTCGGCGGTCGCGTGCCATGGCGAGCCTTGCGGCCTTATATGGCAATGTGCCTTGGCACATCGTGCAGTCCTTTGACCTTATTCAGACTCGCGGCTACCCGCTTTTGCTTGATTTTGTCGTTATGGGCAGTTGTGTGTCCGGGTAAATTTGTGTGAGTGTTTTGTTTATGCTGGATTGCGGGAGATTTTTTTGATTTCTTTCTTGAAATATTTTTGATCTGATTTTTCTAAGTTGCTGATTTTTCAAGTGTTGAGATGAGGTGCTCAAGCGAAATCTATGAGATTGCGCCCCACCTTTAATGGTGAGCGGAATGACGCATTGAGAAAATTCTACGGGTTACTTGCAAGCGTTGAGGTGGAGTTCCCGCACCCGGAGGAACGCGCACAAAATCCTCCCATCGATTTTGTTTTACTTTCGGAGGGTTGTTTGAAGCCGAGTTTTGTATTACACCCCCAGAGGAGGCAATCGAGATCTTCAAATTCTGCGAGGTGTCGATCTCTCAGTTTACACTCGCCATGATGATGACAATTATGGGGCTGATCATGTTCTTTCGAGAAAGCGGCTCATAACTCTCACTAGAGGTGTTTAAGGATTGGTGCGAGGTCTCTACTGATGCAAGAGGTCAGATCGAGGTGCGCAACAACAAGAGATGGCTTCGTTTTGAGGATCAGACCGATTACCGTCATGAAGATACTTTGTACAAATATGTTCGAAACTCTTGGGAGTTGCCTGAGCTGTGGGAGGCTTTCTTTCGCAATTGTAGTCGTGTAGCGGGATGGGATCGCTACTTCACGCCTAATTCTAGGCTTTGTATGTGGACCCGGTTGCCTTGACGAAACCTCTTTTCTGCATTTGCATCTTTGTGAACAAAAGGAGATAATTATTGTGTGACATTTCTTCGGATGCTGAGTGGACGCCTCTGTTCCTTTGGTTCGCGATAAGAAGAGAAAATTTGTGTTCAAGTGCGGAGAACTTGAATCGGCTTCTATCTAGGCTCCCCTAGATCTTAGAGTCGTATAGACGGGGCGGATTCTCGCAGCCCCATGATGGAGGTCATTCCTACTGATTCTGATGTTGAGTAGATTTTGTTTGCTCCTATTGCTGAGCGACCCCCTCGGGACTGTCATCCACCCCAATTTTTAGGTACCCGCGGGTTCATAGAGGTAGGTGCAATACATTTTTATGCGTTAGATTTGAGATCTGACCGCCAGCATTAAAGAGAGGAAAAAATATTTAAAAATAGGTATAAGTTTTTGTTGATCGGACGGCTCCCAATGCATCGCAGACACCATCCTCCACATGCCCGCGCGTACCTAAAAATTTTCGTTTCTTTAGTTGTTCAGTCCCACCCCTTTCTTTAGTTGTGACGAGACGAGTCACTTCTTCGTTGTAGGTGACGACATCGACAGTAAGTAGGATTGCGGTAGTTTGTGCTTATATTATTAGTTTTGTCGTTAGTTCTGGTCTTTTTTTGTAGATTGGAGAATTGAACAGCATTGCCCACTCCTGAAATGACTGTTATGTGGGCCTTTCAGACCGGTATTTCTCCCTTAAAGAGGGAAATTTTTTTGGTATGAGTAGCGTTCCCTCCTCTAGGAACGCCTTTAAATTAATATTATGCGGACCCCACCTAATTTTCACTTTCCCGCTGTTGAGTTGCAGAACTCTCTTCTTCTTTCCGCTTTGGTGCTAGGTTTTTTCTTTTTTCGACCAACACTTTCATCTCCTCCGCCCTTTATCTCTTCACCCACCGCCCGCCGCCTCCTCTCCAGGCCTCGTCGCCTGCACCGACATCTATTTAGGTATTATCTTTAAGTTCAAAGGGTTTTCCGAGCTTTCTTGCCTGCAGCAACATCCATTTGGAGTAGGGATCCATGGAGAAGGGGAGTACATAAATGAGGTTCATGAGCAGTGATAATATGTTCAACATTGAACATATGACTGTACATACAGTTGTACATTGAACATAAAATACAGTTGGAATACTACTAAAAGTTAAATACAGTTGTATATTGAACATAAAATACAGTTGTACTGCTACTTAAAGTTAAATACAGTGGTCTAATGAAAATGAAATATAGTTGGTCATCTAACTTAAACATACGACTGTACATACATTTGTACATTGAACATAAAATACAGTTGAACTACTACTAAAAGTTAAATACAATTGTACATTGAACATAAAATACAGTTGGTCATCTAACTTGAAAAAACTCTAGCACAATAACTAACTAGACATACAATCTCACATTAAACTTGATGAAATACTACAGTCATATTACACAAGTCTGATCTGTAGTCATACTACAAATCTTCAAAATAATAATAACTTAAAACTATTTGCGGCGGCAGAAAACACAGCTCATGTTCGTAGTTCTTCACAAGCCCGATCTCCAGTCTGCAGAGCGATGAAGTCGGACCTAAAAATTTGCTGAAAATGGAGGAGTACCAGGCGAGAAGGTCACCGCAGGAGAACGCATGTCTTCAGTCGCCGTCTAGGTTAAGGAATGGCGGAGGTCGCCGCCTAGGTTAAGGAATGGCGGAGGTCGCCGCCTAGGTTAAGGAAGGAATGACATACAAAAATCGCGGCGAAAAAAAAACACTCGGGGGAAGCAGACGGGTGGGCCCAACGTTATTTGAAATTCTAATTTAAAAGCGTTCCTAGAGGAGGGAACGCTACACATACCAAAAAAATTTCCCTTAAAGAGGAGCTACGTGGGGTGAAGAATCTCTCATCTGAACCCAAGACGGGGGTACACTTCTCATATTCAACAGCCGAAGTTTGATCTTGCTGGTTCTCGGGCGAAGTTTGAGAGACTGCGCGGCGAGCATTGTGCGGCCAGGCGCTCTTGCTTTGGATGTCTTTCACCAGTTGGCAGAGGCTCATGGAGAGATATTTTGTCAGGATGGCGAGTTGGGGTTCTTGCAGCTCAATTGATGATGCATGGAGGCCGGCGCCAAGTCCCTATCTAGGAGGACTGGGATCCTCTCCATTTCATGCGAAATGGAGAGGTCCAGTTCGCGGAGGAGATGGACTCTTCCAAATCGGACGGCGGGCAGGCCATTTACTGTGCTCGCGGGGCCCACTCGCGGGGCCCACTCGCCAGTTCAGTCCGCCGTCCGATTCGCGGAGATTTAATCTCCTCCACGAACTGGATCCCCTCCATTTCGCGTGAAATGGAGAGGATCCCAGTCCTATCTAGGAGGTCGCGGGTTCAAAACTTCACCTCAACAAACCGCTGCATATGAACAGTGCCTTACGTGCTAAGATGGGTTAAGGTATGCTACCCGCAGGCCTATATTCAAAAATAGAATCTTGCCTGATACGTAATAGAACTGTTTTTTTCTATAAGGAGTTTATTATCTTTTGTAATAAATTATTATTTTAATTAATTTATTATAGTATTTCTTATCATAGAAGTCCATGCGTGAAATTTATTAATTTAATAAATCCTCATTGATTAGTGTTAGATATGAGCATAGTTTTGAGTTCGTGTCATTCTAACGTTAGACTGTACGTTGGAGATACTATATAATCTAAATTCCAAACTTAATAGAAAAATGTAGACAATCTTCAGCAGAGTCATTCCTTTTACAATTAGAATATTTTAAGGACTTTTCTCTATTTTGAATTCGATGCACACGTGCGAAGGCTTTTAATTATTAAAAAAATGAATTCGTTGAGGAGATATTTGACCAGAGATACCTGTCTACGTGAGGCATCCGTGCAAACAAAAAAAAAATTATTTCCCTAATATAAAAAGATGATTGTTATTAGCACTATAGTTTTGGTTAGTGGCACAACATTTTCTCCTAATTTCTCGTGTCTTTTAGAAATACGTCTTTTACATGTATTTTTAGGAAAAATGTTCAACCCGAAAGTTGTAGATATCTGCAACTTTCGCGTTGAACACTTTTCCTAAAAATGCATGTACAAAGCGTACTTTGGATATACACCCAGATTTCGCGTCTTTTTGAAATACGTCTTGTACATGCATTTTTAGGAAAATTGTTCAACACGAAAGTTGTAGATCTACAACTTTCGTGTTGAACACTTTTCCTAAAAATGCATGTACAATGCGTATTTTTAAAAGACACGAAAAATTAGGAGAAAACGTTGTGCGACTAGCCAAAACTGTAGTGCTAATAACAATCACCTATAAAAAAAAGTTGAAAATCAAACATTATTATTATAAAACAATGATGTCAGCATTTATAAAATATATAGAATGCTACTATCATTTGTTTCGAAATTTATGTGCCCTTTGGTTTGGCTGTTAGGCTGCGGTGCGGTTTTGGAACGCACCGTAATTTTTGTAATAAGCAATGTTTTGTTCGACTTTCTTAAATCATGGTTTTTTTTAAAAACCGCTTATAGTTCTAACTCTAGCCGCAAAAAAAATTTGTTTTTCCCACATCCAAACGTACCCATGCGGAAGCCGAAGGATGTGATGCCGAAGGCTCCTTTGCCGTCGCGGAAGATGCAATGACATAAGTTCTGTGGAATGATAGTTAAGGCACTATATATTCATCCTCCATCTTTCACTCGAACCAGTAGCCCGTGTTGGATTAAATCTCGTTAGTGAACCTACATGGGTCACATAGACCGTGTTGATCACCGTCAGCGGCACTTGATCAATACGGTAGACCACTTAAGTTGTGATCGTTTATATGGAGTGGTCTAAGATCTTTTTCGGAGCGCCTTTGCCATAGGCGCGGCTCAATTAAAATGCGGATAACGTACGATTATACGTAGAACCTAAGTCAGGATAATTTCAGCCCTTGGATCTGCGATGGGTGGATAGGGCTGTGATTATCAAAATCCTTTGGGTGTGGTTCCCCTCTATACCTAAGCCCTTGATTTCAATCCTTCCCATTAAGTTGAAATCAGCGAAAGGGGCGATCTAGGTCAAGAGGAAGAGCCGCACGTTTGCTCTCGGTCCAGATTCGGAGGCTTCTTCTTTAGCATCCGGCGGGTTCGCTGATCGACGCGTTCGCCTTCAGACATCGTCGGCCTCGTCTCCAGCTTCAGCTCCCCGTGTTGTCGACATCGGCATCGAGGTTTGCTGCCGATAAGGTTGAAGCAGCTTACCGTTGTGCCGGCTGCCGAAGAAGAAGTGCAGTCCGACTGTAGGTCCATCTTGGATCGATTCTGTTTGTGATTCGTCCTGAGATTCAAATCTCATTCCAACAGGTCATTAAGCTTTCATCCATACTCGCTATCGACCTCCATGGCGTCATGTATAACCTTCTATCGCTTATGTGATTGTCTGCGAGCGACCCTTGGTTGTTTATAATCAGCTATATGTTAGAATTAACAGCCCGCCGTCACTTGCTCCCTCTCTCTCTCTTCCTCCATTGCCGCCCATCTCATTTATTTTTTATTGCTTCCATAGGCGTTCTATTTTGTGGATTTGTTCCATTTGTTTTGAGATTATACAACTGAATGTTGGATATGTACAACATTCTCAAATGACCTTCATGAGCAGTGATTGAAGTTGGCATTTTAGTTTATTTTTTGCTCTAAAAATTTTAATGCATTGGAGCATTTTGCATGTTCAATGAGAAATTCATTGCATAGTGTGGTTGGTAATTATGTTTTATTAGATTTTTTTGCTTAAAACTTTGTTTAGTTTCCAAATAATTTTTTCAAAATTTTGTTTTATAAATTTCATTTCACTCAAACAGTTTTTTAACAAAACTTTGTTTTCCAAAATCGTCAGCACTTTTCCTATCAGCAACTTTCCATCAGCAGTTTTTCATCAACAACAGTCCTACCAAACACACCCTTAAAAATAAATTGTAAGAATGTTATTGACGAATCATTTGCGCTTTTAAGTATTGATGGGTCGAGCCGATTTTGCCGAAATCAAAACATCAAGTGGAGCATCAAGGTGGGTCGAGCCGGCGCCTCCCTATGGCCACACTCGTCACCCACGATCGTGCTTGTCTCCTGCCACCTCACTCCTCGCTCGCTATCATAACTCTAAACATGAGTGTGCAAGTAGTAAAATCCTTCATCATGAAGGTCGAATAGCGAAATTCTCATCATTGGTCTATGTATAACGAAATGCCCAAACATGGGTGTGCATATAGTGAAATGCTCCATCATGGGTAAGCGTATAGAGAAATTCTCATCATGGGCATGCATATAACGAAATTCTCATCATGGGTGTGCATATAGCGAATTTCCCATCATGAGTGTATGTCTAACAAAATCTCTATCATGTGTGTGTGTATTGCAACATTCATATCATGGGTGTGTGTATAGTTAAATTCACCATCATGGGTGTGCGTATAGCGAAATACCTCATAATGTGTGTGTATAGCGAAATTCTCATCATGAGTATACGTACAACAAAATTCTCATCATGGGTGTGCGTAGAACAAAATCCCAATCATGGATTTGCATATAACAAAAATCTCATCATGGGTGTGTATATAGCGAAATTCTCATCATGAGTGTGCATATAGCAAAAGTCCCAACATGGGTTTGCGCATAGTGAAATTCCCTATCATGGGTGTGTGTATAGCGAAGTTCACATCATGCATGTGTGTACAAATAGAAAAATGCCGCATCATGGATGTATGTATAGCAAAATATCACATCATGTGTGTGCATATAGGAAAATTTATGGTTATTGGTATGCGGAATATCGAACTTCTTAGCGACCTAATTACCAAAATGACATTCTCTAAATCTATAAAAGAGGGTCTCAAACTCTCATTTGGGGACCTTATCTTCTATGACCAAGAGAGCTTTAGAGAGCTCCTTCGAAATTTTTTCTGAGTTCTCCTTGTGAGCTTGAAGATTCCTTCGGCTTCGGAAATCGCTCAAAGTTCTCTCTCGAAACTTGAAGATTTCTTAGAGGATTTCCATCCGCAGTTGAAGATTGCCTTCAGAGTTTGAAGATTTCACGAAAACGGATCGAAGGCCTCCTTTAGCTTGGGAGACCGCTCATAGATTTACTTCACTATTCGAAGATCCCATTCGAGCACACCAAAACTCATGTAGTTGTCGAGCATGCCAAAGTGCATGTTGCTCTTGAGCATGCCGAAGCTCCAATCTGTTATGAAATTGGTCCTAGTCCGTAACACGTGTTGTCACGGACAACGCAACGGAAATGAGCGAACAATAGTAATAGCGCAATAATAAAAGAGCGAGAAACCAAGCACACAGACGACACGGATATTTTTACGTGGTTCGGAGAGAAGCTCCTACTCCATGGGGAGAGCACTGGGAAGATCCACTAAAATGATAGGGAGTTTGATACAGAGTTACACTGAGATCATAAAGATCGGAGACGCGCCAAAATTCTGTCTGATCACTGTCTGGAGGCTATGCCGCCGCCTGCCGTCGCCGATTCCTGGAATCCTCCGCCTGAGATTTCCACTGCCGATGGGTCGACCTCCAAGGTCGGCGACTTCGCCGGAGCCACCTGCTCCCGAGTCGCCCGTCGGAATGATGGCCGGCCGCCGCCGCTTCTCCCTTCGAACGTCGCCGCCGCTGCCTTGGACAACCGCCGCCTCTGAACTCTCTCTTCCTCTCCTCTTCTCCTCTTCTCGGATCTGGTGTGTTTGAAACCCATGGGGGTCTCTCCTTTTATAGGCTAGAAGAGGTGGTGGTTGCCATAACCACATGGAGGTGGTAGGTGGTTGTCATAACCACATGGAGGTTGTAGGTGGCGGTTGGCAAGAGTGGTGAGGACCGGTCAAACTTGTTGAACAAATTGAATATCAAGTTTGACTTTGACTGTGAGGTGGCATTTTACATTAGCAATCTCCACCTTGACGCCTCACGCATGAAGTACTCCACCTTGAGCTTGGATCTTCTCCCTCCGAAATAACTACCCCCTCTCCCTGGGGTCACCCTAATCAACATGCACAAATATGAGCCAAGTCAAGGCAGTGCTTGAACTTGACTCCTGTCACTGGCTTGGTCAACATGTCTGCAACATTGTCCTCCGTGGGCACCTTTAGCAACAAAATGTCTCCACTTCCAATGAACTCCCTCAACTTGTGGTAGCGTACATCAATATGCTTTGTCCTTGTATGGTAGACCGGGTCTTTGGCAAGACAAATCGCACTCTGACTGTCACAGTGCACCTTCACCGCTTCATGAGTGATCCTGAGTTCTTTAGTGAGAACTTTAAGCCAGATGGCTTCCTTTGCGGCTTCCACTGCAGCAATGTACTCCGCTTCTGTCGTCGATAGAGCAACGATGTCCTGAAGAGTGGCTTTCCAACTGATGGGACCTCCACCTAGAAGAAAGATGTACCCGGAGGTAGATCTTCTCCTATCGAGGTCACCGGCGTAGTCGGAATCAACGAAGCCCTCTAGAGCACCAACATCCTTGCTCCTTCTAAATAGTAGTCCGACGTCTGGAGTTCCCTTCAAGTATCGCAGAATCCACTTGACCGCTTCCCAGTGTTGTCGCCCTAGATTCCCCATGTATCTGCTGACCACGCTCACAGCCTGAGCGATATCTGGTCTGGTACAGATCATGGCGTACATCAAGCATCCTACCGCATTAGCGTACGGCACCCTGAGCATCTTTTGACGTTCCTCTTCTGAGTTTGGGCACTGCTGTGAAGATAATCTGAACTGCTGTCCCAGAGGAGTTGAAACTGCTTTCGACTCCGTCATACTGAACTTCTCCAGCACTTTCTTGATATAACCTGTTTGAGAAAGCCAAAGCATACCTCGTTTTCTGTCGCGCTTGATCTCCATCCCAAGGATCTTCTGTGCGTGACCAAGATCTTTCATCTCGAACTCAGCATGTAGCGTCTGCTTCAGAACTTGAATCTCCCGAGCTGACTTGCAAGCAATCAGCATGTCGACGTAGAGCATCAAGATCAGTATATCTCCATTTGCCAGAAATCTGTAGTAGACGCAGCTGTCGTACTGGCTCCTGCTGTAACCATGTGAGGTCATGAAGGTGTCAAACCTCTTGTTCCACATCCTTGGAGCCTGCTTCAAGCCGTAGAGAGATCTCTTCAGCTTGCACACCTTTTTCTCGTCACCGGGTCGAACGAACCCGTCAGGTTGCAGTATATAGATCTCTTCGTCTAGGCTGCCGTGAAGAAAAGCCGTCTTCACATCCATCTGCTCCAGCTCCATGTCCCACATCGTTGCTATAGCAAGCAGCATCCGTATAGAACAATGCTTCACCACGGGTGAGAAGATTTCATCGAAATCAACACCTCTCTTCTGCGCGAACCCCTTTGCAACGAATCTGGCCTTGTACCTCCACTGGTCCTTGCCTGATGTAGACTCCTTCTTCCTGAACACCCACTTGGAGCTTATTGCCTTAGCTCCTTTGGGTAGATTGACCAAGTCCCAAGTCTGGTTCTTCTGAAGTGAGTCCATCTCTTCCACCATAGCAGCTTTCCACTGAGAACAGTCTCTGCTCTCTACAGCTTCTCGGTAGAAACTGGGATCTGAGGAGATAACCTGAAAAGCATATGCCACAGTGTCTAGTAGCCTGAGAGGTAGTCTAACATCTCTCCTTGCCTTTTTCCTCTAGCAATCGTGTACGGTTCCGCATCAGTAGGTTGTGCAACATCTGTATCCTCCGAGTCGGAGGAATCATCATGGTCGTCAACTTTGTCACTTTCTTCCAGCTCTACCTGCACTGGTGAGACTGGAGTCCTTTCTGCTTCTCTGGTATGAGACTGAGACTTCTTCAGCATAAAAGCCTCATCGAAGATGACGTCGCGCTTCACCTCCACCTTCTTGGTTTCAGGATTCCACAGCTTGAACCCTTTTGTGCCGGCCTTCTGGCCGAGATAGATGCACCTTCTGGACTTAGCATCCAGCTTTGTCCTCTCCGAATCCTGCATCAGTGTGTACACAGGACAACCAAAAATGTGAATATCGGAGTAACCAACGGAAGTACCTGACCAAACCTCCTGTGGAGACTTTAGATCTAGTGACATTGATGGAGATCGATTCACTAGATAGCAAGCCGTATTGATCGCTTCGGCTCAGAAAGACTTCGGAAGATCTGCAAATAGACGCATGCACCGAGCTCTCTCCAACAAGGTTCTGTTCATCCTTTCTGCGACGCCGTTCTGCTGCGGTGTACCAGGAATGGTGAGATGACAAGTGATTCCCTCTTGATTGCAGTAGTTCTGAAACTCCGTTGAGGTGTACTCACCGCCATTATCAGATCTGAGGTATTTCACCTCCTTCCCAGTCTGCTTCTCCACTTTGGTCTTCCAGATTTTGAATTTCTCGAACACCTCAGACTTGTGCTTGAGAAAATAGATCCATACCTTCCTTGAGAAATCATCGATGAAGGTCACGAAGTATCTGGTTTCTCCAAGTGATGGCTCTGGGGCTGGCCCCCAAACGTCTGAGTGTATGTACTCTAGTACTTGCTTGCTGCGCTTGCTTGATGTCACGAACTTTACTTTGCACTGCTTCCCGAGAACGCACGTCTCGCAGAAATCTAGCTTGCACGTCTTGATCCCTTTCAGTAGACCTTTCTTGTGCAGCTCCAACAATCCTCTCTCGCTCATATGGCCAAGCCTGGCATGCCACAATAGAGAGGAGTCTTCGTCTGACGTCGTAGAGACTGCTGCGTCGCCAGTAATGGTGGAGCCGATGAGCCTATAGATGGTACCACAACGCTCTCCTTTCATGACCACCAGAGCTCCCTTCTTGACTTTCAAATAGCCGCCATCACCGGTGTAGGAGTAGCCGGCCGCCTCCAGAGTACCTAAAGAAATCAGACTTTTTCTTAAATCTGGTACGTACCTGACATCGGTGAGCGTTCTGACTGTTCCATCGAACATCTTGATTCTGATGCTGCCAATCCCCATTGTTCTGCACTCTGAGTTGTTCCCCATGAGAACACGTCCTTCATCATGTTGCCTGAAGCTATGGAACCATTCTTTGTTCGGGCACATGTGATAGGAGCATCCAGTGTCCATGATCCAGGAGTCGCAAGAGTCAGTAGTGGAGCGTACATGAAGTACATCTGCTTCACTCTCTGAGTCTGATGCCACGGCCGCCTGCTGTGGCTCTTGATGCTTCTCCTTAAGCTTTTTCTTTGGACAATTATTTTTCCAGTGCCCTTCTTCTTTGCAGTAGTGACACTTGTTGTTCTGGGTCTTGGACTTGGATCTGAATCTATTTGCTTTCTTTCCTCTGTCCCTTGATCTACCTTTAGCCGGCTTGCTGCTTTTCACAAACAGTCCTTCGCTGGTGCTGGGGCCAGATTTGCTCCTAGTTTCATTTGAGAGCAAAGTTGTCATCACCTCCTCCATCTTCAGAGTATCTTTGCCGTAAAGAATTGTGGTGACCAGATGATCAAATGACTTCGGTAGAGAAGACAGCAACAGAAGAGCCTGGTCTTCTTCTTCGACTTTTATCTCCATACTTCGCAACTGTGAAGTGAGCTTGTTGAACACGTTCATATGCTCCAACAACTGAGTACTCTCTGACATCCTCAAACTGTACAACTGCTTCTTGACGTAGAGTTTGTTCGTGAGCGACTTGGACATGTAAAGCTCCTCCAGTTTCTTCCACAGATCTGTTGCAGTCTCAGCATCGACTACATTGTACATGACTTCTTCCGCTAGGCATAACTGGATTGTGCTGATGGCCTTCAGATCCAACTCCTCCCATTCGTCATCCTTCTTCCCAGATTTCTCCTTGCCGAGAAGCGCCTTATGGAGATTTTGCTGAACGAGAACTGCTTTGATCCTTTTCTGCCATAAACCAAAATCGATTTTTCCGTCGTACTTTGGAATCTCGAATTTTGCCGCCATTGCTATTGCTCACGGAGGTCCAAGGTTGGAACCTGGCTCTGATACCAATTGTTATGAAATTGGTCCTAGTCCGTAACACGTGTTGTCACGGACAACGCAACGGAAATGAGCGAACAATAGTAATAGCGCAATAATAAAAGAGCGAGAAACCAAGCACACAGACGACACGGATATTTTTACGTGGTTCGGAGAGAAGCTCCTACTCCACGGGGAGAGCACTGGGAAGATCCACTAAAATGATAGGGAGTTTGATACAGAGTTTCACTGAGATCATAAAGATCGGAGACGCGCTAAAATTCTGTCCGATCACTGTCTGGAGGCTATGCCACCGCCTGCCGTCGCCGATTCCTGGAATCCTCCGCCTGAGATTTCCACCGCCGATGGGTCGACCTCCAAGGTCGTCGACTTCACCGGAGCCACCTGCTCCCGAGCCGCCCGTCGGAATGATGGCCGGCCGCCGCCGCTTCTCCCTTCGAACGCCGCCGCCGCTGCCTTGGACAACCGCCGCCTCTGAACTCTCTCTTCCTCTCCTCTTCTCCTCTTCTCGGATCTGGTGTGTTTGAAACCCATGGGGGTCTCTCCTTTTATAGGCTAGAAGAGGTGGTGGTTGCCATAACCACATGGAGGTGGTAGGTGGTTGCCATAACCACATGGAGGTTGTAGGTGGCGGTTGGCAAGAGTGGTGAGAACCGGTCAAACTTGTTGAACAAATTGAATATCAAGTTTGACTTTGACTGTGAGGTGGCATTTTACATTAGCACCAATCATTGTCGGGCACGCCAAAGCTCTTGTCGCTTCCGCGCACGCCCAAGCTCTGGTTTCTTCCGAGCATGCCAAAGCTCCAGTTGATGTCGGCCACGCCACAGCTCCCGTTGCTTTCGAGCGCGCCCAAGCTCCCGTCGCTTCCGAGCACACCAAAGCTCTCGTTGCTTCCAAGCACGCCAAAGCTTATGCCGCTCCTGAGCACGCCAAAGCTCATGTCGCTTTTGAGCATGCCAAAGCTCTCATTTCCACCGAGCACCCTAAAGCTCCAGTCTCTTCGGAGCACTTCGAAGCTCGTGTCGCTTCCAAGCACGCCAAAGCCCCCACTGCTTTCTAGCATGCCAAAGCGCCCATCGCTCATGAGCGTGCCAAAACTCTTGTCGCTTCGGAGCACACCAATGCTCCTAACGCTTCTGAGCACACCAAAGCCCCTGCCGCTTCCGAGCACACCAAAGCTCATGTGGCCTCAGAGCACGCTTCTCTGCGCTCTGTCCTTGACAACTCTGACATTCTTCAAAATCTTATTGTAACGAGCGGTGGTCTGTCAGACTGTCACCCTCGAACATTCTACTACTTGTAACGAGTGCTGTTCTATCACCCTCGAAAGAAAACTCTTGTAATTCATCGAGAAAATAGTGATATTTGGTCGGCACCGAATCAGACCCGTGATTTTTCACCTTTTCTGAAATTTTCACGTTAAAATTAGTTGTTGTCAATTGTTCGAATTTTCAGTGACTGTTTGCACGCTCGATTCGCTCATGAGCTATGACGGTTCGCTTCGACTGATTACGCGCACTTCGAGTGACCCGCAACAACATATATATAAATATTAAATGTTTTTTTAGTAAAAATATAATTACTTGTAAAATGAAATACAAAATTTATTCTTCTCTATATTATTGTCATTTGTCACGAAAAGTCAAACTAATATTTTTTTTTTCTCTTGAAATTTGCTCGGGTGGATAAGAGGCGCTAAGACCCATAGAGCTCTAAATCACGTAAACATATTTGTCTTATATATATAATACTCACCGTCGTTGAATAATTTAACAAAGTCAATCCACCATGCTTAATTTGACTATATAATTGATGTCATGTCAACAGCCCATTTATAGGTTCTCACTCTAACTATTTGAATTGATGTGACGTCATTTAAGTTTTTTTTTTGGGCGCAGATATTAGCACCACACTTTTGACTATCTGCACTCAAAATTTGTGTTTTTTTGGACTTTTAGAATTCCTATTAGCAAGCATTGCACACAAATTATTCCTTATTCGCACTCGCCCTACTCGTGCTTCCGCCTCCCCTCCAAACCGTGATTTTGTCGGCGACTCTTCCTGCTTTATTTTCGTCCGTCCTGAAGGGCTCCAAATCCGGCAAGTGCTCCTCCATTTTCGAGCGACGTTCTTTATCACGATGCATTTTCCTCTATTATCTGGCGGCTATCTTTTCCACATCCGGCGATCTCTTTTCCTCTTGGCAGCGGTGCTCCTCTATTCCGTGATTTTCAAGCGTTCATTCTTCCTCGAGGCAGTGGTGATCTTCTCCTCCCTTTTTTTTTTATTTTTTTTAGTGCGGAAGACTTTTGTGCTTTTAGATAGCCAATTTTAAAAAAATCATGCTTGCAGATAGTCAAAACTATAATGCTAATGTAAGCGTTATTTTTTCTTCTTTAATTAATTTGATCCATTTATATAACTATATAATAACAATCCATTTACAGGTTCCACTGTAATTATTGGAGTTGATGTGACGTCACTTAAGTTTTTTTTTTTTAATTTATTGAATTTGAGGAATTAGTCATTACCTAAAATCTGTTAGTACAATTAACGGAATAAGGGATTTCCCGCCGTCAACCAGCTTGTTAACAACTCCCTTGCCATTTTCGACTGCGATAAACAAAGAATAATTAAGATGACAGAGAAAAAAAAAGGAATGTCAAACGTTTCAGAATGGAGGGAGTTCTGCGAATAGACGAGCCCGGTTGAATCGGCCGCTGAGTTTTGCGAATAGACGAAGCATATAATGAAAAAGATGTCAAAGAAGCTGGGACACTTTGGCTCTGTTTGGGAAGACTTATTTTCACCGGTCAAGCGGTTAATTAAGACCGCATGAACCGGACCTTAATTATGATCCGGTCATGTGATCGTAACCGCTTCACCGGTGAAAATAAGTCCCCTCATATAGAGCCTTTGTCTTGTTGTGAGAGGGAGTTCGCTGCGGATCGGAGGCAACCGATGTAGATGAACTCAACGCCGATGGCTCAGCTGCCGATGGTATCTTTTATGAGTTGGAGGGGAAGGGAGTCCTCGTCCCACAAAAAGATTCTGTTGTAGCCACCAGGGCGACAATGGGCGCGGATTGGGCGGCCATCTAACCGAGCTTCCCACCACCAACTGAGAGCTTTCCTCATCTCTCTCTTCGGCTTCCTCTCCCATGCACAATGTCTTATCTAATATCCACCCTTTACATTCTTCCTGGCTCCAAACCATAACACCTATCTGTTACGAAAAATCGGTTGAGACGGATAATTTTCATATCTACAAAAAACAATCTAACGGCAAAAAAATTGTTACGAATAATGATAAACACGAAACAATAAGAAAACATCACAGACAAAAAACACTAAATTTAAAATGGTTCTCCGGAATTGGAAATGGATACGTCCACTGTGGAGGCAGAGAATTTTTATTTTCTTTCTCAAACTTATAATATGACTATAATGGAAAAAACCGAGAGAGAATACTCAAGGATCCAGCCGTAGACGTTGCGACGAGAAAGAAAACCAGCGGCAAGAGTAGAAGAGTCAGCGATCGAGAGCTGAACATGCTGCAGTAAGGAAGAAGCCTGTCGGCAATCTGCAGCAAGGAAGAAGATCGATGACAAAGATGGCGGTTGCCGACCAAAAAAACGCACACGCGGTTGCAGCGGGGAAGAACCCTCAGATTTGGCCATGGTCAGCCGACCTCCTTTGTGTTCTCCTGCTTGCACGAAATCCTACATACTTGGGAAAACCGGCCTCCTCTTTATATAGGCTTGAATGTGAAAAGGAGCTAAATAAAGACAAATTTTATTGCTCCAAAAAGATAATCATTACATAGGTATGCCCTCTTATTTATATAAATCGGGGGAGATGAGAGAATACAACAACCGATGTGGAACTAAATACAAGTCGGGCGAGCTACGCGGTTTGACATGGTCAAATCGCCCACTATACAACAAATAATAAAACACCAATCAGCAACTAGGAAAGTCGTCTAACTGCCATGGAAGACCGCTGATACAAACCGCCAGACCGAAATTGCGGGTTGCCACCAGACCGTAGTTGCGGCTACCCATTATTCCGCAGCTGCTGCAAGCTATCAAACTGCAATGACGGTTTTCCCCCAGACCGCAGTTGCGGTTAACCATCTGTCTGCTGCTTCGGCTTTAACCAGGCCTCTGCGGCTTCATCAAGACCGCTGCGGCTCACCTACAGACTGCTGTTGTGGCTCTCTGCTAGACCGCTGCGGCTTCGCCGACAGACCGCTGATGCGGCTCTCTGCCAGACTGTTGCTGCTTCATTCAGACCGATGCGGCTAACCGACAGACCGCTATTGCGACTTTCTGCCAGACCGCTTTGACTTCCTTCAGACCGCTGCAGCTAACCTTCATACCGTTGTTGCGGCTATCCCCCAGACCATCAATGATGTTGTCCACCTGACCGCAAGCTGAGGTTCACCACCAGACCGCTGGACCAAACTGCTAGGTCGTTGAGACAGATAGACCGATGCGGTTAGACACAAGTCCGTCCGGTCTCTTAAAGCTCCAACACTCCCCCCTCAAGTTGGAGCATATATATCTATCATGCCTAGCTTACTACAAACCTCCTCGGAAGAAGTAACTGGCTTGGTGAAGAAATTAGCTAGTTCTCTCTATGAGATTAGATAACAAACAGAGTGCAAATTTGATTTTTCAAAATCTTCTCTCTAATGAAGTGGCAATCAACCTCGATATGTTTCGTCCTCTCATAAAAGACATGATTCCTCGAAATATATATGGTTGTCTTGTTGTCACAGAACATTGGCAGAGAATGATCATAAAGCTCTCCAAAATCAAACATAAGTATCTGTAACCATTTCAGCTCGCAAGTAGTTAGAGTCATGCTCCTATACTCAGCTTCTGCGCTTGACCTAGAGACAACAACTTGTTTTTTGCTCTTGAGTGACGAGACGACCTCGGGGTGAAAAAATCTTGCCTCCCCGAGGGGTCAAACTATCATGTCAGCTAATGGGAGCGTGGGTGACGAGACGATCTCGGAGTGAAAAACACTTGGCCTCCCCGAGTGGTCAACCTGTCATGCCAACTAGTGGGAGCCTGGGTGACGAGACGACCTCGGGGTAGAAACAACATGGCGTCCATGAGAGGTACTCCGTCCCTACCAGCTAGTGAGAGCCTGAACATCGGGACCGTCTCGGAGCAAAGAGAACAGGGCATCCACGAGAGGTACTCCGGCTCTGCGAGCTAGTGAGAGCCTGGACAGCAGGACCGTCTCGGAGCAATGAGAATAGGTCATCCACGATAGGTACTCCGACCCTGCCAGCTAGTGAGAGCCTGGACAGTAGGACCGTCTCTAAGCAAAGAGAACAGGGCATCCACGATAGGTACTCCGACCCTGCCAGCTAGTGAGGGCCTGGACAGTGGGACCATTTCAGAGCAAAGAGAACAGGGCATCCACGAGAGGTACTCCGACCCTGCCAGCTAGTGAGAGTCTGGACAGCGGGACCGTCTCGGAGCAAAGAGAACAGGGCATCCACGAGAGGTACTCCGGCCCTGCCAGCTAGTGAGAGCCTGGACAGCGGGATCGTCTCGGAGCAAAGAGAACAGGGCATCCACGAGAGGTACTCCGGCCCTGCCAGCTAGTGAGAGCCTGGACAGCGGGACCATCTTGGAGCAAACAGGACTTAGCCTCCCCGAGGAACCTTCGACCCATCCAGTGTAACACCTCCCCTGTAAAGACCATATAATATGGGTCCGGCCGGGGCCCCACAACATACGGACACCACAGTTTTAGTATTAAAAGATGATATGAAACTACCCAAACTCAAAACTCCAGACAAACACAGCGGAAACATAAAACTAAAAGACAGAAATTATCCACTAACAATAGAGTATCGAAATGGCCTTAAGGCCTTACACAATATAAGTCCAAAAAAATATAAAAGTGCCAAGCACTCCTAGGCTACCTCGGCATGCAAGCCGGACATGATCAAACAACATCAGCAAAACAAGGAAAAGAAACTAGCCAAGCACAGCAACACTTCATGAGGCTTAGGGATTTTCGCCCGGCGTGCTAGCTCCTGCATGCGATCCTTGCCCTGTAAGGATTTGAAGTAACGTGGGTCAGCAAAGGCTGACCTCTACTGTGTAACAAACACATCTCCTCCCGGCCGTCCCTAACGGATCCCGGGGTACCACTCCACCTGCAAGTTAACACTCCGTATACCAAAAGAGCATATATATTAAAGCGGTAAACAGGCTTGGATGTCTCATACAGTATACATGTTCTCTATGTTTTGTACAAAGTAAAAGGGGCCTACTATGCAACATGAATGCAACCCGGGTTTCACCCAAGGCACCATAGCTCGTATGCATCTAGCACAACATCAAACATTGGGTACTTTCGTTTCCCCATTGGCTTAAAGCCGCAAACAAAAGGGAAACACCATGTCCCCAACGGCACACAGGCCGTCACACGAAACCTTGCAATGGCCCCACCCGCACATGTGTCTTAAACCCCGGGCTTGCCCGCATATTCTGACGTCGCACGTCAGGGTTCCGTCTCACACTGACCGATTCTAAGAAGCCTTGCTGGACCCCACCCGCTCATGGCCACGTTGCCCGGGCTTGCCCTCCGCTCGGCATTCTCGTCAGTCTCACACAAGGGCTAGTCTCGCCGGGACACTTTCCCCACATGACTTGCGCGTCACGGGATAGCCAGCCGACCACGGAGACCTAGCCTCACCTTTGCACAACACAAAACAAGGTTTCCCCACCCCAATTACCATTCGCACCGTGTCTTTCCCGTGCTCCAAGGAAACCATCTACCGCACAAAGCGGAGCTAACCTCGTCCGGTTCCGACTACGAGTACTCACTCAAATATAAGGGGGAAAACGCATACATACACGGTGTATTGCCGCAACGGATTTTCTACCAAAGCTCGCTATGCAACATCACCGGGTCGGACTATCGGTCGCGACCGCGGCTTCACCCACAATGCCTAATCCGCTAACGGAGCGGATCTCTAATGCAAGCATGCCGGGATGAACACGATCAACCCGGAGGTTCCTTTTGAACCAAGGCTACACGAATCCCTCTCATTTGAGAGATCCGGTGCTCAAAACACGAAAGGAAGGGGATGCTATTCATGCATCCTAATTCCTAAAAACCGAGAGGAGAAATGTCGTTACCTTCCGTCCCCTCTTCCTAGCCATGGAGAAGATTTGCTCGGTTGGAAACCACCGCAACGCTCCCACCTTCGCGGATCTAAACTCCGCTCGCAAAACGGACCTCCGAAGCTTCGCCGGCGGCCGGATCTTGGCCTTCTTCCTCCTCCTTGCTCTCCCTTCTCTCTAGAATCAAGAGAGATAAAGCCCAAAGGAAAATGAGGGTTTCAAACCCTATTCCCGAGCATAATCCCTCAGGTCCAGCCCCCAGCCGTCGGATCTCAAGCCAAAGAAACGAACGGCCACGATTCAGCCTAAAAATTCACAAAACTGGGCTGAACACGGGTTGCAACACGGCCGTGTGCCTGGCCATGTTACCCATTTGCCATCTCGATCGATTCGAAAACCAGCACACGGCTCCTGACACGGCCTTCGACACGGCCGTGTCTCCCTCCACACGGCCGTGTCGTGACCCGTGTCACGGCACCCGTTTTCACCATTTTCAGTCAGAGAATTACACGGCCTCTGACACGGCCCCTGACACGCCCGTGTCACCTGGGACACGGCCGTGTCCGGACCCGTGTCATGCCCCGTGTGCAATACCTCAGAAAAGTTTCGAAACGACCCGATGCTACACAGCCTGGGACACGGCCGTGTGCCTGGCCGTGTTCCATACTCGACTATCGTCGACCTTAACATGGTCGACCACACGGCCAGCTCGACACGGCCGACACGGCCTCCGACACGGCCATGTCGGGACCCGTGTCACCTGCTCCAAAAAAACTGTCTTGGCCAAAAGCGATCCTCGTCGCTCCTACAACATTTTGGGGCGTTACATCAAGCTAGTGAGAGCCTGACATGAGGGGATCCTCTCAGGGGGTGGGACTGGACATGTCACCTAAGCTTTATCAATTCCAACATCTTCAAACGGGGAAAAAATTGGTTACATGATCCCCCCGACTCAGCTAGTCGGGGGCTGCACTCAATACAACCATAAGAAAAATACAGGACTCCGCCGAGGTGAGACTTCTTCAGGGGGCCTAGGCATGATGGCCGTTATCCGACTCCTTCCCCTCGGACTCTTCCATCCTGCCCAGGCTCTCCATGATCTTCTACATCTCCTCTGCCTTGGCCAACTAAGAGATGGTGTTGACGGCCGTGACGTAGCACTGTCTTGCCATCCTAGGGTCTCCCTTGATCCTGACCTGGATCCCTCCTGAGCTGAACTTGATACACTGGTGGAATGATGACGGCACACAACGGAAGGCGCTGATGAGGGGCCTTCCGAAGATGGCATTGTAGCTGCTTAGAGCGTCAACAATGACGAACTGGCAGTTCCTTGAAGTCCCTCCCAATTTTACTTGAAGTCCAACTCCACCTTCTACCTCTTTTCTCTCCCCTGAAAATCCGAACAGGGGTCCGTCCGAGGCCAACACCCTCCTCGGTTCTACCTTCATCTCGTCAAACGCCTTCTTGAAAATGACGTTAACGAAGCTCCCGTTGTCAATCAAGATTCGGGAGACTGTGTAGCCTTCGATGGCTGTCTAGATGACCAGCGCATCGCAGAACGGATCCTCGTGATCCGGCATGTCCTTCATCGAGAAGGTGATCTTCTCCTCTAGGGGAGGGGTCTGGGATGTCGAAGAGATGCTCCGTCGGTACATTACATGGAGGCTCGCCTTCCGAATGGCCTCGATTCCCACTCCACCGTGGATCACGGCTATACTACCTCGAGATCTTACATCGACCTGGTCCTCACATACATCATCTCCTCCCCCTCCTTAGGGCAGAACTTCAATCCGCTCTGGCGGCTACTGCTATAACACCCCCATCCGTCGTATGGCATATACCAGAAGGTCCAGCTGGAACCCGACGCCATATACTACGAACAGTCGGAAGAGTTACAGGATAATACCAAAAACTCAATTACTCGTCCTAACACAGAGCATTCTAGCGGAAGCTTTTAAACAGTTTAAGAGAACCCAAAATTTGCACAACACGGGCATGATTGTCCACTATACATCACAGGAATGAAATACAACAAATACACAAAAGATTACTTGGCCTTAAGGCCTTACAAATGTTCACTTGACAATACAATATTTTACATACATCGGCTCACAGGCCGGCCACCAATGATAAAAGTAAAACAACAGTTCGCTTGGCCTTCGAGGGCCAGCTCAGCAACTTGGGCTTCAGCCCGCTATTTGGCGCTTGGTTCTACAGCACCTGCAAGCAACATTCCACCGCACGGTGGCAAACAAAGCAACGGTCAGTTAAGGCTGACCAAAATATAACAACCCCGCCCCTTACTCGGGACGGCGGTGCTCCTTCCATGCATATCATTAGCCCAGCTAATTAGTAAAGTGCAAATATATATTTCGCTAAAGGTGTAGGCTCGCTCGGCCAAACACCTCGTGCACTCAGGGCACATTCTCGGTGAATCCAGTCAATTCCGTGGCTTCACCACCATCCTCAGAATGACAAACATTGTGAGCATTTTTGAGTCTTTCCGACCGCAGTCCAAGACTCCCGACTATGCCAATGGCCAGTTCCACTTTAGGGCCTCTAGCACCGAACCGCAAATCCCAGGTCCGTTTCCACCCGCCCGTTGCTCACGCCACCTAGTCACTTTAAGACGTACGCGCGGGCCAGGCTTCACCCGGATCCTAAAATATTCCCAAACATCACATAACCCAGTTATGTTTAAGGCTGACTCCCCGACTACCAAGTTAGCAGAATCACGTTTCTGCCCAGTTTTCTGGGTGCGCCTTGGAGTTAATCCCCAAGGATCCCTGCTGCAATATTCCGCGTAGAAACCTGAAAACAACGCACGGAGTCTTCTCCGGCTATTCATGCAATGCAACATCACCGATCCAGACAAACACGTCCGGGTCGGCTTCACACAATGCCTATGCCCGTACTTCGATTCCGGACTCTAAACAAAGGGAACTTTACATATTTACTCCAAGGAACACCGCAAACTCTCCGCACACTCGCGGGAGAGGGTTTTCCTATGCAAAGGAAGAAGAGCTTCACATGCTCAAGTTGAGAATCGTTAGCCTTGAAGTCTGCTTAGGCGCCATGAAAAACTAGCCGGATGAAAGGCTTCGCAAGGGAATTCTCTCCACGGATCTGGTCTCGGTTCTCAATTTCGTGCTCCGATGCTCCGCCGGCGGCCGGATTCCTCCCCTTCCCTCTTCCTTGCTCTCTCCTCTCTCTAACTCCTTAGAAAGAGAAATCTTAAGAGGAAATGAGGAATTAATCCTCTATTCTCGGACTTAAGAAAGCAGGAACTCATCTGGGCCGTCAGATCTTGTTTAAAGAAAATGAACGGCTCAGATTTGCCTAAAATCTCCAAACCCTGGGCCGAACACGGCTTTGCACACGGCCGTGTCCCAGGCCGTGTGCCTCGATCCAGCCACGATTGTCGAGGATAGAAAAGGACACGGTGTTGGTTCCCTAGTTTTTGATTTGGGCCATGTCATCTCATTTAGGTTTTATTAACCCAAGATTGATCTATGGTCAATGGTTAGACTAATTGTTCTACTATAGGATAGACCCAGATATGATAGTTGAGATTGGATAGAAATAGAAATTCTGTTTAGTAGAATTGTGCTCGACGATAGTCGATTGGCGCTCGACGATCTTCGAATGATGATCGACGATCTCAGAGTTTTATGTACTCTGAAGTGAGATCGACGATCTGCTTGCTCAGATCGACGATCATTTAGCCTAGGTCGACGATTTCTGTGTAGACTTTGTTCTGTCTTCAGGTCGACGATCTGCTTGTCCAGATCGACGATCTTCGTTCTTTGCTCGGCGATTTCTGTTTGCCTTTATAGATATTCATTTCAGATGATTCCTTG
Organism: Platanthera zijinensis; assembly: GCA_039513925.1. NCBI lineage: Eukaryota > Viridiplantae > Streptophyta > Magnoliopsida > Asparagales > Orchidaceae > Platanthera > Platanthera zijinensis. The sequence goes on from CM077080.1 coordinate 13,260,381, forward strand.
TAATATTCAATCTTATTTAAATCATATTCTATTCAAATATTTTTCTTATTAGAATGCCTATACTCTATTGCTTATTTACAATATTTCTTATGCATTGATTTAAAGGATTTTGACGGAATAAAGTTGTTTGTTTTATTAAAGGAAAGAGTGGATTGTGTACAACTGTTTTATAGCCGTTAGGCTTGGTTTCCTGTGCTAGTTTGTTAAGTCAAATTGAAAGGATATTTCTCTTATCATTAATTCCTTTTTGGGAATGACAGAGAGATTGCAGGTACAGGTTTCCATATTTTGTCTAATTCTATTATTTGGAAAGACTTTTTGTGTAGGACTCGAGACCGTTTCATACAAGAGAAGTTTCTATCTTTTAAAGCTGTCGGCTGAAGATAATAGAGATACAGACACAGAAACAAAAGAAAACAACTGTGAGAGAACAAGTGCTCTCAAGAAAAAGATTTGTTCTTCTGCTGCTTTCTGAGTTCATCCTGTCTTCAGGAAAATCAACACTCAGTCTCAAGCTTTCAAGAAGAACTGTCCTCCCAGATTGCAAAGCTGCTGAAGAAGAACAACCATCAACATCTTGAGTCTTCTTCAAAGCTGCATCAGAAAAAGCCTCAAAGCAATCTGAAGTTCCTACACCCTGAAGCAAGGCTTCTTTCTGGACATTCTCTAAGCCAGGGGGAGCTTTGATTTTCTCAGAGCAATCCACTAGCTTCTCTGAACACAGAGAAGACACCTTCAAATCCTTCCCTTGACCTCCTGTAAAAGGGTTATTACTCCCTTCAAAAGTGAACCTTTGGTGGTAGGGCACCTGATAAAAAACTTGTGTGTTTGGTTTTTAGGCACCTGATCAAAAGCCTGAAGGGTTTTTTTAGATCTACCTGAAGCAGATCTTGTGGTGGCAGGGCACCTGAACAAAAATCTGTAGTGGATTCCTACCAGGGTGGTAGAAGAGTAGATGTACCCAATTGGGGAACCACTATAAATCTCTTGTATTGTCTGGTTGTTTACTTTAATCATTAATCTGTGGCTGTGATAGATATAACTAGGTTACTAGTTGCTGTGTTAGGTATAAAGCTCAACTGAAACATCAGTTAGCTTGTGTTTATTCACTACACTCTGATTAGGCTTTAGGTTTAAAGCTTTTATATTTCAAATCTGTAATTTGCTCAAGAGAAGTGTTTAGAGTCTCTTAATTTTTGAATACTCTATTCACCCCCCCTCTAGAGTAATAAGTATCTTATCCCCTCTCTTTCACACGGGTTAGGACACGCCCGTGTCCCAACCTGACACCCCCGTGTCGGGTCATCGACACGCCCGTGACCAGGGGTCGTGTCACACATAACAGCCACGCCAACCGTCACATCCCAAAGTGGACACGGGTGGCAACACGCCCGTGCCAAATCTGACACGCCCGTGTCAGACAGTACACGCATGTATTTCGGGTCGTGTCCCTCAGTCGACACAGGACCCAACTTCCAGAGGAGTACACGGCTATGTGACACGCCCGTGTTACATGTCGTGTGCCTGCCACGCCCTGTGATATGTCCGTGTCACAGGCCGTGTTCGAGCACTCAACGCTCGTCGAACTCGACTCTACTACCCGAGCACGACACAACCATGTGACACGCCCGTGTCACAGGCTGTGTTCACCCTACCAAGACCCGAACTTGGTTCGAACACCACTCGTTTCACTTTTAAGTTTTGGGGTGTTACAAACCCCCCCCCCCTTTAAAGAATTTTGCCCACGAAATTATGTAAAGGTACACTAAACAATTTAAATATTACCAACATCGAATAATTCAGAGTATGCTTCCAACATAGTCTGCTCTCGCTCCCAAGAAAGCTTCTCACGTCCGCAGTTATCCCATCAGACTTTAACCATTCGAATTTCCTTATTGCGGAGCCGTTTGACTTCAAAGTCTTCAATGCGAACTAGCTTGACCTTGGTTGTCAACCAACTATCAATCGGCACTTGATCGACCGCAACAACCTGAGAAGGCTCTTGTACCATCTTCCGTAGTACCGAAACGTGGAATACATCGTGTAGCCCACTCAATTCCATTGACAACTTCAATCGATACGCTGCTTCACCAATCCGCTCCAGGATCTCAAACGGTCCAAGGTATCTCGGACTCAGCTTATTCAAGCATCAAATCCGCGAGACACCCTTGAATGGCTTGATTTTGAAGTACACCCAATCGCCAACACTGAACTCCACATTCCTATGTTTGGCATTATAGTATTTTGCCTATCTGTCCTGGGCGATCTTTAATCGTTCCTGAATCGTACGTACCATTGAAGTGACGTCTTCCACTGCCTGACGTTTATATAACTTTGACTCGTCTGTCTCCAACCAAGACAACGGCGTGCGACACTTTGTCCCATACAGGGCCTCGAAAGGCGTCATTCCAATACTCGCTTTAAAACGGTTATTGTATGCAAACTCTACCACGTACAGGTGATCTTCCCACTGTTTTCTGAAATCCAAGACACACAAACGAAGCATGTCCTCTATCGTCCTATTGACCCTTTCAGTCTGACCATCCGTCTGCGGATGAAAGGCTGTGTTGAAACTCAGCTTAGTTTTCAACAACTTATGCACCAACCTCCAGTCATTTGACGTGAAGCGTCCGTCTTGGTCACTAACAATACTGCGTGGCACACCATGAAACCGTACAATATTATCAACATAGAGCTTGGCTAATTTTTCCACCGGATCTTCCTTCCTATTCGGGATGAAGTGCGACATCTTTGTCAATCTATCTACGACCACCCAGATAGCATCGTTTCCCTTCTGCGACCTTGGCAAACCATGCACAAAATCCATGGAAATATCGTCGAACTTCCACTCTGGGATAGACAAGGACTTCAAGAAACTTTCAGGCTTCTGGCACTCCGCCTTCACCAGGGCACAAGTTTGGCACTTCGCCACATAAAGTGCTACATCCTTCTTCAACCCTGGCCACCAAAACAACTTCCTCATGTCCCTATACATCTTCGTGCTCCCCGAGTGAATTGAGTACTTGGTATGATGAGCCTCGTACATCAACTTCTCCTGAAGGTTATCCGCACTTGGGATGCATAGGTGACCATCCTTTCTTAGCAGTCCATCTTCAACCATAAATTGGGAATTTGACCCATCCAACGATTCATCCAAGATTTGCTTCATACTGCTATCCTGAACCAAAGCCCGCCGAATCCTATCAGCTAGGTCATATTGCACCTCCATCCAACACAATATTGCCTCGGCACTAGCCTGCTTATCAACGCAGGAGATCCCCAAAGCCTCCAAATCACGGATCAAACTCTCATCATGCACCGCCAACCAGTTGGCTTGCGTCGGTGCCCTACGACTCAACGCATCCGCCACTGCATTTCCTTTCCCGGGCACATAATGAATTTCGAAAGTGTAGTCCCCCAGGAACTCCATCCACCTCCGCTGCCTCATATTCAGGTCCTAATGATCTAGCAAATACTTCAGGCTCTTGTGATCGGTGTAGATATTGACCCTCACACCATACAGATAGTGCCTCCACAGCTTTACAACAAATATCACGGCCGCTAACTCCAAGTCATGGACCGGATAATTTCTCTCATGAACCTTCAATTGTTGTGATCCATAGGCTATTATGATCCCATGCTGTAGCAGAACACAACCCAAACCACTGTCCGAAGCATCACTATAAATTTCAAACCCTTCGGACCCACTCGGCGAACGCAAAATAGGCACCGTGACCAATCACCTCTTCAATTCTTCAAAAGCCTGCGCGCACTCCAGCGTCCACACAAACTTTTGATCCTTCCTTGTCAGCGTCGTGAGTGGTAGCGCTATCCGCGAGAAGTTCTTTACAAAGCGCCTATAGTAGCCGGCAAGCCTTAGAAAGCTCCGGACTTCCGCCACCGTAGTCAACACTGGCCACTCTTGAATCGCCTCTATCTTCGCCGGATCCACCGTTATGCCTTCACCACTAATAATATGACCAAGGAACGCGATTGAGGATAACCAGAACTCACACTTGGAGAACTTAGCATACAACTGATTCTTCCTCAACGTCTCCAATACCATATGCAGATGTTTGTAGTGATCATCCTCACACCACGAGTACACCAAGATGTCGTCGATAAATACTATCACGAAATGGTCCAGGTACTCTCTGAACGTCCTGCTCATCAAATCCATAAACACGGATGGCGCATTGGTCAACCCAAACGGCATGACCGTAAACTCGTAATGCCCAAACTACGTACTGAACGCTGTCTTTGGGATGTCACTTTCCCTTATCCTTAGCTGGTAGTATTCGGATTTCAGATATAACTTCGAATATACCGTTGAACCAACCAACTGATCAAATAGATCGTCAATCCTTGAGATCAGATACTTATTCTTTTTTGTAAGCTTGTTCAACTCCCGATAGTCGATACAGAGTCGCAAGCTCCCATATTTCTTCTTAATGAAGAGGATCGGTGCACTTCAAGGCGACGAACTTGGACGCACATATCCTTGTTCTAACAATTTTTGCAGTTGCACCTTCAACTCCGTCATCTCCTTTGGCGCTATCTGATACGGAGAGCGTGACATCGGTTTGGCACCAGGCACCAGCTCAATTGTAAAATCAATCTCCCGCTGAGGAGGGGCTCCCGGGAGATCGTCTGGGAAGACATCAGGATACTCGGACACAACTACAATACTGTCGAGACTAGGTTTAGGCGTTGAAGCCTGCACTAATGCGACAAACAGTTCTGCCAAAGACCGAACTGCCTTAATCATTTGAAGAGCCGACATCAAAATCTTCCTCGACCCTTTCATGCCCGCAGATGCAGTCTCCCGATCAGTATTCAGTCCCAACTTAACCTCCTTTAGGTTGCAATCAATGCATGTTTGCTGCTTCGAGAGCCAGTTCATTCTAAAGATTACATCGAACTCCACTAACGGCAGCACTGAAGCTTGCAAATCAAACTCTTGATCCCCGATCCACAACTTTACCACACAGACTTTATCCGCGCGCATTGAGCACCCATTGGCAACAACACATCCAACTTGTCTTTTGCCATCGAGGAAGGAACTCCGATGTGCGATACGAATCTTTCGGACAAGAAGGAATGCGAAGCTCCCGTATCAAACAGGGCTCTCACCGGACTATCGAAAACTAACACAAAGCCTAACACCAAGATTTATAAGCCAACATGTAAAAAGGTAATGGCTACAAAAGCTAAACAGTAAAAATTTAACTCATACCTTTCACCACGTCAGCTTGCTTAATGGCCTCTTGCAGACCAAGGTTGCAAACTCTAGGCTGGGCTGGAGCATGGTAGGATGTAGTTGATTCCGCCGCCTTCCCTTTTTCTTCATAAGTTGCTCCATGCCTCTTCTCAGACTTTGCACGTCCGCTCCAATACTCACGTGCAAAATGCCCCACCTTTCCATAGTTGTAGCACACTCCTGGGACTCGACTTGAGTTTGCCCCCGTTGTACCAGACGAAGGGGCAGAACTCGAAGTCTTCTGCTTCTTGTTCCATCTGCGGAAACCAGACTTTGAACTCGACATTTTGAACTCTGACCTCTTATCCCCTGAGTCCTTCTTCTATTGAACTTTCTTTGCGACCTTTCCAATGACCGAGCCATATTTTACCAAGGCTAGGAAGCCCTGAGCATTAGGCCCTGTGAGGAGTAGCTGTAGGTCCCCCCGTAGGCCCTCATAAAATCGGTTGGTCTTCCGCTCTTCTTCAGTAAACATAGCACCAGCACAACGACCTAACCGAGTAAACTCGTGGAGATACTCATCCACGCTACTCGCTCCCTGAGTCAAACCAAGGTACTTATTCTCCATCTCAAGCTTCTGGGCAGAAGGTAGGTATCTGGCCAAGAACAACCTTTAGAATTTCTCCATCGGTACTTCGACAAGTTGTCTTCCCATTAAGAGATGAACCTCCAACTCGTCCCACCACATCCTTGCCTCACCAGCCAATAGGAAGGTCGTTATTGTGGTCTTCTGCCACTCCGCAGTTTATATGGCGGTCATGACCCTCTTCATCGTAGAGAGCCAATCCTCAGCTTGAGTTGGCGTTCCCATCCCGTCGAACACCAGAGGATTAAAGCTCATCACATGCTTGAGCTGTTTCTCTGTGGCTCTCCTTGGTGCTACCGGATCAACTGCCACCCGTACTATCACTCCCGGCTCTGCCACTCTAATCAGTTCTTGCTCATTAGCAGGTGGTGTGTGCTGCACTTGTTGTGCATTGATCATAGCAAAGACTGCTTCAGCCACCAATCTGATGGTTACTACTGAAGGAGGTGTTGTAGGCACGTCACTTAGTGCACTACTTTTCGCCGATTGCGGATGTTCTGATTGCCCAGCACCGCTCCTAGTTACCTATAATAGCATAAACCCTTGATTAGGCGACACACAAGTTTCTAAAAGCAATCATTTGAACACTCGGACTCCTTAAAACAAGTGTATTTTTTTCATTCCTAAGTGGACATTCATGGGTTCTTTTATATTATAACGATGACGCACATACATGTGCTCACCATCCCTTAAAAGAATTCGCCCACGAATTCAAATACAGACGACCGACACCCTAGTTTGATACCAAATTATAACACCCTCATCCGTCGTATGTCATATAACAGAAGATCTAGCTGGAACCCGATGCTATATACCACAGACAGTCGGAAGGGTTACAGAATAATATCAAAAACTCAACTACTCGTCCTAACACAGAGCATTCTAGCGGAAGCTTTTAAATAGTTTAAGAGAACCCAAAATTTGCACAACACTGGCATGAATGTCCACTATATATCACAGGAACGAAATACAACAAATACACAAAAGAGTATTTGGTCTTAAGGCCTTACAAATATTCACTTGACAATATAATGTTTTACATACATCGGCTTACAGACCGGCCACACGTGACAAAAGTAAAATAACAGTTCGCTTGGCCTTCGAGGGTCAGCTCAGTAACTTGGACTTCAGCCCGCTATTTGGCGCTTGGTTCCGCAGTACCTGCAAGCAACATTCCACCGCACGGTGGCAAACAAAGCAACAGTCGGCTAAGGCTAACCAAAATATAACGACCCCGCCCCTTACTCGGTACGGCGGTGCTCCTTCCCTGCATATCATTAGCCTAGCTAAATAGTAAAGTGTAAATATATATTTCGTCATAAGTGTAGGCTCGCTCAGCCAAACACCCCATGCACTTAGGGCACATTCTCGGTGAATCCGATCAATTCCGTGGCTTCACCACCATCCTCAGGATGGCAAACATTGTGAGCATTTTTGAGTCTTTCCGACCGCAGTCCAAGACTCCCGACTATGCCAACAGCCAGTTCCACTTTAGGACCTCTAGCACCAAACCGCAAATCCCAGGTCCGTTTCCACCCGCCCGTTGCTCACGCCGTCTAGTCACTTTAATACGTATGCGCGGGCCAAGCTTCACCTGGATCCTAAAACATTCCCAAACATCACATAACCCAGTAATGTTCAAGGCTGGCTCCCCGGCCGCCAAGTTAGCAGAATCACGTTTCCTCCCAGTTTTCCGGGTGCGCCTTGGAGTTAATCCCCAAGGATCCCTACTATAATCTACCGCGTAGAAACCCGAAAACAACGCACGGAGTCTTCTCCGGCTATTCATGCAATGCAACATCACCGATCCAGACAAACACGTCTGGGTAGGCTTCACACGCAATGCCTATGCCCGTACTTCGATTCCGGACTCTAAACAAGGGGGACTTCACATATCTACCCCAAGGAACACCGCAAACTCTCCGCACACTCGCGGGAGAGGGTTTTCCTATGCAAAGGAAGAAGAGCTTCACATGCTCAAGTTGAGAATTGTTACCCTTGAAGTCTGCTTAGGCGCCCTTAAAAACTAGCCGGTTGAAAGACTTTGCAAGGGAATTCTCTTCACGGATCTGGTCTCGGTTCTCAATTTCGTGCTCTGATCCTCCGCCGGCGGCCGAATTCCTCCCCTTCCCTCTTACTTGCTCTCTCTTCTCTCTAACTCCTTAGAAAGAGAAAACTTAAGAGGAAATGAGAAATTAATCCTCTATTCCCGGACTTAAGAAAGCAAGAACTCATCTAGGCTGTCAGATCTTGTTTAAAGAAAACGAACGGCTCAGATTTGCCTAAAATCTCCAAACCCTGGGCCGAACACGGCTTTGCACACGGTCGTGTCCCAGGCCGTGTGCCTCGATCCAGCCACGATTGTCGATGATAGAAAAGGACACAAGTTAGGACACACCCATGTCCCAACCTGACACGTCCGTGTCCGGTCATCGACATGCCCGTGACCAGGGGCCGTGTCGCACATAACCGCCATGCCAACCATCACGTCCCAAAGTGGACATGGGTGGCAACACGCCCCTACCGAATCTGACACGCCCGTGTCAGATAGTACACACTCGTGTTCCGGGCCGTGTCCCTCAGTCGACACAGGACCCAACTTCCAGAGGAGTACACGGTCATGTGACACGCCCGTGTCACATGCCGTGTGCCTGACACGCCCTATGACATGCCCGTGTCACAGGCCGTGTTCGAGCACTCAACGCTCGTCGACCTCGACTCGACTACCCGAGCACGACACGGCCATGTGATACGCCCGTATCACAGGCCGTGTTCACCCTACCAAGACCTGAACTTGGTTCGAACACCGCCCGTTTCACTTTTAAGTTTTGGGGCGTTACAACTGCTGGGTTGGAGCTCTCACCCCCCTCACTTCCAGGAACTTGGGGGCAGGTAGCTGTGATGTGACCCTCCAACTGGTGGAAGTCATAGTATGGCAATGCTCTTTCTCCCCTTCTTCGGCGGCTCGGCAGTCTCTCCCGTTGCCTCCTCCTCCGCTTATCGCCAAGACTTGTTGTGGAGGGGGTAGGAGCTATCTTGGGGCTTGCCTTTGGAAGTTGAACCTCATTTGACCTTCAGAAAAGTTCCCCCAACCCTAGACGAGACATCTTCCTGGACTGTTGAAGTTGGTGACTGGGTGGTGTGGCGGTCTGTCTTGGCGGGTTGAAGACTGGGCGGTCTGGCGATTTCCCTTCAGCAGGTTGGTTGATGTGTTGTTGCTGTCTGGTAGCCGAGCGGTCTAGCCGTTTGTCTCAGCCGGCTTGGAGACCGGGCGGTCTAGCGGTCTCCCCTGGCGATCTCTCTTTCTCTTCGGTAGTAGCCGTGCGGTTAGCCCTTCTGTCTAACCGCGCGGCTTGTGCGGTTTGTTTTGTATAGTCCGCATGTCCTGTAATTTTTTAGTCTCACATCTCTTATTTGTATTCTCTCATCTCTCCTCCATTCTATATAAGGGAGGGCATACCTTTGTAATAGATATCTTTTTCTGATAATAAAGTTTCAGTTTAAACCGTTTCCGGCTTGTTTTAGTTCGATTCTAACATGGTATCAGAGGACTCGATTTTCTCCGCCTGATTCTGTGCGGTCTCTCTGACCGCGCGACCTGTCCGAGCGGCTTGCTTCTTCTTCTCGCGACCTGTTCTCGCGGCTTGTTCTTCCGGTCTGTGCCCTGTTCGCACGACCTATTTCTCTCCTTGTCGTTGCCCTTTGTGTGCGCGACCTCTTTGTTTCTCCTTCTTCTCGCCGCGACCTGTGCTTAGTCGTCGCGCCCTCCGTTCTAGCTGCTCCTCTTCTCTAGTCGCCCCGGCCTGTTGCCGCGACCTTTTTGCCTTGTTCGCCGTTTTTTCCTCCCAGCGGACTTCTCTCTGTTCGTGTGGTGTCTTTTTCTTCTGTTCACGCGGGCTGTTTTCTAGCCGCTCGACTTCTTTCCCTCTGCTTGTTTCTGCGGCTTGGTCGTGGCTTTTCTGGACGCTAGTGTGCTGTCACCGTGACCGCTGTAGTTTTTGGTTCCTCCCTTCATGGCTTTCATATACTCATCAACGCCGTTCGCCTCGGTGGTCACGTCTTCTGGTAGTGCCCACGTTGTTACTCAAGGAAAATGGCTGATCGACACCGGTGCTACTAATCACATGACCGACAATCGCCAGTGTTTTTCTCTCCTAGAAACACATGATCGGTTGCCCCCGGTTATTCTCGCTGACGGCTCTTCATCATCGGTCCATAGGACGGGGATAGTTCATGTCACTCCGTCTCTTCGCTTGGCGGATACTCTCTACGTGCCCAAGTTCCCGTGCAACTTATTATCTGTTACCTCTCTGTGCAAGCAATTACAATGTTTCGTCACATTTACTTCTACTTCTTGCTCTTTTCAGTATCCGGACTCCCAACGGACTATTGTTACTGAGACTAAGAGTGGCGGCCTATACTTCTTGGACAACATTTCCGCTTTCTCTACCTTCTCCTCCACCTCCACAGATCTTCTCCAATGGCATCTCCACCTTGGTCATGCTCCTCCACGTCTTCTTCATCAACTTCTGCCCCAACTTCCTCCACAAAGTCCTCCGCTCAACTGTGAGGCCTATCAGCTTGGCAAGCATCACCGTTCTTCCTTTCCTCCAAAACACGTTCGTGGATCTACCCGTCCGTTTGAATCTCATCCACTCCGATGTTTGGGGTCCTTCTCTTACTCTTACCGTTGGTCGGGGTAGTTCATATTTTGTCACGTTCATTGATGATTTCTCTCGCTGTACGTGGGTGTATCTGTTAAAAGATCGCTCCGAATTATTCTCTGTATGGACGTCCTTCTATCTCATGATCAAAACTCAGTTTAATGTTTCTATTAAAGTTTTTCGATTTGATAATGCCAAAGAATATATCAGTCATGACTTTTCTATCTTCTGCATGCAAAATGGGATTATTCATCAAACTAGTTGTGTCTATACTTCATAACAAAATGGTGTGGCAGAACGCAAAAATCGTCACCTCCTCGATGTCGCTCGCACCTTGATGACCCAGATGCATGTTCCTCGCTCCTATTGGGGCTATGTTGTTCTCCTTGCCTGCTACCTTATCAATCGCATTCCCTCCATGGTTCTACACGGAAAAACCCCATTCTCCATTCTGTATCAGGGCAAGGAACCGTTTCCTATCCCTCTCCAAATCTTTGGATGCACTGCCTTTGTGCATGCCCCTTCTGCCACCCGTGATAAGCTCTCCCCTCGCTCCACCAAATGTGTCTTTCTAGGGTATTCCACCACTCAGAAAGACTATTGTTGCTTTGATCCCGTCCTTCGTATGCAGTTCGTCTCTGCTGACGTCACCTTCTTCGAGAATACCTCCTACTTCTCGGCTGACTCCTCTCCTCTTCTCCCAACTTCTGATTCTCCTATTGTTCCCTTCGATCCCTACGTTCCCTCGTCTCCTACTGCGATCTCCACCCCTAAACCGTCTCCGTCCACTCCTCTCACTCCGCCTCTTTCTCCCTTTTCTCCGCCACCATCTCCCTCATCTCCGCCGCCGTCGCTCTCTACTCCCGGGCCAGCTCTCTCTGCCACTGATGCTCCGGATGCCGAGGGACCCGCTGACCTGGATCTTCCTATAGCTCTTCGCAAAGGGGTGTAGACGTGTACCCTACACCCCCTTGCTGATGTTGTTTCATATGATCGTCTTACCCCTTCTCGCAGGGCTTTTGCATTGGCTATCTCTGCCACTGCCACACCCCGCTCCTACCAGGAGGCCCTTGTTATTCCTCATTAGAAGATGGCCATGGATAAGGAAATGACGACCCTAACTGAGCGGGGTACCTGGACTCTTGTTCCTCCTCCCTTCGACACTGATGTTGTTGGCTGTCGCTGGGTCTTTGTGGTCAAATTTGTCCCAGACGGCACTGTGGATCGTTATAAGGCTCGCCTTGTTGCTAAGGGATTTACTCAGACCTATGGGGTTGATTACTTTGACACCTTCTCTCCCGTGGCTCGTCTCAGCACTATCCGGATCCTTCTCTCTGTGGCGGTAAATAGGGATTGGCCGATTTCCCAGCTGGATGTCAAGAATGCCTTTCTTTATTATGATCTTCAGTAGGCCGTCTACATGGAGCAACCTCCTGGGTATGTTGCTCAGGGGGAGACACGAGTATGTCAGCTGAAGAAGGCAATCTATGGCCTCAAGCAGAGCCCTCGAGCTTGGTTTGACAAGTTCAGCGACATCGTGGCGGTCGTTGGTTTTGTGCGAAGCTCTGCCGATCACTCTCTCTTTATTCGCAAAACCCCCTCAGGGCTGGTTGTTCTTGCTGTGTACGTCGATGATATTCTTCTCACTGGCGATGACCAGGAAGGGGTAGTCCTGACAAAGCGATATCTTCGTCAATATCTGGTCACGAAAGATATGGGCTCTCCAAAGTACTTTCTGGGGATCGAAATCTCTCGAAAGCCCGACTCATTAGTTCTCTCCCAGCGTAAGTATGCCCTTGATCTTTTAAAAGAGGCAGGATTAACTGGAGCAAAACCTGCCAGATGCACCATGGCAACTGGAGAATACAAAACCTGGACAGATGATTCGCCTCCTCTTTCAGATAGTTCGCGGTCCAGGCATCTGGTTGGTAAGCTCATATATCTCACAGTCACCAGGCTCGACATTTCCTATGTTGTGGGCAAGGTGAGTCAATTCATGCAAGCACCTAGGGAGTGTCATCTGCAGTCCGCCTTGCGGATCTTGGAGTATGTCAAAGCAGCGCCTGGGAAAGGATTAATTTTTCAGAAGAATGGTCATCTGAGGGTTGAAGCATACTCAGATGCAAGTTATGTTGATGACAAAGGGGATCGCAAGTCAACCTCGGGTTTTTGCACCTTTGTTGGGGGAAATCTGGTGAGCTGGAAGAGCAAGAAGCAGTCTGTCGTCTCCAGGTCCAGTGCAGAAGCTGAGTATCGCAGTATGACATCGACCACTTGTGAGTTAAAATGGTTACGGGCTCTCATGCTAGATTTAGGAGAAGTCTACGACCATCCTCTACCTATGTTCTGTGATAACAAAGCTGCCATATACATCTCCAAAAATCTGGTCTTCCATGAAAGAACCAAGCACATTGAGGTCTACTGTCATTTCATTCGTGAAGAGATCTTAAAGGAACAAATTTGCACTCCCTTTGTCACTTCTGTTAAAGAGCTGGCTGACATCTTCACCAAGCCAGTTTCTGCCTCGTTTCTTCATATTTGTGACAAGCTGGGCATGATCGATATATATGCTCAAGCTTGAGGGGGAGTGTTGAAGTTGGTGACCGGGCGGTCTGGCGGTCTGTCTTGGCGGGTTGAAGACCGGGCGGTCTGGCGGTTTCCCTTCAGCAGGTTAGTTGATGTGCTGTTGCTGTCTGGTAGCCGAGCGGTCTAGCCGTTTGTCTCAGCCGGCTTGGAGACCGGGCGGTCTAGCGGTCTCCCCTGGCGATCTCTCTTTCTCTCCGGTAGTAGCCGTGCGGTTAGCCTTTCTGTCTAACCGCGCGGCTTGTGCGGTTTGTTCTGTATAGTCCGCCTAGTCCTGTAATTTTTTAGTCCTACATCTCTTATTTATATTCTCTCATCTCTCCTCCATTCTATATAAGGGAGGGCATACCTTTGTAATAGATACTTTTTTTCTGATAATAAAGTTTCAGTTTAAACCGTTTTCGGCTTGTTTTAGTTCGATTCTAACATAGACCGTGGACGGGCCCTCCCTACTGCCTCCAACTTGGCTCCGGACCCTCCTATCCCCCGAACCCCTGAGCTCTCTGCTCCTTTCTCCATCTTCCCTCTTGATGTCTCGAGCCACCTTACTCCTTCGACTCCGCCTCTATTAGCCTTGCCAACTTCTTAACAAATGCCGGGTTGACCGCCTCAATGGCTATCTCTTCTGCCGCCCTTTCCATCAACTCCTTGAAGGAAAGGGGGGCCTTTCGGGTCAGGCTCATCTTGAAGAACCCCTCGCGCAACCCCACCGTGAACGCCATCTGGAGGGCATACCCCGACATCTCCTGGATATCCAAGATCTCCTCTTGGAACCTGTCAACGTAATGGGTCAGCGACTTCTCGGCCCCCTGCCTTATCAGGAAGATGGACTCATGACTCTTCTTCCTCTTCTTGGAGGTGGAGAAGCGAAGCTGAAAGCTCCGGCTCAAGTCCTCGAACCCATAGATTGATCTCGGAGGGAGTTGATGAAACTAGTCCCTTGCCTTGTCCTTCAATATGATCTCGAAGAGGTGACACTTGAAGGCATCTGTCATCAGCCTAATGGAGACGACATCCTCGAACTACTGGAGGTTCTAGACGGGGTCTTCCTTCCTAGTATAGTAAGCCATATCAGAATCTGAACCCCTCGGGAACGGGAGCTGAGATGATCAGCTCGCTGAAGGGTGACCCCCTGAGTGGTAGTCTCGCAACCTCTACTCGCGCGACTAGGGGTAGAAATAGGCCAGACGACCTATCAGGGGCCTGCAGCCTGGCCTATTTTCTACTTACCATAAATATAGGCTATTATTGGACCTATTTTTAAAAAAGCTCAGGCATCTATTATTAAAGCCTGCAGGCCGGCCTACATTATTTTTAAATAATAAATAAAATTAATTTATTATATAAACTTAAATATCCCTAATTACATAATTACTAATAGTATATTAAAAATGAATTATTAAGTAGGCCTAAATAAGCCTGCAGGCCAGGCCAGGCCTACCCGTTTTGCAAAATAGGTCAGGTCAGTCCTATATTTTGGCTTACATCAGGCTAGTAGGCCAGGCTTAGGCCCAAAAAGACTAATGTAGGCCTGACCTGTTTTCCATAAGGCATGGGCTGGCCTATTTCCACCCCTACACCCGACCTGCTCGTCTGGAGGGCTAGCACTTGCTGGGCTGGGGAACAACTCCTGGCCGGTTAGGTCTCGCTCGAGTCCCTCTCCCATCCTCTCCTTCCCAAGCCTTCTCCCCGGTGCACTTCCTTCTCCCCCTGCTGGTGTCATCTCGCATATGCCCCTGGGAGGCAGCTCGCCAAGACCACTCTGGGTCAGCTCGCCGAGACCCCTGGGAGCTAGTCCCTGGGGGGTGGGGGTTGAGCTGTCAGCCCGAGGGGCAAAAATTCGCAGCATCTCTATGATGCCTTTGATGGACGCCATGAACTATTCTCTCCCTACAAAGGGTCCCGAGTTGGGGAGCTCGCCGAGATCATCACTACCCCCCTGATCTCTGACCATGACACTCACCTGAGATCTTCTGTGTTGGTCACTCTTCACGCTCACCGCACCAAAATGTTGAAACCAAAAACTTGGTCTCTCGTGGAGTTTGGGGTCCCAAGAAAGGGGTGACCTCACACCTACTACACTCAGAGGAACGTCACGGGCCAAAGACTAGAGAAATTAGGAACAGACCCTCGGCTCTAACGTGGAGGTCCCACCACACACCCAGAAGGTCACAAGAATACTTCCCCTCCCTCATCAATGACTGAGCTGGGTACCTTGGGGAGCTCTCAAACTCTACCAAGGAGAAGCCTAAGGAGAAGGAAGCCAAAAAACTCATCCCCCCAAAGGTACCCAAGGGGGTCTATTTATAGTTTTCCCAAGCCTGGGGACAAAAAGGTCAGATATACCCCTAGGACAAAAAGTCATGAGCTAATGGAAAACATCCATACAGGGGGGTAAAGAGGTAATTCCACCCCGGGGGCACAACGATAAAAGCATATCCACAAGAGGTCCGAGGGTGAACAGAGGCTAAACCATGCCCCTCACCCCCCCCCCCCCGACACCCGAGGCGAGGCTTCTTCAGGGGTTAAACCACGCCGAAGAACTGGGGGTCGAGGGTGAGACCCCGGCCACCAGCCGGTCTCGCCCGGCCGGCTAGCCGCCCGGGGCGAGGCCCTGGCCACAGGCCGGTCTCGCCCCCACAGGCTAGCCGCCCGGGGAGAGACCCTGGCCGCAGGCCGGTCTCGCCCCGCAGGCTAGCCGCCCGGGGCGAGACCCTGGCTGCGGTCTGGTCTCTCCCCGCAGGCTAGCCGCCCGGGGGGAGACCCTGTCCGCAGGCCGGTCTCTCCCGGCAGGCTAGCCGCCCGGGGCGAGACTCGGGTCTCGCCCCCGCAGGCTAGCCTCCCGGGGCGAGACCCGGGTCTCGCCCCCGCAGGCTAGCCGCCCGGGGCGAGACCTTGGTTGCAGGTCAGTCTCACCCCGCAGGCTAGCCGCTTGGGGAGAGACCCTAGCCGCAGGCCGGTCTCGCCTCGCAGGCTAGCCGTCCGGGACGAGACCTTGGCCGTAGGCCGGTCTCGCCCCGCTTAGGACTAGGGTGCAGGGGGCGGGACCCTGGCCTCTAGTCGGTCCCGCTGATCCCACCTTGCACTTAGTAAGTCGGGGCGGGTGTCGGCCAACTCGCCGCACACGCCCCCTAAAAAGGGGTCAGGAAGGAAGCATATTTTCCTCCCTACTAGTATATTACAAGGGTTATGCCTAAATTGGCCACCAAGAGTGCAAAACCACTCCAAAAGCTTAAAAACACATAGCTGGTCCTGCGCCTGCCGGGAGAACATTACTCTGCGAATACGGGGTTGTACACCAAGAAGCGCCCCACGTGCTCTCTTCCAACAAGCGCTCTGCGCGTTATCCTCCGGCAAGCGTCCCGCACGCTCTCCTCCGGCAAGCGCGCCCCCACACACTCTCCTCCGGCAAGCGCCCCCCGTGCTCTCCTCCGATAAGTATCCAAGCGCACCTCTGTGTGTTCTGCTCTCAAAACCGCTACAAGTTTTCAACGCCTTCAGCTAAGCAACGAGCCCACTTAGCGTCAGCATGTCAGCAATTCTCGTCTCCTTAAAGTACAACATGAGACAATCCACAGAGGATAGTACGCGTCCAGCGCGTCGCATGAGCTTCCAAGCCCCAAACATCAGAACAAGTGCAACAAACTACTCCCGCCTTCAAGAACTATCAGAGGATTCCAAAATACAACGAGCGTATAGCTCCATGCAGCACACAAAGAAATTGTTAACTCTGTGGACGGTGGTAAGTCACCCTCCGAGCTCTTCTCTCTCTCCCCAATAATTGTAACGAAAGGCGACCTATCGCCCTCGAGTTCTTGGAAAAGCTGTGTAACAACACTCAGATCTAGTGGAGGTTTGGTCGGCACAGATCCGGCCACGTGATTTTTCACCAAGTTGACGGGTTTTCCACATAAAAAAAATTGTCTTGTCAACTTTTTTTTTCTGTGACTGTGCGCGCGTTCGATCGCTCTGTGGGCTAAGACGGTACAAATTAATCTAGTCTAACTGGGACATCGAGTTTGGCCACAACAAGGATATATAAAAATAGAGATGCATAGAGAAATTTCTTTTTATACAAGTCACTAAAATATTTGTATATTGCTGTCCATATTTTACATCAAAATCTCTAGGGGTCAGTTCATTTCAAGGACATTGATATTGAAATATTGGCTTTTAATCCAATATCAATACACATGGGAAATGACATTGAGTTTAAATTCAATTCTTTTGTTCGGCCGCATGATAACTTTTTGTCATAGGAATTGACATTAAACACTATGTATTGTTCGTTTGTAAAAAAAATTTCAATCATAGGAATTGGTCAATGCTCACAATTAAAAATAATAAACACGGATTTTTCGCCCGTTATCAATTTTATTGCCCGGACATGATTTTTTCGTCATGACGCGATGTTTTTGCCCGGGCTTAAATATTTCGGTCCGAACGCGAAATTTTTCGTCCGAACGCAATTTTTTGCCGTGATGCAATTTTTCGCACGGACGCGATTTTTCCTCCCGAACTCAAATTTCTCACACCGACACTATTTTTTTCGCCCGGACACGACTTTTAATCCCGAACGCGATTTTTTTCGTCTGGACACGATTTTTTCGTCGGACGCAATTTTTTCGCCCCGATGCGATTTTCGAACGGAGTTTTCTTCTTCCCCTTTTTCAAGGAAAAATTCATATCAAGTAATTTCAATGACCCAACGTGATTTTTCGCTCGAACGCGATTTTTTCGCTCGGAATAATTTTTTTTGCCTGTGGGCGACTTTTTCGCCCGGACCCGTTTTTTTTCTCGGACTCGATTTTTTCGGACATACACAAAATTTTCGCTTCAGGGCAAAAAAAATTGCGTCCGGTCGAAAAAATCGCGTCCGGGCGAAAAAGGCGCATCCTTCCGAAAAGGTCGCGTCCGGCCGAAAAAACGGGTACGGGCGAAAAAATCGTGTCCGGGGGAAAAATCACGTCGGGGCGAAAAGTCGCGTCTTGGCGAAAAATCGCGTCCGGGTGGAAAAATCGCGCACGGGCGGAAAAATCGTGACAGGGCGAAAAATTACTTCCGTGCGAAAAAAACGTCCACGGGCGAAAAAATCGCGTCCGGGCGAAAAAACCGAGTCCGGGCGAAAAAACCGCGCTTTTCCAAAAAAAAACGCGTCCGGGCGAAAAAATCGCTTATGGGCGAAAAAAATACCTCGAAGCGAAAAAAATGCGTCCGTGCAGAAAAATCGTGTCCGAGCGAAAAAATTGCGTTCGGGCTAAGAAAATACCAACGAGCGAAGAAAATGCCCACGAGCGAAAAAATCGCGTCTGGTCGAAAAAATCGCGCCCTGGCGAAAAAATCGCGTCCGTGCGAAAAAAACGCGTCCGGGCGAAAAAACGCGTCCGGGCGAAAAAAACGCGCTCGTCGAAAAAATAGTGTCATGGCGAAAAAATAGCGTCCTGGCCAGAAAATCGCGTCAGTGCAAAAAAGTCACGTTCGGGCGAAAAAATCATGTCTCGTCCAAAGAAATCGCATTTATGCAGAAAAAATTGCTCTTCTTTTGAAAAGGCGATATTGACAATCTCAATATCCACACCTAGAGATAGACATTGAACCAATGAGTTTTTAGTTTTGTGTGAATATCTACGGCTTTCCACTAAAAACTCAATTTCACTCTACAATTATTGATACGAACAGCGAAAATGATTTTCATTTTTTTTAAGCCAATACTTTAATATCAATATTGTTGAAACGAACGGACCCTTAAAAATGTAATATATGTGAGCAAAATAATACAAAATCTTGAAAAATAAAATTTGAATGAGATCTTCAAAAATGAGCCCAAAATTTTTGATTATATCACTAAGAATATTTTCCGTGCACTTGCTCCATATTACATCGATTTTTCATAGAAATGTAATATGTGTTTTAAATTACACAAAATATCAAAGTTATTGAATAAAAATTTTGGAAATAAATATTTTCAAATGAAGCGTTGAATTATTATAATAATTATATATCACATGATTAATTATATTCCACCCGAGAATAAAGAAGATTAGTCACACATAATTTGTTTTACAAAAAAATTTTAGAAGTGAGCATTATATAAGAAAATAGAAGCAAATAAATAATTTTATTAATTTAAAAATGAAGATTTACAAATTTGCGTGAAGCATTGAAGCACAAATATGAGCTTCCTCCAAATCTCATTTCTCCCGAGTCTGATACAATATTTCTCAAAAAGTCACAAATGAAATGCAAGTAAAATCTTTCTTTTAGCTCAAAATTCAGATCCCCTCTCCTCTCAAAGTACTGAAAGTAGGATGAATTTATATAAAAATTTATGCAAAATTTCCATCAAAAAGAGAGCTAGGAATTTAAAATAATAATAATTTAATTCTGAATTCTTAATGCCAGCCTTTATTTAAGGCTGGCGTTTACTGAAATTCACCCCTCCCCCCACCCAGACAATGGGAGGTAAAGGGGGAGGGGCGGGGCGGATCCCGACCGTCTGACCGTGATCCCATCAAACGGGTGGAAATCACGGCCGGGCAATGCTGCCCGTGCGATCAACGCGGATCCGCACTACCTAACGGGGCCTAGATGAGCACCATTATTTGGTGTTGATTTATGTTAATCATTGACCAATATATGTGTTGATTAAGGTATCGTTTGGGGGGACTTATTTTCACCGGTCACGCGGTTACGACCACATGAATCGGACCATAAATTATGATTCGATTCATGCGGCCGTAACTGCTTGACCGGTGAAAATAAGTCCCCCCAAACGGAGCCTAAATCAGCGCCCAATATTGGTGTTGATTTAATCAGCGCCCAATATAGGCGTTGATTTAATTAGTGCAATTGATTAGCGCCGATTAATCAACCCAAATCATTGGTGCTGATTTTGCATGATGGTGGCGGTCATGAACATGGGTGTAAATTGTAATTCGTTAACACCCACCTAAGGAATTTCATCCATTTTTACGTTCAAACGGATGATGTTTATTAGGCGATCCTTAACGAATTACTATTTAATTCAGATCCATTTTTATGGCCAACTATTGGCGTTGGATAAATCTGCGTCAAATAGGCACGGGTTGAATCGAATCGTCTTCGTAGATTACTTGTAATCTCGAGTTGCGTTGTCATTGTAGCTCATTCTTACACATTTCAATATCCATTCTTTGGCCAAATTCACTATATATTTCATGCTATTTCTTTTGTTGCAACATGCACATACCAACGAACAAAAATACTGTGAAAATCACGGTTTTTTAAAATAAAATCTAACATAAAATATTATAAACTAAATCCATTTTGGGACTTCATCGCCCCATCACTCTTAAAGTTGTTCATCCCGAACAAAAAGAATTGGATAAATATTTTTTTCATAAAATATACTAGTGCACATAGCTCGTGCAATAAGCCTTTAGACTCATAGGTTACCCTAGTGAAAGTGTTGTGTCTCATCAAGATTTTTATTACGCTCATAAAATTCAAACCTAAATTTGCAAGTACATGAATATATAAATATTGGCAAGAGAATATATAGATTGGTCTTAAATAATCATGGACAAATACTTTGAACTTTTGAGGCTTTTCATTTTTTACACACTTTGATAAACACGCGGTCAATTACCACCTTTTAAACAAATATTAATCAAATATATATCTTAGATACTATGTCCATAATTCTAAGAGAGAGAGAGAGCTAGCTTGAAATATATATTTGTAACATTAGTGATGCACTTTTAACTCAACTTTTTTATTCAATCTCATAATATAGTGGTTATAGGCTAGTTCAATTTACGAGAAAATAATCTTAGTTAGTGCAAAAGACGGATTTTTAAAGACATGTTTGTTGCGGGTCACTCGATTTTTACCTGGTCTGGAGAATCGAGCCGCCTTAGTTCAGAATTGGATCGGGCGCACAAACAGACAAAGAGAAACAACAAAAAATGACAAAAAGCTTTTTTTGACGTGAAAAATCCTGAAAGAGTGAAAAATCACGTGCTCGAATCTGTGTCGGATCAATATCTACTATAGTGTTGGAGTTTACAAGAATTTGAGATGATTACTCGGAGGATGACAGGTCACATCTCCATTACAAGTATAAAGTCTGAAGAAGATGAAAAATAAACCAAATCTTCGGAGCCTCGATGTAAGCGCTTCGGCTAAGAAAAATGCTAAGTTCATGGAACCTCAATAGAAGCATTCCGGTTGGGAAAAATCTCTAAGTACATGGAACATCGATGGAAGCGCTCCTACTAAAGCAGAGCCGCGGTGGGAGCGCTCCCGCGAATAAGAACATCGTACCTTGGAAGCTTGGCAGAGTCTTTGTGCTAAAAGGGGAGCGGAGCAAATTTCTGAGCGGATGATGCATCTAAGTCCCACGGTCTCGCCGAAAAACCTCAGAGCTCTTTCTAGTCTTTGGAGTTGTTTGTCTTCAAATGAAAGCATGAGAATCTATTTATAATTTTCTGGAGGGATATGCTGGTAATTGTGTCGGGGCAGAATTTGTGTTGGTGAATGACGTCGCTCCATTTTGATCACTTGGATCACCAATTTTAGCAAATCGATGAAAGTGCCTCCCGGGCAGTTCGGGTGGCCCAGGTAGGTTGCCTGGCGGCGACGGTGGTCGGAGGCGGCGGATGTGACAAAGGCGGCCGGAGCTGTTAGTGTGGAGAATAAAGAAGAGCGAGAAAGACTGAAAAAAAATAAGAAGAGTGCACGAGCACAAGTGAGCAAGAGAGAAAAGAACTCGAGAAATGTTTCTGAATTGTATGTTTTACAAATGAATATTGCATCCCCTTTTATAGTCATCCAAAATCAATATTATATTTACAAGCTTATGTCATTGCTGACCTCATTCTACTATTTAGATCATCGCTGACATCATAATAGCATTTATATCATCGATGACATCATCGTACAATATACATCATCGATGACATCATCCTCAAATTTTCATCATCTATGATATCATTCACTTATTTATATCATTGCTTACATCATTATTCAAATTCAAAAGATTTTGTATCACAAAATCAACATTCTCCTCATTGATACAAAATCATAAAAGTTTAATTTCTTTCTTAGAAAGTTGAATTTCTTTCCTTCGGGATTTACTTTGTATCTATCTTAGAAAATTGAATTTCTTTCTCCTCTTCAATTGCATTTAGAAACGAATGACGAACATCGATGTATCTTATCCGCCCATAGAAGTTTTGATTCTTCACAAGATAGATGACACTCGAACTATCACAATTGATCTTCATGATCTCCTGAGTTAAACCCAAATCTGCAAGTAATCCTCTGAACCATATAGCCTCCTTGACAGTCTCCACTGTAACCATGTACTCAGCTTCGGAGGTAATGACCGACTGAAGTGTCAATTTCCATGAAATTACGTCGGCTCCAAGTGTAAACACAGCCCGTTGTCGAACGTCTTTTGTCTAGATCACCTGCATAGTTAGCATCAACATAACTAGCTAAGATGCAATCTTTCACATTTTCTCCGCCATAAATCAAACTAGTACTAACAGTCCCCTTCAAGTATCGCAGGATCCATATCACTGTTTGCTAATGTTCTTTTCCTTGGTTAGCCAAGTAACGACTCACGACTCCAACGGCTTGAGCTAAATCTGGTCGAGTACATATCATAGCATACATGAGACATCCAATTGCACTTGCATCTAACACTTGTGACATAGACTCCTTTTCATAGTTTAATGCAGGTGATAACAAAGATGAAAGTCTGAAGTGCGTCGCCAATGGAGTAGACACTGACTTTGTCTTCTCTATGCCAAATCGAGCAAGAACTTTCTCGATGTATTACTTCTGAGAGAGACACACTTCTCTCCGCCTTCTATCTTTGATAATCTTCATATCGAGAATTACCTTTGCAGCTCTGAGATCTTTCATCTCAAATTCTCGGCTTAGTTGAAGTTTCAAAATCTTAATTTCTTCTTTATTTTTTGAAGCGATAAACATGTCATCAACATGAAGAAGAAGATAAATCCAAGAATTATTATCAAGTACCTTCAAGCCATAAAGTGATTTCTTTAGCTTGCAAACATGACCCTCCTTGCCTTCAATCAAGAATCTTTCAGGTTATGCATATAAATCTCCTCCTTGAGATCACCATGTAGGAATGCAGTCTTCACATCGAGTTGTTGTAACTCCATATAATATACTACCACCATGGTTAATAGTATGTGAATGGATGTGTGTCACACCACTGGAGAGAAAACTTCATTGAAGTCCACACCTTCTTTTTGTGCATAGCCCCTTTTCACAAGCCTTGTCTTATACCTGACACCATCATCTAGTGAAGAACCTTCCTTAACCTTGAAAACTCATCTATATCCAATGACCTTCTTATGTTTGATAAAAGAACTAACTTTCATGTACTATTTTATGAAGAGACTCAATCTGTTCTTCCATAAAAACTCTCCTTTGCGGAAAATTATTATAATGTCTAGCATCTTCATAACTGATAGGTTCTCCATTTAGTGCATTCAAAGAATATGCAGTTACATCCTCAAAACTATAGGTAAGTCAATCTTCATACCTCACTGGCGGATGTATATCCCGCTTTGGCCTACGACCTGCATATTTAATTGAATGTAGCTCTAGCTCCTCATGATGAACTAGCCTCTCCTATCAGCCTGGATCCTCAATTTGTGCCCTTGACACCTCTTTTTTAATCCCACGAAGCGGAATCTTAGCTTCCACCTCAACTTATGGGGCATGTGTCCTTTCAACTTGAATTTGCTTCTTTAGAAGGGCAGATTCATCAAATGTCATATGTCGAGTGATCACGATCTTCTTTGTTTCAAGACACCACAATCTATGGCCTTTGACATCTTCAACATACCTAAGGAATATGCATTTTCTTGCCCTATGGTCAATTTTACTATTTTTCCCAAGCATATGTCGGACACTCAAATACTTGTCGCATTGACTAAACGTCAGCTTTCCACGTCCATAATGTACAACCCCATATTCGCTGGGTGGGACCCGGAGACACCACTGAGGAATTGGGCTAGGCTCAGGTTAGCCCTGGGTAAACCCTAAAACATATTTGTAGAGTTCTCGCCCTGAAGGGGCTCCCGCCCAAGGCAGATATTCAAGCTTTCGGCAGGTGAGACCGTCGACCGCGGAGGCTTCCGCCCTAGGGCAAGCTCCCGCCCAGGGGAGGCGAGAAGGCCCCAAGAAGGCCTTCAGTCGCGATGGCTTCGAGACCGTGGAGGGCGCGAACCTCCCTGGCAAGGGGGTCTCGCCAAGGTTGGCCCAGGTGAGGGTCCAGCGAGAGCCTTCTCGGCCAGGGTTCTCGCCAAGTGGGCCCACGTGGTGGGGCCCGGCGCTCATAAAGAGGACCATTTTATAATATATTATCCCGAGGTAAAATTACCCAAATGCCCTTTGAATGACAGCGGGATTTGGCTATTGGCAGACCCCTCAGGGGTATTTCAGTATTTTCAGGTCAAAGGAAGGCTATAAAAAGACCCATAAGGGCTCTTTAGAAGGCAAGCTTATCATTTTCCTCTAACCCTAGTGCCTTCTGAAGAGCTCCCAGCCCAGCATTTGGCTTTGGAGGGGAAGCTCTCAGAGATCTTCCGGGTGTGTGGTGGGACCTCCCAGCTGAGGCTTTGGGTCTGTGTTAGGGCCTTAGCAGCCAGTCAGGGGTCGAGGTTTGAGAGAAGTAGGCATTGGCTGCACTTTGGTTCGTGAACTTTTGTTGGGGTCATTTTTGGCTTCAACAGTTCTGGTGCGGTGAGCGTGGAAGCAGTCAGTGCAAGAAAATCTCGAGTTAAGTCTCATGGCAGGAGGCGAGGGTGAAGGATCAGGCGCGGGAGGATCCCCCACCCGGGTGGACGAGGCGACGAGGAAGATGTTTGAGGACTTCAGGCGAGAAGTCATGCAGACGATCAACTTGGCCTTCTCGGCAAGGAACGAGTGGGAGACGCCGCAGGTTCCGGTGGAGGTGGTTCTGCTGCTAGGCGAGAACGCTCCAGGGCAGCGCCCCGGGAAGGAGGTCCCGGTGGAGGCAGGCGAGAGAGACGTAGCCGCACGGGAGCTCTTCCCTGGGCATGGTCTCGCGGATCGGTCCAGCCAACCAAGGTCGCGAGACGTGCCTTCTCGCCAGGCAGGGGGCGAGACCCCCTTTAGTGAGCTCATTGTCTCGGCTCCAGTGCCGGAGGGGTTCCGGGAGCCGGACATGACCTACTACACCGGGAAGGATGACCCGGTCCAGCACGTGCAATGGTTCGAGGACGTGGTGTCCATCAGGCAAATGTCGGATGCCTTCAAGTGTAGGCTTTTTGCCATCACTCTGAAAGAGAAGGCCAGGGACTGGTTCCACCAGTTGCCGGCGAGTTCCATCTACAGCTTTGAGGATCTGCGGAGGGGTTTTCTGTTGAGATTCTCAACTTCGAAGAAAAGGAAGAAAGAGGCTGAGTGCCTGTTTGCAGTAAGGCAAGGGCCGGAGGAGACGTTGGGTCGCTATGTCGACCGGTTCCAAGAGGAGGTTCTCCTGGTCCAGGAGGTCCCGGGGTATGCGCTGATGCTAGCCTTCACCCTGGGGCTGAGGCCAGGGTTTTTCAGCATGGAGTTGAAGAGAGTGCCCCCTCTCTCTTTTGAGGAGCTCATGGAGAGGGCGGCGAAGGAGATAGACTTCGAGAGGGCAAACCCGGCGTTTGCGAGGAAGCTGGCCAGGCTGGCCGAGGACGACGTGAAGGAGCCGGTGGCGGGAAGGCAGAGAGAGCAGAGGGAGCAGAGGGAGCCGAGGGAAGATAGGAGAAGAGAAGAGCCCCGAGGGCAGGGGCAACAGCATGGGGGGGGCCAGGGAGCCAAACAACCGACTGGGTTGGAGGCCTCAGGAGGGTCGCCCCCAGGGCCAGGGAGGACTTCAGGTAAGAGATAACTTCCGGGAGCAAAGAAGGCTGGAGCAGGGAGGATGGCGACAGGGACCAAGGGGTCATTTCCCACCGCCGCAGGAGGCTATGGAGGTGGGAAGGGGAAGAGGAAGAAGATTTCGGGGAGCCAGAAGAAGGGGAGGAGGAGAAGGAAGAGGGGGCAGGGTGGCGTTGCCCTATTGTGACTTCCATCAGGAGGAAGGTCACGCAACGGCCACCTGCCCAGAGTTTCTGGAGATCAGAGGGGCCAGAGGGGCCGGAAGGCAGGATCCGCCCGTGAGGATCGTGGAAGTACAGCGGGAAGAGGTGGAGGATAGATGTGAAGACAGGATTGACGTGGGGACCCGAGGAGGGATCGGAGTGATCCACGGGGGGGGGGGGGGGGGGGGGGGTGGGGCTCGAGGCCACCCGCAAGGGGAGCCTTCAAACCATGTTCCGCCGAGGGGTCGCCTCGACCTCCCAGGCTCCCCCCCAGAGGAGAAGATCACTTTCTCATCCGCGGATATGCCAGACTACGAGGACCCGTTCTGCGACGCGCTTGTGATCCAGACAACGGTGGAGAACTACACCGTCTCCCGGATACTGGTGGATAATGGGAGCTCGGTGAATGTGATCTTCAAGAAGGCTTTCGATGAGATGAGGGTGGAAGGAAAAAGGGTCCTGGCTTCTGATGGACCGCTTTTTGGCTTCTCCGGCGAAAGGAAAGAGGTGGAAGGAGGAGTAGGCCTGCATGTGAGGCTTGGGGGCGTCTCACGGAACTGTCGGTTCGTAATCGTGGACGCCCCGAGTAGTTACAATGCCATCTTTGGACGCCCCCTCATCAGCGCCTTTCGCTGTGTACCCTCCTCATACCACCAATGCCTCAAGTTCAACAATGGAGGGGTGCAGGTTAGGATCAGGGGGGATCCGAAGATGGCGAGGCAGTGCTATGTGACGGCAGTTAACACCGTGTCGTGGATGGCGGAGGCAGAGGAGTTGGAGAGGGAGATGGCTGAGCAGGAAGGAGTTGAGGAAGGGGAGATGAGCCTGGGAGAGGCGATGGAGGTTGCTGAGGAGATGGCGGAGGCAGAGGAGTTGGGGGAGATCAGCCCAGAAGAGGCGAGAGGAGTGGTGGATGAAGAAGAGCAGAGGCAGGAGGAGAGCCTGGAGGAGGCGATGGAAGTTGATGAGGTTGGGGGAGAAGAGCTCGAGTTTGAGCAGGAAGAGGCAAGGGTAAGTTGGGAGCGGTCGGGGCTGGAGCCGGCCGAAGAGGTGGTAGAGATGGAGGTGCTTACAAGAGCGGGGAAGGTGCAAAGGGTTCGGATCAGCGGAGGCTTGAGCCTGGAGGATCAGGAGCGGATGCGAGCCTGCATCCAGGGCAACGTCGACATCTTTGCTTGGAGCGCGGCAGACATGTCGGGCATCGACGCGGACGTGGCCTGTCATCGCTTGAACCTGGATCCCAGAGCCCGCCCCATACGCCAAAAGATGAGGGCCATCGCCACCAAGCTGGAAGCCCCCATCCGAGAGGAGGTCAAAAAGCTCCTGGACGCAGGCTTCATCTCAGAGATCCAGTATCCAGGCTGGATCTCCAACGTGGTAATGGTAAAGAAGGGAGGAGGAAAATGGCGCATGTGTATTGATTTTTCCTTATTAAATAAATCATGCCCCAAGGATTGCTACCCCTTGCCTCGAATTGACGCGCTGGTTGACTCAGCCGTCGGTTTTTCTCTTATGAGTTTTTTAGATGCATTTTCAGGTTACCACCAGATCCGGATGCACCCTCCTGATGTCAAGGATGTTTCCTTCATCACAAGAGAGGGATGCTTCAGCTATAAGATGATGCCCTTCGGATTGAAGAATGCAGGGGCAACATACCAACGCATGATGGATCGAATCTTTCAAGATCAAAGGGGAAGGAACCTGGAGGTCTACGTGGACGACCTCATGGTCAAGAGCAAGTGTGTTGTTTCCCACTTGCGGGACTTGGAGGAAACGTTTGCCACCCTGCGGAAGTCCAAGATGAGGTTGAACCCCTTGAAGTGCGTCTTCGGGGCTAGTCGCGGCAAATTCCTCGGGCACCTCTTGACTCCCGCGGGGGTAGAACCTAACCCCGATAAGGTTAAGGCTATTCTAGACCTAGAATCGCCTCGCAACGCCAAGGAGGTCCAGCGCTTGACCGGGAAGTTGGCCGGGCTAAGCAGGTTCCTCTCTCGGTCAGGGGATAGGTGTTCCTCTTTCTTTAAAGTACTCCGTGGTAACCAAGTATTCGAATGGACGGCCGAGTGTGAAGAGGCATTTCAGGGGCTGAAGAGGCAACTCTCCCAAGCTCCGTTACTTCAAAGCCCGAAGGAAGGGGAGGACCTAGCCTTATATCTCGGAGTGGGGGGAGAGGCAGTGAGCTCCGTCTTGGTTAGGGAAGAGGGGAAGAAGCAGTTACCCGTCTATTATGTCAGCCGAATCCTAAAAAAGGCGGAGCTCCGGTACCCCATCCTGGAGAAGCTAGCGTATGCTTTGGTCATCTCAGCTAGGAAGCTTCGCCCTTACTTTCAAGCACACTCGATTAGGGTGGTAACCGACCATCCCCTTCGCAAGGTCTTGGAGGGGGTGGAACATTCAGGAAGGTTGGCAAAGTGGTCCATCGAGCTAAGCGAATTTGACATTTCTTTCGTCCCGAGGCTCTCCATCAAAGCCCAAGCCGTAGCGGATTTTCTGGCGGACCATAAGTGTTAAAAGTAGCGAACAAACGACTAGAAAACAAGCCGGAACTTTGAATAATTGAAATTTTATTATCCAAAAAGATATCATTTACAAAGGTATGGCCTCCCTTTTATAGAACGGAGGAGAGAGAGAAGAATACAAATTAACAATGTGGGACTAAAGCTATACAACAGATCTGGGCGGCTAGAATAAGAGACCGGAACAGGCCGCGCGGTTAGACAATGTTCTAACCGCTCGGCAATACCAGAACCAAGAGGGAGAGTTGCGGTAGGAGACCGCAAGACCGGCCGGTTTCCAAGCCGCCAGAGATAAGCCGTCAGACCGCCGGATACCATACGGCGACAGCCTGGAAATCAACCCGCCAACCTCAATCCGCCAGACCGCCCGGTCAACAACCCGCCAGGCTCAAACCGCCAGACCGCCCGGTCTCATACTTCGACACTCCCCCTCAAGCTGGAGCATAGATATCAATCATGCCCAGGTTGTCACAAATGTGGAAGAAGGAAGTAGAAACCGGCTTGGTGAAGATATCAGCCAACTCTTTGTCGGAGGTGACGAACGGAGTGCAAATCTATTTCTTCAAGACCTCTTCTCGGATGAAATGGCAGTCGACCTCTATATGTTTCGTTCTCTCATGGAAGACCGGATTTTTGGATATGTATATAGCGGCTTTGTTGTCACAAAACATAGGCAGAGGATAGTTGTAGACCTCTCCTAGGTCAAGCATGAGAGCCCGCAACCATTTTAACTCACACGTGGTTGACGCCATACTCCGGTATTCGGCTTCTGCACTGGACCTTGAGACAACAGACTGCTTCTTGCTCTTCCAGCTCACAAGATTACCTCCAACAAATGTGCAGAAACCCGATGTAGATTTACGGTCACCTTTATCATCCGCATAGCTTGAGTCTGAGTAGGCTTCAATTCTCAGATGACCATGCTTCTGAAAGAGTAGCCCTTTCCCTGGTGCTGCTTTGACATACTCTAGTATCTTCAAGGCAGACTGAAGATGACATTCCCTGGGAGCTTGCATGAACTGACTGACCTTGCCTACAGCATAGGCAATGTCGGGTCTGGTAACCGTGAGATAAATGAGTTTGCCCACCAGACGTCTATACCTCGTGGCATCGGATATAAGCGGTGAGTCATCTGTCCATGTTTTGTCTTCTCCAGTGGCCATGGGATACCGGGCCGGTTTGGCCCCGGTCAATCCTGCCTCTTGTAGAAGATCAAGCGCATACTTCCGTTGGGAGAGAACCAACGAGTCGGGCTTCCGAGAGATTTCTATCCCCAAAAAATATTTCGGGGAGCCCATATCCTTCGTGACAAGGTGTTGACGGAGGTGTTTCTTTGTCAAGTCCACCCTAGCCTGGTCATCGCCGGTAAGAAGGATATCATCCACATACACCGCCAAAACCACAAGGCCTGATGCGGTTTTGCGAATAAACAATGAGTGATCGGCGGAACTTCTTGTAAAGCCAATTGCAGCCACAATGCCACTAAACTTGTCAAACCACGCCCGAGGGCTCTGCTTTAGGCCGTAGATGGCCTTCTTCAACTGGCATACTCGTGTCTCCCCCTGAGCAACATACCCTGGAGGTTGCTCCATATAGACGTCCTCCTGAAGATCCCCATACAAAAAAGCATTCTTGATGTCAAGTTGAGAAATTTCCCACTCCCTGTTGACGGCCACAGAAAGAAGAACCCGGATGGTGCTGAGGCGAGCAACTGGAGAGAAAGTGTCAAAATAGTCAACTCCATAAGTCTGAGTAAAGCCTTTGGCCACCAGGCGGGCCTTGTAACGATCCACAGTGCCGTCCGGGCGAAACTTCACAACGAACACCCAGCGGCAGCCAACCACATCAGTACCGATCGGTGGAGGAACAAGGTTCCATGTACCTCTTTCAGTAAGAGTGGCAATTTCCTCATCCATGGCAGATTTCCAATGAGGAATAACAAGAGCCTCCTGGTAAGTGCGGGGAGTGGTGGTAGCCGAGATGGCCAAAGCAAAGCACCTGCGAGAGGGAGTAAGCCGATCATAGGAAACAACAGCCGCAAGCGGGTGTTGGGTACACGCCCGCACCCCTTTGCGAAGGGCAATGGGACGATCCAGGTCGTCTTGTGCCTCAGGGACCGGAGCATCCGTGGCAGAGAAAGCTGGCCCGGGACTAGAGAGAGACGGCTGCGGAGACGAAGGAGGGGAGATAATAGGGAGAGGAGGAGACGGAGGAGGAGACGACATAGGAGGGGAGACGTCGACTTGTGTGGAAGGCTCACAGAGAGATGGTGGAGAGTCAGAGACAGCAGGAGGAGGTGAAGATGGGAAAGAAAAGTAGGAAGCATTTTCAAAGAAGGTGACGTCTGCGGAAACAAACTGTTTGCGCAGAACGGGATCAAAGCAACAGTAGCCTTTTTGAGTGGTCGAGTAACCCAAAAAGACACATTTGGTGGAGCGGGGGGAAAGCTTGTCGCGAGTAGCAGACGGAGCATGCACGAAGGCCGTACACCCAAAGATACGGAGAGGAAGAGGAAAGGGTTCCTTGGTTGGGTAGAGAATGGAGAAGGGAGTCTTGCCGTGAAGAACAGAAGAGGGAATGCGATTGATGAGATAGCAGGCAAGAAGAACAGCATAGCCCCAATAGGAGCGAGGCACCTGCATCTGTGTCATCAGAGTGCGAGCGATATCGAGGAGATGGCGATTTTTACGTTCCGCCACCCCATTTTGCTGGGAGGTGTAAACACAGCTGGTCTGATGAATAAGACCATGTTGCATACAAAAAGATGAGAACTCATGACTGAGATATTCTTTAGCATTATCAGAGCGCAATACTTTAATAGAAATAGCAAACTGAGTTTTAATCATATTATAAAAAGATTGCCATACAGATAAGAGTTCAGAGCGATCTTTTAATAGATACACCCAGGTACATCTGGAGAAATCATCAATAAGTTACAAAGTAAAAACTACCCCGACCAACGGTGGGAGTAGGAGCAGGACCCCAGATATCAGAATGAATGAGATCAAAAGGGCGGGAGGAACCACGGCCTTGCTTCTGCGGGAAGGAGGAGCGGTGATGCTTGCCAAGCTGACACGCATCGCAGTTGAGCGGAGGACTGGTTTGAGGTAAGTGGGGAAGAAGCTGATGCAGAATCCGAGGAGGAGGATGTCCAAGGCGAAGATGCCATTGAAGCAAATCAGTAGACGAGGAAGAGAAGGCGGACAGAGCGGAAACATTGTCGAGGAAGTAGAGGCCGCCGCTCTCAGTCCCAGTAGCAATCGTCCGTTGGGTTCTCGGGTCCTGAAAGCAACAAGAAGTAGGAGTAAATAATACAGAGCACTGAAGTTGCTTGCATAAAGTAGTAACGGAGAGTAAATTGCAAGGGAACTTCGGGACATAGAGGGTGTCCGCTAAGCGAAGCGAGGGAGTGACTTGAACCATGCCCGTTCCATGAACCGGGGAAGGCGAACCATCCGCAACGAGAACCGGGGGTAACCGAGCATGCGTCTCTAGGAGAGAGAAGCAGTGAGGGTTTCCGGTCATGTGATTTGTAGCACCAGAGTCAATGAGCCATTTACCTTGGGTAACGACGTGTGCACTACCTGAGGTGGTGGCCACAGAAGCAGACTGCCGAGAGGAGGCGGAGGTTGAGGAAGAAGTATCACCGGAGGGACGAAGATGAGGATGTTTCTGCCAGCAGCGGTCAACTGAGTGGCCAGTACGACCACAGTGAGAGCAGAGGAACCTTGACGGACCGCGCGTGCCAGATTGGCTGCGACCACTATTGCCACCCCGCTGGACTTGGTGAGCATAGGAGTCCGGTAGAGGAGGGGAGGACAATAGAGGACGTTGGAGCAGTGAAGTAACCGCGGCGATGCGAGCTGCGGTGGCATCCAAGGTGGGAGACTCGGCTTCGCCCAAGATCTGCTGGCGGATCATATCAAAAGACTCAGGAAGCCGGAGAAGATAACAAACAACCAGGAGTTCCTGGAAGTGTTTGTGCTGTTCGGCCAAGTCCGCGGAGAAGGGGCGATTCTGGAGGATTTCGGCTCCAAGAGCCTGAACTTGCTGATAAGCCGCAGCAGGAGACATGGAAGGGCGAGCGAAGAGATCCGCGTAGAGAGTATAAATGCGGGATGTCTGGGCCCCCTTTGAGTAGAGAGCAGCAAGGTGAAGCCACGCGGTCTTGACCGTCTCATCATGGCGTATGACAGGAAGACATTCATCGGAGAGGCTGTTAGCCAACCACGTGCGGACAAGCGCATCACTGGCATCCCAGTCATCAAATTCAGCAGAGTCTGAGGGAGGAGGGTCATCGGTGAGGTGATGACGTTTGCGCTGAGAGCGGAGAAGAAAAGTGAAGGAGACGCTCCAATCCGGATAGTTGGAGCCAACAAGTTTAAAAACCGTGCCAAGGTTGCCAGAGGGTGTAGGAAGCGGCGCCGGAGTGGCGATAGGAGTGGTGGTGGTGGAGGTCTCAGAAAGGGCCATAGGAGACAACTGCGAGAGGCCGCACGGTCAGAATATAAGCCGCGCGGATAGAAGGAAAACGAGCTGCGGCGGTCACGATGTTTGACACCAGCGGCCAAAGAAGCCACGACCAAGCCGCAGGTTCAAGACGGGGAAGAGGTCGAACGGCTAGAAGATAGACCGCGCGAACGGAAAAGGCGAATAAAGAAGCAGGTCGCGACGAACAAGGAGACAGGTCGCTGCGACAGAAGGGCAGGAGAAGGAGGACGCGCGGACAGGGCGCAAACAGCGAGAACAGGTCGCGAGAAGAAGGGGCAAGCCGCGCGGACAGGGCGCACTGAATCAGGAGGAGAAGATCGATCGCTCTGATACCATGTTAAAAGTAGCGAACAAACGACTAGAAAACAAGCCGGAACTTTGAATAATTGAAATTTTATTATCCAAAAAGATATCATTTACAAAGGTATGGCCTCCCTTTTATAGAATGGAGGAGAGAGAGAAGAATACAAATTAACAATGTGGGACTAAAGCTATACAACAGATCTGGGCGGCTAGAATAAGAGACCGGAACAGGCCGCGCGGTTAGACAATGTTCTAACCGCTCGGCAATACCAGAACCAAGAGGGAGAGTTGCGGTAGGAGACCGCAAGACCGGCTGGTTTCCAAGCCGCCAGAGATAAGCCGTCAGACCGCCGGATACCATACGGCGACAGCCTGGAAATCAACCCGCCAACCTCAATCCGCCAGACCGCCCGGTCAACAACCCGCCAGGCTCAAACCGCCAGACCGCCCGGTCTCATACTTCGACAATAAGGAAGGATACAGCTGAATTCGCAAGGAGGTGTCGGAAGTGCCAAGCACATGCTCCTCTCCAGCTCTTGCCCGCCCAAAGACTTCGAAGCATCACGGCGCCATGGCCCTTCGCCATTTGGGGGATGGACCTGGTTGGACCCTTCCCTCCAGCTAGCGGGCAAAGGAGGTTCCTCCTAGTTATGATTGACTACTTCTCCAAATGGCTGGAGATCAAGCCGTTAGCCAAGGTAACCTCCCAGGTCATCAGAAACTTCGTTTGGGGGGAAATCATTTGCAGGCACGGATTGCCCCAAGCGATAGTGACAGACAATGGTCCTCAGTTTGCCAGTGAAGAATTCATCAGTTTCTGCACCCAATTGGGAATTGACCTCAGGTTCGCCTCTGTCCATCATCCTCGGAGCAATGGCCAAGTGGAGGCGGCAAACAAAGTCATCGTCAACTTGCTCAAAAAGAAGGTGGAGAACCTGAAGGGTAGCTGGGTGGAACAGCTCCCTTCCGTCCTGTGGGCCTTGCGAACAACTCCGAACACGGCCACAGGAGAGACCCCCTTCAAGCTCTCTCACGGATGTGAGGCTGTCCTCCCGGTGGAGTTCGAGGTTCGGTCCCCAAGGGTCGCGGCCGCAGCTGAGGGAAGCGAAGCTTGGAGGTTGGAGAATGAGGAAGGGTTGCGCCTCTCATTAGATATGGTGGAAGAGCTGCGGGATGTTGCCGCCATCAGGCAGGAGGAAATAAAAAGGCGAATGGCTCGGTACTTCGATAAGCATATCCGAGTCAAGCAATTCGCCGAGGGGGATCTAGTACTGAAAAAGGTCGACGCTGCGGGAAGGTCGGCCGCGGTTGGTAAACTCAACCCTAGCTGGGAAGGGCCTTATATAGTAGAGAAGGCTCTGGTTAACGGAGGCTACTATCTCCAGGATGCGGAGGGAAGGACCTTGAGTCACACCTGGAATGGTGACGATCTGAAGCGCTTCTACCCGTAAGAAGGAGAGAAGGATTGTAATGATTGTAAACAACTATTGCATTTTCAATAAGTTTATTTCAGAATATTGACTGTTTACGCAATCTTTAAGTCTCTTTTGTTTTGACCGACTATGGCTCCTCTCCTCGATGATGGAATAGGCCTGGTTGGGTTATCTTCATCGACACCCCGAGCTCGGCTCGGCCCCAGGTAGACCCGCTGCGCAGGCTCTCATCTAGCTGGCAGGTCCGAAGGCTCGCCTGTGGGGGATAGGTTGACTCTTGTGATACTTTGTTCTTAGCCACTTCAACGACACCCCGAGCTCGGCTCGGCCCCAGGTAGACCCGCTGCGCAGGCTCTCATCAAGCTGGCAGGTCCGAAGGCTCGCCTGTGGGGGATAGGTTGGCTCTTGTGATACTTTGTTCTTAGCCACTTCAACGACACCCCGAGCTCGGCTCGGCCCCAGGTAGACCCGCTGCGCAGGCTCTCATCTAGCTGGCAGGTCCGAAGGCTCGCCTGTGGGGGATAGGTTGGCTCTTGTGATACTTTGTTCTTAGCCACTTCAACGACACCCCGAGCTCGGCTCGGCCCCAGGTAGACCCGCTGCGCAGGCTCTCATCTAGCTGGCAGGTCCGAAGGCTCGCCTGTGGGGGATAGGTTGGCTCTTGTAATACTTTGTTCTTAGCCACTTCAACGACACCCCGAGCTCGGCTCGGCCCCAGGTAGACCCGCTGCGCAGGCTCTCATCTAGCTGGCAGGTCCGAAGGCTCGCCTGTGGGGGATAGGTTGGCTCTTGTGATACTTTGTTCTTAGCCACTTCAACGACACCCCGAGCTCGGCTCGGCCCCAGGTAGACCCGCTGCGCAGGCTCTCATCTAGCTGGCAGGTCCGAAGGCTCGCCTGTGGGGGATAGGTTGGCTCTTGTGATACTTTGTTCTTAGCCACTTCAACGACACCCCGAGCTCGGCTCGGCCCCAGGTAGACCCGCTGCGCAGGCTCTCATCTAGCTGGCAGGTCCGAAGGCTCGCCTGTGGGGGATAGGTTGGCTCTTGTGATACTTTGTTCTTAGCCACTTCAACGACACCCCGAGCTCGGCTCGGCCCCAGGTAGACCCGCTGCGCAGGCTCTCATCTAGCTGGCAGGTCCGAAGGCTCGCCTGTGGGGGATAGGTTGGCTCTTGTGATACTTTGTTCTTAGCCACTTCAACGACACCCCGAGTTCGGCTCGGCCCCAGGCAGACCCGCTGCGCAGGCTCCCACCAAGCTGGCAGGTCCGAAGGCTCGCCTGCGGGGGATAGGTGGAGTCCTGGACTTTTTGATCCTTGGTTCTTGATTGGTAGTTACTACGTTACAACGAGCTCGGCTCAAACCCCGGTAGACCCGCTGCGCAGGCGCTCATATAAGCTAGCAGGTCCGACGGCTCGCCGGTGGGGTAGGGGTTTAATTGGTTGGAAAAATATGTGGGCAGGACCCTGACCTAGACCGGGGGCAAATCCCTAAAGGTCTCGGCTCAGGGGTCTCGGCCAGTAAAAGTCTCGGCTTGGAGGTCTCGGCTGGTAAGGGTCGCGGCCCGGAGGTCTCGGCCAGTAAGGATCCCGGCCCAGAGGTCTCGGCCAGCAAAGGTCTCGGCTAAAGGAGGTTCTCGCAAAAGAAAGCTCCCGGCGGACCTAGGCAGGACGATTCAATCGACGACGCGAGGTTCCCGCCTAGCTGATCTCTAAGGAAGGTCACCCTAAAGAGACTAAGGGTCTCGGCGGAAGCTCGCGCGGAGGTCATTCGGCAGAGCAATATACTTTCAAAGCACGCATGGACAATAATAATTAAAAAAGGGGGGAAATGAAAAATGAAAATGAGACATTACTTTATAAAAAAGTTAATTACAGAAGTAAGGAGGTTCTCGCTCATTACAAAAAGATATTCAAAATAGAAGACACCTCAAGGGGACGCGCTGTAATCCCCACTGGTGCTCTCGCTTGAATCATCGCCGGAGCCTTCTTCGGACGTCTCGCCAACAGCGGTAGAGGACCTCGGGACGTCTGAGAGTGGCGAGTCTGGCGCGCCCGGGGGCTTGGGAACTGGATCGTAGAGCCAAGGAAGAAGTTGACGAGCGTCGATGGTCGCGCCGTCCTCCCGGAGCAGCTCGACGTCTCGCAGCGTCTCGAGCGTCAGCTTGACGGTCGCCTGAGCGTTGGCTTGAAGCAGCTTGTCGACGTCATACTCCGAGAGGTAACGACTCCGCAACCTCGCATCTAGCTCCGGGGGCGGGACCTTCGCCAGCTCGGCGCGGAGCTGTTCCCTCAGGAGGACGCTCTCGCAGCGTGCGTTGGCCAGCTCTGCGCGAAGCCCCCTGACTTGGGCGGAATCCTGCAAAAGGGATAAAAGATTTTAGTCTAGACGCATTACACAGTAGTAACTTCGAGGAAACGGGGGCAAGGGTTCAGGAGGATCTCGCCTACCTCGGTCGCGGGGCGCAGAGACAGCGCCAATCTAGCATCCGCGAGCTCCTGTTGAGCTCTCGCGAGTTCTTCTTCCGCGGCGTGCGCGCGAGCCATCGCGTCCTCCCTCGCCTTGCGCATATCAGTGAAGTTCTTGTCAATGGTGATGCTTCGACGCGCACACATATGTGTAAGCTCGAACCCGCGCATTACGGCCCGGGTGGCGTCGAAGGCTAGAAGGCGGGTAGGCGTCTGGTCGAACACGCTGGCATCTTCCCGGCTGTAGAGACCATATCCAAGCGAGAAGGCCTCGCCGGTCACATTTTCCCCCTCCGCCCATCTGGGAAGGAGGGTCGAAACCCTGATTGAGTTTGTCTTGGGGTCCCATTCCATCTGAGGCTTCCCCTCCGAGTCGGCGTACCTGACGCC
Organism: Platanthera zijinensis; assembly: GCA_039513925.1. NCBI lineage: Eukaryota > Viridiplantae > Streptophyta > Magnoliopsida > Asparagales > Orchidaceae > Platanthera > Platanthera zijinensis. Next base: position 13,298,185 of record CM077080.1, read on the forward strand.
GAAACCAAAGTTCCGGTGCCCTCTCGGCACCTCCTGGGGCGGGACGCTGGCGGAGGTTTCGGCGGCGACCACTTCTCCCCCAGCCTCGCCTGCGGCCGATGTGTTCCTGGCGGAAGCCTCGGCGCGGCTCTTGGCGGCGGCATCCATCTCGCTGGCCCTCTGAAGGATCGCTTCAAAGGACCTGCCCTCAGGAGGAGGTTGGACGGGCGAGACCTCCAACGATTTCCCCTTGTCGGCGGCAGAAGGCTTGGGCCTCTTCAGCGCGCGGAGAGGAGGAAGGGTGGCCTTCCGCTTCTTGGCCGGTGGCGGCATGGAAGGGGCTGGATCTTCTCGGCAGGCGCTGGCGCTAGCTTCCGCGAGCGCAAGGGGGCCTCTCGCTGCCAGACCCTCGACACCCCGGCCTTCAGCGAAGGGTTGGCGCAGAGGGACCTCCCGCTCTCCTGCAAAGTTAAAACGCTTTAGCACTTCAGCGCAAGAAAATCTTTGATAAAAAAGGGAATCTGAGGCGAGACCGTACCTTCGCCCGAGTGAACAAGTGGGAGGGAGTCGACGTCCCGCAGAAGATAGGGGACGTCGAACTCCTTGGTCCCGAAGAATTCCAGGATTGCGCTCTCGCGCGATCCCAGAGCGGGCGGCTTGTAGGCAGCGTCTTCATACTGGACGGGCTGAAGCGGGACGTTGCCGAAGTCCCCGCTGACGTAAACGAACTTCTCGCCCCAATGGTGGTGCTTGTTGGCGAGACCGGTAACCTCGAGCTGTTGCCCGGAGAAGAAAACTACCCCCCCCCCCTTGGCACGGAAGTTGAATAGCTTCCGGAAGATGGGCAGACTAAACTCGATCCTCTCGGATCGCATATAGCATATGAATGCTATAAGGATCGCGACGGAGTTCGGGTTTAGCTGGGCGGGTACCACCCCATAATAGCGGAGAGCTAGCCGAACCTCCGGCCAAAGGGGGAGGCGGAAGCCCACCTCGAAATGCTCGAGGGGGATGGCAAGCTCTCCCGCCCCGGGAGTATTCACCCTATCATGATTCCCCGAGTTCCGCGCCGAGAAGCTGGCGGGAACGTAGCGGTCGACGATCATGTTGTATTCGTCGAGGGTGAGCTTGCAGGAAGGGAAGAGGTGTTTCTGGAAGGCTTCCGCACAATGGGCGCGACCCTTGCTCTCGCCAGGCATGGCTAGTTCGTGAGTAAGAGCGAGAGCTGTAGGGGGGTCGAAGCGAAAGCAGGAACGCGAGAGCACGGAGGGGAGGCTGAGGTTCCGGATCGGAGAAGTTAATGCGGTTGGTAGACTTCTCTATTTATAGGGAATCGTAGTCATCATGAGTTCATCCGGCAGAGAGAGAAAGTGACAGCGGAGTACAGCTGTCAGAATCCGGGCTAACGACGCCTCGGTTCTCCCCCGCAGGATGACGGCGGTCAAACGGTCGCTTCGGGTTTCGACGCGACTGCCTGGATCGGCGCAAGCCTCCTAGACCGGCGCAAGCCTCCTGGGTTAACGCAAACCTCCTAGATCAGCGCAAGCATCCTAGTTTGGGGTAAGCGTCTTGATTAAAAGCCCCGCAGAGCGATAAAAAGGAAAAGGAAAAGAGAGACATGGGTAGAAGCGGGACTCTCGCTAGCGCAAGCTGGATAAAACTTAACTAATAATAATGTTTATTACAGACATTGAAAAAGAGAAAAAAAAGGGGAGAAGAAAAAAGAGATACATTAAGATTCAGAGCGTGAAGGCTAGTAGGGTTTCCAGCTCCATCGTCCCCGTTCTCGCCGCCTAGTTCTTGGGGGCGCCAACGGGTTGAAGTAAGACGATAGCGTGGTACACCCAAGGTTGATCCGCCTGGCGTAGTCCCGGATCTGCGAGATGCACCTCCCTGGCGAAGACTCGGCGGAAGGCCCGCGCGGGCAATCAGTCTCGCCCAAGAAGAAGTCCCGCTCCAGAGCCTCCAGCCTTTGCTCCACGGATTCGCGGAATGCTTTCGCCGCGGCAGTATGGGCACGGTCTCGCCGGACAAGCTTGGCCAGGATGGCCGAGATCTTCCTCCGTCTCCCCTTCGCGCTCCCAGCACTGTTCAGGGTTTCCTCTATCTCGCCAGACGAAGGGAGGGGAGACTCTTCATCCTCTTCTTCCTCGTCTTCTTCCTCCTCTTCCTCTCCTTCCTCGTTGACTTCCGACCGCAAGCCAGGATCACCTGCGGAAGAAACGCGCGAGAATTTTGGTCAAGGCATGACAATCGACAGTCCGAAAAAGTTTTCGCATACCTGCGGCTGGGCGAGAACCGTCAGCCAAAGTTGGACGAGAAGGCCCGGCCCCTCCGTTGGTTCCGTAAAGGAGGTGAAGAGGCTTGCCCAGCCCCGGGCGGAAGGGCTCGCGCACGATGATCCCGGCCTGGCCGGAAGCATGAGGGGAGTTGTCTTCTCTCAAGGGGCGATCAGCATCCTTGAGAGTAGCGGAAGGTTCAGAAGCCGCCCCTCCCGCCTGCAGGAGAGGATTGGCCACCGCGGGAGGCACTTCGACGGTTCTCGCTTCATCTTCCCGGGTGGATAGACCCGGGTCGGCGGGAGCTGGCACTGCGAAAAGACGGTTCAGAAAAGAAAGGGTCTGGTTGAAATATTGACAAGGGAAAATATACCTATCGTTCCGGTCTCGGCTGGAGGAATCCTCTCCGAGACCCGTGTTTGGCCCTCGGGGGGATGAGCGGGAATGTTCGAAGAGCCGGGCGGAATTTCGGCGTCATTATTGGGAGCGGACTCCTGCGAAAGCATACTTTAATCATCGAATCTAATGCACAGTCAGCTCGGTAGGCACGGGCGAAAGGCTTACCTTCTGTAGGGAAGGATCTCCGGCAGAATTGGGAGTGGGGGAAGGAGGATCCCTGTTCTCGCGAGAAAGGTCCCGCCGGACCGCCTTCGCCCTTTTCTTTTCCTTCTTCTTCGGCTCCGAAGGCCCGGCGGTTGAAGTCTTCTTCGCTAACCATGGAGCCACCGCCGCACAGTTAGCCAAGGCCCGCGCTTGGGCAGCGGCTAACCGGTCTTGGAGGTCTTGCGGAAGCGGTTTGGCAGCACGCTTGGGATGCATGGTGAGCTCGCGCGAAAATCCCGGAGGCGAGAGCTCAGTCGGAAAGCCGTATTTTAAGGGCAGGGCGTATGGACGTCCATCAGTGCATATTTATAGCCGCAGTGGGACCCACCAAAAGATTCCCTCGATAGGCGGGCACGTGTCCAGCGAATATTTTGGGGGTTGGACTTGTCTTGTCGAGCGCAGGGCTAGCTCGAAAAGAGCGGGGATTGTGTACAACCCCATATTCGCTGGGTGGGACCCGGAGACACCACTGAGGAATTGGGCTAGGCTCAGGTTAGCCCTGGGTAAACCCTAAAACATATTTGTAGAGTTCTCGCCCTGAAGGGGCTCCCGCCCAAGGCAGATATTCAAGCTTTCGGCAGGTGAGACCGTCGACCGCGGAGGCTTCCGCCCTAGGGCAAGCTCCCGCCCAGGGAAGGCGAGAAGGCCCCAAGAAGGCCTTCAGTCGCGATGGCTTCGAGACCGTGGAGGGCGCGAACCTCCCTGGCAAGGGGGTCTCGCCAAGGTTGGCCCAGGTGAGGGTCCAGCGAGAGCCTTCTCGGCCAGGGTTCTCGCCAAGTGGGCCCACGTGGTGGGGCCCGGCGCTCATAAAGAGGACCATTTTATAATATATTATCCCGAGGTAAAATTACCCAAATGCCCTTTGAATGACAGCGGGATTTGGCTATTGGCAGACCCCTCAGGGGTATTTCAGTATTTTCAGGTCAAAGGAAGGCTATAAAAAGACCCATAAGGGCTCTTTAGAAGGCAAGCTTATCATTTTCCTCTAACCCTAGTGCCTTCTGAAGAGCTCCCAGCCCAGCATTTGGCTTTGGAGGGGAAGCTCTCAGAGATCTTCCGGGTGTGTGGTGGGACCTCCCAGCTGAGGCTTTGGGTCTGTGTTAGGGCCTTAGCAGCCAGTCAGGGGTCGAGGTTTGAGAGAAGTAGGCATTGGCTGCACTTTGGTTCGTGAACTTTTGTTGGGGTCATTTTTGGCTTGAACACATAATTCCTCAGGAGTCTTTGAACCAATCGCCGAAGATTGCGCCCTATTAATGAGATAGACAAAGATATTTAGTCCATCTGCCCAAAACTCCTTTGAAAGCACTGTAGTGATCCTCAAGCATCGCGACTTCTCCAACAACGTCTGATTCATCTGTTTTGCGCCCAACTCCATTCGATTGTGGATCTCTAGGTGTTGTGTAGTGACGCACGATCCATTTGGTTTTGCAGAACTCCTTGAATACATCAGAAGTGTATTCACCATCATTATCAGACATGACAACCTTTCTATGTCCTCCTGTCTGTTTTTTCACCATAGCTTTCCAAATTTTGATGAACGAATGCGCCTCCATTAGGCGTATGCGCGTTCCAGTGCAGCCACGGGTGTGATCACGTCCTCTTCCACGAGAGGTGTGTTGATGGGCGAATGAGAAGAAGCAGGATCAACATGCCCCCCCCCCCCCCCCCCACCCACGCACCCTTCCTTGCCATTGTTGTTAGTCACGAGTATTTCTGTGAAGAAAATACTATCTTTAGGGAATGTCTTTGCAGAAATTTAGAACACCTTTCCGATAGGCTGAGCCAAACTGTTGCAGATCTCTCGTCTCTCCCACGGTTTGGTTGAAATGAACCATCTTATCTCGTGAGTGACAAGGAGATTTTTCGCAAACAGTCACAAAGAAGACCAACAGCACATCACATAGAGACTTTTTAAGTGGAAAAATTCGGAAAGGATAAAAAATCACGGGGTCAGATCGGCGCCGACCATGTTTCACATGTCTTCTGAGTGTTACAAGTAGTAGTTTTCTCAAGGGTGTCAGGACACCCCTCTTTACAAACAAATTTTAGTGGATATCAAAGTGTGATCTTCGAGTCGCCTTCGAAAAAGGTCTTCTAATGGGAGGGAGATCTTCAAAGGCCGAAGGAGATATTCAAGGGAAACTTCAAACATCAAGGAAGAACTACGAAGGATCGAATCATATATTCTTTAGGCAAGAAAAAGTAAGCTATGTCTATACTTATAAAAAAGCAATGTTTAGCGAATAGTAATTGATCGAGTAAGCTATGCCATATAGTAATTGTGCCATTTTCAACACTGGACTGAAGAATGGTTTCGCTTGTGGGCTAATGATCGGGTATGCACTCGTAGCCGTGATAACTCACCTTAGGATTTACGGCTTTGAGGAATAACTTTGTGTTGGGGTAGCTTCCCTGCAGAGAAATATGAATAACATGACAATAGAGTACTATATAAAATTGTTAGCACGACGGAATGAGGGTGAACTTAATGAATAGAGTTGTGGGAATATTATTACAAAGTTATGTTTAGCAAATGATAGGAAGTCAAATGTACACTACTTGTAGGTATATTGAATTTAAATTTCAAGTGAGCGATGAAAACATTGGCTATATATTGAACTTAATGAGTAGGAGATGTGATTGTACGACATATTGGAACTGCATGTAGGTATGCGGCATTAGCTATAGTCCATAAGTTTAGTTCATAAGTTTTGACGTTCCGCTCAAGATAGTTCACAATAGCTCATCGGTGTGGAATGACTATTTATAGTATCTCCAGCGTAAAGTCACGCTCTAGAGTGACACGAAACCTAAAGGATCGTTCCGAGTCGATCTCGACACACGCGGACATATATATTAATTCCCTAACAATAAGTGGCATAATATAGGAGCCGACACATGCAGTTTTTTGTTATTCTAAGGAGAAGTATATGACCACATACAGTCATAAGATTCAATGAATTCCAAACCCCACATTGTGGTCTGTATACAGATGTTGAATGTGCTAGAATATTACCTTCTCTAGTGAAATGATTACCTGGAAGACTCAAAAAATAGGGGAAAAAAGAGCAGGATGGAGAGCAAGCTAGGATTATCTCAACAAGGAGGTCGTATTTTGAATGTTATACTATTTTGCATATAATATGGCTTATTTAAATGAGGAATGTGATCTTTTTTTGAATGTTGCATTTTTTTTTGCATACTTTAAGAATAAACAATGTTACATTTGAAGAGCAATATAAACAATGTTACATTCTCTATTTGCTCGAGTTTTACTACGACATAGTTAAGGAAGTTAATGTACCGAGTTCAACTATATGTATTTTATACAAATAAAGTTGATATATTTTTCATCATTCATAAATACACCAAACACAGCTCCGCGATTCGTAAAAAAATGTTATTTTTTTGGTTTGGTTCGGATCTGTATTCGACCGGATCTGGATCCGTTTTATGTTTTAATAAAGCCTATAAGTATATAAATACCGGCTACCGTTCACGTGAAGAGTGAGAACTTGCCGCCTGTGAGATTGGAAGAAGTGAAGTCGTCTGTAGCATTGGATTAGAACCGCCATCTATTGCTGGAAGTCCCGCCCACCTTCTCTCTCCCGTTTCTCCCTCCCTCTCTCGTACGCTCGGAGGAATCGCCGGCCTGAAGCGTTGTCGCCGGTCTTGGAGGAGTATAGCCGCCGGCCTTTGAGAGTGGTGGAGCGAGCAAGAAGGTGGTGTTGTCGCCAAGCTTTGTGGAGATTGCCGTCGGCGTTGCGTGGACGTTCTTCGAAGTGGAGTGGCGTGGTGTCGAAGGCGTGCATGAGTGCAGCTAGCCTCGACAGTATTTTCTCCTCAATAGTGGCGTTATTCTCCGGTGGTGGTGCGGTTGAGCGTCGGACATCGACATTGAAGGTTCTGGACCTCTGGTGAACCTTGTGCGTCCGCGAGCCGGATTGCAGTCCAGATCTCAGATTTTCGTCACGGATCGTACGCGTCTGGAGCATCCACGACGTACTCAGCGGACAATCTTTTCTTTTCTTTTAATCTTGTATTTGCATTTATATATTATTTGTGATATATATATATATATATATATATATATATATATATATATATATATATATATATATATATCTGCACGGTTATTTGTGTTCTTGTTACCTGTGTTGATTTATAGTTTTGTCTGCATTTGTACCAGATTTTACAACAAGTGGTATCACAACGAGGTTCCGAGCAGGTGACTGATTGGACGTTCCAGTTTTAGGTTTGGGTCAATGATAGGTGACGACATTGGTCTGCTACCTATCTTCCTAGATCTGATTCGTGAATTAATCAGATTGCTTAGAGGTACTACGGGCAGTTATGACAGTAAAGAACAATGTATTGGCTAGATATTCGGTGGAAAATTTGACGATAGCGAAAACTTTCTCCTATAACAGATTCGGGTCAATGACATGCTTGTTGAGCAGGGGTTGATCCAAGTGCTGCGGGGCCGTGATTCTTTGCCCACTCCAATGAAGGATTCTGAGTGGAATGAGATGGATGAGCGCGTCACCAGCACTATCAGGATGTGCGTCGACGACAAGGTGCTGTTCAACATCGGTGTTGAAGATTCTGCGGTCAAGCTATGAGAGAAGCTTGAGGGACTGTATATGAGCAAGTCACTGACCACAAGACTATTACTGAAGCAACGACTGTACAACCTGGAGGTGCAAGAAGGTGGTAACCTACATGAACACTTCAACATGTTTAATGGACTTCTCAGCCAACTACATGTGATTAGTGTGAAGGTTGAGGAAGAAGACAAAGCCTTATTGCTTTTTACCTCGCTCCCGAGAACTTATAAGCACATGCATACTACTATGTTGTATGGGAAGGATACAGTAGACGTAGAACAAATCACATCTGCATTACTGTCCAGCCAGATGTTTTCGGACCCCACTCCTGAGGGTGAGCATGCTTTGATAGTATGAGGACAACGAGGGAGACAGTTCGAGATGGGATCTGATAGTTCACGGTCCAGATCTGCATCGAGGAAGACAGTGACGTGCTACCATTACATGCACAGTAGCTATATCAGGAGACATTGTTTGCAGTGTGCGCAGAATTCTGGGACGTCCAAGGTGCGGACAAGGCGGCGGTAGCTATGACAGATGATAGTGATGTGTCTCTCCTCATCAATGATAGTCCATGTGACTCTGATAGCTGGATATTGGATTTTGGTGCTTCGCAGCACATGCTCAGATACAACAATGTTCAGTTCTTTGGAAGTGATGACTAGGTCAGTCTTTCTGGGTGACAGCTCAACATGTGAGGTCATGGGGACAGGGACAGTGGACATCAGGACGCATGACAGAGCAATGCGTAGGCTTGAACGGGTATATCTGGTACTCAAGCTGCGCAGGAATTTGATATCGTTGGACAGATTGAACTCCAGAGGATGCAGTTTTGCGTCAAAAGGTAGAGTTCTGGTAGTGAAGCGAGGACACATCATGCTCATACGAGGTATGCAGTGAGGTGGTCTATATCGGCTGATATGGACCACGATGCAAGGTAGTGCGCTCATGATTTCTGTGATCGACGGAGTTAATGATCGAGGTGGTGCAGAGGATTGCCCTTCTGGTAGTCTGACTAGGCGAGTCAGATTCAACGATCCTTTTGCGTCGATATTCAGAGGTTGAGCCCGAGCAGGGATGATGCTTTCTGCATGGAGTGCTTCGTGCAGGTGGTGGATTCGGATTTCGAACTAAGGTGGTGGATTGTTGTTTTTTGGTTTGGTTTGGATCTGTATCCAACTGGATCTGGATCCATTTTGGTTTTAGGTTTTAATAAAACCTATAAGTATATAAATATCGGCTACTGTTCACGTGAAGATTGAGAACCCACCGCCTGTGAGGTTGGAAGAAGTGCAGCCGCCTGTAGCATTGGATTGGAGCCGCCATCTATTGTTGGAAGTCCCGCCCACTTCTCTCTCTCTCTCTCTCTCCTCTGTATCTCTCTCTCTCGTATGCTCGGAGGAAGCGCCGGTCTCAAGCGTTGTCGCCGGTCTTGGAGGTGTATAGCTGCCGGCCTTTGAGAGAGATGGCGCAAGGAAGAAGGTGGTGTTGCCGCTGGACTTTGTGGAGATTACCGTCGGCGTTGCATGGATGTTCTTCGGAGTGGAGTGGCGTGGTGTCGAAGGCGTCCGTGATTGCAGTTAGTCCCGACGGTGTTTTCTCTCTGGTGGTGGCGTTGTTCTCCGGTGGTGGTGTGGTTGAGCGTCAGACATCGACGTTGAAGATTCTGGTGAACCTTGAGCATCCACAACGTACTCGCCGGACGGTCCTTTCTTCTTCTATTTTATTCATGTATTTGCATTTATATATTATTTGTCATATATTTATATGTGTGTGTGTGTGTTCTTGTTACCTTGTTGATTTATTGCTTTGCCTACATTTGTACCAGATTTTACAACAAAAACATCATGAATAAAATAAAATTATTACAAATGCATCATTTCAATTCAGAGTTATTATATAAGGTAATCTTGGAATATCAAAAAATAATTTGGCCGATTTTATCACTTCTCATCCATATTTCTAACGGAGAAGGGTGATTGTAAACCGAGGAAACTTGGAGGGGAGAGTTTAACTTATAATTGTGCAAACTTCCAGAAGTGATCCTAACAATTAACCATATTTTTTTACAAAAATCTTTAATTTCGATCTCCTTAAGAATAGTTCAGAATTTGGTAGCTAGATTGAAATTACCAATTGTATTATGAAAAATAAAGAATATTTTATATCCTCTTTTTACTTGTCTTAATCTTTTCATGGATTAATGTGCTTAAGAAATCCCATTCACGACCCTCTTGAATAGTCTTGATGTTACATGATCTTTCATACATGATAAAGTCAAGAAAGATCGCATGGTACTTGCATAATGGGCAACCCGGTGCACAAAGTATCCCCGCATAGTAAAGGTTTGTGGAAGTGTCCCACCACAAGGGCAAATCTCACCCTGCATTTTTGAAAGAGACCGCTTCCAGGACTCAAACATGTGACCTTAAGGTCACATGGCAACACCTCAACCGGTGCACATGCTACTTACATAGTTTTTTTAAGAAAATATCCAAAGTTATCACTCTCTACATTTCATTGTTCCCAAGAAACACTTCTATATAGATATAATGAATGTGTTCATTCCATAATCAACTTCACTTCTAACATAAGTCATTGCTTAAACATTATCTTCCATCAATTAACATACTAGCATGAACCAAAATCCACCAAACTTGTTTCTTCACCCCAAAAAAATCATTTTGCTAATAAAGAAATACAATTACACAGGTTACATATCTAAGGCTCAATCTATACATACATTTCCATTTCCTTTTCCTTTTGTAAAAAATTTCAAAACACTTGAAACTGAACTCCAAGTGTCCAAGGAGCCAAAAAAAGCACAAAGTTGAGCTCAACTATTATCAACTAAATTCAAACTTTTGCATCACCTTGAGCGAGTTCCTCAAAGACTTGAAGCCTATTCCGCTGCGTCTTACAGCTGTGATCAGAATCCTCACAAATCTTACCGCCGCCGTCCATTAACAATGATTCAAGCTTTGCATTCCACGTATTGAATCCCTCCCATCGATCAAAAGCAAATGAACGTATTTCCCCTTTTTCCTTCTTCGCAGTTCTTCGCCGCCTCCCAGTCAGTTCTCGATACTCACTAATTCTGCACTTTTGATATCCAGTCTTCAGACTTTGAGACTCATTCTTGTTGAAATTTTTCCAGGAAGAAATCGGTGTTCTACTCGCTGATTGCTCATTCCCGCCGCGGCTTCCAAATTCTGATCTTTCTAAAGTTGGAGTTGACTTGCTGATCACAGAATTCTCACAAGCCAGCTGTTCATCTTCCTCCACCATATCAGCCCAGGTTTTTTTTGCACTGTTGGTGAATAAAGACACCAATTTCTCCTCTGAACTCAAATCCAGGCTTCCAAAAGAAATCTCTGGGCTTGAATTCTCATCAATGGAGGCTTTTGAACCGAGAAAGATTTGATTTTTAGTGGGCAATGACGCCGCTTTCTCGCTGCTGATCACAAAATGCTTTCTCCCTGGCCCTTGCATCTGGATGTCAACCGTGATCACTAGTTTTTCAGTCCCAAAATCTGATTTTTTTCTTTCAACTGGATATTCTGATATTGCCACGGGCTCGAAATGGGGAGTAACTTTCACTGACAGGGGTGAAAGATTGTCCGATAATGATTTATGATTGCCCTTACCAGAAGAACAATGATCTGTCTCGGTTTGGATATCGGGTAAAGAAGCGAATAAGGTCGAAGGAGCGGTGTGTGTCTCCTCCTTGTCGCCTAGAGTGTTTATGGCAGAAATTGGGGTAGAAACTGAAGAATTGCTTCTTCCGGCTGTTTGGAATTGCTTCAGATTCAGGTCATCCATGATTTCCCAAGCCCTCTCAAAGGATTTCATATATGATTCTCCATTGCAGTCATCAGCAGGTGTTTCTACATCTTGGAGGATGGTTTTTGCTTCTTCATGCCTTCCTGTTTGCAGCAAACAGATAGACAAGTTGCACATCTTGTTGTAATCTCTCTCTATTGCCAGAGCCCTCCTGCCATATAAAATTTTTGTATGTTTTGTAATTATACAAGCTATGAACTGCTTCTCATAATTACATGCTAAGTAATACACTGAATCGAAGATGCTTTTTGATATCACCAATACTACAATGTTCAAATTGAAGCAAATTGTCAAACATTGAGCAGATGCAGGAGGAACAAACCGGTAAAGTGGCTCCGCTTCTTTGTAATTTTCACATTGCATGTAGGCCCATGCAAGGTTCCCTAGCAACCTGAAGAAATGGCGGCACCACCAAATCAAGAATAAGTTGACAACATTTGTTTTCAACTAATGACACATTTTGTTGCTTGAAGTTGGTAAATATGTTTATGAAAATGATGAAATTTGTTACAAAATCGAGCGAAAATGATAAACAAAACAGCACAGAAAACACCATATTCACGTGGTTCACCCCAAGATGGGCTACGTCCACAGACAACATCATGTCAATTTCATTATAATGTGTTGAAAACACGATAACATGAGAATGAAAAATAACAATTTGAGGAACCTTCTCTCACATGCTTAAGCTCTGGGTTGAATTTTTTTTAGGCAAAATCATGAAATCAGTCCCTCAACTTCTGTTACTTTATGAAATCAGTCCCTCAAGTCATAAAAACAAGAAATCAGTCCCCACCTTTACCTAAATGCTGAAATCAGTCCTAGTTAACGGAAACTACTAACGGAAAGCAACTTAATTGATGATCATAGGCTTAAAATTTAACAAAATAGCCTCATTTGATTTTAAAATTTTAAAATAACAGTAATTAGAACAAATACTTTAAATCATAAAAACCTTAAGACTAACTTTTAGTGACTTCGCCTCTGGTTGAAGGTTAACTTTCACTCCTAGCATGCTGCTCATGAGCAATCATAAAAAAGAGAGGAAAAAGTGATTCTCTTCAATCATTTTTCAACAAAATGTTTATATGATAAATCAAGGGTGCTGTTATTAGCAAATCCACTTTCGTTTCTAGCAAACCAGAAAAAAACGGATACTGTCATTTTTTGCATTTTTTTCTCTTCCCAAAAATTACTACTAGCAAATCAATCTTATTTTTTGGTAATTTTTATATTTTTGAATTTTGAGCCCCAAATATTTCTCATTTGAAAAAGTGATCAACATGAAAGTTGTAGATCTCATCGAGATCTACAACTTTCATGTTGATCATTTTTTCATTTGAAGTCGTTTAGGCCTCCAATTTGGGCCCTAAAAAAGACATGCACGGAACATACAGATTTTCGGCGTGACTTTTTTCGGGACCCAAATCGGGGGTCTAAACTACTTTAAATCAAAAATTATTCAACATAAAAGTTGTACATATCGACGAGATCTACAACTTTTATGTTGAACACTTTTTGATTTGAAGCCGTTTATGTCCCCGATTTGGCCCCCGAAAAAAGTCACGTTGATCTCGGGCGTCCGTACATATGTACGACGTAACTTTTTTCAGGGGCCAAATCGGAGGTCTAAAGTGCTTCAAATCAAAACGTGTTCAACATGAAAATTGTAGATCTCAACGAGATCTACAACTTTCATGTTGAATACTTTTTGATTTGAAGCCGTTTATGCCTCCGATTTGGCCCCCGAAAAAAGTCACGCCGATCCCGGGCGTCCGTACATATGTACGACGTAACTTTTTTCAGGGGTCAAATCGGGGGGGTCTAAAGTGCTTCAAATCAAAAAGTGTTCAACATGAAAATTGTAGATCTCGTCGAGATCTACAACTTTCATGTTGAACATTTCTCATGAAATTGTACGTTTAAAACGCAGTTCAAAAGGACGTATATATCTTATATACACTTAACTCAAAGTTTAGGTTTAAGACGCAGCGATAATTTTAATCAGGAAATGGGGGCAGCAACGATAATTTTAATCGGGAAATGGGGGCAGCGCCTGGAGTGAGAAGTCAAAGTTTAGGTTAGGTTATTCTTAAAATTAATGGTTTTTTACTGTTTTGCCCTCAAATACTTAACAGAAAAGTTATTTGGGACCAATATCAACTATAAAATAAAGAAGAGGGACTGATTTCTTACTTTTAAGACTTGAGGGACTGATTTCATAAAGTGATTGAAGTTGAGGGACTGATTTCATAATTTTGCCTTTTTTTTAACACTTATGTGTAGACCTATTTTAGCTCTCTATCCTTGTGATGGCTATAAAGCTAATATTACTAAAATCTCACAAAATTGATGAAATTTTTTACACCCTAAAAAAGTTTAGTGAAAATTAAATCAACATTTCTTACTACCTACAAGAAAGTATTTCAGCTCTAAGAAAAATGATACAAGTTAATTTCAATGTACCTGGACTTTTCTTGCTCAACAGTGACATGGAACTTCTTCCCTTGTGACCTTGCCATTTTTGTTATCCGCCCTCCGAAAGCCATTCCTTCATCAATCATCCTCAATTTGCGGTTTAGCAGTTCAATCTGCTCATCTATCCTCCCACATTTCTGCCCAAATACAGCAAACATACAAAAAAATCAGAAGATTTGAATAGAATTTCTTCAGTAATTACTTCAAAATTCACACAAAGAAAGCATTATATTCAGCAATTTGCCTTGTAGAGGTCAAGAAGAACATTGTCAAGAGGCTCTTGTGCTTTCGCAGAGCAAAATCCTCGAAAAGATTTAATTGCCTCGATGGCTTCTTCTGCTCGATTCAATTGCTTCATGACTACAGCCATGTCTTTCAGAGCACTGTCCACTCGATCCGCAGAGTTGATTGCACACCAAAATAATGCAATGGCTCTTTGTGGATCCTTCTCCACCAACTGACAGTTCACATAACTCATTAGGAATAAACAGATCACTCAATTTCTGCATCAAGAAATTCTTTCTACACAAATTCAGAGAGTTCCTTTTCATAAAAGGCGAGGAAAAATTGCAGTTTTTACAGTTTCTTACTTCAAATATTTGATTAGCTAAAGCCTAAAGGCAGGAAAAGAACACCATCCGCCTCAAAGAATGCAAAGAAACAAGCACCTGATTTTCTCATATGGAGTAAAAGAATTCTTGCCTGAACGTGCTTAGCCTTCACATATGGAGAATCTCCGGCCGGAATCTTGAGCTGGACGTGGTCGGAAAAGAGGGTGTCGCTGGTTTTATCGGCCATGGCCGGAATTGCCGAGTTCTTTAGCAATGCTTCAAAGAAACCGAACCGAAATTGTGAAGCTCTGCTTTCTTGCGAAAACGTCGGTGATGAAGTCGCCGGATTTTTGAAACACCTTGAACTGAAACCGCTTCAACTCGCCGGAATAGTAATTCCTGCAAGGGTGTCGTGCTCTGTTCTCTCTTCCGGACTCCGATTTTCGAAGGCTGCTTAATAGACGCGGGAATGACGGAAGATTTGAACGTTGGGTTCAAAAAGACACGAGTAGAAGAGCATGTAACGGTTTGAATGCGACGGGAGCATGGAACGGCTTTAGGGCAGTAGTGAAGCCTCATGAAAAACAACTCCTAACAACTTTTTAGGATGACAAGCTTCTCAATAAAAATGTTTTCGGTAATGAATTAAATCTCATAATCGAAATTGAAGAGAAATTATTAAGCTTAAGGCTCCATTTGGTTCGGCGGTGGCGGGTCGATCCGGCAGATGGAAACGGAGTGTTCGAACCGGAGAGGGGAGGTGGCTGCTCCAAACGGAGCTTTTTGGGGCGTTTTTCAAGGCAGGCGGGTGAAAACGGAGCAAACGTCGCCGGAAGTTCATTTGTTTACCCTCCTTCCGGCAACGTTTGCCCAAAACGGAGCAGTGAAACGCCCAAACAAATAGAGCCTAAGTAGTAGTTTAAACTTTTGCATATATGAGACGGATTTTTCAGAGCAAGTGGTGGAATTGAGTTATAAGCACCACGGTTTAAGTGTGTTCAAAAGGGAGTAATTCTATGATAGGTGATCTTTTGAAAAGTATTCGTACATAGCATATGAACCGAGATACATGTTATGCAAT
Organism: Platanthera zijinensis; assembly: GCA_039513925.1. Classification (NCBI taxonomy): domain Eukaryota; kingdom Viridiplantae; phylum Streptophyta; class Magnoliopsida; order Asparagales; family Orchidaceae; genus Platanthera; species Platanthera zijinensis. The sequence goes on from CM077080.1 coordinate 13,313,606, forward strand.
CGGACCGAGTACCGCGGTAGTGCAACGGAATTAAAATGAGCAAAACAATCAGCAAAATAAAATAACGGAGATTTCAAACACGCAGACGACAAAAGATATACGTGGTTCGGAAATGGGCTCCTACGTCCACGGGGAGAGCGCGCCAGAAAGATCCACTATAATCCTGATGAGGTTACACAGATACAACCAGAGACCAAACAAACTCGGTCGAACAACACAGGAAAAAACAAAGATCCCAAAATGCTGAAGAACTGATACCGCCGGGCGGTATCGATGTCGCCGAGCGACAAGCCATGTTCTTCTTCCCGCTGGATCCGCCGCTTCCTGCACCTGTTGTCGCCGCCTGAAGCTGCTTGCCGCTGCTGGACAGTGCCCCCTCCACCTGAATCCGCCTACTACCACCGCCTCTTGGAGCTGCCTGCCATCGCTGGACAGAGCCGCCTCCGCCTGAGGTGAACCGATGCGCCGCCGCCTTGCGCAGCACGCCTGTTGCCGCCGCCGCGCCTGAACTGTACTAAAGCCGTCGTCGCTGCCGCTGCCTGAACGCCTCTCGGTGACTACCTGGAGATCGCTGCTGCAGCCCGTGGCCGCCGCCTCTGATCCTCCTGCATCGACGAGGTCCGCCTGTGCCGCCGCCGGAAACCTCCTCCACAGAACCTGCTCTCACACTCCTCACTGGTGGCCGAAAATAAACTGGATTCCTCTCTGATTCTTGCTTGAATGAAATGACTGGGGCGGGCTCCTATTTATAGGATCAAGATCCAATACAAATTAGGAAGATGATCTCCTATTTAGGAGATTGCCTTATTTCTCCTCATAAAGATATCCCAAATATAGGACTCCTCCAAAATTAGGAATTATGGAGGCACACAGATTGATGAGGTGTCATAATCCAATATTTATATATCCTCCTATTAATGATCTTCCTAAATGTTATTTCTAAATAGGTTTAGCCCGGATTATGAATCGAGGCCTCCCACGGATCGATGACATGGCGCGATCCTAACGATCCGGGCGCGATGAGGTGTCATAATCCAACAATCTCCACCTTGACGCCTCACGCGACAGACTCCACCTCGAAGCCTAACAAACGTACCTGTACCTCCAACCTAGATCTCTCCGACTGGCGACTACAAACCCCCTCTCCCTGGGGTCACCCCTCGATCATGCATCAGAATGATTCAAGTCAAGATCGTTCTTGAACTTGACTCCTGTCACTGATTTCTCCCGCATGCCCGCACTGATATCCGCCGTAGAGACCTTCCGCAACACCATACCTCTACCCCTAGCGAACTCCCTCGACTCTTGGTGGCGCACACCACTATGCAGCTCCACCTTATTCTGAGTACACCTAAGTTCCTTGGTGGGACTCCTGAGCCAGATGGCTCTCCTTGCGGTACCTGGGCACTTCTGAGACACTCTGCCCACCTTCTCCACGGCTGCGAATATTTTATCTTCGCCAAGGCCCTTCCTCTGCGCAAACCCCTTCGCCACGAATCTTGCCTCGCTCCTCCACTTATCCTTCCTATCTTTCCCTTGAGAGCTGTCTCTGCTCTCTAAAGCTTTTCCTGAGGAACTAGCGTGAAAGGCACACGCTACCGTGTCATGTAGCCTGGGAGGCAATCTGACCTCTCCCCTCGCCCTTCCGCTCGCAATTGTGGTACCGATCAGTCTGTAGAGAGTACCAGAACGCTCTCCTACCATGACTACTTGCGCACCTCTTCTGACCTTCAAACATCTGTCGTTGCCAGTATAAGAGTACCCGGCGGCCTCCAGAGTGCCTAGAGAAATCAAGCTCTTTCTCAACTTGAGCACATAACGAACGTTGGTGAGTGTCCTGATCACTCCGTCGAACATCTCAATCCTGATGTTACCAACTCCGAACACCTCACACTCTGAGTAATTCCCCATACGAACACGACCACCCTCACACTGCCTAAAGCTGAAGAACCATCCCATGTTTGGGCACATGTGGTACGAACATCCTGTATCTATGATCCAGGAACCTGTGGTCTCAAGACTGGGTGTAACATGAAGAACGTCGACGTCGTTCTCACGTCGACGTTGTTTTCATCCTCGGATTCCACCGCAGCCTGATGTGGCGCATGCGTCTGCTCCTTAAACTTCCTCTTCGGGCACTCATTCTTCCAGTGCCCCTCCTCCTTGCAGTAGTGACACTTCGCATTCCTGCCCCCGGACTTAAACCTAGGTCGGTCTTCCTCCTTCCCTTTTCCTCTCGATCTACCCCGTGTGGGGTCTTTGCTCTTAACGAATAGGCCCTCGTCGGCTCTATGGCTTAACTTGCTTCTCGTTTCGTTCGAGAGCAGCGTTATCATCACTTCTTCCATCTTCAAGGTGTCCTTCCCATACAGAATCGTGGTGACCAGATTATCGAAGGACTTGGGCAACGAAGACAGTAAGAGAAGAGCCTGGTCTTCCTCTTCAACCTTCACGTCCATGCTCCGCAGCTGGGATATAAGCTTGTTGAATGCATTCATGTGCTCCAATAGCTGATTACTCTCGGACATCCTCAGGTTATACAACTGTCTCTTCACGTAGAGCTTATTTGTGAGAGACTTCGATATGTATAGCTCCTCTAATCTCTTTCATAGGTCTTCTGTAGTCTCAGTGTCGACTACGTTATACATGACCTCATCGGCTAGACTCAGCTGAATCGTGCTGATGGCCTTCAGATCCAGTTCTTCCCACTCGCCATCCTTCTTTCCGGACTTCTCCTTGCCGAGGAGCGCCTTGTAAAGACCTTGCTGAACGAGAACCGCCTTGATCCGTTTTTGCCATAGCCCGAAATCGATTTTGCCGTCGTACTTTGAAATCTCAAATTTTGCTGCCATTGTTTTGCTCGCAGGGCTACTAAGTAATCCAATTAGGTTCACAGATAAGATCTGAGAAGATAGGGAGCGGACCGATGGTCGTCACCTACCGTTGACCAAAATCTAAGACGGAACGTACAATTGATCACCTCCGCGGAACCTCCCTCTGATACCAATTGTTATGCAATCGGACCGAGTACCGCGGTAGCGCAACGAAATTAAAATGAGCAAAACAATCAGCAAAATAAAATAACGGAGATTTCAAACACGCAGACGACAAAAGATATACGTGGTTCGGAGATGGGCTCCTACGTCCACGGGGAGAGCGTGCCAGAAAGATCCACTATAATCCTGATGAGGTTACACAGATACAACCAGAGACCAAACAAACTCGATCGAACAACAAAGGAAAAAACAAAGATCCCAAAATGCTGAAGAACTGATACCGCCGGGCGGTATCGATGTCGCCGAGCGACAAGCCCTGTTCTTCTTCCCGTTGGATCCGCCGCTTCTTGCACCTGTTGTCGCCGCCTGAAGCTGCATGCCGCCGCTGGACAGTGCCGCCTCCACCTGAATCCGCCTACTACCACCGCCTCCTGGAGCTGCCTGCCGCCGCTGGACAGAGCCGCCTCCGCCTGAGGTGAACCGATGCGCCGCCGCCTTGCGCAGCACGCCTGCTGCCGCCGCCGCGCCTGAACTGTACTGGAGCCGTCGCCGCTGCCGCCGCCTGAACGCCTCTCGGTGACTGCCTGGAGATCGCCGCTGCAGCCCGTGGCCGCCACCTCTGATCCTCATGCATCGACGAGGTCCGCCTGTGCCGCCGCCGGAAACCTCCTCTACAGAACCTGCTCTCACACTCCTCACTAGTGGCCGAAAATAAACTGGATTCCTCTCTGATTCTTGCTTGAATGAAACGACTGGGGCGGGCTCCTATTTATAGGATCAAGATCCAATATCAAATTAGGAAGATGATCTCCTATTTAGGAGATTGCCTTATTTCTCCTCATAAAGATATCACAAATATAGGACTCCTCCAAAATTAGGAATTATGGAGGCACACGGATTGATGAGGTATCATAATCCAATATTTATATATCCTCCTATTAATGATCTTCCTAAATGTTATTCCTAAATAGGTTTAGCCCGGATTGTGAATCGAGGCCTCCCACGGATCGATGACATGGCACGATCCTAACGATTCGGGCGCGATGAGGTGTCATAATCCAACAGATACAACCGTACATTTCAGCTTATTATATGTGCAAAGATGAACAAAATGGGCAATCCCTCAGATGTTGTGAGTTCAATTGTTACTCGGAAGGTCGTGCGACAGGAGTCTAGTGAAGAACAAAAGTTTCCGACCACCACTATCGGAGAATCTTCAACAAGACTGTTCGACTGTCAATAGCCTTTAAGATGCACGAGGAGGCTTCTCAACTCCATGGGCAGGAGCCTAAATTTGAAAGTAGCGCATCTTCAACAAGAACGTTCACAGTTTCATAATAATTTTAGTCTTATTGGGGCTCACACGAGGCTCGTGCAGACCGGTCTAAATTGAACCGTCTTAGCTCAGGAGAGGTCGAACGCGCAAACAGTCGCAGAAATTGAGTGAGATGGCAATACGATTTTAAAAAAGTGGAAAATCCCGAAAAGGGGCAAAAAACCACATGGTCGGATCGGTGCCGACCAAACTTCCGCTATCTTTTTGTGCTGTACATGTTTTGCAGAGAAGTCGAGGGCGACATGCCGCACCGCATTACAATTGTTGGGAGAGAGAGATGTGCTCGGAGGATGATAGGTCACCGCTCACGGAGCTGACCTTTGCTTGCTACAATGGGGAGAGCTTCTCTTTGAGAGCAATGGAGACTTTGATTGCTGTTTGGAAGCTTGAGCGGTGCATTCTGCGCGCCTTAATCTCTGTGAATTGCTTTTTGTTGCGTTCAGAGGAGTTCAGAGCAGTTGACTTGTAGTCGAATGGAGGGCTCATTGCTGTGTTGAGGGTGCAGGGAACGCTGTGCGTGGAATGCCTGCTGCGATGCACGCGGAACGTAATTTTCTTGTGGCAGAGCGTGTGTCGAGTACGCTTGCGAGGTGCTCTGTGTTCTTTACAAAAAATCTTGTGGTCTGCTAGCGTCATTTTGGAGTGAAATGTGCGCTCATGAGCAGTCTTGTAAGCGGAGGCGCACGGAGCTGCGCTTGAGAGTGGGACGCGTAGGGGTGTGCACGGTGCGGTTTGGTGCGGTTTATGCCCAAACTGCAACCGCACCGTAAGGGCTCGGTTTTTGCTCGAGCAAAACCACACCTCACCGAAATTATGCGGTGCAGTTTCGGTTCGGTGCGGTTGTTTGCGGTGCGGTTGCGGTTTCAATGCGGTTTTTACATTATTTTACATAGACTACAGGTAAGCATCTCCCCCAGTAGCGTCAAGTTGAGCGTTCTATTTATAGAGAAACGTATTTTCTACTACTATAGATGCACCTTTTTAAAATGGTCATGCTGTTTTAGTATTTTATCTCAGATTTCACTGAGTTCATTGAAGGTCATTCCTTTGATTGTTTTTGATGAAGATTTTTATTTTTCAACATTGTTCTCTCTAGCCTTGATGTCAAACAACACAATTAATTCCACAACAACCATCGAATTTTCTCTTGTGAGTTTATCTCGGTCAAACAATTCTTTGATCAAGTCACTGTTACTACTGTGACTCTTGACGAATTCTCAACTCTCATGACAATATCAAAGTAACTTATTATGATTTGTACTTGTTGTATAAAAATTGAGGATGATTATCCACATTATCCACCTCCACCAAGTGTTGATACTGTTGATTTTTCACCTCCACTTCTTGGCATGATAATATCTTGTATGATCTTAATCTTGCTCTAAGAAAGGGTAAGTGCACATGCATCACTCTTTCTATTTCTCAATTTATCTCCTTTATTTAATATACTTAAATGTGACGTCACATAATTATAAAAAAATTAATACACAAAATATTCCGTGCGGTGCGGTTTTTGCGGTTTTCAAAATCCAAAAACCGCACCGCGCTCGGTTTGTAAAAGTTCAAAACCGCACCTAAACTACGCGGTGCGGTTTAAAAATCGGTGCGGTTTTTGCGGTGCGAGCGGTTTTTGCGGATTGCGGTTTTTCATGCTCACCCCTAGGGACGCGCGGAGGCGTGCTTGAGAGCGATGCGCACGGGCACGTGCTTGAGAGCGGTGTGCACGGGGGCGCGCTTGGGAGTGGAGCGCGCGGAGGCACGCTTTGGAGCAGAGCGCGCGGTGGCGTGCGTAGGAACGAAGTGGGCGGTGGCGCGCCTGGGAGTGAAGGCATGCTTGGGAGATGAGCGCGCGGAACTTAGGAGATTTTCCATCCTTAAGCGCTTACGCCCCATTTTTCCTTCTCCTCAAATGAGGGTCTTATGTCCCTTTTATAGATTTTAGGAGAAGCGACCAAATAATTTCTCTAAACCAACTTCTGGACGGATAAATAGGAGCGTCCGAATTGCAGCACGTGAATCACCACTTCTATGGATATGACGATTTTTGATAACTTCTCAAAAAGAAGTTATCTCGTGCCTAAATTCTTATCCTTTTGATTAATATAATTGATAAATACGAGTTAAAATGTATTAAAAAAGAATAATTTGGTTTTTGATTAAAGTGAGGGTATTATCGTCATTTTAATTTGTTTTTGATTTTTGAAGTATTCACCACAAGGAGTCAATGACATAGATTATTTGAAGTCTAGAAAAAAAGTTGCAGAAGAGGTTTTGCAAGTTAATTGCAGTTTGAATATGTTTTTAGTAATGCATAAAATATGTTACAACATATTTTCATAGTGTAGAAATTATGTTACATCTGGGCGGGAATGGAAATTTGAATTCCAAAAATATTCAAATTTGGGCTGCTTTCAAAGGCTACATGAGACATCTATTCAACATTTAAAATATTTTTGAAGGGAGGAACATCTATAAAAGGATTTAGGAGAATTAAAATGCAACTTTTTCATCATCTTCATCATTATTCAAGAGAGAAGATTAGGGTTTGCAAGAGAAGGAGCCGCACGGATCTTCATCAAAGAGGGATTTTGCGCACGTTTGAGTGGAATTTCCTGCAACGTTTAGATCTTTAAAGATCATGTCTTGTAAGATCTCTCTAATTTCATGGTGGATTTCTCAAATTATGAACTAATTCCATATGTTTTGTATTTTGAAAGTATTTTGTTCTATTTTGATGTGATCTCTATTTTTATTTTGGCTTATGAGAATTTTGGTGTGATTTCTTTATTGAGTTTTTGATCTTGATGGTAAAACTTTTGGATTATATTTTCATTCTATTCTCCTCTTCGAGATTCGAGAGATGAGACGCGCGAGAATATGAACGAAAATTAGTTTTCTACGCGGCGAGATTCGAGAGATGAGTTGCGTAAATCTTTAACCAAAGTTTTCGGCCTGTTTTACTGCGCTTCGAGATTTGAGAGAGGAGAGACGTAAGTGTATCATCAACTTAATATAACGTAAAATAGAGAAAGAGATTTCACCTATACGTTAACAACTTTGATTTTTATTATTATTAATATCTTTCGTTTGGCCTGAGTTAGAGATGACAAGGGAACAAGAAATATAGTGATTTCTGATAACGAGGGATACAAATCTCTGCCTAAAAATCGTTGCAGGAAAGCGCGCCAAGTTTTCTCATAAATATCTTTTAATGATCCATCATAATAGACTTAGGAAATAAAAATACAAGACCGTTTTCTCACCATTTGATAAAAAGTAATTCTAGGAAGTCGTCGTTAATTTTTCTTAAAGTTTTAATTTAATTTCAAAATCTTTTTAATTGATTCGCTTGGATTTAAATAAAAGGTTAGCTGGTATTTACGAGCGTTAAATTAATCACCTCTCTGTGGGAACGATCTTTATTCACTTTATATTACTTGATCTGACACGTGCACTTGCGTAATTTACGTATACCTATTTTAGACGTATCAATTTTACGCCCGGGCAGCTCGGATACAACTTCCCCCTGACCGCCAAATTTGGGTGGCCAAGGAGGCGAGCGACCAAGGGAGTCGGCCATGCGCTCCCAGCCATGCGTCGACGAAGAGACGAGAGGCCTAAAGGTCTCCGGACCTAGGAAGAATGAGGCCGCCCAAACTGGGCGGCCAATGGGCCACCTGATCTTGGCGGCCTCGCACCATTGGCTTGCCAAGAGGCCGCCCGTCCCGGGCAGCCGCGCGACCGCCTGTCCCGGGTGCAGCGCAGGAAGAAATTTAAGGGGTCGGGCGACCACAACGTTGTCCGGCCCTGACTATTAGACCGGGCTGTTATTCCCCGGTTGCTCCCTACTATCGGATGGTAATCTCGTTAGTGGAGAGATTTTTTATATTCACACCCCACGCATAGGGTGCGTTTAGCGTTGCTTATGTGTGTGCTTCAATGTGTAAGAGGACCCCATCAATTTACCTTAAGTCCCCAGAGACTATAGTCACACCGAAAGGTGGCAGGAACTTTTTGTTGAATTGCGTGCATGGCAACTTTCGCCGATCATGCCAGAGGTGAACAACATGGTGGGGTATGAGCGGAGGGCAAGCTCGTGGTGGTGCGCGTGCTGAGTACACGTATGGGCGCTCATGCATCTTGCATGTGTGTATTTACGCCGCCAAGGAGGAAGATATGTGTTTTCCCCCTTCCTGAATTGCAAGGAACTGATCCCGGACGCACTCTCGCCTAAGAAGAAGGATGGTGTTCAGGAACTAAATTGCTACGACCCTCGAATATCAAGCTTCTCTTACGATCACGAGCCAACAACAATGCAACAGAACGCTCTGGATCAGTGGAAAGTCCACAGAGCAGCAAGCGCTTCTCATTCATAAATAAAAAATACTGAAGAGAGGATTCACCACCTCGTGAGGCTCGGTAAACTCCAACACAAACATAAACTCTCTCTCACGCCCTTTCACTAAGTGACAATGATCAGGAAGAACATTCCAAAGTGCTGGCAAATCCCAGTAGTTTCGGACATACCCATACACAGTGTTTATATGGCGCCTATCCACCCGGCTATCAAACTCCAGCTAACGTTTGCTACTATGATACTCAACACGATCGTTGCTATCAGTGCGCTCCTTACACCATTCTCTAAAGATATCCAACGAGAATCTCGAACCATGATCTCGAAAAAAGTATATCAGCCCCATGATACACGTCATTGCAAGAGGAGTGAACTATGACGTTGGCACCCCACAATGTTTCTAGATCTCCACCACCTCCTCACACGGGGGCATCCGAAACCCAACCCTCAACAATGACTCACACAACATCATACATCCCATTGGAGGGTTCAACACCCGCTCCTCAGCATGTGGTACCTTTACCTCTACATTGGCAGGAATATTGTATCGCCCTCTCCAGATCGGCAGGCCCTTGGCTGCCCGGCGCCCGGGCGGCCTCAGCCTCAACTGGCCTCTGCGGGGTCAGTTGCCCCTTGGTTGCCCAGCGTCCGGGAGGCCTCAGTCGGCTCCCGTGAGGCAAACCTCCCCATGACTGCCCGACGACCGGGTGGCCTCGGTCGGCCCCCGTGAGGTCGGCTTCCCCTTTTTCGCCCGGTGCCCGGGCAGCCTCGGCCGACCTCCACGAGGTCGGCCGCCCCTTGCCCACGAGGTCGGCCGCCCCTTGTCCACCCGACACCCTGGCGGCCTCCTTGAGGTCGGCCTCCCCTTGGATGCCCGACGCTCGGGCGGCCTCGACCGGCCTACGTGGGGCTGGTTGCCCCCGTGGCCGCTCGACGCAAGGGTGGCCTTTGCCTTGCCCGCCATCTTTGACTGGCCACCAGGCTCGCCGGGCCGCTAATTTCTCCGGACAGGTTTTTTTGGCCCTGGGGGCAAAGATGTCATTTCCCTAAAATTGACGACCTGCGTGCTCAAATCTGACTGTTCCTATTTATACGCCCGATAGTTACCCAGTAAAATTACTGGATCGGCCTTCTAAAAATCAATAAATAGATCTTGGTTTCCCTTCATTCTTACCTTTTATCCGTCTAGAAATTTCCTCCCACGCTCTCTTTCTCTCTCCCTCTCTCTCTTCATAGGTTCTCCCCCAGAACACTTCCCATTCTTCAAAGCCCTCAAGTTCCTTCGAGCACTTCGAAGATCGTGAGAAGACCCGTGGCCGCCCACAATCGCTTGCGTGCACGTCCAAGTAAACCACTCAACAAGCTTTCTCAGCACCAGCACTCCCAGCTCGTCAACGTTTACGAGCTTGTGTGCTCTCCTCCACGTGCAGAAGCAAACCCCTAGTTTCACGAGCAATGCCCTGCATGTCACGCTCCAAACGCCTCCCTTCTCTCACCTTACAAGCTATAACGAGTAGCGACATGTCGCCTTCGTCTTCTTTTGAAAGCCCTGTAAAACAATGCTGTTTAGTGGAAGTTTGGCCGATCCTGAATCAACCGCATAGTTTTTCATCCATTTTACGTGTTTTTCACGTCAAAAAAGTCTTTATCCTTTTTGTGTTTTTATAACTGTTTGTACGCTCGACTGCTCGACGGGCTAAGACGGTTAAGTTAGTCTGGTCTACCAAAAACCACGAGCGGACTGCAACTATATATATATATATATATTACTAATATAGAAGGAAACATTGGATTGCTACATTATTTTGTCCGTTATATTTGAGTTTCCGATTTTACCCCTCCTCTTTCGCTCGCCGTCCTTCGCTGTTGTCTGCTTAAAAAAAATTGCGCTTGCTGCCGCCACCTTCTCGAAGCCGCCGTTGCCGGTGATGGGGGAGAGAGAGAGGGAGGGGAGAGGGAAAGAGGGGAGGAGATCGAGAGCCAGGTGGCGTCGCCAGCTCGAGTGAATGTGGCAGCCGGGGATCTGAGAGGTGGGAGGTGCTCGATTTCGGCCTTGGCTTGCTGTGGGACTCGCTGTAGAGGGGAGAGCATCTCCGAGGATGTGATCTTGAGGTGGCCGGTCATGGCTGCTTGGAGGAGGGAGGAGCTCAGAAGCTTGGAGGTGGCCGACCATGACTGTTGGAGAGAGAGAGGTGGCCGGCCATGACTGTTGGAGAAAGAGAGAGAGAGATGGAGGCGGCGGCCATGACTATTGGAGAATGCTTAAATAATAATAAACGGATACTTATTATAAGTTAATGGATATTTATTATAAGTTAATACTTATAATTAACTTATACTTATTAAATAATAATAAATTATACTATAAATAATAAATTAAATAAAAATTAATTACAATAAAAATTCAAAAATTTAAAATTCTCCAAGATACGAGCTTTTTCGCACGGGCTACGTCCGTGCTCGAAGCTCTCGGACGGGCTTCGACCGCATCCAGGCGGGCTTTTCCCGCCTCCGCGCGGGCTTCCCCCGTGTTTGATGCTCCGAGCGGCCTTCGACCGCATGGAAGCAGACCCCGCTTCCACGCAGTTCACCGACTCGGCGCCCAACGGCCACTCGCGGCTCCCCGGAACGTGTAACAAAGTAAGATGTGTCATTTCCATCTTATTTTGGATATAAATATTTATTATATTCGTTAGTTACAAAATCAAAGAATAATACAATTAAATCAAACTTTTGATGTCATTTCTTATGAGCTTGTTTTAGTCCATAAAAATATTTAACAAATATGTAAATCTTATGTTCTTGGATCTTAGCAATTAACGAAGCCTTCAGGTTGAGTCACAAAGTCTCTTCAGCCAAGTCTCCATGAAAGGATGCGATTTTGACATCAATTTGACAAATGATCGTCTTATAAATAGAAGCTAAATCTATCAACACACGAACAATTGTGATCCTAACTACGGATGCATACGTGTCTAAATAATTTATCACTTCTTTTTTAGCATAACTTTTAATATAATCATCTGGCTTAAGCTTTTTATTAAAGATCCATATATATTTTATGACTTTACTACTAAAGGGAGATCAGCGATGATTCAATTTTATTTTTTAATTCCATCCATAGGTTGAATCATATGAGTTCATGACTTCTTCGTATGTTTGAGAATATCCTTCAATTAGTAAGTGAAATAATCCTCTTCAGAAGTCCTTTCTATAACTTTTTTGCTCCTTATAGGTTCATCAATGTTTAAAGAGTCTATATAAAAAGAAGATTGAGTAGAGCTACTAAAGAGTTTAGATGAGTTATTTAATTTATATAAAAATTTATCTTCAAAATATATTATGTCTCTAGCATCTAAGATAATGTTATTAGAGATCTTAGTAATAGAGAGCTAGTAATAAGAAATCATTTGCAATACTACGAATGCATATTATATAAAGATAGATTTTATTATTTTTAAGTCTTATCTTTTTCTTCTTAGGCCCACGAGTTGTTACCTTAGCTAAACACTCGTACACTTTAAGAATATGAATTATTCTAAATGAATTTTCTCACTATGTTTCCCTAAATGAGGTACTTTAATGTCCATAACTCATACATTCATTTGTTTTGGGTATGCCATTCATTAGTTTGGGTTTTTTTTTCATTCATTTGCTTGAGATTTATCTTTATTAGAATAGGGTTTGGTTAAGTCAAGCAATCCTATTAGATGGGTTCATTTGTTTGGTTTTGTACATTTAGAGGCACAAGTAATGTTGGATTTTTCTAATTAACCATGGATTAATGAGAACTTATATGTTGATATTTTTGGAAAGTCAAGATGATAATAATTAATATCCTCTTTTTAATGTAGTTAGATACTACCCTCAAATAAATGGATGTCAATATTGAGCATGAGTCTTGTGGTGGCTTTGTGTTATAATAAATGGATGTCCAAAATTTGAAATTTCAGAATCTCACATTTCTTCCCATGAATTCCCCACTGCTACCTACATAATAACTTGCTGCAATGGGTTATATAAATATAAATTATTTTGTACAGTTGGTGATGCATGAAAGGTGTTCTCTACCTCATATCATCTCCTATTGGAGAAGGCACCAAGATCCGATAGTAAACAAATGAGATGATATATACATATCACGGTTATCAAGTCCAAGTTAACAAATATACATAACAAGTGAGATAATATATTTGAATGTCTTCTAACTCATAATGTTAGCAAAAAGAAATTTCAATTGTTTATGCTCCATTACATTTGGATAATCTTTTATTTATATCTAATTTTTCTCTTATGATTGCCTTACCTTTTCTCTTGATGAATATTGATGGGATGACTATAAAATGTAATTGCTAACATTTTTTGGAGTTCAAAGTGCATGTCCTGAAGTTTATATATTTTTATTAATATTTACCTATTAAATTGATGCATTAATACGGATGCATTAAGACAGGAGTAGCATCAATTGTAGAGGAGATGTGAGAAACTCGATTAAAATGGTTTGGACACGTACAAAGGAGACCATTAGAGACACATGTTAGGCATTGTGAGAGTCTAGTCACTGAGCATATTAAACGAGGGAGAGGTAGATCAATAAAGTCTTGGAATGAAACTATAATGAAAAACATGATGTACTTATGCATCCGTGAGATTATGACAAAAGATAGGGCACAATGACGACAAAAGGATCCATATAGCTTGTTAGGAATGACGCCTACCAAATCTCCCAAAATCTCGGAATGTTAGGAAGGGCGCTACCAAATCCATTATATTATTTTAGCAGGACCGGTCAAACTGTTCGCGTGGCTCCCTCGCACTTAAACCGTGCCCGGAACTCCCATGTACACATGCCCGGAGCCAACCCGACTCCCTTGCACTGAATTGTATCATGGAGTTCCCCTGCACCCATGTCAGGAGCCAACCCGGGTGCGCCCGGGAGGCACCCCATCCAACACCTGGATGGCGGGCCACACCCAACAATAGCCGACCTCACTATATTGGGATAAAGGCTTAAGTGTTGTTTGAACTGATCTTTATATAACAATTATATTTACTTAGTACAATTTTCTAATTGTACTAAAATAAATATAATACATATTTATATATGGCCAAACATAATCTATATATAACAATGCCCCCAAATAAACATACCTAAATTTTCCGACCTAAATCAAATTTATTTATTTTTAAATCCCAACAAAAAAACATTTTGAATCACAGCTGATCTTCGATCTCACGCACCCAACACCTTGACTATCGGGCCCAACAAATGAACAAAATTTAGGTGGATTATTCTCACCTAGAAATATGTGCAATATTAAGTGCTGACTGTTGATGTTCTTCAAAAATGACATGATTGATCAAAATACTGATCAGTATTTAATATCATACGGACCGTAAGATATCGGATCAATGATTAATATTTAATACTGTGCTGCCACATTTTTTTCCCTTTGAAACCCGTACTTCAACGAAGAGCACGTTTGCGCGCCATTTCTTTTATATTATTTCCCTTTATAAATATACTCCCACTCTCATCACTCCTACGGAGTTTCCTCACCCTGCCCTAATTCCGACCACCACGCTTTCGGAGCCATGTCCGGCCGCGGCGGGATTCGGGTGCTGAACGTGGCGGAGAAGCCCTCTGTGGCGAAGTCGGTTGCCGAGATCTTGTCTCGCGGCGGCGGCGGCGGTCTCCATTCCCGCGAGGGGCGGTCTCGCTACAACCGCGTCTTCGAGTTTGAGTACTCCATCTCCGGCCAACCCTGTCACATGCTAATGACCTCCGTGACCGGTCATCTAATGGAGGTCGACTTCGACGATCGCTTCCGTAAGTGGAACTCCTGCGATCCCGCCGATCTCTACCACGCCCCCATCCGAAAATACGTCCCGCAGGCACGTTTTCTCTTGGCATTTCCTCGAACATCTTCCGTGCCTTTCATTGTTTCTTGAACATTATTAATAGTTTCCACGTTCCTTTATGCGGAATATGGGATGGCAGAAGGGCTTTTGTGGTCGGGGCCAATAGAAGAACGCCTCAAGGCGATAGGTGTAAAAGAGGGTTAACGGCTAGTTAATTAGTGGGAAGTATATGTATGAAGGAATGGCATTTAAAAGACCTGATGATTAAAAAACCAATTTAAATTTCGTTTTTCTTTATTTTATGTTCTCTCTTCTTCTGTATTCGTCTCTCTCCTCCGGCTTCCTCCCCCAAGCCTTCGCTCAGGTTTGCTTGCATCCCTGCGGAGCTACCTTTGGTGTACTTTGTTATAGTTTTTTTTTTTTATAAAAAAACTCTTTTTAACTGGTTTACTTTTGAGGGCACATCGTATTATATGTATTTATTTTTTGTGCACAAAAAATCATTTATTTCACAATTTAGATTTGCAAATGAAAAGTCCTAGGTTTCTACTGCACCTCAGTGGCTTCACAACATGGGAAATGATGTCAGAAAGGAACCCTTTCTCTTAAGTAGAAGCTCTTTAAAGCAAAGAGCGTAACACAATACAAACATGGAGAATTACTAGCTGCGCCTAACCTTATAAAACGCTGACACATCTTGAGAACTGGGGGCCGCTCATAATCATTGTGTAAAATATGCAGGGAAGCATCGCTTTGGTTACTCTAACATACATGGTGAAAGTGTTATTGTGAACTGCATTCTAGGCTGCGAAAGTGTCATATACAATACTTCAACATACTCTCTGTCTCTCTGTAGTATTGTTTATGCTGAAAGGGGTGGACATGGCGCTTCAACATGCACTGTGAAGTGTGATATCTGCTGTGAAGTGTCGTAAATGATGCTTTGACTTACATTATGAAGTGTAGGATGCGCTGTAAAAATGTAGGATACGATGCTTCAACATACACTGTGAAGTGTCTTAAACGGCGCTTCAACATACACTGCAAAATGACATATATGACACTTCAGCATATTGTGAAGGGTCATATATGTTATTATGTGTTGTACAGACTGCAAATTAGCATATGTTTGAATTTTGTACACTTAACGCAACCACCAACCAGTGTTGTGAAGTGTATGCAATACTCCGGCATACACTGTGAATTGTTGTATGCATTGTGAAAGTGCAGTATATGGCGCATTAACATACACTGGAAGCTTCATATATGCCATAGCAGCCTACACCGCAAAGTGTTGTATACGTCTCTTCAACATACACTGAAGTGTCGTATAGACAATTTCAAGGAACATATACATTGGGAATTAACACATTCTTGGGTTTTATACACTTAGCACAACCGGTGTTGGCTGCGCTGATTGCAATTTATAATTTTTACCAAACAAAGACTAAGCAATGTCTTCTAACTGCAGGACAAATTAGATTTAAAGAAGACATTAGAGGAAGAAGCTAGGAGGTGCCAATGGCTTGTATTGTGGCTAGACTGTGACAGGGAAGGAGAAAATATTGCGTTTGAAGTGGTTGATGTGTGCACTGCTGTAAATAGTCACCTTAACATATGGAGAGCTCGATTCTCGGCATTGATTGACAGGTACTAATACACATGGATGATGCTTTTTCTTAAATCCAGATTGACATTGACTTGCTTACTTTGTAAGTTTGTATACATTATAGGGAGATACATGCATCAGTTCAAAATCTTGTTCGACCTAACAAATTGTTTTCAGATGCAGTGGATGCTAGGCAGGTGATTAAAAATAAACCTATCCCTTATTATTTTACAACACTGTATATTCTGAAGTTTTTGAGAAACTGTAATGGTACTTTTTCCGTTCATTCCTTTCAAGTCAACACATTTTTTCTTTTACCTCTTTGTTTATTTCTTTAATAAATGAAGCCTTCATTTTGACTTCCAGTTTCTTTTATTCCTATAATTTAGAAACTTACAAGGATGCCTGTTACTGGGAACATTTGACAGGAGATTGACCTGAGAATTGGCGCATCATTTACAAGGTTTCAGACAATGCTTCTAAGAGATGCATTTGTGTTAGATTTGGTTGCTGATGATAGAAATATTGTTCTGAGTTATGGGCCTTGTCAGGTTTTTTACAAAGAAAAATGTCATGTTGTTACATCTCCTAAGTCGATTGTAATTAATGTTTACTTTTTTCCTCTCTCTTTACAGTTTCCTACTCTTGGTTTCATAGTTGAACGGTATTGGGAGATACAAGCACATGAACCCGAAGATTTCTGGACCATTAATTGCTCTCATACTTCGGAGGAGGGCACTGCTAATTTTTCTTGGATGTAATGTGATATTCTGTTGTAGTCTACGTTGCATGCAAATAACTTCTGTTAATTTATTTTGTTTGGTTTTGTAAGCAGGAGAGGACGTCTCTTCGATTACATGTGTGCTGTTATAATTTATGAGATGTGTATTGATGAACCCACGGCAACCGTAAGTCACTTGATGTTGTTTATTGCCAAATTATTTATTTGTTTTGCTTTCAAACTTACAAAGTAAAAGCTATGTTTTTCAGGTCACTAATGTTAAGCATAAAGAAATGCAAAAGTATCCTCCTTATCCATTGAGTACACTCGAGCTCCAAAAACGGGCTTCTAGATACTTCAGGATGAGTTCAGAGCACACCATGAAGGTGAGAGCTGAGAAGTTGATAACTGTTGCCATGTTGTTTTGTTTTTACGTACATATTTATTAAACATTAGATTTGTTCCTATAGGCCCAAGATATTTGTTCTTTAGGTCTATAATTTAACGATTAGTTAGCTAAATTATATGCAGAGCATATTTAATGTTCTTTTCTGAAATATACAATTTGTAGAAATGCAAGAATGATCTGATATTGTAAATATTATGAAACCATTAAATGAATTAATTAACATCACATGTTGTGGGGGTATAATGAGAAAAAAATGTGATACCACAATTAGGTTTTCCCCCTTTATTATGGTATAAATATACATCTCATTTTCTTGCTTTAGTATTGATTGATTTTTATTCTTCTGTTACTTCTTTTTAATATATATATATATATGTTTTGAAACACCAGGTAGCTGAGGAGCTTTACCAGGCTGGATTTATTAGCTATCCACGGACTGAGACAGATGGTTTCTCAGTTAACACAGATCTACAAGTTTGTACCATAGTTCACTGTTGACCTTATGGTGCTGTACAATAGTCTATCCCTTTTTCTCACTTATCCTTTTTCTATTTAACGAGGGTTTATGCATCACTTCACCTTTCATAACGTTTGCATCATGAAATATGGTCTCATGCTTTTCCAGATATATATTATGTATTTTGGAATTGTTTTTTGGACATTTCTGATGGCAACCCTAATTGGAAGTTGTCCTTGTTTCACAAACAAGTTGTTGTCCCTATTGCAACTTTGAATTTTATACAGAGCCAATTGTTTGATATTGTGCCGATTTTGTTTTTCCCCCTATTTCCTTTGTTCTAAAAGTTTGATATTTACTGTCTGTTGTATGTTGTACTTATGAGTTATTCCGTCATTGTTTAGAATGTAAGGACATGATTATTGTTAAGTTGCATCCTCATGTGTACACCACTCAATTCTCAATCACAATAAAGTAACCATAAAACAACAGATAAAGTAATGGCGTCTGTTTATATCAATATTGTTTTTAAATTTTATTCTTCTAATAAATACTAACTTATTCATAGCTGTTAGAAAAGCCCATGTAAAGGGGTCCATTAGTGGCCTATTTATTTCTCTCTCTCCTTTAGTCCCACATCATGTATAGGATTTATTCTTCTCTCTTCTCTCCTATATATTTGTATTCTCTCATTGTATTTACATACGGAATATAGATCTACAAGCTTTGAGCTGATTTCTACATGGTATCAGAGCCAGGTTTTGGCATCCCTGCGGACTCCCATCTCTTATCCGCGCGCCCATCCCCTTCCGAAGAACTGTGGTCTCCGCGGTCTGCCTGTTGAGTCCGCGCGAGCTCCCTTCTCGCTTGCTTCTTGCGGACTGACGTTTGTCTATCCGCTCCCTCCCCTCTCTTCTCTTTTCCTTTCCCGTGGATCCACCCCCCCTCCCCTTTTATAGCCCTCTCTCTGCCCTGTGGGGTCCATCGCCTCCTGCAGTCCGCCGCGTGCTCCCCTGTATCCGCAGCGAGCTCGGCGAGTGTTTTTCTACCCGCTGTGACCTCGGCGAGCTCCCTTCCCCTGTATCCGCAGCGAGCTCGGCGAGTGTTCTTCTGCCCGCTGCGACCCCGACGAGCTCCCTTCCCCTGTATCCGCAGCGAGCTCGGCGAGTGTTCTTCTGCCCGCTGCGACCTCGGCGATCTCTCTTCCCCTGCATCCGCAGCGAGCTCGGCGAGCGCTCCTGTCCGCTGCGAGCTCGGCGAGCACTCTTTTACCCGCTGCTGTTTTTCTCCCTCTGGGCGGGCTCCTCTCTGTCTTCTGCTCGCGATCTGCTCCTGGTCGCCGCATCCCTGCCGAGCTCCCCGTTTATCTTTGTCGCTTGCGAACTGCCTACTCGCAGCGACCTCCCTGCCTCGTCGCCGCGATCTGCCGCGCTCTCCTTATCTCTTAGTCGCTTGCGAGCTGCCTATTCGCCGCGACCTCACTGCTTAATCGCCGCGACCTCCCTGCCTAGTCGCCGCGACCTGCCGAGTTCGCCGTTCTCGCTCTTCTCCCTTCTCCTAACCGCCATGTCTTCTACCGACTCCACTACTGCTAGCCCTCCTGCCGACCGCCCGACTCCTGCTCCTGAACTTCGCGACGAGCTACGAATTACTACTCTTTCCCTCTCTGGGAAGAAAAACTTCATCCCATGGGTGCACTCCGTTCGTCGGGTCCTGCTAGCTAAGGGCCTTGTGGGTCACCTTACCCAGGCTCCTCCTTCTCCAACTACTGATGACTGGATAAGAAATGATGGTCGAGTTCAGACCTGGATCCTTAACTCCCTCGAGGGTGAGCCCTACCAGATGGTCATGTATCATGAGACCGCTAAAGCAATGTGGGAAGAGCTCCACTCCCTGTACTCAGGCAAAGACAGTCTTCAGCACCTCTTCGACATCATCACCGACCTACAGACTTTGGATCTTGGCAAGGCCATGGACATGACTTCCTTTGTGGCTCGTGCTAAAACTCTCACGGAGGCCTGGATTCAGCACCAACCATCCACTACTGATCTGGCGGCTCAGCGTGCCCAGAAGGAGGCTGTTTGCATTGCGATGATTATGGCTCGAGTCCCGCCACACCTTCATAGTATACGGGCACAGGTTTTGGCATCCACTGTTACTCCCTCCTTTTCGGATGTCTGCTCTATGCTTCTTCGCGTCCCACCTCCCCTGGAGCCCACCGCACCTCCATATCCGGTCCTTCTCCAGCAGACCCTTCCTCCCCTACTTCCCCCACCATCGTCTACTCGGGGTGGTCGTACGGGCTCTCGAGGAAGGGGCCGTGGCGGTCGAGGTCGCCCTCGGTGCTCCTATTGCGGCAGGGATGGACACACTGAAGCCGTCTGTCATAAGAAACATGGCTACCCGCCTCGTCCGCCTACTGCTGCCATTGCTGATACTTCTTCACCCAGCGGTACGGACCTTTAAGCTGTTCGCCTTCAACTGCAGCAACTCCAGGGGCTCCTCAACCCTCCCTCTGCTTCGGTTGCCTCTACCTCCACTGCAGGTATTGCCTCCACCTCCACTACAGGTACTGCTTGTCTCTCCTCCAGTTCCCGTTGGATCCTGGACTCGGGAGCCACTCACCACATTACATCTCTACTGCCGCCAAGATTTTCCGATGCTCCTCATCCAACATCTATTACTGTGGCGAATGGTGCGATTGTCCCGGTCTCTGGGTGTGCTGATCTCTTGATCCACCCCTCCATCTCTCTTCGCTCTGCTCTTTATGTGCCGGCATCCCCTTTTAATTTACTTTCCGTTGGCCGTCTTACTCATGATCTGAACTGCTATATTACCTTCACCTCTACTGGTTTTTTGATACAGGATCAGCAGACGCAGACTACCATTGGTAGAGGACGATTGCAGAATGGGCTCAATCTCCTTGATGCTTCTCCTACCGCACTCTCTTCCGTGTCCTCCAGTGATTGGCATTGCCGTCTTGGGCATGCTCCTCTTCCTATCCTCCAGAAGACGCTCCCTGATGTATCTCTTCAGTCATTTCAATGTAACTCTTGTATTCTTGGCAAACAGCCACGCTCTTCTTTTCCTGCAACTTGTACTCGGAGCTCTGCTCCTTTTGCTTTAATACATTCTGATATTTGGGGTCCGTACAAGGTTGCGAGCATCTTTGGTTATCGTTATTTTTTAACGTTTATTGACGAATACTCGCGTACAACATGGCTGTATTTACTTCGTGATCGCTCCGAGCTTCCTCGTGTCTTTCGGGCTTTTGTGCTAGAAACCCAAACGCAATTTTCTACTACTATCAAGATCCTCCGCTCTGATAATGCCTGCGAGTACACTAGCCACGAGGTTGCCAATATTTGTGCGGACTTCGGAATCGTACATCAGACATCGTGTCCCTACACCCCTCAGCAAAACGGGGTAGCCGAACGCAAGAACCGCCACCTTCTTGATGTGGCTCGCTCCCTCATGCTTCACATGAATGTTCCCAAAGTTTACTGGAACTTCGCTGTCTCTACTGCGTGCTATCTCATCAACCGCCTCCCTTCGTCGGTTCTCCAACATGCTACACCATTCAGCCTTCTCTTTCCCTCCGCTCCACCCTTCTCCCTACCACCCAAAGTTTTTGGATGTACCTGTTTCGTCCATCACCTTGGTCCCCCTATCGACAAACTAGATCCCCGCGCAGTAAAACACATCTTTGTCGGCTACTCCCGAACCCAGAAGGGCTATGTCTGTTACTCACCTACTACTCGGACGGTATCGATGTCCGCTGATGTCACCTTCCGGGAGGATCAACCTTTTTTCCCTCCTCATCTGCACCCTCCTCCACCAACCACCACTCCTCCAACTTCCCTTCCTCGACCTGTTATCCCGGTCCACACCACTCTTCCCCTTCCTACACCACAACCCCCACCTGCTCCTTCCCGGCCGCCCGTCATTCGGGTCTACTCTCGTCGACCTCCTCTTCCCGTTGCCCCTCTGCAGTCGTCTTCGCCCTTGGACTCTCCGCGGTCTGCTGCTCCGGTGCCCGCCTCTACAGCACATCCGCTGGCCAATTGTGTGTCCCTACATCGGCTCTCTCCATAGCTACAGGTGTTGGCTACATCATTATCCTCGGTCTCTATTCCTAACTCCGTCCAGGAGGCTCTTCAACATCCCGGGTGGCGTGCTGCCATGGAAGAAGAAATGAGTGCGCTTTGGGCAAACCGGACTTGGTCCTTGGTGCCCCTTCCTCCCGGACAGAAACCAGTTGGATGCAAATGGGTGTTTGTCATCAAACATGCTCCTAATGGGACTATTGACCGTCTCAAAGCTCGCTTGGTCGCTCGGGGCTTCACTCAGCAACAGGGTCTCGATTATGACAAGACATTCTCCCCGGTCGCCAAACTCAACACGGTTTGCATTCTCATCTCCGTAGCAGTTCATCGACAATGACCCTTATTTCAACTAGACATCAAGAATGCCTTTCTGAATGGCGACCTCCAAGAAACGGTGTACATGCATCAACCTCCCGGGTTTGAGACCACGGGGGAGTCTCGGGTATGTCATCTTCATAAATCGCTCTATGGTCTCAAACAATCACCTCGGGCATGGTTCGATAAGTTCAACAAGGTTCTCCGAGAGGTTGGTTTTACTCGAAGCTCTGCCGACTTCTCATTATTTACTCGTCACCGAGCAACGGGTACGGTTCTCCTATTGGTATACGTCGATGACATCATCATTACCGGCGACGATTCAAATGGAATACTGGCGGTAAAGAAACATCTGAGCTCTGTCTTTCAAACTAAAGATCTGGGGCATCTTCGGTACTTTCTAGGTCTGGAGGTTGCTAGACGACCAGATGGTTTGGTCCTCTCTCAGCGGAAGTACTGCCTAGATCTCCTTCATGATGCAGGCTACTCTGGCTGCAAACCTGTAAACACACCCATGGAGGTAAATCACAAACTATGTGCTCAGGCATCGGAGTCAGATGCTCTTCTACAAAACCCAGAATATTACCGTCGCCTCGTTGGGAAACTAATCTATCTAACGGTTACAAGACCCGATATATCCTACGCTGTGGGAATCGTCAGCCGGTATATGCACTCTCCTCGGAACTCTCATCTTCAAGCAGTGGAACGAATCCTCAGATATCTTAAGACAGCTCCTGGTCAAGGACTTGTGTACAGAACCTCATCTTCAAATCCAACATTGATGGCATATGCCGATGCTGATTATGCAGGATCTCTGGATGATCGGCGATCCACTAGCGGGCTCTGCACATATTTTGGAGGACATCTGATTACCTGGCGAAGCAAGAAACAAGCTGTTGTTGCTCGATCCTCAGCAGAAGCAGAATATCGGGCAATGGCCTCCGTTGTCTCGGAACTCACGTGGATTGAGAGTCTCCTTGCTGACCTCGGGGTCAGGCTCTCTTCACCTGCTCTCCTCTTATGTGACAGTCAAGCTGCCATACATATAGCCAAGAACCCAGTCTTTCACGAGAGAACAAAGCACATTGAGGTAGATTGTCACTTCATCCGAGAGAAAGTCCACATGAAGAAGATCGAGCTCAAGCATGTCCCTGGTACTGAACAGGTTGCGGACGTCCTCACAAAGGCTCTACCTAGTACCCTCTTCTATCAGTGCTTATCCAAGCTTGGAGCATATGACTTGTACGCTCCAGCTTGCGGGGGAGTGTTAGAAAAGCCCATGTAAAGGGGTCCATTAGTGGCCTATTTATTTCTCTTTCTCCTTTAGTCCCACATCATGTATAGGATTTATTCTTCTCTCTTCTCTCCTATATATTTGTATTCTCTCCTTGTATTTACATACGGAATATAGATCTACAAGCTTTGGGCTGATTTCTACAATAGTTATACCGTAACTGTTACTGATTTTGAGACCAGTTTAGTTATTTTTGTTCAAGCATGGACATCGGCTGTAGTACTATAGCTGATTGCAATCTGAATATCTGATTCCCAGGCCATTGTACGCGATCAACTTGCACATCCAACGTGGGGTTCTTATGCCGAACGACTTTTAGATCCCGAGGCAAGGCTTTGGAGAAATCCTAGTAATGGTGGGCATGATGACAAAGCGCATCCTCCGATTCATCCAACAAAATCATCTTCTGGTGAGCCAGGGTGGACTGAAGACCATAAGGTATTTTCTTCATTCTTCTGTAGTGACAGTTATGTTTTTTCTGTCTTGCCAAAGGTTTTTTTAGGGTGCTGTTTTCCGTTACTAGCAAACTAGAAAAAAACAGTTTCAGCAAATTTTTGCATTTTTTCTCTTCCCAAAAAATACTACTAGTGAACCAATCTTGTTCCTCCCGGTTGCTTGAGGTTTTTACTCGGCGGCCCTTCCGCCCTTTTGTTTTCTTGCTCGGCAGTAGACAGGTTTGCCATCCACCCCTCAGGCTTGGAGAGATCACTGATGGTGGACTCCATGACGACCGTTGTGGAGTACTTCTTCCATGGCCGGCCGAGGTAATTGCGGATCTTGAAGCGGTCAAGGAAGAGGCGGAGTTCCGGCACGATGCGGCAGTTCTGGATCACGATGCCGGCGAGCTCAGTGGGGTTGTCCTTGCCTTGGGCGGTGACAGTTATATATGGGTTTGGAGAGTATACACTGGAGCTAAAACAAGAAAAAATAGCTCGAGTTCATTTTTTTAGGATTTTGAGCCCCAAATGTTTCTCATTTGAAAAAGTGATCAACCTGAAATCGAGATCTACAACTTTCACGTTAACCGCTT
This sequence comes from Platanthera zijinensis, assembly GCA_039513925.1. Classification (NCBI taxonomy): domain Eukaryota; kingdom Viridiplantae; phylum Streptophyta; class Magnoliopsida; order Asparagales; family Orchidaceae; genus Platanthera; species Platanthera zijinensis. The sequence goes on from CM077080.1 coordinate 13,338,095, forward strand.
TTTGATTTGAAACCGTTTAGGTCCCGAAAAAAGTCACGCCCGCAACGAGTCGTTCGCCAAGATTTTCGGCGTGACTTTTTTTGGGGCCCAAATCGGGGGCCTAAACGACTTCAAATCAAAAAGTGATCAATATGAAAGTTGTAGATCTGCAACTTTGTTGTTGTTGAGATACATTTGGGACTCAAAATCCCAAAATACACGATTCGTGCTATACAAATTCATTTTAGCGCGAGCTAATTTGCGTGCAAGTTGCGGCGGCAGCTGAGACCGTCTTACCGATCTCCAACGAACAGATCGAGAAGGCTGTGAAGAGAAACATGAAGGGGATAAAGAAATTGGAGGGCAAGAGGGCCAACCAGCTGCAGAACCTCATTTTCTAGTGGTTTTCTAGTAACAACTTGGTTTTCAAATAGTCATTTTTGAATTTTGTGATTTGCTAGTAGTATTGATTTGCTAGCATCCAAAATGAGTTTGCTAGCAACACCACCTTTTTTTTATTGACCTTTGTTTTTTTTCCTTTCAGAGGTTGTATGAGTTTGTAGTGCGCCATTTCCTTGCCTGTGTATCACAGCCAGCCATAGGTGCTGGAACTACGGTTGAGATTGACATTGCTGGTGAACAGTTTTCTGCCACCGGACTTGTGATAATAGCAGTGAGTAATCTCTTTCCGTATCTCATCATTGCTGGACTTATCAATTTTAAATATCTTGACAATAAAGTAAAATATTGTGCTTACAGTGATCTATATAATTATTTCCTTGACTAAATTGCTTATCAGCAATATGATTCATCTTCTTGTTTCGGCACCCACGGCATGACTGAGCGGAGCTTTAGCAAAGTTCAGCTCTTCATCCACTTTTAGCGCAAAACAACATGTATATATAGGGGAGGGGGTTAGGTTAAATTATCCAATGGCTCAGATTGTCCGAACATGTGATTTAACCTAGCTCTCAAATTCCTACTCAGAAAAATATAAAAAATACATAAAAATACGAAAAATCGCGCTGATCGCCCATGTGACCCTAAATAGTCAAGCAATAAAATTGACAAAATTATGTGCATGCACTATTTCCATCACTTCACCTCCTCTAGAATGTCTGACAATATCTGTTAATTCTGAAAATTGTAATGCGATCATAAAGCCATATGCTCTTGCTACTATCTAATATGGAGATCCAAGTGATGATTTTATTCAGTTCAAAGTTCATCTGTGGATTCTAAAATTCTTGTACAACATAGTTATAACTTATAACTCTCTTTAAGTTACTACTTATCTTCAAACTTGCTGAGTTACAATTATATAATGATTATTTTATATTTCTTCTTGATTGGCCGAGAAGCTGAATTTTTTGCTATAAAAACTAATGTCAATATGCTAACTATATTATTATGTTCTACCTTTTTTTTGTCTTGTAGAAAAACTACTTGGATGTTTATCGATTTGAATCTTGGGGGGGTGTTGTTATTCCAACATATACTACTGGGCAACAGGTCAGGCATCCATTCGTGAAATTTAATAAAATCTTACAAATTAGTTTTGTGTTTTGCTTGTCAAATATCTTTTAAGATACTTGGCTTTTGAACTAAAAAAACTGTGTTCTGTCTCTTGAGGGCAAGGAATATTTTCCTATTATGTATATTCATAATATAACAAAAACTTCTCTGAATGTGTATCAGGTTATATCTAGAATCAATATTTCTTATGGTTGCAGTTCCAACAAAGTTAATTAATCTTCCTGTCTCGAGAACAATCTCAATTAAGAAGATCACCTAGATTTTGCCTTTAAATCAATTGCTCTTTAAATATTGTGTAACTCTATTATATCAGTTTTAAATGAGTCCTATTGTTGTGCTTCTTGTATAGTAAATCAGGGTGTTGATTAAGGTAAAAATTATATGAAGACCTCATGTTCATATTTCAAGATCAGTCATCTGAAACTGTTGCTGAAGGTGAAACTTGACAAACTCAATATGGGAGCATCATCACCAGTAATAATCATGTCATCTACATATAGTAGGAGAAGGGTCTGACCCCGAGATGAGGAGTAAACAAACAAAGCTGGATCATAGTGACTAGGCTGAAACCAACTGCAATAACTGTTGAACTAAAACACTCAAATTAGGCTCAAGGAGCCTGTTTGAGACCATAATGTGCTCGACAGAGGCGACAGACAAGACCAGGAGCGATAGAGAGGCCTGGGGGTGGAAGCATGTACAACTCCTGTGAAAGTCACAGTGAAGAAAAACATACTTCACATCCAGCTGAAACAAGGACCACTGACGGACGGCTGCGACGACAATGAGGGTCCTGATAGTAGTCATGTGGGCCACATGAGCGAAAGTCTCATCATAGTCCCGACCGTGCTCCTGCTAAAAATCACGTGCCACTAACCGGGCCTTGTATCTCTCTACTGTGCCATCCGAGCGAGTCTTCACTTTGAAAACTTACTTATGTGGAATATCGCTACATAAAACACCCAAACCATTGGATATCGCTACATAAAACACCCAAACCATTGGATATCGCTACATAAAACACCCATCGTTCGATCGTTCAGGCAACATCCTCTACGACTCATCCAATGGAAAATTATGTCTCATTGCATCGCCTTTCTCCGCCCCTTCTTTAATTTGCTCTCCCTCTCTCTCCACCATCTCCATTTCTAACTCCTTGCAGGAAGCTCTCCAACACCTGGGGTGGCGTGCGGTCATGGATAAAGAAATGACAGCTCTCTTGGCTAACTAGACTTGGGACCTTGTCCCTCTACCTCCTGGCCATTCGTGTGTTAGCTGCAAATGGGTATTTGCTATCAAGCATGCTCCAAATGGCACTATTGAACGTCTCAAAGCCCGCCTTGTAGCCAGGGGCTTCACCCAACAACATGACATTGATTATGACGAAACATTTTCTCCGGTCGCCAAGCTGAATACTGTTTGAGTCTTGATTTTCCTTGTTGTGCATCGACAGTGGCCTCTACATCAGCTCGACATCAAAAATGCCATTCTCAATGGAGATCTTCAAGAGACTGTGTATATGCACCAACCACCCGGGTTTGGGACCACGGGGGAGTCTCGTGTATGCCATCTGCGGAAGTCTATATATAGTATCAAACAATCTTCTCGTGCTTGGTTTGACAAATTCAACAAAGTAGTTAGCGAGGTGGGTTTCACACGTAGCTCTGCTGATTTCTCTCTCTTTACACGTCATCAAGCAACAGACACTGTGATTTTTCATGTATATGTTGATGATATCCTAATAACGGGTGACGACATTACTGGGATCCGAAATATTTAAACTCAGCATTTCAGACAAAGGACCTGAGCAATCTTCGATACTTTCTTGGGCTTGAGGTTGCAAGGAGACCTGATGGTCTTGTTCTGTCCCAACGGAAGTACTGTATCGATCTCCTGCGGACACTCCGATGGATGTAAATCACAAATTGTCTTCACATGACTCTGGAACTGATCCTGTTCTTGCAAATCCAGAGTACTACTGTCGATTGGTAGAGAAACTAATCTATCTCACGGTTACATGACCCGATATTTCATTTGCTGTTGGGGTTGTGAGCCGATTTATGCATGCTCCTCGGACGTCCCATCTTCAAGCGGTCGAACGGATTCTCAGATACTTGAAGACTTCAAGCGGTCGAACGGATTCTCAGATACTTGAAGACTTCTCCAGGACAAGAACTTGTTTATAAACCATCTCCCTCTCTTCTCTTGTTGCATATTCTGATGCTGACTACGCATGTTCCCTTGATGATAGGCGTTTCACGACTGGTTTTTGCACATATCTTGGTGGACACCTTATTACCTGGCGTAGCAAGAAACAGTCAGTTGTGGCTCGCTCATCTGCTGAGGCTGAGTACTGTGCCATGACAGAGGTTGTATCTGAGCTCACCTGGCTGGAGAGTCTATCCAGTGATTTGGGCCTCATACATATTGCCAAGAATCCTGTATTTCATGAGCGGACAAAGCATATTGAAGTCGACTGTCACTTCATTCGGGAAAAAGTTCAATCAAAGAAGTTGGAGTTAGAACACGTCTCTACATCAGGACAAGTTGCTGATATATTTACCAAAGCTCTCTTTCAGACCTTATATCATCAGTTCTTATCCAAGCTTGGTGCCTACGACTTGTACGCTCCAGCTTGCGGGGGAGTGTTGAGAGATAATGAAGAAGCCCATTAAAAGGAGCCCATGTACAAGCCCATGTATAGTTTATTTAGTCCCACATTGTAGATGTAAAAGATTCTCCCTCTCTATATAAGTGTATGTACTCATGTATTTGACAATTAATAAAATTACGGTGTGATTTTCTCTCACATACATCATTCTTTACAGTATGAAATATAATGACCACTGCACTTATTAATAATTGCCATGTTGGTTTGATGATGATACATTCAAATTACTACCCTTTACCTTCATGGTTTGACCACTGAGGTGAACGTTGCCGGTGACCACGCAAAAGCAGACCATGAACTGAAATGGCCCAATATAGGAGCGCGCCCAACTGGGTCCTGTAAGCAAGAAAACCATCATGAACTGATCCAGTTCTCCATTTATGGCACCTTCAACTAATTTGTTCTGAGAACCAATAGTATAAACAATCAGGAAACACATGAAGGATAGTTAACCATTATAAAGCTTAACATAATAAATAAGATAGAGGAAGTCAAGTCTCAGTTAGGCAATTCAGCAAACAGATGAAGGGCAAGTGAAATGAAATGAAATCTATCAGAGAATTGGTTGGTGGGGTAATGTGAACAGCTGCGTGGAAAGCCAATCAGAGAGAGACCTACCGATCAATGTTATACTGCTCACATCATATCAAAGAACAATGATGGCTTGAAACGTCGTGATCGCGACGGTGATGGGCTGTATCGTCGATGGCTTGAGGTTGGAGATCGCTGATGTCCTTGGATAGTGGTAGAGTTTGCCGGAGGAGTAAAAAAGGAGGAGGTTGGCGACGCAGAGCTCAGAACGGCAAAACCATCTCCTTCAATCCCAAGTATTGTTTGGCAGCGCATGGCCGAAGGAAGAAACTTGACATGGAATCACATGATTTTGTGGGTACTGTTATCGGAAGAGGAATAGAGCGTGAGATTCACAGGTGAAAATGCCGAGAGGAGAACCAAGAGCGATGTCCTAGTGGGAGCGCGAGGGTTGTGGAATGTCGGGAGGGGAGTGACTATCTAATGTAATTGAAATAAAAAAACACATGAAAAATTAAATTCAGAGGAGTTGAGTTAATAATCAAACGGTTGAAATCATCTCAACGGCCTTTACTTTCATCAATTACTAAGCCACCCATATTTCTTTTTAAGGTAGTGTCTATGTATATGTGTTTATATGTATATATGTATATGTATATGTGTATACACACACACAATAGGGGATCATTGTCCAACTGCTTGCTCTGTTCCCAAAACATTGCAATATGCGTCACAACCATCATCACCATAGTCACTTTCATCTACAACACTGGAAGCCAGACGAGAGGGGAGAGTGCTTCACTATGCTAAATTCCTTCCACAACACCATGACCAGAATCAATAGAAGCGAGCATGATATTAAGCTGCTTGACTTGTTCACGGAGCTCCACCGCCTCTGAAATGAGGTGGTTTTTGAGGATTTTGAGGTCACTCGTTGGTGGTGGACTTCTAAACGACGACGCAACAACTGTGGGAGCACGTGCGAGGTGGGAGAAGAGAGCATCATATTGGGAAAGGGTGCTTAGGAATTAGAAAAGCTATGATTTGCATTTATTTGTTTTTTCTTTGGCATGCAAATAGCGATTATTAGTATGTCTATAACACCAATCTTTTGATATTTGCATAGTTAAAGTGGGAGAATAAATCCTTCTCAAAAAGTGCAGAACGAGGCAATCTACAACTGTAAGATATTGAATCATTGGGTTATGCTTGTATTCTTCTTACCGGAATTGAAATAAGTGTTTTTGGCCTCCGATGCTCAACGAAGCTATGTTAGAGCTTACCTTTTGTCTCTCTCACAGTCTTTCTCGCCTCTCCTTCCTCCCCCCCGATGGTCAAGCTCTGCAACGAGGTAATGGATTGCAGAGCTTGTCGAGCTTCACAAAAGCAATACCGAAGCTCATTAGAAAAGAAGAAAGCTCAAAGCTTGGCAATTTATTTAAACGACAAAGACAAAAATGGAAACAAACAATTCTTCTTGGTTACTGCGGTAACCAAATGGCTTGCAGAGCTCGTCGAGCTTCATAGAGACAGCCAAAGAGCTCATCGGAGAAGAATGACAACATTGCAACTAGCCAATGGATGGAGGAGCTCGCCGAGCTTCATAGACCCAATGCTCGCAGACAAAGAAGAATAACAGCTGTTGGCAGTTTTTTTAGAACCACAGCCGAGAGAGAACATAAGGGCATAATTGGAAATAAAAGATTCGTTGATTGTCCACGCCAAACAACATCTTTGTTAACTATATATATATGTATATGTATATGTATTTATATATATATACGTATATGTATGTACGTACGTACTCACATTTTAGGATCATTGTCAAACTGCTTGCTTTGCTCCCAAACATTGCAATAAGCGTCACAACCATCTCCACCATAGTCACTTTCATCTACAACAGTGGTAGCCAGACAACAGGGGAGAGCGCTCCGCCATGCTCAATGCTTTCCACAACACCACGGCCAGAATCGATAGAAGTGAGCATAACATTGAGCTGCCTGTCCTGTTTACGGAGTTCCACCGCCTCTGAAATGAGGTGGTTATTCAGAATTTTATGGTTACTCGTTGGCGGTGGATGTCTAAATGACGATGAAGCAACTACGAGAGCATAGGCGAGGTGGGAGAAGAAAGTGTCGGGATGGGTATAGAGGCTTAGGAATTAGAAAAGCTATGGCTTGCGTTTATTTGTTTGTTCTTTGGTGTGCAAATAACGATTATTGGTGTGCCTATAACACAACTCTTTTGATATTTGTATAATTAAAGTGGAAGAATAAATCTTTCTCAGAAAGTGGAGACCAAGGTGATTTACAGTTGCAAGACATTGGAGCATCGGGTTAAGCATGTATTCTTCTTGCTGAAACTGGAATAAGTGTTTTTGGTCGCTACGCTCATCAGAGCTATGACAGAGCTCATCTTTTGTCTCCCTCACGGTCTCTCTCGCCTCTCCCCCTCTTCCCGATGTTCAAGCTCTGTTGCGAGCTAATGGATTACAAAGCTTGCCGAGCTTTACTGAGGCAATGTCGAATCTCGCCAGAGAAGAAGAAGAGTAGCTCATAGCTTGTTGATTTATTAAATGCTATTGAGTGAGAAGCCGACAAAGACAAAAATGGGAACAAACAATTCTTCATGGTTAATGCGGCAACCTAATGGCTGGCGGAGCTTCATTGAGATTTCCAAAAAAATTCATTGGAGATGAATGACAACAACTCTGCAGCTAGCCAGTGGATGGAGGAGTTCACTGAGCTTCACATACCCAAAATTCGTAGGAGAAGAAGAATATCAGCCGACGACGGTTTTTTAAAACCATAATTGAGAGAGGAGAATGGAAGGGCATAATAAGAAGTAAAAGATTCATTGATTGTCCACACGGACCACATCAAAATACATCTTTGTTAATAGTGTATATATATCTTTTATTATATTTGTTAGAAAAGCCCAATTAAGGGCCCATGTTTTCTCTCTTTTCTCTCTCCATGTATTAGTCCCACATCTTGTATTTAGGATTTCTCTTCTCATTCTTCTCCTATATAAGTGTATTCATACTTGTAATTATTCATTCAAGAAGTATATACAAGCTTTGAGGCCTTTCTTTACATGGTATCAGAGCCAACCGGTCTCCTCCTTGGGTATCCGGCTTAGCCAATTTCTAGCCGCCTATCTTCCTTACCTGTCCGCGCGGCTTCCCTTTAGCCGCGGACTCTTGCGGCCTCTCTCCTTCTACCCGTCTGACGAATTTCTACCCGCCTCCAACTCTGCCTCTCTCGTGGCTTCCACCTCCTCCTTCCTACCTCCTCTCCTTTTATAATCCTCTCTCCCGTGGGTCCACCTTCTCCTTTCTTTCTCTACCCGTGCGGGCTCTTTCTATCCGCTGCGACCTCTCCTTTTTGCTGTCCGCTGCGGGCTTTCTCTCTTCTAACTCGCGGATTCTTCTTCTGACCGCTCGAGTTCTCTACTCGCGGCCTCTTCCTGCTCGCTGATCGCAGCTTGCCGCGATCTGCTCTCCTGCTCGCCGCGACCTGCCTCCTGTTCGCCGCGACCTGCTCGCCGCGACCTGCCCCCTGTTCGCCGTGTCCTGCTCTCTTGCTCGCCGCGACCTGCTCTCCTGCTCGTCGCGACCTGCCCTTTTCTGCTCGGTGCGATCTCGCCTTCTCCGCTGCGGCTTGCGGCAACTTGCCGCGCGGTCTCTCTCTCCGCCGCGGTCTCTCCCTGCTCGCTGATCGCGGCTCGCGACAACTTGCCCCTTCTGTTCGCCGCGACCTGCTTCTCGCTTATCGCTGCGGCCTCGCCTATCCGCTGCTGTCCTTCCTACTTGCTACTCGCCTGCGGCCTGCCTTGTCGCTTGCGATCTCCCTCTGCTAGTCGCATTTTGGTCGCGATCTTCTAGTCGCTGGCGTGTCCGCCGAGACCGTGCGACTACCTCTTCTAACCGCTCGGCCTCTTCTGCATGCCGCGCATGGCTTCCGATACTTCTGCTGCTACTTCTGCTCCGCCAGCCCGTGCGGCTGCCTCGGCTTCCGAACTTCGTGACGATTTACGGATTACGACTATCTCCCTCACTGGAAAAAGGAACTTTGTTGAATGGGTTCACTCGGTTCGCTGTGTTCTGCAGACGAAGGGTCTTCTTCACCACTTGATCCGGGCCCCTCCGACTGCTCCCTCTGATGACTGGCTTCGCGACGATGGTCGGGTCCAGTCCTGACTTCTCAACTCCATGGACACCGAGCCCTACCGAATGGCCATGTATCATGACACGGCCAAGACCATGTGGGAGGAGCTTCACTCATTTTACTCCGGGCATGACAGCCTACAGCACCTCTATGATATCATTTCTGATCTTCAGAATCTTGCCCCCGGTGCTCCTGGCGATATGCTTTCCTTTGAGGCTAAAGCAAAGAGTTTGACCGAGGCTTGGATTCAACATCAGCCTCCTACTACTGATCTCGCCATTCAACGGAACCAGAAAGAAGCTGTCGCCATCGCCATGATGATGTCTCGTGTTCCTCCCCACCTGCATAGTGTTCGATCACAGATCCTATCGTCCGCCACAACTCCATCCCTGTCCGATGTATGTTCCATGCTGCTCAAGGTCACGCCTCCTTCCGAGGCTCCTCATGATTTTGCCCCAGCTCTTCTTCAGCAGCCTCTCCTTCCGAACCCTCCTACTCGTGGATCTTCCACTCGGGGGGGCCGGCCGCCGTCTCGGGGACGAGGACGTGGTGGTCGTTTTTCTATGAAATGCACTTACTGTGGCCGTGATAATCATCTCGAAGCTACTTGTTACCGCAAGCACGGCCTGCCTCCTCACCTTACTGCTACTACCTCTGCTGCCCCTACTCCCACTGGGCCTTCTGCCCCCGATCTGGCTTCCACTACCCGCCAAGATATTGATGAGCTTCGCACCCAACTCCAACAGCTTCAAGGTGCCCTCAGTCGCTCCTCCGGCTCCGTCACATCCTTTTCTGCGGAAGGTATAACCTGTCTCTCTCATAGTCCCTGCTGGATCGTTGACTCCGGGGCTACTCACCATATTACCTCCCAGAAGCCCACCAAGCACCAACGGACGCCTCATCCCCTTTGCATCACTGTGGCCAACGGTGTTACCCTTCCTGTCTCTGGCACCGCTGCTCTTCAGCTTACTCCGACTCTCTCTCTTTCCTCGGTTCTTCATGTTCTGGGATCCCCTTTCAATTTACTTTATGTTAGTCGTCTCACCCACGACCTTGATTGTTGCATAACTTTTTCACCTTCCTCTTTTCTTATGCAGGATCGTCGCACCCGGAGTACCATTGGTAAGGGGCAGCTGTTGAACGAGCTTTATATCTTGGACATCCCACCTACTACTCTATCTGCTATCTCCACGGTTGATTGGCATCGCCGCCTTGGGCATGCCCCCTACCGATTCTCAAGCGGGCTCTTCCTGATGTACCTCTGCAGGAGTTCTCTTGTGAATCCTGTATCTACGGCAAATAACATCGCTCTTCCTTTCCCCCTGCTTGTACCAGGAGTAGTACTCCTCTCTCTTTAGTACACTCTGATGTATGGGGTCCTTATCGTGTTCCCAGTATTTTTGGTTATCGTTATTTTGTCACGTTTATTGATGACCACTCGCGTACTACATGACTTTATTTACTACATGATCGTACTGAACTTCCTTCTGTGTTTCGTGCCTTTTTGACTGAGATGCGTACACAATTCGCCACCCCCTCCATGTCATCCGCTCCGATAATGCTCGCGAATATACCGGGCATGCCTTCTCTACTCTTTGCACCGAGTTCGGTATCATCCATCAAACTTCATGTGCCTATACCCCTCAGCAAAATGGGGTCGCCGAATGAAAAAATCGTCATCTTCTCGATGTTGCCCGCTCCATTATGTTCCAAATGCAGGTTCCGGTCGAATATTGGAATTTTGCCGTCTCCACAGCCTGTCATCTTATTAACCGCCTCCCCTCATCTGTGCTCAATTTTGCCTCACCGCTCCAACTTCTCTATCCCTCCACCAACCCCACCTCTCTCACACCACGGGTCTTCGGGTGTGTGTGCTATGTCCACCATCTTGGCCCTCCTTCCGACAAGCTTGCTCCTCGGGCTGCAAAGTATATGTTTGTTGGCTACTCCCGGACTCAAAAGGGATATGTCTGCTACTCTCCTTCTGATGGTCGGCTGGTTGTTTCTGCAGATGTCACCTTCTGCGAACACCAGCCCTTCCACGTACCTTGCCCCACCTCGTCTTCTGCTCCACCTCTTCCCCGGCCTGTCCTACCAGTCACGCCGTCGTCTCTACCCTCTTCTTCCTCCTCTCAACCAGCTCTTCCTCGGGTTCCTCCACCACTTATTCGGGTCTACTCTCGACGTCCATCCAAGGATACTCCCGTGAACCAGCTCCCCGCTACCAGCGATACCTCGACTACGGCAGATCCGGCTCCCGTCTCTACTGCTCATCCCTTGGCCAACTACGTCTCTCTCCATCAGCTGACACCACCTTTCTACGCCTTTGCCACCTCTCTTTCCTCTATTTCTATTCCTAACTCTTTGCAGGAGGCGCTTCAACATCCAGGGTGGCGGGCAGCCATGAAAGATGAAATGCGGGCTCTTTGGGCTAACCAGACCTAGGATCTGTTCCCTCTTCCTACTGGTCATACCTCTGTGAGCTGCAAATGGGTCTTTGTTGTCAAGCTTGCGGCGGATGGCACTGTTGACCGTCTGAAGGCACGCCTCGTGGCCCAGGGCTTTACTCAGCAACATGGCCTTGATTATGAGGAAACTTTCTCTCCAGTGGCCAAATTGAACACGGTCCGCGTTCTTCTTTCCTTGGTCGTTCATCGTCACTGGCCTCTTTATCAGTTGGATATTAAGAATGCCTTCCTCAACGACGATCTGCAGGAGACAGTTTATATGCAGCAACCTCCCGGGTTTGAGACCACGGGGGAGTCTTTGGTATGTCACCTTCGGAAATCCATTTATGGTCTCAAACAGTCTCCGCGTGCGTGGTTTGAAAAATTCAGTAACGTGGTCTGTGCTAGTGGCTTCACGCGGAGCTCGACTGATTTTTCTCTCTTCACCCGCCACCGGTCAATTGGGACTGTGATTCTTCTGGTCTACGTTGACGATATCCTGATTACTGGCAACTACACGGCAGGAATATAACAGATCAAGGAACAGTTAAATTCCGCCTTTCAGACCAAAGATCTGGGCAACCTTCGGTACTTTCTTGGGCTCGAGGTCGCACGACGCTCTGATAGTCTTGTGTTATCTCAAAGAAAGTACTGTATGGACCTCCTTCATGATGCAGGTTATTCTGGGTGCAAACCTGCGGAGACTCCTTTGGACGCAAATCACAAGCTCTCGGCCCATAGTTCTGACTCTGACAAGCTGCTTACAAATCCGGAATATTACAGACGCTTGGTTGGGAAGCTGATCTACTTTACGGTGACTCGACCAGACATCTCGTTTGCTGTAGGAGTTGTGAGTCGGTTCATGCACGCTCCTCAGACATCTCATCTTCAAGCAGTCGAGCGCATCCTTCGATATCTCAAGATCGCCCCCGGACAAGGACTTGTGTATAAGCCATCCACATCTCTATCACTCGTCGCTTACTCTGACGCTGACTACGCAGGATCTATCGATGATAGGCGCTCCACTACGGGATTCTGCACTTACTTTGGTGGTCATCTCATAACATGACGTAGCAAGAAACAATCCGTGGTTGCACGCTCTTCTGCTGAAGCCGAGTACCGAGCTATGGCTGCGGTTGCTTCCGAGCTAACCTGGCTTGAGAGCCTTCTGGGATACTTGGGTGTTCGTCTCTCATCACTGACTACCTTATTTTGTGACAGTCAGGCAGCAATACATATTGCCAAAAATCCGGTGTTTCACGAACGCACAAAACATATCGAAGTTGATTGTCACTTTATCCGAGAAAAGGTACAGTCAAAGAAGATAGATTTGGAGCATGTTCCTGCTAAAGACCAAGTTGCGGATATCCTGACAAAAGCTCTCTCCAGGACTCTATACTATCAATTTTTATCCAAGCTTGGTGCCTACGACTTGTACGCTCCAGCTTGCGGGGGAGTGTTAGAAAAGCCCAATTAAGGGCCCATGTTTTCTCTCTCCATGTATTAGTCCCACATCTTGTATTTAGCATTTCTCTTCTCATTCTTCTCCTATATAAGTGTATTCATACTTGTAACTATTCATTCAAGAAGTATATACAAGCTTTGAGGCCTTTCTTTACAATATTAAAGAAGTAGTTTGGAGTAGAGAAGTTAATCTTAGCCATCCAATATGTGCCAAACTTTTAATCTCAGTCATCCATTGGAGGGAGAGAAAGAAAGAGTGCGGAGAGAGGGAGAGAGAACCTTTATAGCCTTCCCATCCCTACATGAGAGGGGGGGGGAGTGCAGATGTCAGATGTCGGGGACACGTCGGTTTGAGTTTTCATGTCGATTTTTTATATATCGGGGGATATATCAAGGATATTTCATATATTGGATTTTAATATTTAATTAGTTATAGATGTAATTAAATATTATTTTTTATACATATCACAGTACTATCTATTTTACAACCTATTGAACTTTTAAATATTAAAAGCTATATGTAACATTTAACATACAACACTTTAAAGATAAAAATTTGTAAAACTAGTGATTTTAAGAAACTATCAACGAATCAACCATATATTATTTTTATGAGATCAAAATTTCAATAATTAATTTTCAAACATACCTCATTCTTCGTTACTTAAAGACTCATCTATAGTTGGCAGATTAGATAGAATATGATCTTCATCAGATGAACCCTCTAGATCTCCCTCGTCCACCTCAGATACTTTTCTCTTTCCCCTTCTTTGATAACTAACAACCACTGCTTTGCTTGTAGCTGGTCTTGAAGGCCTCCTTTCATCATGATCAACATCGACTATATTGCCAATTTTCGCCCATGTCAACCCCTCTCCAGGAAAGACTTCATCATCATCATCTTCATTTTCGTCCTCTGCAGGATCAACATTCACCATCCATTCTTGTACCATTCTAGAATCAATATTGTTAGCTGCCAGTGGATCTCGAGATGTATCAGAATATTTTGACTTCAGCAAAGCATTTAACTTTACAAATACTAAATCGTTCAATATTTTGCTATCGAGTTTATTTTTCTTTTTAGAATGTATTTACAAACGAGCCAAATATAAATAAGACAACAACTAATAAGACAACAACCCACAAGGTAGCCGGCCTATAAGGCAACAACTAATAAGGCAACATGCATCAACTAATAAGGCAACAACCCACAAGGTAGCCGACCTATAAGACAGCAACTAATAAGGCAACATGCAGCAACTAATAAGGCAACAACCCACAAGGCAGCCGGCCAATAAGGCAACAACTAATAAGGAAACATGCAACAATTAATAAGACAACAACCTACAAGGCAACATTGCAACAAATATTAGTTGAGGGAGAGGTAGGGAGAAGAAAGCACCAGCGCACGAGAGAGAGGAGAGCACCAGCGAGCTAGAGAGCACTAGAGAACTACATAATCAGATAGCTAGAGAGCACCAGCGAGCCACAGAGAATCAGAGAGAGGGAGAGCACCAGAGAGTCAGAGAGAGGGAGAGCACCAGAGAACCAGAGAGAGAGAGCACAAAAGAACCAGAGAGGGAGAGACTAGAGAACCAGATAGAGCGCCGACATCGCGTGAGAGAGGGAGAGAACTAGAGAACCAGAGAGGGAGAGCACCAGAGAACCTGAGAGGGAGAGCACCAGAGAACCAAAAAAATAAAGTGTCGACAGCGCTTGGGAGAGGGAGAGCACCGGAGAAATAAAGTGCCGACAGCGCGCGAGAGAGGGAGAACACCAACGAGCTAGAGATCACCGGAGAACCAGGAGCGACAGGGAGAGCTAGGGCATAGCGATGAAAGGAAATGAAATGAGCGGTGTCGGGAATTTAAAACAGCGGAAGATGTTAAAAATAAAAAATAAAAAATAAAAAATAATTAAATATTTAAATTAATAAAAAAAACGGCCGTGTCGGTCGTTTTTTGGGGCCGACATGCCGACATGTCGTCCCGTTTTTTTCAAAACGCCACATTCAAAATCTACAACGGTGTCGTTGCGTTTTTGCTCCCAAACCTACATGTCGGCCGACATGTCCGACATGTCGGCCGATATCCACAACACTGGGCCTATTTGTAAATTTCAGATTAAATCCCTAAATCCTTCTATTTCCTAAAACCCAAGCAGCCCCTCCGAATTCCCCTGATAAAATCAGTTCGACGCTAGGTTATTATCCGCATCCCGCTCTTCCCGTTCCCACAAAGCCGCAACGCCGACTCCCGATCCCGTCTCCCTCGCCGCTCCCACTCCCGTAATCCCCCCGACGCCTCCTCCTCTTGCTTCCCCGCCGCCTCCTACTCCCCCTTTCTCCAGAGACGACAACCTCCTCTCCTAGGGCTGACGTTCTTCTCTCTCAAGCAAGATCTGTCTCCTCCCCTAGCCGACCCTTTTTCCTCCATTCCTCCAAGAGTTGACTGCTTCTCTCTTCCAAATGAGGCCGACAACTGCTTCTCTTCCTCCAACAACCCTAGTTTTGCCTCATCTTCGTCGTCTTGGCTAGGAATTTCGAGAGGGACGCCTAAGGTTTTCTTCCCTCTCCTCATTGGGCTCGGATTTGACCTCCTTTTGGTAAGAATCTTCCACCATTACCCTTATTCAGATTTTTCTGTATCCCTATTGATTTATTCGTGCTCCAAATTTTGTATAACTTGTGTTTCAGATTTTTGCCCCACTTTCGATCGTCTAACCGTGGTTTGTTTGTGATTTCCTGCGCCGCTCCTCATTTTAGTTGGTGGGATCATGCAAAACCCTCTCCGAATTTGGATTTCCCCAAGCCTAAGAGCCGCCAAGTCTTCACCTCCGCGTGGTTTCTCTTCTCCCCTCACTCTTGAGGGAGGTAAATTTCTTAACCCCTCTCTTATTTGAGTCTTGCGATAAATAATTTGACTGTATTAACGTAGTGATAATTTGCTATATCGCTTTCGTCGTTCTTGTGTATGTTCAAATAAGATTGTTAACATTGCTCGCGCCTTTTGGCCTCCTCCGTCGGCTTCAGCTTATTTAAGACAAGTAGAGATTTTTCTCTCTTGCAAACATTGAACTTAATTTACTTTGTCTGTTCTTATGGTTTACGTGAATTCACCCTTGAATGTTTGTTTGTCAAAAGAATTGAAGTTTTGAATGCCTAATTTGATCAGTTAATATCTTAGGTTTTAATATGTTTGAAATGTCACGAGTTTTGATCGTAAATGATTTTCTATTTGAATAGTCACTTAGATAATAAATTTCTCATTTGATGACGAATTTGAAAAATGATAGATTGTTGAGCATGAGTCACATTATCATTATAATAAATGTATGAATTCTGGTTGGTGAATTTGTGATTGGTGTTTTTATATCATGCTCATATCGTACATGCTTTACTTGGAAGATATTTGTGTCATAATGATAATTGATAATATTTCTGGTTAACAAACAAATGAATGGTTCGTGATTTTATATAAAATGTTTTGATCGCACACATGTTTACTTAGAAGATAATCGTTTTTTAGAATGAATAAATTTAAATGAATATTTGGTGTCCATGAAAATAATGTATTGTAATCGTTTCACTCGTGAATGTTTGATCCCGCAGAATGTAAAGTCTATCTAGTTTTCTTGTTTTATCGAGTCTCATTTCTTGTGTCTGTCTGGTTGTAAGTCTTGAATAAAGGTTGTTTCACAATCTGATCTTTTTCTTCATTGTGAGTCTGTTCCTGTTAGGAATCTACTAAAATATGAATCTTTTAGGTCAATAATATCTTAAGCAATCATTGAAAGATAGTGTTTAATTGATGCATCTCTCTGCTTGCATGGTCACGACAAACATGAATTCTTTTAATAGGACTTGCATATTAACCGAGTGTGAACCATGTGCTCCCACTAAAAATACCTGCACAACTCATTGATTACAACGTAAGATATTACTTGATCAATTATATGTTATACTCCGGAGTAGTCTTATAATTTAACCTATTTCTGTTGGACTATATTTTGCTTGTCTGTCTTGCTAGTTTTGCTTCATGAAAACTGGTACACATACATTTCTGTTTTCTTTACTGGTTATGTATTTTACTTGCTCATCTGTTTATTTCAATGTTTTGAGGTTTTTTTTTTCTGTTTTGCAATCGCCTTAACGTTCGTGACAGCGCCGCCAGATCCTTAAGCCCGATCTGCTTTAAGTTCCAGGTTCTATGTTTATGTTTCATTTTCTTTACTGTCAGACATTTCTTTTATATAATAATAATGATCAGTAAATCATGGACAACTGATAGACTATATTATATGCACTCGAAGTTAATATTTTTTGTATGTTCATTCATCTGAACCTGTCATTGTATGAGATTTGTATCTGAATTTGTATCAGAAATTTTAATAAAATACATGTGCACCTGTTTCACACTACCATATTTTAAAGCTTTCGCGTAAAAACAACTATTTTCTTTCAAAGTAATTATTTTAAAACATATTATCAGTTTCCCTGCTTCCGCCTTATAAACATGGATTTTTTTTCGCCCATGCCTGTGACATCACGGCCCGCCCAAAACACACTCTGATTTTTGTTGAGACCGGTCGTGACATAGAGAGAGAGGGAGGGATAAGGAGAGAGAAATTGTTTTTTAAGTAAAAATGTACATTTTTTACAAAATAAAAATATGAATATTGATTCATATTTTACTGTCATTTTAAATACTCATATGTATATGTTTTGAATAAAAGTTGTAAAAATACAATCACATTATAACAATATATTTAAATTGATTTGAAAATTTTAAAAGTTATTTTTTCGTATACCACTGTATTGTTGCATAAATGTACAGTACCCCGACCCGCTCATATGTGTGCGCAACCTGCTCATAGGCGTACGCAACCCGCTTATATGCGTGCGCAACCCACTCGAATGCGGTCGCAACCCACTCGAATGCGGGCATAGTATGCTCGAATGTGGGCGCAGTTTGCTCGAATGCGGGCGCAGTTTGCTCGAATGCGGGCGCAGTTTCCTCGAATGTGGGCAAAACCTGCTAAGAGTCAGTGAGCACGGGCGACGCCCGTGCGGAGCTGCTCGTATATATATGTTTGTATATATATAGATATTCGTGTATATATATATGTAGATATTTGTATGTATGCAAGCATGTACATGTTGTGGGCCGCTCTTTCACGCTGTGTCAAGTTCCCTTTATGCCGGTCGAGCTGCACAACATAGGGCCGCGGCCCACACACCCTAACCCATCACCGCACATGTTCTCAGCGTTACAGGCTGTTGATGCCAGATCTCGACCCTTTACCTCAGGGACTTAATGCTTGCCCTCATCACGAACCACACACACACATTAGGGGATCATTGTTTGTTGAAGTTTCAGTTTACAATGATGACATTCAATTTTAACTCAATTTGCATGCATAGCTTAGTCTAATCTTCTTTTGTGGCAGACAATCTTCATAGAGATGGAAATCAATTAAGAGGAAGGGGGAGGGAAGAGAATGTGCTTAAAATTGAGGGCTACTGATAGCTGAAGAGCTGATTTGAAGAGATGACCTTAATATTTTGTATTTGTGTCTCTTTTCTAGGTTCCATTATTGTAACAAATTTCTGTGGAATTCCTGGTCACTACAAGCTATGAAGCACAGATACTTCCCCGAAGGCAGCTTACCTGTACCAGATACGTATCCGGTACCGGTACGTACCTGATACTCGACGGATACACCTATGTGGACACATTTGACTTAGCACATCATTTTGCATATTGTGATAGGAGTCTGTTATTCTAGAGTAAACACAAGTTAACTCTATGCTAGGAAGCGTTGGTACGTCCAATTAAGTTGTGTATATGTATCGACTATCGAGTATGTTTCTAGTACATTTATGTTACAAGTACATATACTGAACGTGTTGATACGACTCATGTTATTAACAAAATGGCTAACTTGTTTCTAGTCTAATCGGAGATTGAAGATGTTGATCTCTAACAATAAAGTTGATCTCCAACAATGAAGAAGGAAAAAAAGACCGATGAGTAGATTTAAGTTTAATTTGATCTCTTTTGCTTAAACATATAAGATAGATTTTGTAATATTTACAAAGGAATGTTTGAAAACTTTATGTTATGTTACATTGATTTGTGGATGTGTACTTCAAGTTATGATTTATGTTTGATGTTTGAAGAACTATTTATTGCACTTGTGATATACATATACATATACATATATATATATATATAATATTATATTTATTAAAGGTATCATGGCGTACCCGTATCCTTGGTTTTTAAATTTGGTCGTACCGTCGTACCGGGTACGTATCGTACCTGGTACCCGTATCCGTACCGATGCTTCCTAGACCACAAGAAATTGTTCAACAAAAACCTTTCAGTACTTGCAAATCAATTCTTACGGTGATCAATTTCTGCACTAATTTCTTGCATGACTTCATATTTCTCACATGCATTTAAATTTACATTGGCATAGATTGTCAGTTTGATTGATTGGTTCCATGTTTTTGTAATATGAAGCTGAAGGTGCACGTGCACTAGTTCAGAATTCCACTTGTCAAATTCCTTATGCATATTTATGATTAAATTAGTTACGTTGTGCCTCTATCTTGTTTATGCTAATTTTTGTAAATTGAAGGTTGAATTGTTGGTTTTTTTGCAGTTTATTCCTACAACTTTAACACTTGATCCAGGGATGACAAGGCCTCCCCCTCTTTTAAGCGAGTCAGATTTGCTTAGTTGTATGGATAAGGTGACTGTCAACTCCTACCAATGCCTTATTATTTGGTATTTGACTCAATGTTTGACCTGTCTTAATAATTAGTGTCAGATATTAACCGTTGATTAGTTCATTGTTAAGTAGTTTCAAGTTTTATTTTTGTGATAGTGATTATCTGCCCGGATTTTCATTATGATGTTGTTACTTTTTCTTCAATTTATAGGCTGGCATAGGTACAGATGCAACCATGCATGATCACATCAAGAAGTTACTTGACCGGTGTTATGCAACGAAGGATGCCAATACACGTTTTTCCCCGACAAAACTTGTAAATGCCTGTACTTCATTTTTATTTTTTAAACCGCATTTGTTTTTTTAACTGGTTAGTCTTCAACTCTAATTTTTTTTGCATAGCACCTCAATAAAACTTGTGAAGCTGCCTTGTTCCCTTTCTTAATAGAGAATCTCATATTGGTAAATTTGGTATGCCAGCAGCTGTTTTCTGCATTGATTATTTGAGATTTCCAATTTTTTAAATGGTCTGTGTTTCATCAGTATTCTTTGGTACTAATATGCTTCCCGAAAACTTCTAGATAAATGCAGTTATCACCTGCATAGTATTTTATTTCAAATTTCATTGAACATCATTTTACTAAATCTTGGGGTTATTTGCTCAAAATCACGAATTAATTCCCTGCAATTTATGAAGAGGAGGAACACCTACTATTTTTGAGTTCACAATACTTTAGAGCATGTGTCGGAATCCTTTGAATTATGCTCCTGTTTTCAAACTTGCAGAAAATATAATACTTTGAATTCAAGTCTATCTTCCATTAGAGCAAAACATATCAAAGTATTTGTCCCATTGATGAGCCAATTCATTAAAGCTAATTATCATCGTTAGTGCTCTATTGCTATTTTGTGTTTCCTTATGAGTCTTTTGCAATTTGAGTTGTGAAAAATTTTATGTCCCTAATTTATTTTTCTTGAAAGCATTATGGTTGTTACTTTGAGCTTATGCTACTGGTAAAACCAGTGTATTTTGAAGGCCAGGCACTCAGTGGGCTTATTAGTAGCACATGAATGCAATAATTAAAATCTTATTTCGTTTATGTTCTCTTAGGGGGGACTGTTTTCTTTGAGACATTATGGATGTAGAAGAAATGGTTTGCAAGTTTTTTAACTTTTTAGTTATTGATCTAATATGAATTTTATGCACAGTAATTAAAGTATTCTAAATATATCATCCTTCAACTTCCCTTGCATAATAGTTTTGCCAAATTGGCCGAATTTCCTTTTCTTTGTGTTACCACAACCTCCCTTCTGCATCAATCCAACGACCCTTCAACTATTTGCTGCCCCACCGGATTTTCTTCTATGTTTGTGAAGGAGAACCAAAGATATTGGTGACTCTGCTGATTGCATCATTGACCACTTTCCTGGCCACAGTGTGCCTATTGGGTCGAAGAAATACATCTTTCCGTGTTGTGAACTACTACATTGACAAAGAAAGAAGTTGATTCATCCTTCCTATAAGCACTTGAAGCAGAAGGTGATGAGCGCAACCCTTCATTTTTGTTCTCTTCTTCGACGATTTCTTCTGATTTCCCATATTTTACTTCTTTGGGCACTCTTCCCTTCTCCAGCCTCACTGCTTCCTCTGCCCCATTGGGCTAGCTTGCAGGTATTGACTATTCTTTGTGATTGAATTTTGTCAAGTTTGATATAATTTGATATTTTACCCAAGGTTTTGAAAACCGGACCGGATATTGAACCGGTGGAACGAAAGGTTTATGGTTGAACCGGTCCAACCAATTCAACCGGAGTTTATATATATATATAATGTTATATAATTTATAGAAAGGCCGCACAAACATAAGTGATATAGTTAAACATTAAAAACTCTAAAAAAGAAATAAGACTTTTACAACAAAGTCAATTGGCACAATTGGTTGAAGAAGTGAAGGTGACGAGCTTGCTCAATGACCATCGCTCGAATCCCCTTATAAGCAGTTTTGCCGATAAAAATTGTATTTCTTATGAACTGTGGGAACCGCTCGGTTTGGAAAAACCGTTACCAGTTTACGGTTTATGGGTTTAATCGTCTGGTTTGTGGTTTACAACTCGGTTCTTTACTGAAGCGGTTTTAAGAGCCTATCCGGACTGCCTGGTGGGTCGGTTCATGTTTGAACTGGTCCGACCGTCCGGTTCGGTCCGATTTTTAAAACATTGGTTTTACCATGAAATGGTTTTCAATAGAATCAAGGTTGCAGATGTCGGATGTCGGGGACACGTCGATTTAAGTTTTCATGCCGATTTTTTATATATCGGGGGATATATCAGGGATATTTCATATATCGTGTTTTGATGTTTAATTAATTATATATGTAATTAAATGTTATTTTTTATATGTCACAATACTAACTATTTTACAACCTATTGAACTTCTAAATATTAAAAGCTATATGTAATATTTAACATAATATAGAAAATTTGTAAAACTAGTAATTTTAGAAAATTTGCAACTATATATTATTTCTATGAGATCAACTTTTTGAAAATTAAATTTCAAACATACCTCATTCTTGAACACTTATAGACTCATCTATAGTCGGCAAAATAAATAAAATATGATCTTTATTGGATGAACCCTCTAGATCTGACTCGTCCACCTCAGATGTTTTTCTCTTTCCTTTTCTTTGATAACTAATTGTAACTTCTTTGCTTCTAGTTGTACTAGTCTTGGAGGTCTCCTTTCATCATGATCAACGTCGACTATATTGTTAATTTGCGCCATGTCAACCCCTCTCCAGGAAAGACTTCATCATGACCATCTTCATTTTCATCCTTCACGGGGTCAACATTCACCATCCACTATTGTACCATTCCAAAATCAAACATTCTTAGCTGCCAATGGATCTCAAGATGTCTTTGAATATTTCGACTTCAGCAAAGCATTAAACTTTACAAATAGTAGATCGTTCAATCTCTTACTATCGATTTTATTCCTTTTCTTAGAATGTATATAATTTTATTTAGAAGTTAAATAATGCATACATTCATTGTCTGCTTGCAGTAGTTGCATTCGATTCAGTTAGTTTCGTTTGCCAACTTCTCACTAAATGCCCAGAACGGATCTCTACCGGTTGGTACCAGTGATACGATACCTCACTTAATCCAGCAGAATAAGTCATTGTAATAAGGCAAAAAATGGAAATAATATTAGTTAGATGAAATAGAAAAATATTTTACATGACTACATAACGAGAAAAAATATTAGTTGAAAAAATCAACATCAGAAAAACACCATAACTTCATTATATTATTAGATCTTCAGTCATCATTCATATATTATCCACACAACGTTTTTTTTATCCAACAACATTTTGCATGCTCAGTAGTATACAAAATTATAACGATCATTCAAAGGATCCAACAAAAGGAACAAAACATTCAAGTATCATTCAATTTCAAAGCATCCAACATTGTATCAAACGGCACAAAATATCTAACATTTTATTTATCAAATGACACAAAGTAGTAGAGCTACTAGAAAATGAAGTTGTTTATACATGCATCATCGATTGCAAAATGAAGATGGATAATTAACTAGTAATAAAGGTATTTCAAATCATTTGTTGACTAATAAAATCATAACCGGGCCAAATAAAAATAACAAACAACAAGACTAATAATTAACAACCATATTATTGGAGCAGGGAGCAACCAATAAGGCAGCAACCCACAAGGCAACAGACCAATAGGGCAGCAACCAGCAAGACAACCACCATGCTACACAACTAGCAAGTCAGTCTGCCAATATGGCAACAAGGAGCAAGATAGAAGGGCAGCTGACCAATAAGGGCAGCAGGGAACAATGTAGCAGGGCAACCAACCAATAAAGGAAGCAGGGAGCAATGTAACATGATAACTACCAGCAGGGCATTAGGGCATCAACAACCGGCACGACAATCACAACCAACAAGACAACCAACAAAGCAAGAGAAAACTAAAAATGCAGAGCGAGAGAATGAGAGGGGGAGGTAGGGAGAAGAATGCACCAGCTGAGAGATTGCCGAGATTGAATGCACCACCAGATAGACGAGAGCCCGCGAGATTGAGTGCACCAGAGAGAAGAGAGAACAACCATAGTGAGAGCACCGGTGAGGTAGAGTGCTGAGAGAGCGAGAAAAAATAACCAAAGTGAGAACACCAGTCACACAGGCATAAGAGAATCAGAGAGTTAGAGTTTCGAGAGTGCGAGAGCACCAACGTGAGAGCACGAACGAGCAGGGAGAAGAAGAACCAGAGAGTTTGAGTGACAAGAGCGCGTGAGAGCACCGACGAAGAGCGCGAGGGAGAGCTAGGGCAGGAATGAAATGAACCAGGGGGGGGGGGTCGGGGGAATTAAATCCCGCAGGTCGACTCTTAAAATAAAAAATAAATTAATAATAAAATAAAAAATGGACGATATGACCGTTTTTTGGGACTGATATATCGGTTAACTGATATATTGGTCCGTTTTTTCAAACGACACAAACAAAAAATAAAACGGTTTCAGGGCGTTTTACCTCCCAAACCTTCATGTCAGTCGATATGTCCGCCGATATCCACTACACTGAATAAAATATATGCTGGTTATGCTTCCAAATTTTTATTAGTAATTTTTGTAGTGGAAATCTATTAAATTTTTTTAACTGTCATCAAATGCTCAAATAATTGCCTAAACTAAAAATTTTTGAATTGCAAGTTTGAGTGTTTTGCATTGAAAATTCTAAGATGTCATGCATTATATTTTATGCAATTGTTGTAATTTTTTATAGATTTGGTATTATAGTAGTTAGGTCAACTAATCATATTATAAAAGATACAATATAAACAACAATAAATTAATTATGCTGAGGTGAATGTGTGGACACACGACATTAGATAAAATTAGGAATGAATGTATCAGGGATAAGACAGGAGTAGCACCAATTGCAGAGAAGATGCGAGAAACTCGTCTAAGATGGTTTGAACACGTACAAATGAGACCATTAGAGACAGCTGTTAGGCGTCGTAAGAGTTTAGTCACTAGGCATGTTAAACGAGGGAGGGGTAGACCAATAAAGACTTGGAATGAAAATATAAGGAAAGACATGATGTACTTAGGCAGTAGTGAGATTATGACAAAAGATAGGGCACAATGGCGAGTTGGCGACGAAGGATCCATATAGCCGACCCCACTTTAGTGGGATAAAGGCTTGAGTGTTGTTGTATAAACAAATTCAACGTGATTATTATGACATTTACTATGATCCGGAGTTCTATGCGATTATTCATGTGATGAGATCCATCAGATCGTACATCGGCAGAGGTTCGCCGCAAGGCGGGACCCACATTCGTGTATTCACGTAGGAAGGCTTGATCGGATCGTCGATCCGACTCCGCGGATGTGTCCGAATTGTTGTCGCGAGTCAAAATCATATACTATTTTATAGTATTTTTGAGTTTATTTTCATGTATTTTTAGTGACCCCACTCCCGACCAATCATAGTCGTTGAATGCGTGATGCCGCTTTCTTATAAATAGATGAGTACGGGCTAGTTTTGATGTCATTGCAGATTTTGGAGAAATTCTCCCGGAATTCCACGATCAGCCCACGGTGCCGACGTCGTGGAACCCTAGGTGACGACTCCTAGGTGCTCAATCTTCCCCCCAAGGTACTACCGATCATAGCCCCCTTTTTCCCACCTCGAATCCACCATCTACCACCCAGAATCACCTTTAGCAGCCAACCGATCCTCTGTTTATAGCTTCTGGAAAACAGCCGGCCAGGCTCATCCTTTTCCCCATAGCCGGCCACTCCACTGCCCAACCCTCACCGCCTGGGCTCCCGTGCCTTCCATTGCTCAACCCCCTTAATCTCCCATCTAAGCCGATTCCTCGTCTCCCTCTAATCACCCTTGGAGCCACTTTCCCTTCAGATCCAATTCCCCACCGCCCCTCAACATCCCTCCCCGCACCTGACAAGCCTCTAGCTGCTATCCCCAATTCCCCTAGCCCTTATTTTTTGTGGATCCACCTCCTCACAACCCTAATTCACTAGATCAGTCCAGATCTGAGAATTTCAGCCCCCGATCCGTCATCCCCACCACTCGTATTTCATTTCTTAGCCCAGATCCGCTCCCAAACATCAGATCCATCCATCCCTTACCTGGATCTACTCCCACGTGGCCGGATCTATCTATTTCCGGCCCGATATCGCCACCCACCGTTGAGGAAAGCCACCACCAGTATTTCTACGCCGTCGGTTCCACGTTTGTCACGACCCGTCTCGACAAAAGTCAGAGTGTGGTTCGGGCGGGCCGTGATGCCACATGCATGGGCGGAAAGAATTCCATGCCTGCTAAGGCGGATGCAGAGAATAATGAAAATAGTTTTAAAATAGTTATTGTTTAATAAAAACGGTTTGATTTTTGTTATGCGGAAGCTTTCAGAGTTTTAAATGCATATGTATTTTGCAAAATTCATGTTTTACAAGCTACTACTATAGTTTTTATGCAATTATGATTCAACAGAGGGTGCACATGCATTAATTTTATATTCTGGTACATAAATATTTAAATAGCCTAGCAGTTGTCCATATATTACTGTTCATAATTATCACATAAAGAAAATATCTGACAGTAAAAGAAATGAATCAAAAACATCAAACCTGACACGGCTGGAAGATTAATCATCGGAAAGCAGAAGCTTGATGCAGATCGGGCTCAGGAACCTGACGACGCTGACACGAAAACTAAGGCAATTCCAAAACAGAAAGGAAAAACCTTAGAATATTAAAATAAACAGGTGAACAAAGTAAAAGTACAAAACAGTAAGTGAAGCAGAAAAGTATGAGTACAAGTTTCTCATGAAGCAAAACTATTTGAGACAAACAAACAAAAGAACTAAACATAACCAATTAGTTTAATAGACTACTCCGGAGAATAGCCTAAAATTTTTCATGTAATATGTTGTAAGCCGTGATCGATGAAAGGTGTAGGTGCTATAGCGAGCGCACATGACTCACGATTAGATTTGCATGCAAGTCTTATCAGAAAAGTAATTCTGCTTGCCGTGATCATGGCGGCCTACGGATGCCCAGTTAGACGCTACAGTTCAAGGATTTGCTTACAACTACAGATTTGTTTTTGAGTTTCATACTTAGGTGATGATTTCTCACATTAAGACCTGATACAAACTTAGGGATTCAGCTTTACAATATTAGAGTTCATGAACGCGTCAAGAGAGGAATTGAGCTATGAAGCAACATTCGCTCGAGTCTTAGAACAGACCTAAGAGATCAAACAGGCAATGTTGCTCGTGATTAATGTTCTACTATTCTTCAAATTACTCCTCAAAAGAGACAGAATCCATCAATTTACATACCCAATTAACTACTGTTCACTAACTCGTCTCCCAATTATTCAAATATCATCATTTACACTCACGACTCGTGTTATTCCTATAGAGGGAACCTCAAACGGATAACATGTCTATTTAGGGATTCGAGATCTAAATTATTTGACGAAACAAGAAATCAAAGACAAATTCAGACAAATATAAGATCAGACAAGATAATTAAGTTCAATGTTTGCAAGAGAGAAAGATCTCTACTTGCCTGAAAGAAGCTGCAATTGGCGGCGGCGGCTAAGCAGCGCTAGCAAAAATGACACTCCCCAAGCGAACCTGTTCAAGAACGACGAAAATGCTATAACAAATTACCACTACGCTAACACAGACAATTTATCTATCGCAAAACTCAAGCAAGAACAGAGTTTAGAAATTTACCTCTCTCATGAGTGAGAGGATGAGAGATACTATGCAGAAGTGGAGACTTGACGATGCTTGGGTTAGGGGAAACCCTAAATCGGAGAGGGATGCACAGGATTCTTAACAACTGAATTGAGGAGCGGCGCCGGAAAACACGAACCTATCACAGTTAGGCGATCACAAGGAGGCGAAAATATGAAACACAAGGTTAACACAATTTGGAGACAAATAATTTCAAAAAACTTAGGGAAACTGAAAAGAGAGGGAGAGGAGGGAGAATATTACCCACAGAAGTACAAATCCATGCCCAAAATCTGAGTAGAAGGAGGGTTCGAGCAAAACCCTAGGCGGAAAACAAACCCTAGCCACTCTTCTAGCCACATGTCGACCAAAACAAGATGAAAGAGGGTTGTTGCCGACCTTGTTGAGGAGGGTCCTTGATGTTGTCAGCCCGAGGAGTTGCTGACGATCAGAGCAAGGGAGAGGCGCTGTCGGGCCTAGCAGAGGAGGATGGGAAGCAGCGGACCAGCGCAAAAGGAGGAGAAGCAGGCGATGATGGAGGGAGGAGTCGGAGGAGTTGTCGTCCATGGAGATGAGCAGGAGAAGTTGTTGGCCATGACAGGAGAGGCAATAGGCGGCGGGGAATCTAGAGGGGGAGGCGTCGGTCCTAGAGGAGGATATTTACGGCCATGAGGAGGGCAATCGGGGCAGTCGGAGGCGGGATCAGGAGCGGCGGATCGTGGTTTGCGGCTGCGATACGGGAGAAGGGTTGCGGGATCGGGAATAAAAGGGGGCTGGCTCGGGTTAGGGATTTAAGAGAGGGGGGGGGGGGGAACAAGGTTATTAATATTAATATTATTATAAGTTTATAACAATAATCGGGTTACAACGTTTGATTGCAATTCCATGTATCCGAATTCGAAATCTCCAGTGTCTCGGCCAGCCCGCTATTTTAGTGAGTTTCTTGTTGTATTGATTTATGTGATTTGACATTATTATTGGATTGATTGTTGTGCTTTGCTTGGATACGAACTAGTAGAACTTTGCTACGCCCTTAGCCTTGACCTTCCGAGTGGAGGAAAGCCATTTGAAATTTGCTAAATTGAATGCATGTCCTTTATTCTTTAATTAACTGCGTGATGTTGAAATTACATTGCTCTAATTTATTTGTCGCCTTATCCGATGGTTTCATTGCATGTAGCATTAAGATTAGTGTGTCACATTTGCATATCCATCGAGAGGCCTAGATTTTGTGCACCCGTAGCCTACCCCTACATCTATTAGTATCAGAGCCCAGGTCGAGCCGTTTGCATGCTCTGTAGTGGTAGGATTTTTAGAGCAAGCATGTCAAATCCATTAGTCACCGACGACCGGGCGACTAGCTCGAATTCGGGTTCCTCTTTGGCTGACTTTCAACATCTGATCCTAGATCGTCGAAATGCCTTAGGTACCCAGTCCGACGATGTGCGTCGTCATCTTGCCAAGGTACACCCCCATTTGGACCACTTAGAAGATACTCGGAACCCTCCTGCACAGCACGATTATTCGCTAGAGCACAACCCTGATGTTCCCCCTCGTCTGGACTAGCGTCCGGTGGATGATCAACCTCCCGTAGACCGTTACCGTCGTGACATTCCTCCCCAAGCCCTAGCACCACCAGCGAGGCGGACTCCTGATCTTGCGATTGAGCGTAGACAAGCTCCGACTCGTGATAGACTCCCACACCAGGGTGACGAGTATCGTATGCCCCGACAGCCTCAGCTGGATCCTAGCAATCGTGTACTTTCATACGGTCGCTGTGACTATCACCGTGATGAGTACTATCCCCCGGGTCGGAGAGAGCGTGATCCCTTACCCGCTCGATATGATTACACTCATGATGACTACCCAGAGGAGTACCCTGACCCACGACGAGGTGGATACTACTTCGACATCACCCGTCGTATTCGCATCGATGCCCCTACCTTCGATGGCCACGTGGACTCGAAGGCCTTTAGTGATTGGCTCCTCGACATGGACCATTACTTTAAGTAGTACGACATGAGCGACGAGCGCTGTGTTCGCTTCGCCAAAATTAAGCTAATCCGACAAGCCAAAGTGTTTTGGATCAGCGTTGAGAGAGCTATTGAGCGAGATGGCGATTATCCCATCACCCGATGGGATGAAATGAAGCGAAGGTTAAAAGAGAAGTACCTTCCCGCATCCTACCTTGGCCAGTTATTTGACAAGTTGCAGAACTTACGACATGGGACACTCACTGTCACTGAGTATAATGTATATGGCTCACATCGACGAGCTTGTTGTTAGGAGTGACATTTCAGAGGAGCCTATTGCCACCGCGCCCCGTTTTAAGACGAGCCTACGCTCTGAGATTTAGAGATGGCTGATTCCCCACCGAGTAAAGACCGTTGATCAGATTTTTCAGCTCGTCCTAAAGTACGAGCATTACCTTCGGTCATCTAGCACGAGGCAGTTCCCCTCTCGGATTGATACCTCGACGTATAAGAAATCCGCTCTGCCCCAGACCACAACGGTCGCGCCCCCACGTGTCCCTATAGACACGAAGGGCAAGGCCGTCGCCACTGATGGCCAGCGATCTGAGGGTATTCTGTGCTATAGGTGTTCTGACAGTGGACATGTGGCGGCGCAATGCCCCACGCTGAACCTGCTATAGGTGTTCTGGCAGAGGACACGTGGCGGCGCAATGCCCCACGCGGAACCTGCTAGTTGAAGACAAGGAGCAGGGTTTAAAGGAAGGTGAGGAGTTTATTGAGAAGATCACAACCACTGTCGAGGAGGGCTGGGAGAGCGACGCTGAGCGATCCTTGGAGGCGGTAGTGATTGTGGTGCGCCTCCTGCATACCCCATGTGCAGATGAGGACTGACGCTGTACTACCATATTTTATACGTACTTTTCTAGCGCAGACGGTCCCTGCAAGCTTGCCCTCGACAGTGGGAGTTGTGTGAACATCGTGGCCTAGAAGGGTTTTGACCGCATGCATGTGAAGTCAGAGCCTCACCCTCATCCTTATTGTGCTATCTGGGTTGACAAGACCTCAACGCTGCCACGTCCCGATCAGTATCGCCTCATTTCAGGATCGGGTTTGGTGTGACGTCATTCCCATGGACGTTGCTCATGTACTGTTTGGCCACCCCTGGCTTTTTGATCGTGACGTCACGTGTTTCGTCCGCTCGAACACCTGTGTATTTTATGATAAGGAGCGCAAGATTATGTTGACGCCTACGTAACCCAAGAGGAAATCCAAGGGTCAGGTTGAGCCGTCCGTGAGTACGAGCGCCTCGAGGCCTCTACATATCCTGAGGCGAGGAGAGTTCCTACGAGATAACATTGAGTCTGATATCATCTACGTCGTGTCGGCCACCATGACTTCTGAGAGCCCCCCTGAGGACCACCCCCCTGCACTGCGTCCCCTTTTAGCCGAGTTTGCAGATATTATGCCCGATGAGCTTCTTGATGAGCTGCCCCTCCACGAGACATTCAACATGCTATTGTCTTAGTCCCGGGGGTTTCTCTCCCGAACCTGACCTATTATCGTATGCACCCTGATGAGCACACTAAGCTCTAGAGATAGGTTGGCGAGTTTCTTCAGAAGCAGTTTATTCGTGAGAGTTTGAGTCCGTGAGCGGTTCCCGCCCTTCTTACCCCTAAGAAGGACGGTAGTTGACGTGTGCGCATTGACAACCGCACCATTAATAAAATCACGGTCAAATATCGTTTCCCTATCCCGCGACTCAATGAATTACTAGATATTATGTCCGGTGCCCTGATCTTTACCAAGACCGACCTCCGTAGCGGGTACAATCAAATACGAGTTCGTGAGGGAGACAAATGGAAGGCGGCCTTTAAGACCAAGGACGGTCTGTACGAGTGGCTAGTCATGCCATTTCAGCTATCTAACTCCCCGAGTACATTCATAAGAGTGATGGCGCACGTGTTACGACCCTACATGGGCAAGTTTCTTGTAGTGTATTTCGATGATATACTGATCTATAGCCAGACTCAGGCTGATCACCTCGATCATCTGAGGCTTCTCTTTGGCACCCTCTGTCGAGAGAAATTGTATGTGAACCTGAAGAAGTGCTCCTTCCTTTCTGAGTCTGTTAGCTTTCTGAGAGTGTCATCTACCGGATTATCTGCTGACCCTTAGAAGGTCAACTCCATTCGCGACTGGCCTGTGCCCGCGAACATTCATGAGCCTCGCAGCTTCCATGGACTTGCCATCTTCTATAAGAGGTTTGTCCAGGAGTTCAGTACGATTATGACCCCATTCACGAGCTGCCTTAAGAAGAGAGAATTTCAGTGAACCCTCGCAGCCACTAGAGCGTTTGAGGAGATCAAAAAGAGATTGACGCTGACTCTCGTTCTAAGACTTCCTGATTTTAGTCGTGCGTTCGAGGTCGCATGTGACGCTTCTGGTGTAGGTATTGGTGGCGTATTGAGCCAAGAGGGACATCCAATGTTCCACTTTAGTGAGAAAATGAACGAGGCCAAGCAAAAAATACTCGAACTACGATCGGGAATTTTATGCGATTGTCCAATTTCTACACTACTAGAGACACTATCTCCTTCCCCGGGAGTTTGCGCTCTATTAAGATCACCAGATGTTACGATATTTAGATTCACAGCGCAATTTGGGATGTTGACGCACTAAGTGAGTACCTACAAGATTATCATTATGTTCTCAAATACCGAGCAGGTGTTGAGAACAAGCCGGTTGACGCTCAGAGTTGCTGTGTAATGCCCCCGAATTTTTGATAATTAATTTTGATCTTTTTTTGGCGTAATATGGACGTAAGGGCGTTACGTTAACGCGAAGTTAACAGTGCGAAGTCGTTAGTGCGTTTCCGTGTCCGTTTGGTCAAGCTGACTGAATTTCGATCTTGCCGGAGTGTAGATTTTTCTGACTTTAGAAAAGTTAAAGTATTTTATTTTAATCGTGTTTGTCAAGTTTCATTGCGATCCAGGCTCTATTGGAAGCCCAGTGAATTTTCAAAGATTGAGAGGATTTATCATTGTCGTAAACTGTGAAAATAAATCGTAACTCGATATCGGCTCGTCGAACTCTGATTTCGACTTCGCCGTTGGATTTGTAGTACCGGTATTTATCTTTGGTTCCAATTTCGTCGAAAACCAAGTTGGTCTTAGTCTAAACCATCAAATGATACGTCAAAATCATTTATATATCATATCATATATAAATATACATAAAATTTCTATATAAACGGCGGTCTAAACTTAGGATTTAGGTTTTCCCATTCTTCTTCCTGTTCTGCCGAACCAGAGCACGCGAGGAAGGAGACCATCCTTCTGGGAGCTTTCCGACGGCAGCCGCGGGAGCCCTAATATACGAAATATTCGTCGGAGTATAGATCTGGAAAGCCCTCGTCGAGATCTACGCTTGTTCGGTGAGTTTTTCCGGTTTCGTAGATTTTTGGCGTTGGGTTGAGTAGCCCTAACTTTGTTTTCGTCTAAATCCTTCCAGATTTGTGTTGTCGTGATTTTATTTCTGCTGATCCTTGACGTGAAGTGCTTATGAGGCTGACAATCAGAAGATTTGAGGCAAGTGGTGGATTCCCCCTCTTGTTTAGGCTTTTTTTAATTTGTTTTCTTCTCTTTACTTTTAAATTCCAAGACTCAATGTTATAGTATTTGTTTTCCTGGTGTAGGTCTTTCCGAGTCCATACGTTTCAGTTGTCCTTAGTAAAGTTCGTCGAGTAGATACGTGAAATTTGTCGAGTAGTTACGTGAAGTTCGTCGAGTTCGTCGAGAAGTTAAGTTGAATTCGTCGAGTAGTTCAGTTGAATTCCTCGAGTGGTTACGTCAAGTAGATACATGAAATTCGTCGAGTAGTTACGTGAAGTTCGCTGAGTGTTCTTGAAAATTCGTCGAGTTATTACTACGAGTTCGTCGAGTGATCGTGCCGAATTCGTCGAGTGGTCTCAACGAATTCGTCGTGAGGGATGTTTTTTACTTAGAATTTATGGGTTTTTTCTTTGTGTCGTCGTGGTGATCCGATGCCAAGTCTTGTGCGATGCCAGATTCTATTATGGTATTTTTGGACTGTTGGGTTGGGTTGGATGGATGACCACCACCACAACGCATGTTTGTGAATCATTACACCCGATGACTTTGTTATGGACTGTTGGGTTGGGTTGGATGGATGACCACCACCATAATGCCTTTTTCTTTGGATGTTTTGGTTTGATGGTTTGTGTTGGGAAGAATGACACCAACTCAGTACCGTTTATGCCCGGTGTTAATGATTCACTTTTCGAGCCGATCAGTTTCTTTTACTATATATATGATTATTAATATGAATACTTATTGCACTTGGTGCAAGTCTTTCTTTTATATAGCAAATTCGTGCTGAATTATTTATACTTACTGTTCATATGATCTTTGTTTGCTGTTATTTCACAACTATTCTCGT
Source organism: Platanthera zijinensis (assembly GCA_039513925.1). Taxonomy (NCBI): domain Eukaryota; kingdom Viridiplantae; phylum Streptophyta; class Magnoliopsida; order Asparagales; family Orchidaceae; genus Platanthera; species Platanthera zijinensis. The sequence continues at coordinate 13,371,867 of CM077080.1, forward strand.
GGGGTTGGTAATCTTCCTAAGTTTATTAATCTTTTGAACTCTATTTGTGCTGCCTTTTGCGCCTTTGTGCTGATGCATTATTTTCTTTTTGAGTCTCTCAGGTTCTGACTAGTCGCAGTTAGAGCTGTCCGAGTTCATTTCTTTCAGGCTTCAGTAGCTGATTCCACTTTCCTCTCATCAGTGATATGTAGTCTGTTATTTTTCTTGACTTGTAGTGTATCTCAGACTTTTTCTTTGTTGCTATGAAATCGTGTCAGATTGTTGGCGTCCATAACATAGTTTCTTTATGTGTTAGACTGTTATTTGCTTTTTCTCCTACTACTATTTTCTGCTGTTGATGCATTGCTCTCTGGGAAGGTTTTATGTTAGGATGCATATTAGTTATTTTAATACGTATAAAAAATCTATACCTTTACTCATACTCATAATATTTGTTTCAATTAAATATCACTCTGTTTTGAAGATCTTAAAAGATCTTTTTCTAATTATACTAAATTTAGAAATTTGCGTATCATTAGCATATTGTTGGGTCTTCATGCTCATGCATGATAAAATGAATTAAACACTATTTTTTCTGCTGCGTATATACTTTTCTACTGCATATATACTTTTCTACTGCATATATACTTTTCTACTTGCAGCCTAGCTGATCCACTGAACCGAGGGCACAGTCTTTGAACTTTAAACTTAAATCATGTTTAACATAAAATATGTCTTTTATGAAGATAAATGAATGAACGGTTCTGCCCGAGCGTCTGCATTTGTCCCCTGCATGACGTGAAATCATGCCGCGTATTTTCTCTCACTGTGATAATATATTTATATTTTGAGAAAATGCGGGTGTGACACACTGTGTATCCTTGCTCCAGACGATGGCCGCACGCATAGACAGGCTTGAGAGAGTGATTCTAGACTACCCGACTTGCCCCTTTTTTGGCGAGATTTATTCCGCCCTATCTCGAGACCCCACAAACCCGATTGAGGGCTATTAGATCTTTGAGGGATATCTATACCGGGGCTCTCGCCTGTGCATACCCCAGACTTCCTATCGCAATTAGCTGATTTGGGAATTGCACGCGGGCGGGGCCGCTGGGCACTTTGGGCTAGATAAGTCCATTGCCATTGTTGAGGACCGCCTCTACTAGCCTTGTCTCAAGAAGGATGTGACTTGCGTTGTCCTCCACTGTTGTATCTATCAGACGGCGAAGGGCACAAAACAGAACACAGGTCTGTACACACTGTTACCTGGCCCTCACCGTCCTTGAGAGGACATCAACATGGACTTTGTTCTCGGGCTTCCCCGCATTCTTCGTCGACACGATTCTATCTTCGTGGTGGTCGATCGGTTCTCGAAGATGGTGCACTTTATCGCATGTCGCAAGACGTCAGATGCTTCACACGTAGCATCCATCTTTATGAGGGACGTCTTCAGATTGCATGTCATACTAAGTCTATCGTGTCAGACCGCGTTGTTAGATTCATGAGTTATTTTTGGAAGACCCTATGACACAAGAATTACACCACTCTTAGGTTCTCCTCAACATATCATCCGCAGTCGGACATGCAGACTGAAGTAGTAACCCGTAGCTTAGGAAACCTATTGAGGTGCTTAGTGGGTGAGCATGTAGGTAGTTAGGACTTAGATCTTCCTGTCGCAGATTTCACATATAACAGTTTAGTCAATAGGTCTACCGAGTTGAGTCCATTTCATTTAATGTCAGGATATGACCCTAGGAAGCCTATAGACCTTATTCTTAGTCTCCTAGAGTCGCGCCCTAGTGAGTCTGCTGAGTCTTTTGCATATCATTTGCATGAGTTGCATGAGTCGGTCCGCCGCCGGATAATAACGAGCAATGATAATTATAAAACCCATGCAGATAAGCGAAGGCCGGAGCGAGTATTTCAAGTTGGCGAAAAGGTAATGATGCAAATCCGCCCTGAGAGGCTCCCTTCCGGGTCTGCCAAAAAACTAAGTGGCAGGCGAATGGGCCCCTACTCAATAATAAGTCGTATTGGGGCCAACGCCTATCGACTCTATATTCCGGCAAGTATGAGAATTCATCCAGTATTTAATGTTGAGGACCTGACACCATAGTACGAACCTCACAAAAATGTGGATCCGAGAAGTGGAGACACCCAGCCACCCCCATCCCCACTCCCGTTACCTTACCACCCTCATATTCCACCTACGTCTGATGGCCACCACAGTACGTCCATTGCTGAGACCCACCCACCCAAGGATTCGTCTACTTACGGCGGACGCGGCGCGAACCGATGAAGACGAACCGGGCGCGTCGAGAGCGGCTTGAACCAACGAGGACGACCCGAGCGGGGTCGGCGCGGAGGATATTTAAATATTAAATATGTTGCTAATTAAATTTGTTGCTTTATTTGCTCGAGTCATTTTTAGTATTTTCTGTATTTCCTTTTGTATTCGCTCCTCGCCACTATAAGAGGGCAAACAGACCATGTAATTCTTATCATGGATGAATGTATGTTTTTCCCTTCCTCTAATCTCTAACCCTAATCTCCTCTCCCTTTCTCTCTCCCTCTCTTTCTCACTCTCCCCCTCACGACTTCCCCTACCACCGCCTACCCTCCTCCGACATCGCAACAACTGGTCCGACCTGCCCTTTCCGCCCGCCGATCGAAGGCTGCCGGATACTTCTGTCCCGACGTGCGTTCGCGCTCAGCACTGCACACCCCCCGACTCCACAACGCAGGTTCCTCCAACGCTGTCTCGCACTCCACGCCGCTACAAACCAGCGCCTCACCCCCGTCCCGCATCTCCAGCGCCGTTTCCGAACGCCGCTCGTGCAGCTCCGCACCTCCAGCGCCGTTCTCCAGCTCCGCAGCCCCAGCGCCATCTCCTCCTCGGCAACCCTCCAGCCGCCGCATGCCTTCCGTCGTTGTCATGGCGCCGAACACCCGTTCCTCCACCGAATCCCCATTGGTGGACGCCACCGAGGCCCTCCTACGTCGTGTCGGCACCCAGGAGTCAATCATGGACTCGTTGCCGGTCTCCTTGCTCGCCATCCACGCAAAGCTTGATGCTTTACGACCTCCTGCGACCTCTTCCTCCAACGGATTTGCGTGCCCGACCACCGACACGTCCATCCTAGGGGCGTCACCACCCCCGCACATCGGGGAATCCGCACTCCATTTCCCCCCGGCCGGCCGACCCTCGCCTTGGATCTTCCCACCTTCGCCGGTGTGGACCCGATTAGGTGGATCGCAAAGGCAGAGCAGTACTTTGACCTCCACCACACTCCCGAGCAAGACAATGTCTCCACCGCCGTCGTGGGACTCGACAACTCCGCCTTACATTGGGCTCGATGACTACGACAGTCCAACCCAACCATCTCCCGGCCAAATATCAAGCAGGAGATGATCTGCCGCTACGACAGTCGTTACTCCGGCTCCGTCATCGAACGGCTGTGTGGGGTACGTCAAGTTGGTGCGTTGGATGAATACATCGATTAGTTTGTGGCCCTCGTCACCCATGTTCCAGGCTTACCGCCGGATCATTATCTCGACTTCTTCATGCAGGGCCTTTTGCCCCACATCCGTTCCCGGCTCTGCACTCACCATCCCCGGACGGTTTTTGAGGCCCTCAACATGGCCCACCTCGTGGAGGCGGATTTGTCTCCTCGTCCAACACCACCACCAGGTGGACTTCCACCGGGAGGCCAACCATTGCGGACCGCTACTCCAGAGGCACCAGCCCCTCAGCCTCCTCCAACCGCTCAGCCAGGCCGACCGGACCAAACTCAGCGACTCTCCAACCGTGAGTTGGACGACATCCGTAGAAAAGGGTTGTGTTTCCGCTGCCGTCAGCCCTATTCTCCTACCCACGTCTGCGCGGTGAAAGAGTTCCGTGCCATCATCGGCGACGTCGACCCTGAGTTTACCTTGGCCGACTTTGAGGCTCTAGAGCTCTCACCGGAGGACACACCTCTCGACTCCACCACAACTACGTTCTACCGGTTGGAGCTATCTTGCGCCTAGACGGGTGGGACCCCTGACCAACAAACCATGCAGCTCTCGGGCACACTACGATATCGCCCGATCATCCTCATGGTGGACAACGACGCAAGCCACAACCTCATCTCAGAGCACCTGGTGCTACAACTCCATTTGCCCTCCGTTCCCTCCCCGGATGTTGCAGTTTGTTTGGGCGATGGGCGTCACCGTCCGTCTATGGGCCGTTGCACTGTCGTCTCCCTCTCAGTGTTGACTTCTGCATATTTGGCTTAGGCGGTCTCGACACCATTCTTGGAGTGGCTTGGCTCGCTACCCTCGACTATGTGTGCGTTAATTGGCAGGCTATGTTCATGCAGTTCCTGCATAAGGTCCAGCCATGTCACCTCGACGACAACTCCGCCCTCCTACGCTCTCCGAGCTCCTTCTGCACGATCCAGCGGACCACGGACGATGACCTCTCCACGAAGCTGTGGGAACTCACCAGAACATCCGCTGTGCCTCTTCCTTTCCCGACGAACCACCAGGAACTTTCGATCGCGCTTACCGATGCCATTTAGCCTCCGACGGGACTATCACCAGCCCAACTTTCGTTGGTCCGGAAGAAAGATGGCAGTTTGTGCCGGACCACCCAACCAAGCTACTTTGTCGCCACTACCACTTTCAGGGGAACCCTGACTCGCAAGTGGTCAATGTCGTTAGGTCTTCCTGTCCGGAGTTTGATGCCAACTAGTTGTCCCAGGATCACTTCGGCCGCGACCACTCCGACGACTGCCTTGGGGACAAGAGATACTTCTCAGACGACGATATTGTTACAGATATGCGTGGCGGACACGGAGCGAACCGATGAAGACGAACCGGGCGCGAGACAGCGGCTTGAACCAACGAGGACGACCCGGGCGGGGTCAGCACGGAGGATATTTAAATATTAAATATGTTGCTAATTAAATTTGTTGCTTTATTCGCTTGAGGCATTTTTAGTATTTTCTGTATTTCCTATTTTCCGTATTTCCCTTTGTATTCGCTTCTCGCCACTATAAGAGTGCAAGCGAAGCACGTAATTCTTATTTTGGATGAATGTATGTTTTCCCTTCCTCTAATCTCTAACCCCAATCCCCTCTCCCTTTCTCTCTCCCTCTCTTTCTCTCCCTCTCCCTCAAGGTTTCCCCTAACACCGCCTACCCTCCTCCGACATCGCAATATCCCATCAGTTCGTTCCCACCACCGACGGGCCGCGGTGTCTCCACTTGGTACATTGGCAGGGCCGCCCAGATGAGGATGACGCTTGGATACTACTCATAGAGCTCGACCGACTCACTCCTGGACTTCGACTTCAGTATGATCGTCTCCATTCATCGGAGATGAAAGATTTTCAGTCGGGGGGGAGTTGATGATGATCCATCAGATCCTGCACTAGGAGTGGTTCGCCACAAGGAGGGATCCACGTTCGTGTATTTACGCAGGAAGGCTTGATCAGATCGCCGATCCGACTCCGCGGATGTGTCCGGATTGTTGCCGCGAGTCAAAATCATATGCTACTTTAGTATTTTTGGGTTTATTTTCATGTATTTTGAGTGACCCCGCTCCCGACCAATCATAGCTGTTGAATGCAGGATGTCCTAGTTTTTGTTTTCTTATAAATAGATGAGTAGGGGTTGGTTTTGAAGTCATTGAAGGTTTTGGAGAAACTTATCCCGGAACTCCGCGATCACCCCACGGTGCTGACGCCGTGGAACCCTAGGTGACGACTCCTAAGTGCTCAATCTTCCCCCCATGGTACTACCTATCCGTAGACTCCTTTTTCCCACCTCGAATCCTCCATTTACCACCGGAATCACCCCTAGCAGCCGACCGATCCTCTGTTTACAGCTTCTGGAAAACAACCGACCAGGCTCCTCTTCCCCCAAAGCCAGCTACTCCACTGCCCAACCCTCACTGTCTAGGCTCCTGTGCCTTCCGTTGCTCCACCCCCTTAATCCCCCATCAAACCGAGCCCTCCTCTCCCTCTAATCACCCCCACAACCACTTTCCCTTCAGATCCAATTCTCCACCTCCCCTCAACAGCCCTCCCCGCACCCGACAAGCCTCCAACCATTGGCCCCAATTCCCCTGGCCCTAATTTTCCGTGGATCCACCTCACAACCCTAATTCTCTATATCTGTCCAGATTTGAGAATTTCAGCCCCCGATCCGTCATCCCGTTTCAAAATCTCAAGTGTCTCGGCTATCCCGCTACTTTAGTGAGTTTCTTATTGTATTGGTTTATGTGATTTGACATTATTATTGGATTCGTTATTGTGCTTTGCTTGGATAAGAACTAGTGGAACTTTGTGGCGATACACTTATAATTTGCAGGTGAGATCTATTCGTCGCGCGCTTAGCCCTGACCCTATGAGCGGAGGAAAGACATTTAAAATTTGCTAAATTGAGTGCTTGTCCTTTATTTTTGGGTGCTGTTACTAGCACACCCAATTTGGTTTCTAGCAAACCATTACTATTAGCAAACCCTCATTTTTCAAAATGGTTATTTGAAAACCATTTTGTTACTAGCAAACCAACATAATTTAAAAAAAAAAAATTAAATTTTGTTTGATACATTCATTCTTTCAAAAAAACCGGCTGCATATAATGACATTACAAATGATTTCAAATATATTCATTCAACCAATTATGTTAGCATTATAGATGAGTCAAAATACCGCAAATGTTTAGTATGTCCAAAACTGTTTTTTCAACAAAATATCATTATCTGCACCAAAATCTTTAAACAAAATATCGGTCGGTTTAGAAATATATTTGATTTCTAATTCCTATAAGAATGAAATGTATATACGAGTTAAGTGTATATAAGAATATATATGTCCTTTTGAACTGCGTCTTATACGTATAATTTCATGAGAAGTGTTCAACATGAAAGTTGTAGATCTCGACGAGATCTACAATTTTCATGTTGAACATTTTTTGATTTGAAACACTTTATACCCCCGATTTGACCCCTGAAAAAAGTTACGACGTACATATGTACGGACTCCCGGGATCGGCGTGACTTTTTTCGGGGGCCAAATCGGGGGCATAAACGGCTTCAAATCTAAAAGTGTTCAACATGAAAGTTGTAGTTCTCGTCGAGATCTACAATTTTCATGTTGAACACTTTTTGATTTGAAGTAGTTTAGACCCCCGATTTGGGCCCTGAAAAAAATTACGTCGTACATATGTACGAACGCACAGGATCGACGTGACTTTTTTCGGGGGCTAAATCGGGGGCATAAACGGCTTCAAATCAAAAAGTGTTCAACATGAAAGTTGTAGATCTCGTCAATATCTACAACTTTCATGTTGAACACTTTTTGATTTGAAGTAGTTTAGACCCCCGATTTTGGCCCCGAAAAAAGTCTCGTCAAAAATATGTACGTTCCGTGAATGTCTTTTTAGGGCCAGAATTGGAGGCCTAAACGACTTCAAATCAAAAAATGATCAACATGAAAGTTGTAGATCTTATCAAGATCTACAACTTTCATGTTGATCACTTTTTCAAATGAGAAATATTTGGGGCTCAAAATACAAAAATTACTAAAAAACAAGATTGGTTTGCTAGTAGTATTTTTTGGGAAGAGAAAAAAAATGCAAAAAATGACAGAATCTGTTTTTTTTTGTTTGCTAGAAACGAAAGTGGGTTTGCTAATAACAGCACCCTTATTTTTTAATTAACTGCGTGGTGTTGAAATTACATTGCTCTAATTTATTTGTCGCCGTATCCGATGGGTTCATTGCATGTAGCCTTAGGATTAGTGTGTCACATTTGCATATCCACCGAGAGGCCTAGGTTTTGTGCACCCCGTAGGCTACCCTTACATTATCATGTTTTACAATATTGACGTCATTATCTCTTATTGAAGGAGTTCTTTCTGTATTGGACCATTAAGCCCTGTGATACTTGAACTTACAGAAGAAATATGACCATCGTCATGCAAAATGGGTTGATACTTGCAAGATTTTTATATGTTCTTAAGCATATATGAGTGTTGAGAACAAACCTACTGTTTCCCTCGGTAAAGTTAGCCTCTACATATGATATGTGCCCAAATAAAGGGACTTTGAGTGTGTTGTATCTGATTATCCATTATGATCGGATTTTAGCGAGACGTATGTATCGCCCCGGTCTACTATGGGTGACCTACAGGTCTGCATACTAGTGGCCCCAGGTCCCCAACCCATCTCCACGATCTGATTGGTCGCAACTGCTAATTCTACTGGAGGGTTTTTAAGGCTGGGGTCTACACTCACTTGGTGATGAGGACCTGTTTAGAGATCCTTTATCAATGAGGTCTGGGGTTTGAGCCCCTTCCTTCCATTGGAGTTAGCGGTTGTGGCCAATCAAATCTGTGGAGATGGGTTAGGGTCACTGGTCTGCAGACCCGTATCACACCCACAGTAGATCGGGATGTTACATAAACGAAGTTCATATGGTTAGATGGTATACCATGCCAGTTTAAGATTCTTTGTTAGAGGAGGTGAGTTCAAATCTCTCCCCCCTCCCCAACCCATCTCCACGGATTTGATTGGACAAAACCGCTAATTACCTTGGCGGGTTGTTGAAGCTGGGGCTTGAACCCCAAAAATTTTTATGTAACACCACAGTCTATTGTGGGCACGCTACAGGTCTACAGACCAGTGACCCCTCTCCACAGATCTAATTGGCCACACTCGTTAATTCCAATGGAGGGTTGTTGAGGCTGGGGCTTGGACCCCAGACATCCTAGATAAGGGAACTATAAACTAGTCCTCAGCTTAGTTGGTGATGAGGACTAGTTTAGAGTTCCCTTATCTAGGAGGTCTGGGGTTCAAGCCCCAGGTTCAATAACCCGCCGGTTGAATTAGCGGCTGCGGCCAATCATATCCATGGAGATGGGTTGGGGTCACTGATCTACAAACCTGTAGTGCACCCACAGTAGACTGGGGTGTTAGACATATAGTACTATATCTAGAGTCCTGCATTAGATTATGGATGAGTTTGTATGAGTATTTATTTTATGAGTCTCGTTTGTGCATCCCATGTACTTCTTTACACGACTATTTTATTTGGGAGATGCGTGTGGGGGTGTCATTTGTTGTTTTGGAAGAAATATGACAATTAACCATGTAGAGGACAATTTCTGCCCTAGTCTGAAGAAGGATGTGGCCCTGGTTGTCTGCCACTGTCGAAATTGCCAAACAACTTAAGAATACAAAAATTGCAAGTTTATATATTCCACTACCCACTCCTCATCAGCCCTGAGTTGATATTGTTGGGTTTCTCTATGAGGTTGACACAACACTTGTGCACGCAGCGCAATAATAAAATCTAGAACAACCCAAAATAGATTGGATCGGACCATGAATGTTGAATCAAGAAGTTAACAAAAATTAGGCAAAAATTACCTCTTCGGTGTTGAGTCACAACTCAACGAAGATGCTCCAAATATGATTCCTTGTCGGTCGCGAGTTCCACGTAGAATAATATCTACGTCTATGCAGAAATCCACACGAGCGGGAGAACACCAAGCTTCCGTCACACGGATGATCGGAAAGAGATCGACCGCACCTTACACTTCCACGGACTGCTAGGTCCGCTCCAGGAAGCGCAGCACCGGCGACTATCGTCGGAGAGGAGGAGGTCGGCGGAGCGAATGCGGCGGCGGAACGCTTCCGGCCGGCGGGATTCGGGAATCGGCGGGACGAACGAGAACGACGGAACAGGCCCGTCGGTTTCGATTCGGTCAAAGGAAAAACCCGATCAATCCGATTTTCTGTGTCTGTTCCCAAAACCCTAAGAGTCTATTTATACTCAAAGCATAAATAAACCTAGGCAAAATCGCTATCCGCAGACCACCGCAAAATAGGGTTTCAGAATCGATCGGCGAGAATCACCTCAAGATTCAGCGAGAATCAGTCGGCGAGAATCAGTCCGCAAAAACGACGTTGAGAGCGTTGAGTCATACTCGACGATTCTCGACGAATCTGCCTTGGCGTTGAGAGCGTTGAGTCATACTCAACGATTTTCGACGAATCTGCCTTGGCGTTGAGAGCGTTGAGTCATACTCAACGATTCTCGACGAATCTGCCTTGGCGTTGAAAGCGTTGAGTCATACTCAACGATTCTCGACAAATCTGCCTTGGCGTTGAGAGCGTTGATTCATACTCAACGATTCTCGACGAATCAGCCTTGGCGTTGAAAGCGTTGAGTCATACTCAACGATTCTCGACGAATCTGCCTTGGCGTTGAGAGCGTTGAGTCATACTCAACGATTCTCGACGACTCTCGTCGAATTTGCCTTAGTCTCTAAGAACCTTCTTTGGCAACGTTTGCCCAACCCCATTCTGTGTGGTGATTGGTAACCCTTACCAACACAGTCGATCTTCCAACTTCTCCACATGCTCTTATGTGCGACCCTGCAGGCTCATATCGCGTTGGCAGTGAGATTATATGTTTGACCACTTCTAGATCACCATGGTAACTCTAACAGTCTTCCACTTGATCTTGAAAGTATCAAACCAAAAACCTCACAAACAATGAGCGGCATCTAGCAATACATCATTGCTCCCCAAGCAATAAGAGTTCATAACTTATAAGCCTTCATGACCAATGTTCCAGCGTTGTCTTTGTCCCTTACATCCGAAAAGAACTAGAGGCATGGACCGTGTCACCCTCATAATAGCTCAATCCAAGTTTCTTGATCTAGAACGGACTTCCAGAGAATGGTGAGTCCAATATCACATATTGACTCAACCAAGCATGACCATGCATTTCTCAGTCCAGTTCCATCAATGGGCCCATGAATGCAACTCCTGTCATATAGGAGGACAAATCCCATATCTGCTCACACACAAACACCCAAATGATTCGTAACGTACTCAACAACCACCCTTATCATCAACATTTCTCAAGGAAGACTTTAGATGACATCAAAGCACGCTCTTCTTCACTTGATGAATGCTGTGACGTCAGGTCAAAGGATCACAACACCATTGCCAATAGAGACCTACTTGTGACACGATTAGATAACAATCCACAAAGTAGTCTCAGGATGGGTCTGTCCAGTACAACTTGTTCATTAACAAGTACCCACGTGATGACTTGATATCACAATATCATGACCTGTGAGAACTGGTCATCAGTCAACGCACGTGCCAGTCTTAAGGTATCATCATCACCCTTAGTTTCTATGACGATACAACGACCAGGGACCTTTTAAGAATGAAGCTTCAAATAAATCATAGGCTCTCACATTCAAGTCACGTACTTGATGTCCTATGGAAGCGAACACTCTAAGGGTATTTGTTATGTTACAATTTAACTCTCACATAGAAAAATCACAACAAAAGAACTTGCCATTAATTGTAAAAAGAAACATTTGGTACACAATTCATCATATGAATAAACAATAAACAACCAACAGAATATATGTTTACATGCAACCCACAAGACTCCCACTAGAGTTGATCACTTAGGTATCACATACCCATTGATCTAGTATGACCATCATGCTTTCTCTGTGCGAGAGGCTTTGTCAGTGGATCCGCAATATTCTCCTCAGTCGGCACTCTGCAAATGTTCACATCTCCTCGTTCGACAATCTCACGAATAAGATGGAACCGCCGAAGTATGCGCTTGGAGCGCTGATGGGATCTAGGTTCCTTAGATTGTGCAATTGCACCATTGTTATCACAGTAGAGAACTACGAGACCAACAATGCTAGGAACTACATCAAGCTCGCCGATGAATTTCCTAATCCATACAGCCTCCTTCGCTGCGTTAGCCGCAGCGATATACTCGGCCTCTGTTGTAGAATCAGCAACTGTCTCTTGCTTGGAACTCTTCCAGCTCACAGCTCCTCCATTAAGGCAAAACACAAAACCTGACTGAGACTTTGAGTCGTCCCTATCAGTTTGGAAGGTAGCATCCGTGTAACCACTTACAACGAGCTCTTCCTCTCCACCATACACCAAGAACACATCCTTAGTCCTTCTCAAGTACTTCAGGATATTCTTGACTGCAATTCAGTGACATTCACCGGGGTCTGACTGATACCTGCTAGTCATATGCTCAAAGCAAAGGAGACATCGGGTCGAGTACATAACATTGCATATATGATTGATCCAATTGCCGAAGCATATGAAATCAACTTCATGCGGTCCTTATCTTCACAAGATTTTGGACACTGGTCCTTAGAGAGATTCACACCATGAGACATGGGTAAAAATCCTTTATTGGACTCAAGCATGTTGAACCGCTTCAACACCTTTTCAATGTATGTACTCTGGGTCAAACCCAGCAACTTCTTCGATCTATCTCTATAGATCTTAATACCGAGTATGTAAGTCGCTTCACCCAAGTCCTTCATAGAAAAACAGTTCCCTATGTTGTTCTTAACAACTATCAGGGTATGAATGTCATTCCCAATCAAAAGTATGTCATCTACATACAATATTAGGAAGACAACAATGCTCCCACTGATTCGTTTGTAAACACAAGGCTCATCTTCATTCTTGATGAAACCAAACTCTTTGATTTTTTCATCAAAACGAAGATTCCAACTTCGAGAGGCCTGTTTCAGTCCATAGATGGACTTATTCAGCTTGCATATTTTAGTGGTTTCATTTGGGGATACAAAACCCTCGGGTTGCGTCATGTACACTTCCTCAAGGAGGTTTCCATTAAGGAAAGCCGTTTTGACATCCATCTGCCAGATCTCGTAGTCATAATACGCAGCAATAACAAACAATATCCTTATAGACTTTACCATGGCAACAGGGGAAAAGGTCTCATCATAGTCAATACCATGAATTTGCTTGAAACCCTTAGTCACCAGTCGCCCTTTGAATGTCTGTGCATTCCCATCCATGTCGGTCTTCTTCTTGAAGACCCATTTGCACCCTATGGGTCGTACCCCTTCAGGTGGTTCCACCAAGTTCCAAACTTGGTTTGCATACATCGAGTCCATTTCGGATTTCATAGCCTCAAGCCATTTGTCGGAGTCCGGTCCATTCATAGCCTCTTGGTAGGTTGCTGGTTCATCATCATGATCCATAAGCAACACATTACCTATTGAGACATGAGAAATCCATATCTCTCAGGCTCAAACCTCGGTCTACCAGATCTACGTAGGACTTGTGTTTCTTGAGCAGGTTCTCTAACTACAACATCTTGTAGTCCTGTCTCAGAATCCAATTCCGGTTCATTCACTACTTGTGGTTCTTGAACTTCTTCAAGTTCTACCTTTTCAGTCTTTCTTGATAAGAACTCTTTCTCCAAGAAGACGTCAGTCCTTGCGACAAACACTTTGCCCTCGGACGGTAGGTAAAAGTAATACCCTTTCGTTTCCTTAGGATATCCCACCAGATAACATTTATCCGATTTGGGTTCCAGCTTGTCAGACATTTTACGTCGCACGTATGCCTCACAGCCATAAATTTTAATGAACGACATGCTAGGACGCTTCCCAGTCCATTTCTCATATGGTGTCTTCAGAACTGTTTTCGTTGGAGGGCGATTCAGTGTCATTGCAGCAGTCTCTAAAGCAAAACCCCAAAAGGAAACATGCAAGTCTGCATGACTCATCATCGAACGTATCATGTCTAACAAAGTACGATTTCTCCTCTCAGATACACCATTATGCTGTGGTGTTCTAGGTGGAGTGAGCTGTGATACAATACCACACTCTTTCAGATGATCACGGAACTCATGACTCAAGTATTCGCCACCTCGATCAGATCAGAGTGCTTTAATCCTTTTTCCCAACTGGTTTTCTACTTCATTCTTGAACTCTTTGAACTTTTCAAAGGTCTCGGATTTGCACTTCATAAGATACACATATCCGTATCTACTGAAATCATCAGTAAATGTAACGAAGTAGAAATACCCACCTCTAGCTATGAAACTCATGGGTCCGCATACATCACTATGTACAACACCCAAGAGATCCTCAGCCCTCTCAGTATAACCAGTGAAATGGGCCTTAGTCATCTTGCCTAACAAACAAGATTCGCATCGCTCAAATGATTTATAATCAAATGAGTCCAAAAGTCCATCTTTATGGAGCTTGGATATGCGCTTCTCGTTTATATGACCCAAACGATAATGCCAGAGATATGTAGGGTTTGAGTCATTTGTTCTTAGTCTTTTATTATTTTCTACATTATAGATCAGATGGTTCAAGTTCAAAACATAAAGACCATTAAACAATTGGGCTACAACATAACAAACATCATTCTTAAATATAGAACAACAGTTGTTCTTAATCATAAAAGAAAATCCAACCATGTCCAAGCATGAAATGGATATAATGTTTCTAGTTATTGCCGGAACAAAATAACAGTTATTTAGTTCTATTACAAGCCCACTGGGCAAAGAAAGACGGTAAATCCCTACGGCCACAGCAGCAACTCTTGCTCAAGATGTGAGAACCACATCCGGTATCCAATACCCAAGATGAAGGAGCAGAAAGGTTTATCTCTATAACGTAAATACTTGAAGCGGAAGTCATACCTCCCTTCATTTTCTGCAGACCCTCAATTTACGAAGGACAGTTCCTCCTCCAATGACCAGCCTTGCCCAAGGTTGTCAGGATCGAGATCCTAGATGAGATCATTTTGAGGTAGGATCGGATTGGGTAGTAGGTTCGGATCGAGGATCGCTTTACAAAATCAGGATCGATTTACAACATCTGGATCGTAGTATCGTAAGATCCTATGATCCGGATCGCGATCCTGACAACCTTGGCCTTGCCACAGTGGTGGCATTTCCCCTCCTTCACCGTGCTCTTCTTCTTCATCAGTGCAGAAGACTTGGGCTCAAGATGTGACTTAGGTCCCACCTTCGTCTTCTTGAAGCCCTTGGCCTTGCCCTTGCCCTTATGCACCATCAGTATGAGGCTGGCAGGCTTGGCCTTCTTCATATTGATCTCGACAGTTCTCAACATGCCTAGGAGCTCGGGCAGTGTCTTGTCTATCTCATTCATGTTGTAGTTCAAGACAAACTGCTCGTAACTGTCCGGCAACGATTGCAGGATCAGATCTGTGGCCAACTCTTGACCCAGAGGAAAACCCAGTCTTTCAAGGTTCTCTATATACCCAATCATCTTGAGTACGTGAGTCCCTACTGAGTCTCGAACTCCCATCTTGCACTGAAACAACGCTTTGGTGACGTCAAACCTCTCTTGACGAGCTTGCCCTTGAAACATTTTCTTGAGATGCTCGTCAATCTCCTTGCACCCCATGTTCTCATGTTACTTCTGAAGCTCAGAGTTCATGGTGGCAAGCATAAGACATTCGACGTCCAAGACGTCATCAGTATACTTCTTGTAAGTATCCTTATCAGCACGGGAAGAATTCCCGGTCAGCACCTCGGGGGCTTCTTCTTCCAAGACGTAGAGCTTTCGCTCTTGCCTGAGAACAATTCTTAGGTTCCTATACCAGTCCATATAATTAGTCCCACTGAGCTTATCCTTCTCAAGGATGGCTCTCAGAGACAGAGTGGAGTGCGAACCACTTGCCATGGAATTCTACAAGAATTTATGCAGAATAAAATCAGTACCAAAATTTCAAAATATAATTATTTTTCTTAATTTGGACTTCAACTAAAACTCCCACTATTTTATTCGAAATAATAGTCCTCACTATCAATTCGGAGAGTTCATGCGAGCTACTCTCTTAGTGGACAAGATCCGTATTTCACCAACACAATGAGTCAGCTTTGGCTTTCCTCTCACAATGTGGTTATTTAGGTAGGCAACGCTTGCCAATTGCATCCTCATGCAATTCTTGTATGGTTGATGAATAACTCCTTATTCACATCCATCATATGGTGCATGCCAACCCCATGCCTCTAGGCACTCAACTTTGAGGTCACCTTGTTAAGTTAGACTCGATGTCGACAGTGGGATATCACAATTATCCGCTTGCACCCTTACCAAGATAGATTATTGCATCTTGCTTTGGCAAGCCCGCACTTCATCGATCGAGGCAGGAAGAGTGTCAATCATCAGAAAACATCTGAACACTTAATATTTGATGAAGGGATTTTTGATAATAGGTTAACAATTAACCATGATCAACATTTGATCAATGTGCACATCCAAAGAAAAACACTTCACTAAAATCTCCATGCATCCCTTATGTGCACAACAGAACACTATCAACATTTGATAGAGGAAAAGGGATAAATCTGAACATCTGGACACTTCCAAATCTTCAGGTTTACATGCATTGGACAAGGGACAAAGACAACTCAACTTAAAGCAGTAGACAAGCTCATCTTTCCTTGTTGGATTCAAAATCCAAAACAAAATCGAGGGATGGTTACTGCTAAGGAGACAGTAATTCCTAACGATTAGAAATTACTACAAGATTCCAGACGTTCCCGGCAGGGTGCCAAGATTAAATCTAGATATTTAGAACACTTCTAAATCCCTAGGTTTATACGTACTGGAATAACCTAACTTGCAATACAACAAACATGGCCGCAACCTCCCTCTGATACCACTGTTGAGTTTCTCTATGAGGTTGGCACAACACTTGTGCACGCAGCGGAATAATAAAATCTAGAAAACCCAAAAGAGATTGGATCGGACCATTAATGTTGAATCAAGAAGTTAACAAAAATTAGGCAAAAATTACCTCTTCGGTGTTGAGTCACAACTCAACGAAGATGCTCCAAATGTGATTCCTTGTCGGTGGCGAGTTCCACGTAGAATAATATCTACGTATCTGCAGAAATCCACACGAGCGGGAGAACACCAAGCTTCCGTCACACGAATGATCGGAAAGAGATCGACCACACCTTACACTTCCACGGACTGCTAGGTCCTCTCCAGGAAGCGCAGCACCGGCGACTATCGTCGGAGAGGAGGAGGTCGGCGGAGCGAATGCGGCGGCGGAACGCTTCCGGCCGACGGGATTCGGGAATCGGCGGCGCGAACGAGAACGGCGGAACAGGCCCATCGGTTTCGATTCGGTCAAAGGAAAAACCCGATCAATCCGATTTTCTGTGTCTGTTTCCAAAACCCTAAGAGTCTATTTATACTCAAAGCATAAATAAACCTAGGCAAAATCGCTATCCGCAGACCACCGCAAAATAGGGTTTCAGAATCGATCGGCGAGAATCACCTCAAGATTCGGCGAGAATCAGTCGGCGAGAATCAGTCCGCAGAAACGGCGTTGAGAGCGTTGAGTCATACTCGACGATTCTCGACGAATCTGCCTTGGCGTTGAGAGCGTTGAGTCATATTCAACGATTCTCGACGAATCTGCCTTGGCGTTGAGAACGTTGAGTCATACTCAACGATTCTCTACGAATCTGCCTTGGCGTTGAAAGCGTTGAGTCATACTCAACGATTCTCGACGAATTATCCTTGGCGTTGAGAGCGTTAAGTCATACTCAACGATTCTCGACGAATCTGCCTTGGCGTTGAAAGCGTTGAGTCATACTCAACGATTCTCGACGAATCTGCCTTGGCGTTGAGAGCGTTGAGTCATACTCAACGATTCTCGACGACTCTCGTCGAATTTGCCTTAGTCTCTAAGAACCTTCTTTGGCAACGTTTGCCCAACCCCATTCTGTGTGGTGATTGGTAACCCTTACCAACACAGTCGATCTTCCAACTTCTCCACATGCTCTTATGTGCGACCCTGCAGGCTCATATCGCGTTGGCAGTGAGATTACATGTTTGACCACTTCTAGATCACCATGGTAACTCCAACAGATATTGGTATAAATATTGTGTTTGGAGTTTGGACTTCCACACACTTAAGAAGCATGCCTCCATTTTTGTGGCAGTGGATCGTTATTTGAAGATGACCCATTTTATTTCTAGTAGCAGCACTACTGATGCATACAGTTCAAAACCTTTTCTTTCATGAGCATCTGTAGTTTACTTGAGATGCTTAAACTATAGTATCTGACCGAGGCATCTGTTATGTGAACTACTTTTGGAAGGAATCACAACGTAAGACCAACACAACTGTTCAGTTTTCCACTGCTTTTCATGCACATACACATACTGATGGACAAACTGAGTAGTCAACCGTATCTTAGGAAATTTTTTGTTTTGTTTAGTAGGTGATCATCTATCTAAGAGTGTTTGCCCCCTTTAGTCACTACAAAGTTTTTATCCTCTTTAGTTCCACATGCATTGCCTATGGAGAAACTTGTGTATCCTTTCTCTCTTATAAATATTGTAAACGCAGCGAAAATAAGATTGACAATTTTCTCTCTTTTCTATCACTTTGATATTCTGACATTGTGATTTATAGAAGTCCAGATTATGTCATACAGAAGTCCAGATCATCATGTAATTCCTTTTGAGATTGTGTTAGAGACTGAGTTGAAGACAAGTTTTAAAGAAGATAAAACGATATTACGGTGAATGGCTGGGGCATTTGTGATGAAAAAACACACACCAATTCCGTAGATCAATTTACTCTAGGCAATAGTTGGAGAATCTTTAACTAAAGTTGATTGAATTTGTAAGAGCAAATACAACCGGAGGTTCAAGGATCTCTAGTGTTCTCTTTTCTTTATTCTTATTTTAATACTATAATTGAATATAACTTCTATGCTATTGTCTTCTATTATTCAAAATGATGACAAGGGTGTAGATCCTCTGAACAAATATGTTTTTTTTTTGCGTTAATCTCGACACTATTTTGTTCAAATTGTTTATTGAACTAATAATTTGCTTGGCCTTCTGATTCCAGAGGTTATAATTACGTGTTCTTTCATTAATAACCCAAACTTTACTAATATTTGAATCTGTTAACTATAGGGAGAGGCATTGGTGATGGGCTATGATGACATGGGGTGAGTTAACAAGTTCTTAGCATCCAATGGCGAGGGTCAGTAATTTATACGTGGCACACAATTGTGTAGTATCATTATATTTGTGTACTATCACTATGCGAGTTCATTTTCCTTCATATGTCTTGCTTTTGGTTTGTAGATCAGATATTTCATATTTGACATTATATATGCCAATTCGTTTTTTTATCTTTAATATTTTGGATATATGTGGAAGTGATGGGAATTAGAAAGTGTTAAACGGGACAAAAATGATTTTCATTACTTGAATAATAAAAGCCCACTATATTTATAAAGGGTAATACATGAGGAAACAAAAAATAAAACATTAGTTCTAACACTCCCCCTCAAGTTGGACATGTAATGTTCTTCATTCCCAATTTGCTAATAATCGATGCAAATGTTTTTGAGTGGTGTTAAGTGCAAACCAATTTTACATATGTGCAAACCAATTTTGTTAAGTGCAAACCAATTTTAGATAAATGTATGTTAAATTTTTCGGTTTGCACATAACCGTGGTTTGCACGTAGCCAAAATGGGTTTGCACATAAAATTACTCATGTTTTTTCACTCAATGCCTTGGTGAGAAAATCTGCAAGTTGTCCCTTCGAGTGAACAAAAGGGGTACATACAATCCCTTTCGCAATATTTTCTTTAATGAAGTTTCAGTCAACTTCAACGTGCTTGGTGCGGTCATGCTAGACAGGATTCTGAGCAATGCTGATTGCAGCCTTATTGTCACAATGCAAATTGAAAGTGCCGATTTCCAATAAACTAATATCATTCAAGAGGGAACGAAGCCACATCCCCTCACATATACCATGAGCCATGGCTTTAAACTCAGCCTCCGCACTAGAGCGTGCCAGTACATGTTGTTTCATGTTTCTCCAAATGACCAGATTAGCCCCAACAAAAGAACAATATCCTGTAGTAGATCTCATATCATCAACTTATCCGACCCAGTCTGCATCAGTATATATTTCAATTTTTAAGTCATCACTAGGAGAGAATAAAATTCCCTTACCAGGTGAGGTCATCAAATAACTCAAAATTCTGTGCGCAACATCAAGATGTTTGACTTTAGGGGAATGCATGTATTGACTTACTACTCCTATTGCATATGAGATGTCAGGACGTGTATGAGATAGGTAGATCAGTTTACCTATCAACTTCTGATAACCATAAATATCTTCCACTAACTCCCCATCATCACGTTCAAGTTTGCGGTTCACTTCGAAAGGAGTATCAGCATGCTTGCAACCACTCATTTCTGTCTGTTTTAATAAATTAAGGACATACTTCCGCTAAAGAAACATGAATACCATATTTTAATCTGGCTATCTCAATCCCTAGAAAATATCTCAACTTACTCGAGTTTTTTTTATTTCAAATTCACTTGCAAGTTTGAGTTTCAGAGCATAATTCTCATCAATTTCATCACTTGTAATAATCATATCATCAACATATACAATCATGAGAGCCACCTTCATCTCTTTTCGTTTGATAAATAGAGTGTGATCAGTGTGACTTTGGGTATACCCCCAATAAGATCATGACTTTGTGAAGTCTCCCAAACCAAGCTTTCAGAGATTGTTTTAACTCATATAGAACTTTCTTCAATTTACACACTTTCCCTTTACAAGTGACACCGGATAATAGGACCCGTATTGTATTCATTTTTGCCACGGGAGTAAAAGTCTCCTGGTGGTCAATACCATAAGTTTGGGTGTAGCCTTTTGCCCCCATTCGTGCCTTGAATCTCTCTACAATACCTTAAGAGTTTTGCTTTACTGTAAAAATCCATCGACTACCAACTGTTCTCTTGCCAGGAGGGAGATCGACCGGATCCCATATATGATTCTTTTCTAGAGACTGCATTTCCTTCATCATCGCCTTTGTCCATTTTGGGTAACCAAGTGCTTCCTGTCATGTATCGGGAACAAATACAGAAGTAAGGGAGGCGACGATGGCTTTATGGGAAGAGGATAAAGAGGGATATGACACATAGTTAGATAACGGTCATTGAGTGGATGAACGCATACCTTTTCAGAGGGCAATAAGTAACTACTGGGATGCTATAGACAAATCCGGTGGCGGCTCTGGTATTATGGGATGCGATTGAGTGTTTGATCTTTTGCTTCTCTAAGTGTACACCTGCAACTCCTTTTTTTGGGAACATTTTTATAAATATCCTCACTCTCCCTCTGAGTGATAATGTATGGAGGAGGAATATGAAGAGGAAGAGTAGGAGCACTCACTTCCAAGTATGTAGATTCCCCCTGAAGTGATCACTAATAATAAGAGGTACTTTCATGAAACGTAACATCCATGGAGACAAATGTTTTCCTGCTTGGAGGATGATGACATTTGTACTGTTTCTGTGTAGGGGAATAACCAATGAACCAGCTTGTAGATTGTGGTCGACATGTCCAACATGTCAGTTTTGAGGGAGAAACGACACGTTATCGCCACTTATGATAATTATGGCATTTTCCAGTATTGCGGCCCTATATTGCGGCAAATGTCGGGTAATGTCGGCCCAATATTGCGGTTTTTTTTTGTTCAAAAAAATTATAATTTTGTATAAAATGAATTCATCAAAAGGTTCTAGCAAAATTTCTAGTACTTCTTCCATATCATGTAGAGATCTATGTTGGGCATTTGGTGAGAAGGTAACTCCAAATGACATCAATCAAATACGATTAAACACTCGTTAGTAGTTTAATTTTCTCTAATGAATTTTAGTTTACATTTAATCGGATAAAATAATTATTATCTAATTAATAGATGAAAATATTATGAAACATATATATATAAATAACAATACAATCCATATTTTGAAATGTCCCCGATATATCCTCGCAAGCCGACATCCGACATAAAAACACAAACCGACATAAGTCCGACATCCGACATCTGCAACCTTGCAATGAACACACAATAAAGGACACGAGGATCATGTTTTGTTCAAGTAATGTTATGAATATGAACAAAACATAAACACCCAAACACACAAGGTACAAGAGTAATAGGAGGTATACCTAGGGTATGTTGAGGAGTGCGATTGTTCAGATGACGAAACGACATACGATTGATGAGATAATCTGTAGTAAGAAGGGCATCACCCCAATAGTATTTTGAAAAGATATTGTAAATAACAAACATCGTGTTACTTCAAGAAGATGACGATTTTTTCGTTTAGCATCACCATTTTGTGCCGGGGAATGTGCACAAGTAGTTTGATGAACGATGCCATGAACACTCAAATAGTTTTCAAATTTGGTATTCATGTATTCACGACCATTATCACTTCTAAGAATTTTAATGGTGACACCAAATTGAGTAGAAATCATTTTATAGAATTTTTGGAAAAGAGGGAACACTTCATTTTTACTATGCATAAAATAAACCCACGTAATGTGAGAAAAACTATCATTGAAAGTAACAAATCAATGATAACTAGATATCGAAGCAACAAGGCATGGGCCCCATACATCACTATGAATTGTATGAAAAGGTACAACATAAGACTTAGACATGTGATTGAAAGAGACACGCTTATGCTTAGCAAGTTCACAAATATCACACATAAAAGTTTTAAAACCTGAAGATGAAAAACTGGGAAATAACGCCTGTATAGTAGAAATCAAGGGATGGCCCAGGAGACGATGCCAGATAGCCAACTAAGGAAGCTTGTGAGCATGATAGGTCTGAGGAGCAGCATCATCAAACACGTACAATCCATCACTCATCATACCAGAGCCAATCAACTTCTTCGTCTGCAGGTCTTGAAAGACACAGTAAAAAAGAAAGAAAGTGACGGAGCAGTTCATGGAGTTTGTAATATGACAAACAAATAAGAGGTTGGACGACTGCAAGAGCAGAACCACTAGAAAGAACCTCTGAACTCCAAAATCGATGACAGTCATATTCCTGCTGGATAATATTATAGGTTCCTGACAATGAAGAGCCTGGAATGCGGCCAAGGATTTGAACAATAATTTGATCGAAGTCTCGGTGTAAACTATGTAAAAACTCAAATACCTTATTCCGATCTTTTTGAGCAGGAATAAGAAGAGCATCAACAGTGCAAACAAGGTCTAGGGATGTAAAATGGTCATACTTCTGATATAGCCGAGTGAACTCCAAATAATAGGCGGACGGTGGTCGATCACCCTGTTGTAGGAGAAATTTCTTTCTTTGTGTAAGACCATCCCAAACTTTTCCTGGGTCGGGCCGGAGGGGATCTTATTGCCTAGGACGTCCGACTTGCTTGACTTGAATCAAAACATTCACATCACATCGCAGAGTTTGCGGAAGCAATAACAAAAAACCACAAAATATATATAATAATATATAATAATATATACACACACAATATATATATATATATATATATATATATATATCTATCTATATATATCAGAGTAAGCAAATGTCGTAACCACTGTTTATACATCGAGCCCCGAGACTTCAAAAGACTACTAACACTCTCTCGCTCGCAACTCTGTGCGTTAGTAACTCACGTCTCGGAAGTCTGGAGACGATGAGGGTGCCTCTGCTCGGGTAGTCCTACCAGCTGGCGTATCGTCCCGCGACAGCTGAACATCATGGTGCTCCGTCTCCTGTGAATGGTTATTAAAATAATCGTTAGTCACAGAGTAAGTGGAGACACATCTCCTCCCTGGATCCATATCCTGGGGACGAGCTTACGCACCCAATAAAAGTAAATAGCCGAAGCAAGAAAGAGTTAGTACAACATTTCATATATAAAGGCTAGGAGCAATTATCTGTACGAATATGCAACATAATATAACTGGAAATAGTAGCAGCTTTATACGTCAGTTATAATAAACGCTCCACTAGCTATTAACACGACAAGTATTCATAACCTGTGTTCACACCACATATATTCAAACCTACCAAGACTCCGCACGCGTTGAAAGCCGCGCACACACCCTTTGTCGACATAGTATGAGTCACTTCTCTTTAAGCAGGGTAGCGAGCCCTGCGGGCCTCACCGATGTGTACCTCATCAAACTGGTACATAACAGACATAAATGAAAAGAACTGAAATATAAACTTACAGCGTAAGTTGAATACAGAACTAAGGGTAAAAGTGTACCTCATCAAGCTGAATTCACAGAGCCATTAGAAAGAAAAAGAATCAAACCACTAAATATCTGAAATACCACACAATGTCTGGTACGTACACAAATTCTTAAATATTAATATTACAATAGTTCATAACATAACAGTAAGGTACTAAAAGTAAAACAACAATTGAAAAAGAAACAAACTCTATGAATGACTCCAATAACACGCTTATCCTAGACGCAGTTTCTCACCTGGGTTCCCTGTAAAAACATACCCAAACATGGGTCAGCTCAAATGGAGAGTAAGAAAAACTATTTCTTATAGTGACACTAAAATTATTTTGAAAGAAATGTATGCATGTTTTGAAAATAATTTGTTCCATAAAAAACTGTATGCTAGTGTACTATGCATGATTTTCTAAAAATAAAACTAGTAAAATAAATGGCTGTTCTAATTACTCATGATGTATGAAGTTTACTCAAGTTCCGAATAATTTGGTTAACTAGGAGTTTCTAGGGTTCGGTCTAAACTTGAGTTCTAAATTCACTTATGACTGTCCTTCGACAAAGTTCTAGGCAGAGTAGCTTCTATCGCGCAATATTAGTCCAACGATCCGAGTTCTACTAACAAACTCAAGTGTTCTCGTGTCTCACAGACACAGACTCGAATCTACTAATCTTCTAAATCGGGATATATCTCCCAAACAATTTGACTCATAGGGTATACTACAACCCACGAGAAAGATAGTACGTCTCTATCTAGCACGAGAGGAGGTTTCATGCGTGCTTACTAATCTTATACTAACTGGTGCTACCCTGCTTTCGTTCTCATTCACGTGCCTTGAGTAGTGTCTCTTATTTGTTACTCTCTAAAATCCAATTTCACCGACCTGATGATTACCCGCACCCTAATGATTTATGTAGTCACATACTTTTATAATTTTCCTAGGTTTTATGAAAGTCTAACTTGTAATGAAAAATATACCATTATGGATCTATCATTTTGGATAATGGAGAGTATTACTATGCTGCGCTATCTGATATGTCTAACCAAAGGGAATAAGAGTTTCTTACCGCAAGGTTGCGACGTTCGTACACCTGACGTGGAGGCATAGCTTCCTTGAAAAGTAATCTGGACCACTAATTGATCTCCGATTACTACAGACGTTTATCTTCTCGAGGAACCTAAGACAGAGCACCTAAGATTCTCATAATTTCTCCGAGATCTAAGGAAATATTCTTCCATAGTAATAGAAAAAACGCTTACCGCTTCTCCAAAAGTGGCGGCTGCTACTTCTGATACGGAAGACGTCTTCACCCACACCAGGTGTTGTCGCACAAAACCCTATAATTTTTTTTACAACCATAAGAAGGTTCTAGCATACACGTTGGTTGAAATTTAGGTGAAAAGGGTCCCTTACCCGACTGAAAATCAGAGAAAGGTACTGCCGGCGTGACTTTATGTTGTGGGATCGACTGTTGGAAAGCTTTAACGCTACGAGTTTGCAAAATCTGGAAAAGTAGAGGGATTTCACCATCTGTTATGGCTGAAAACAAAAACAAAAACGAAGTTCAACACAACCCGCACTCTTAATCGATGAGGGAGGACGAAGGCCAACACCTACCAACAACGACCTCCCCACACGGAAACTGGTCCGCCTGTCACTGTTGCCGACAACAAAACCGGGAGGAAGGGTCGCCTATCCCTGCAGAAACTGAAAAGAGAACCCGCGCTCCTAATCGATGAAGGAGGACGGAGGTGCTGAAGGCGCCGATCTCTGCGGGAAGAGGGAAAAACGCGATCGTCTAAGGGATTAGGTCGGCAGTGGGAGAAAGAAAAGGAAAATGCCACAACAAGGGTGTTTGCGGTATTTAACCGAGCGCGAACAAGGAGCGGTTACGGAAACCGCTTATGGGGCTAACCAGCACCCCCTTTTGGGATGAATTTGGGATTTCATTTTAATTTCAAAATTTCCGTTTTCCTAATACTTAGAGAAATTTATATGTTACGCCCTCGTGCTAAAATTAATATACGCCGAACACAACTCAACGGCTAAGGTAATAAATACACTACTTATGCTCAAGGTTTATACATACTAAATTCATACCTCGACCAAACTCTGACTCAATCAATTACGCTCGAGACTAGACCCTGCGAATTTATATTTTATTTTGCGTCAATTTACGGATGTTACAAATCATTTTGGATCTATCATTTTGGATAATGGAGAGTATTACTATGCTATGCTATCTGATATGTCTAACCAAAGCAAATAAGAGTTTCTTATCGCGAGGTTGCGGAGTTCGTATACCTGACGTGGAGGCATATCTTCCTTGAAAAGTAATCTGAACCACTAATTGATCTCCAATTACTACGAACGTTTATCTTCTCGAGAAATCTAAGACAGAGCACCTAACATTCTCATAATTTCTCCGAGATTGTACAACCTCGGGCTCGCAGGAGGCAATCAAGGAAGAGTGCTGAGTTAGGGGAGAGATGGGCGAAAGGACTGCAGGGGCGAGTAGGCCCATAGGGTCAACTCGCCGGTACTTTAAAGAGGCAAAATATAATAGGCGAGACGGGAACAACGTAGCAGGCGAGACGGCTCCCGTAGCGCGTACTGGCCTTTTGTGGCGAGACGCATCTCGCAAGGCGGGGGACTCACGAGACGAGCAGATAGGCTCCCCTCGCCCGCAGTTATTTTCTCACTCGCCATGTGGGAAAAGATGTTTTCTACTTTCTTACCCCCAAGGGGGGATTTTAGTCTTTTACCCCAGATAATTTTACCTTTTTGCCCTTTGTGCTCTGCGTATAACCCTTCAGAACAACGGAGTTTGGCTGTTGGTAGACCCAGCCGAGGGTATTTTGGTAATTTCAGGTCGGTTCAGTTTGGTTATTGGCAAGTCAAACTCAAAGGCCTGTAAATAGACCGATAAGGTGCCTTGAAGTGGTTGTTGTTGAACCCCTTTTATCTTCTTCCTCTTAGGCACCTAGCTCAGCACTGGCTAGGGAGGGGAAAGATTTCTAGTTCTTTCGGATAAGAGGTGGGACCTCCAAGCTGAAGACCACGGTCTGTTTCTAGTTCCCGAGACTCATGTCAAGGAAGGAATTCAGGAAGAGTAGGTGTGAGCTGCAACTCTAGATCCGAACTCTAGGTGAAGTCGGGTTTCTGGCTTCAACATTTTTGGTGCGGTGAGCGTGGATCGCAGCCTACACAGAAGAATCTTGAGCTACTTCATGGCGGGAGATCTCGGCGAAGGAGACGGGTCCCAGAACCCGGGAGGATATGTAGGAAGAGAAGAATTCATGGCGTTCATTAGAGGCATCATAAACATGTTGCAGGGGATCTCGCAGCGAGGCGACTGCTTGACTCCCTTACCTCAGGCGTCTGCTCTCGCGCATCAGGACAAGCTCGTCTCGGCAAGGGTTGGAGAGGACGCCTCAGGGGGGGGGGGACCTGGAAAGGAAAAAGTGGTGGAAGGAAGCAGACGAGACCTGACGGGCAGGGAGTTGTTCCCTAGCCCTGCGAGTGCCGTCTCGCCGGGAGACGTCGTTGCCCGAGTGGAGGCGGCGAGACCCGTGGCGAGAGGGTCCCCATTCTTGCGAGTTGATCCTTTCAGCTCTAGTCCCGGAGGGGTTCAGGGAGCCAGAAATGACCTACTATGTGGGAAAAGACGACCCTCTCCAACACTTGCAATGATTCGAAGATGCGGTCTCCATCAGGCCGATGACGGACGCGTTCAAGTGCCGTTTTTTCGCCATCACCTTGAAAGATAAAGCTAGGGACTGGTTTCATCAACTCCCAATGAGATCAATCTGTGGCTTCGAAGACCCGAGTAGAAGCTTCCAGTTGCGTTTCTCAACCTTGAAGAAAAGGAAGAAGAACCCCGAGTCGATTTTTCTTATCCGGCAGAAGGCAGATGAATCCTTGGCTCAGTACGTGGACAGATTCCAGGAAGAAATCTTGGATATTCAGGAGGTGCCAGGATTTGCTCTCCAAATGGCTTTCACCGTTGGATTGCGGGAGGTTTCTTCAAGATAAGCCTGACTCGAAAGGCACCACCGTCATTTGAAGGACTGATGGAGAAGGCAGCAAAAGAGATAGCGATGAAGGCGACAAACCCGACATTTGCTAGAAAACTGGCAAGGTTGACGGAGACTGAGTCAAGAGAGCTGGGAGGGGCAAGACAGCAGGAAGGAAGGAGGGAGGAGCCGAGGGTGCCGACATATCAGGAGTTAGGTTGGATGCAACCAGGAGGCCCTGCTCAAGGCCAAGGAAGAGGTTTTCCCCAAGGGGGAACGAACTATCAAGGAGAACCAGGATGATTCAAATAACAGGGATGGGGATATGGTCCTAGACCACCCCTACCCCCGCCTCAACAAGCTATGACCATCGGCTGAGGGAGAGGAAGGGGAAGAGAAAGAGGGAGAGCAGGAGCTGGAGCTGGAAGGAGGAATCACCAGGAGGGGAGACAGGGGGAGGAGGTAGCGTTGCCATATTGTGACTTTCATGAGGAGGAAGGTCATGCAACGACTACTTGCACGGAGTTTCTGGAGATGAAGAGAGCTAGGGGAGCAGGGGAACAACAGCTACCAGTGCGAATAGTGGAGATGACTGGGACCGGGGAGGAGGACCGGTGTGTGGATCGAGCTGATATGAGAGATCGAGATGGGATCAGAGTGATCCATGGGGGAGTGGGGATTGAGGCCACCCGTAAGGCGAGCCTTCATACCATGTACCGTTGGAGCGTAGCCTCGACGTCGCAAACCCCTCCCCCAGACGAGAAAATCACCTTCTCTCGGAAAGACATGTCAGTCCACGAAGATCCTTTTTGTGATGCGCTGGTGATCCGGACCGCCATCGAAAACTTCACAGTGTCGCAGATCCTAGTCGATAATGGGAGTTCGGTGAATTTCATCTTCAAGAAGGCATTCAATGAGATGAGGGTGGAGGCTCGAAGGGTGTTGGCAGCAGATGGGCCGTTGTTCGGATTCTCGGGAGAAAGGAAGGAAGTCGAGGGGGGAGTAGGACTCCAGGTAACTCTGGGGGGGGGGGCTGTCCAGGAATTGCCGTTTCGTCATAGTGGGCGCCCCCAACAGTTACAACGCCATTTTCGGGCGTCCTTTGATCAGTGCCTTTAGGTGCGTTCCATCATCTTTTCACCAATGCCTAAAGCTCAATGCCGGGGGGACCCAGATCCGAGTACGAGGAGATCCAAAAGCAGCCAGGGAGTGCTATGTGACGACAGTAAATACTATTTCTTGGCAAGGAGAGGCCGAGGAAATGGAGAAGAGGATGGAACGATGCGAGCAAGAGGTCGGAGAAAGGACATGAGAGAAGGAAGGAGAGATGGAGGCAGAGGAGGAGAAAGAAGAAGTGGGGATGGAGAGAGGCATTGCGGTGGAGCCGGAAATGGCAGGAGAGGAGGAAGGAGAGATGGAAGTGGAAGGGGCAGAAGGAAATGAAGGAGAGGAGAAAGGGAAAAGAAAGATAAAGGAAGTAGGGGAGTCGTTCAGGATGGAAGCTCGGCCAGAAAAGAGAGGAGGTTCGTTGTTAGAAGAAAGAATTCCAACCGATGAAGAGGTGGAGAAGTTTTTGAGGGAGGTGGAGAAGTTTTTGAGGGAGGTGACTATGGCCGTTGCAGAGCGCGAGGCCGTAGATCGTGAAGCCAGGGAACAGGAGGAGATGTTAAGGGAGCAGGAGAAAGAGGAGGAGCCATCAAGACTGAAGGCGGCGGTAGTGGTGCTGGAGATGGAGATTCTCACCAAGGAAGCGAGAAAAGAGAAGATAAAAGTCAGTGGGGAGCTCAGTCCCGAGGATCAAGAGGAGATCAGGACGTGCGTGCAGAGGAACGTCGACATCTTCTCTTGGAGCGCAGCTGACATGCCGGGAGTTGACGCGGACGTGGCATGCCACCGTCTCAACCTCGACCCCAATGCTTGTTCGATACAACAAAAGAAGAGAGCCATCTCCACCAAGATGGCCGGGCCCATCAGAGAAGAGGTGGAGAAGCTGCTCAAGACGGGATTCATATCTGCAAGCAAGTATCCGAGGTGGGTGAGTAATGTTGTAATGGTAAAAAAGGGAGGGGAAATGGAGGATGTGTGTGGACTTTTCTCTTTTGAATAAAACATGCCCTAATGATTGTTATCCTCTGCCTCGAATTGACGCGCTGGTTAACTCAACCGTCGGTTTTTCACTAATGAGTTTTCTAGGTGCATTTTCAGGGTAAATATGCATGCACCCGCCGGACGTCAAATATGTCACCTTTTTCACGGAGGATGAGTGCTTCTGCTTCAACATGATGCCTTTTAGATTAAAGAATGCGGAGGCAACTTACCAAAGAATGATGGATCGAATCTTCCGGGAGCAGAAGGGGCGGAACCTCGGGGTTTATGTAGATGATCTGATGATCAAGAGACGAGACCTCAGATCCCACGTCTTAGATCCGGAGGAAACTTTTGAAACCATAAGGAAATACAAGATGAGGCTCCACCCCCTGAAGTGTGTCTTCGGGGTCAACATGGGAAAATTCTTAGGACATCTCCTTACCCCATCAGGAGTGGAGCCCAATCCAGATAAGGTGAGGGCAATCCTAGAATTAAAATCTCCGAAGAACGCCAAGGAAATTCAACGTCTCACCGGCAAGCTGGCCGGATTAAGCAGGTTCCTCTCCCGGGCTGGGGAGAAGTGCTCGTCTTTCTTCCGAGCATTAAGAGGGGGTAAGAAATTTGAATGGACCGCTGAATGCGAAGAATCCTTTCGAACTCTAAAACAACAACTCACCCAGGCACCGCTACTCCAAGGGCCAAGAGAAGGAGAGGGTTTGTTCTTATACGTAGGAGTGGGGGCCGGAGCAGTAAGTTTAGTTCTTGTACGAGAAGAAGGTAAAAGGCAGAACTCAGATACCCTATCCTTGAAAAGCTGGCATTTGCTCTCATAATATCAGCCAGGAAGCTCAGACCATACTTCCAGGCCCACTCAATTCAGGTGGTGACAGATCATCCTCTCCGCCGCATCCTGGAGGGGGTGGAGCACTCTGGGAGGTTGGCCAAATGGTCGATAGAACTCAGTGAGTTTGACCTCGCTTTTACTCCTCGGTTGGCCATCAAAGCGCAAGCGGTTGCTGATTTCCTGACAGATTACATGGTCGAGGTCGGAGAAGCTGAAGCACCTCTTCTAGCTGCCTGAGAGATGCTAGTAGATGGAGCATCTGGAAAAAGTTCTTTTGGAGGAGAGATGATCTTAATAAGTCCCGAAGGGAACAGAATTGAGCAGCCCTGAAGATTCACTTTACCATCACTAACAATCAGGCAGAATATGAGGCGATTATCGCGGGGCTCAATCTAGCTTGGGAATTGGGTATACAGGTCATTAAAGTCTCCACAGATTCGATGGTGGTAGCAGGGCAAATCAAATGAGAGTTTGAAGCAAGGGAACCCACCCTCCAGTTGTATCTGATGAAGGTAAAAGGCATCATCGGGCAGTTCTGTAGCTTTTCAATTCAGC
Source organism: Platanthera zijinensis (assembly GCA_039513925.1). Taxonomy (NCBI): domain Eukaryota; kingdom Viridiplantae; phylum Streptophyta; class Magnoliopsida; order Asparagales; family Orchidaceae; genus Platanthera; species Platanthera zijinensis. The sequence continues at coordinate 13,403,287 of CM077080.1, forward strand.
ACGTCCCGAGAGGAGAAAGTGCCCAGGATGACCTGCTCGCCAAGTACGACCCTCGAGCCGGAAAAACGGTGACGGAACTCTTCAGGCCATCCGTAGAAGAAGGAGAACTGATGGAAGTAGACCAACAAGGATCGTGGATGGATCCCTTCATCATCTTTTTGACCTCGGGACGTCTTCCCGAGAGGGACTCGATAAGAAGCGGATAAGGTATAAATCGACATACTACCTGCTGAAGGATGAGACGTTATACCGAAAGACACTATCGGGTTTGTTGGCTCGGTGTGTGTCTGAGGGAGAGATTCCAAGAGTTCTAGAAGAAATTCATTCGGGAGAATGTGAGAGTCACTCAGGAAGTCGGACCTTGGAGGGGAGAGTGTTGAGGCAAGACTACTTCTGGCCTACCCTCAGAAAGGATGCAGAAGAATTCGCGAAGAGATGTAAAAAGTGTCAGGAGTTCGCTCCTCTCCAACTCCTTCCCGCCCAAAGATTACGCACAATCACGGCTCCCTGGCCCTTCGCAATATGGGGACTAGATTTGGTGGGGTCCTTTTCCCCAAGCTAGTGGCCAAAGAAAGTTTCTGCTGGTCATGGTGGATTACTTTTCAAAGTGGCTAGAGGTGAAAACGTTGGCTAAGGTGACGTCGCAAGTGGTCAAAAATTTCGTATGTGGAGAGATCATCTGCCGGCATGGGCTTCCGTTGGCCATCGTCACTGATAATGGACCACAATTCGTTAGCAGGGAATTCGTAGACTTCCGTGTCCAGCTGGGCATAGACCTCCGCTTTGCCTCAGTTCATCATCCTCGAAGCAATGAATAAGTGGAAGCGACAAATAAGATTATCGTGAATCTTTTAAAGAAGAAGGTGGAGAACTTAAGGGGAAGTTAGGTTGAACAGCTTCCTTAAGTTCTCTGGGCTTTGAGGACCACGCCAAAGACCGCCACGGGAGAGACCCCGTTTAAACTCTCCCATGGCTCAGAGGCCGTTATACCTATAGAGTTCGAGGTCGAATCTCCGAGAGTAGCCACTGCGAAGAAAGGAGGCGAAGGATGACAGGTAGAGAATGAGGAGCATAAGCTCTCTCTTGACCTTGTAGAGGAGCTCAGGGAATTGGCATCGATCCGGCAGGAAGAAGTCAAGCGCCGGATGACGAGATATTTTGATAAGCATATATGGGTCAGGCAGTTCCAGAAGGGCGACTTGGTCCTCAAAAAAGTAGACGCAAAAGGCAGAGGAACCTCGGTGGGAAAACTCAATCCCAACTAGGAAGGCCCCTTCGTGGTAAAGGAGGTCTTGAAGTCAGGAGGGTACCACCTCCAGGATGTGGACGGGGTACCCCTCGATCTTGCCCGAAATGGCGACGACTTAAAGAGATTCTATCCTTAACATGTTTTTTATTTTTTCAATACTTGTAAATCGGTTGTAACCTTTTGATATAATGGAATCCCAGGTGTCTTCTTTCATGACATGAGGATGAAAAGGATGATTGGCAAGACCCCGAGAAGACCCGCTGACCAGGCTCTCATCAAGCTGGCAGGACTGTAGACTCACTCGGTGGCAGGATGATGGGTAAGGCCCCGAGAAGACCCGCTGACCAGGCTCTCATTAAGCTGGCAGGACTGTAGGCTCACTCGGTGGTGGGATGATGGGCAAGGCCCCGAGAAGACCCGCTGACCAGACTCTCATCAAGCTGGCAGGACTGTAGGCTCACTCGGTGACAGGATGATGGGCAAGGCCCCGAGAAGACCCGCTGACCACGCTCTCATCAAGCTGGCAGGACTGTAGGCTCACTCGGCGGCAGGATGATTGGCAAGGCCCCGAGAAGACCCGCTGACCAGGCTCTCATCAAGCTGGCAGGACTGTAGGCTCACTCGGTGGCGGGATGATTGACAAGACCCCGAGAAGACCCGTTGACCAGGCCCTCATCAAGCTGGCAAGACTGTTGGCTCACTCGGTAGCAGGATGATTGGCAAGGCCCCGAGAAGATCCGCTGACCAGACTCTCATCAAGCTGGCAGGACTGTAGGCTTACTCGGTGGCAGGATGATGGGCAAGACCCCGAGAAGACCCGCTGACCAGGCTCTCATCAAGCTGGCAGGACTGTAGGCTCACTCGGTGGCAGGATGTTTAGCAAGGCCCCGAGAAGACCCGCTGACTAGGCTCTCATCAAGCTGGCAGGGCTGTAGGCTCACTCGGTGGCAGGATGATTGGTAAGACCCCGAGATGACCCGCTGACCATTCTCTCATCAAGCTGGCAGGGCTGTAGGTTCACTCGGTGGCAAGGTAAATGGTGAGATCTTTAAATATATATATATATATATATATATATATATATATATATCTATACTTATCAGAAAAAGAATGTCTGTGAAAAATAAGAAGCTTCTATGGGAAGAAGAGATTGATGCAATACAAATGAAGATGGACACCTCCAACCAGTACTCGACGAGGAGAATCTCGCCCATAGCGAGCGGGCGCTCGCTGACAAAAGAGAGGTCTCGCCTAAAAAGTTGAAGACGAGTGTCTCCCAATAAAAGAGTTGGTTAAATTCCGGGGTCTACTCGCGCTGGATTTGTCTCGAGGCGAGACGTGAGAGGGAAGCCAAACGGTCTCGCACACGAAAGGGGCGAAGAGGGGTCTAATGACTCGCATCCTAGGCCGATTCACAAGCAAGACGACAAGTAGCTCTACCTCGCAAGAAGAAACAGAGTAGAAGGGCGTCTGCAGTAAATAAAGCAAGACAAAATAAAATAAAGGGAACATAGTGCGAGGAAATATAACAAAAATTCCCCTGTCCATTACAAAAGAAAGAAAGGGGAGTATTCTCCCATGAAGAAGTACTTCAATACCTCAAAAAACAAATAAAGAGTACAAGTAAAGGGGGGAAACAAAAAAAGAAGGGAGGGAGAAGTCCCGGGTCTCGCCGACGCTTCTTCAATCATTTTCGCTGGAAGCTGAATCCTCGTCCGCCTCGCCATAGAGGTGTGGCACCAGGTCGCGGGTAGTGACGGACTCGGCGTCTTCCTTGACAACCCCTAGCTCCTTCATCATATTCAAAACAAGCTCGACCATCTTGATGTTGGCATCTCGACAGATCTCTTCGACCTCGTCAAATGAGTAATGAGAGGGCGGGGGAGCTTGGAGTGGTTCTGGGCGAGAGGGAGGCAGAACACTGTCCAGGAGATGAGCATTCTGGGCCGTTAAGTTTTTGTTCTCCTCTTCCAAAGCCGCTATGCGCGAGCGCATCCGATCCGCCGTCTCGGCATCCTGCGAGAAGCCCATCAAATTTTTACCACCAAATTTTTACACAGTTGAGGTAAGTCTTTGCTGATCCACGTTACCACCAAATTTGTACAGGGCAAGGATCGCAAGCAGGAGCTAGCTCACCGGCCAAAAAGGCCTAAGCCTCATGGAGTGTTTCAAGTTGTGTAATAGCTCTGTCTTGTGGGATTGTATGTTTGATGTACTACGTTTCCGGCTTGCATGCCGAGGTAGTCTAGGAGTGCTTATGCACGTTGGTGTTGGATGTTGTTATTTGAGCTTTGGACTCTCTCTTTTGTTGTAAGGTCTTAAGGCCGAGTTGATACTCTATGGATGTGGATAACTTCTGGTCTTGTTTTCTGTTTCCGCTGTTGCTTTATCCTGAGTTATGAGTTGGGTAGTTAATATCATCTTTTAATGCTAAAGTTGTGTCGTCTGTATGTTGTGGGGCCCCGGCCGGATCCATATTATATGGTCATTACAGGGGAGGTGTTACAATTTGGTATCAGAGGGAGGTTGATGTCCAAGGAAAGGATTCGTGGTCGAATGTCATAATCAAATCGCGTAAGAGAAGTTATCCACATAGGAGTATTGCGGGACCATGAGTGTCCTTGTGTTTGAGTCTTGCGATTAGAGACTGATTTGTGTTTACCTTGCTTTTGTAAGGGTGCAAGCAGCGAGACAGGGACGTCAAGGCCACGAGAAGAGCCTTCGGCGAGCAGTGCTATTGCTCCAGGTCCGTTGGGTATGGGGGTAACCCCGACCGATTTCTATCGCATTCTTGCAGAAGCAATGGTGGCAGCCCAAGCTGCAACGGCAGCGCAAGTTGCAACCCCTGTTGCTCAAGTAGCAACTCCTGCTACCCCAGATACGGCGACGGCCGTGCCGGGTGGAGAAGCCAGGCAAGCAGAGCCTTTGGCTTAAAGGGTGGTGTCGGGCACGGAGACCGGCAAATGAAGTGTTTCTTAGGCTTCCATCTTCCAACGTTTAAGGGAGTCGGCACGCCAACTGATGCAGAGGATTGGTAGACGAGGATTCAAGAACTTCTTAGGGCGGCAGAGACGCCATAGGAGAAGAAATCTGAGTTTGCGGACTTCATGTTGGAAGGAGACGCTAAGTTGTGGTGGGTGAGCCATAGTGGTTGGCAGTTTCCTGGACGCACCCCATCCATTGAAGAGTTCGGGAATGCTTTCTTGAAAAAGTACATTCTTGCGTCGACAAGGTTAGCCCTTCAGAGGCAATTTTTTCACTTGGTTCAGCGGGACAAGACGGTGGACGAATATATTCAGGAATTCACTCGGTTGGGTCGTTATGCGGGAACGACCATGACGGACGATGAGGAGAGGGACAACCTCTTCTATCACAGGCTGAGGGAGAATCTGAGGCAACCCCTCATATCTATGAAGCGTGCTGGTTTTAATGAGCTGGTTGAGGCTGCCAGGACGTTGGAGAGCGATATAGAGCGAACCCAACATCGTAAGGGTTTCGCACCCAAGCAAGGGGAATGGAAGCCTTCTCAATCCCAAGGGAAGCCTGAAGGGAATAGATGGAAGAAAAAACCTCATCCTTTTAAGTATGGTGAGAAAAGCAACTTGACGTTCGGAGGGTCTCGCTTTAAGGGACCACCGATGTGCTTTAATTGTGGCAAGGTGGACCACATAACTCGTTTTTGTACTCAAGGAGGTGCTGAGCAGGAGCCAAGACAGGAGCAGACTGTGCGCTCCGGCCCCAATGCCGCAGAGAAAGGAAAGATGGCGGAGTCGAGCGCTTTTCGATTTCAACCAGTGCAGCTAAGGGCCTATAACCTTGGGCAGCAGGAAGCGATCCGCCAGCCCGATGTGGTGACAGGTATGAGGAAATTTAAGTTGATCTTTTACTTCATACTTTCTAGCTCGTTTATGTTTGTTGCCTGTGTTTAGGCTTTGTTTTTGTTTCCGGATACCCCGCTAGGATGTTGTTGATACGGGAGCGTCACACTCTTTTCTTGCAGAAAGCTTTATCCGGAGGATTGGAGTTGAGTCATTCTCGGCAGACGCAGAGCTGAAGGTGCACATGCCCAATGAGTCATCCATGACTACCGGGGCGAAGGGACGCATTTGTTGAATCTAGGCGGAGTTGACTTCATGTTGATAGCAGCGGTCCTACCGTTGGTTGAGTTCGATGTAATATTGGGAATGGACTGGCTAGCAGAGCAGCGTGCCAGTATTGACTGCCTATCCAAGGTGGTGATCCTGAGAAGCGAAGGGCAGACAGAAGTTAAGTTTGAGGGCCTCAGTGGAGCGGCTTTTTCCCTGATTTCGGCCATGCAGTTGGTGCGGGAAGTTAATCAGGGAGGAGTAGCTCTTGTAGCACTGTTGGAGGTTCGACTTTCCAAGTTATCACTTGGAGAAGTACCCGTAGTGTCAGAGTTCGAGGATGTGTTTCCTGATGAGCTTCCTGGAGCGCCTCCTCGACGGAAGATTGATTTCTCGATTGAGTTAGTGCTAAAGGCTAGGCCGGTGTCACGTCCTCCTTTTAGGATGACACCAAAAGAGTTGGCCGAACTCAAAGTACAGTTGCAGGAACTGTTGGAGCAGAGATATATCAGACCCAGTTCTTTACCGTGGAGCGCGCCGATGTTGTTTGTGAATAAGAAAGACGGTAGTATGCGGTTGTGCATAGACTACCGAGAGTTGAATAAACTGACTATCAAGAATAAGTATCCGATTCCTCGGATAGATGACCTGTTCGACCAGTTGGTGGGTTCAGTGGTGTATTCAAAGTTGGACTTGAAGTCAGGATACTATCAGTTGCGAATTCGAGACGAGGACATACCCAAGACAGCGTTTGGTACGAGGTATGGTCATTTTGAGTTCTCGGTGATGCCGTTCGGGTTGACGAACACACCATCCGTATTCATGGATTTGATGAACCCAAGGTTGTCAGGATCGAAATCCTGGATGAGTTCATTTTGAGGTAGGATCAGATTGGATAGTAGGTTCAGATCGAGGTTCACTTTACAAAATTAGAATCGATTTACAATATCTGGATCGTAGGATCGTAAGATCCTATGATCCGGATCGCGATCCTGACAACCTTGGATGAACCAAGTATTTCGAGAATACTTGGACTTTTTATAGTTGTCTTTATTGACGACATTCTGGTTTACTCCAAATCGGAGGTGGATCATGAGACTCACTTGAGAGTAGTCTTGCAAGTGTTGAGAGAGAACCAACTTTATGCAAAGTTTTCGAAGTGCGAGTTCTGGTTAGAGAAAGAGGCATTTTTGGGCCATGTGATTAGTGAGGATGGGGTGGCGGTAGATCCAACAAAAGTGGAAGCCATCAGAGATTGGCCAATATTGAGAACTGTGACGGAAGTCCGAAGTTTTCTTGGACTAACCGGGTACTATAAAAGGTTTGTGGAAAACTTTTCGCCGATAGCTCTACCCCTCACTTCACTAACTCGTAAGGACTAGAAGTTTGTTTGGACTCAGGAGTGCAATCAGGCGTTTGACACCCTGAAGGAAAGGCTGATGACAACTCCATTCCTAAGTCTGCCGAAAGGGACTGAAGGATTTCAAATTTTCAGTGACGCATCAGGATGCGGTTTGGGTTGCGTATTGGTGCAACATGGCAGTGTGATCGCCTTTGGGTCTAGGCAGTTGAAGCCTCACGAGAGGAATTACCCCGTCCATGACTTGGAATTGACGGCGGTAATTTTTGCGTTGAAATTGTGGCGACACTACGTTTATGGTGCGAAGGTGGAGATCTTCACGTACCACAAAAGCCTGAAGTATCTACTAGATCAGAAGGACTTGAATATGCGACAACGCAGGTGGGTCGAGTTCTTTGGAGACTACGAGGTGGCGATTCAGTATACGCCAGACAAAGCCAATGTGGTGGCAGATGCCTTGAGTAGAAAATACTCTGGGCAAGAGAATTGGATCGAAGCTCATGATGAGCGGTTGTTGCGGGATTGGGAATCCCTTGACATCGAGTGCGTAGCGAGAGACGAGTCTATCATGGCTCGTTTGAACTGGATTGAGTTGCAAAATGACTTGTCCGATCGTATTTGGGAAGCGACCCGTTTGGATGTGGAGTTCCAGCCATACGTGGTGGAAGCTCAAAAGGGCGAGAGTAGCGCCTGGGAGTTGATTGATGGGATTCTGAGGAAGGACGGAAGGATTTGTGTACCGCAGTTCGGCAAGCTCCGTGAGGAGTTGATGTTTGAGGCTCATTTTACGAAGTACTTCATTCACCCGAGCAGTACAAAGATGTACTTGGATATAAAGGAATCCTTTTGGTGGCCTGGTCTGATGCGGGATGTAGCTTTGTACGTGAGTCGGTGCCAAACTTGTGCCTTGGTGAAAGTCAAGTGTCAGAAGCCGGGCGGGTTCCTGAAGCCTCTTCCTATTCCCGAGTGGAAATTTGATGACATCTCCATGGACTTTGTGCATGGGTTACCTAGATCGCAGTAAGGTAATGACGCGATTTGGGTGATCGTGGATCGCTTGACCAAAGTGGCTCACTTCATCCCAAATCAGAAAGAGCACAGCGTGGAGAAGCTGGTAGAGTTGTATGTTCGCAACATTGTGCGACTACACATGATTCCTAAGAGTATAGTCAGTGATCGCGATGGACGATTCACGTCCAAAGACTGGAGGCTGGTCCAGAAGAGTCTGGGCACGAAGCTCAAGTTCAGTACGACGTTCCATCCTCAAACTGATGGGCAAACCGAAAGAACGAACCGTACTATGGAGGATATGCTGAGAATGTGTACTCTTGACTTCGGTAAGAAGTGGAAAGACCACCTCTTCATGGTGGAGTTTGCCTATAACAACAGTTGCCATACAAGTATAAAAATGGCGCCATACGAAGCTTTGTATGGGAGGCGGTGTCGAACATCGATGTCTTGGACAGAGGCGGGAGACACCAAACTTTTGGGAAAAGAAGTGGTAGCTGATTCATGCGAGTTGGTGCGAACCATTGAAGAGCGCATGAAGGTTTTTCATGATCGACAAGCAAAATATTTTAATGCTCGCCATAGGAATGTGGAATATGCGGTTGGCAACTGGGTCTATCTGAAGATCAAGCCGTGCAAGGGCGTATCACGGATTCGCTGACTCAAGAAGTTGAGTCCGAGGTTTCTGGGAACTATCGAGGTTATAGAACGTGTGGGAGAAGCAGCGTACCGGTTGGCGTTGTCCACAGAGCTGAGTGAGTTACACGATGTTTTCCATGTCTCCGTCTTGAGGAAAGCCTTTGTAGAGGATAGTGTGGTGATCGAATCGGCATCGGTGCCGATTGAGGAGGACTTGGGGACGCGAGTTCGTCCAGTTAATATAGAGGATACAGAAGTTCGGCAGTTGCGGAACAAAGAAGTCAAGCTCGTGAAGGTGCGTTGGGATAACCGCGGGCGCGACGAGTTCTCTTGGGAGCGTGAGCAAGCAATGCGCGAGGACTATCCCGAGTTATTTGTGTAAGGCTGGTTTGAAACAATAACCGTTTTGTAGCAACAATGTTTTTTTATTTGGTTACAATAAATTTTCTTGTTGTCTTCCTGGATGAAGATTAATTTCAGGAACGAAATTCTTGTAAGGGGGGAGGAGTTGTAACACCCCAGTTTTAAGACCTGGAGTCGCTGGAAGCTAACTCCTGGCGGTAGGGATACCGCGGGCGTAGGGTCGCTGTTTTCGGCAGTTGATTATAGCGCATGATCACTGGATCTAGTGCGCACGACCACTGGTCGTGCGCCACTGCTCGTGCACACTATTCTCCGTTTTTCCAAGTTCTGCCTGGGTAAACACACGAACATTGGACAGAGTGCGCACGACCACTGGTCGTGCGCCGCTGTTCGTGCGCGTTCATCTCTCTTTCTGGAGTTCTGCCAGAGGTGATCGCACGATCATGAGATCTAGTGCGCACGACCACTGGTCGTGCACCACTGATCGTGCAGACGAGAGTGTTCCGTCGTTTTTGTTTCGTGGCCGTCCGATGCTTCCCCAAATTAGATCCAAGGTCCAGGATCTTTCGCCCAATCAGTCTTATTACGGCTGAGAGGGTTTTTCCTCTCATTATTCTTATCTTTTGGATTGAGAGAAGGGTTGGAGAGGAAGAGAAGGGAAGAGGAAGGAGAGAGCTTCTTCCGCCATTGACGGAGCTTCAGAGCTCCGATCGCTGTTCCGAGACCTGATCCGTGGAGAGGGCGTGGAGGCGCTCGTGTCAAGCCGTTCAAAGCAAGGATTCCATGACTAGGAAGAGGGGTCGTAAGGTAACGAAATTTCTCCTCTCGGTTTCTAGGATGCGTGTGTATCATCTCTTCCTTTCAAGCTTTTGAGCACCGGATCTCTCAAATGAGAGGGGTTCGGGTCGCCATGGTTCAAGAGGAACCACCGGGTCGATTGTGTCCGTACCCGGCATATTATTGCATTAGAGATCCGCTCCGTTAGTGGATTAGGCATTATGAGTGAAGCCGTAGTCGCGACCGTTAGTCCGACTCGGTGATGTTGCATAGCGAGGCTTAAAGATTTTTTAGAAATCCGTTGCGACAAGATGCCGTTTGTGATGTTTGGGTTTTCCCCCTTTTTCGAGTGAGTACGTGTAACCGAAACCGGACGAGGTTAGCTCCGCGTTGACGGTAGATGCTTTCCTTGGTACGCGGGAACGTTGCCGTACAAATAATGGATTAGGGTGGGAAAGGGTATGGATTGTGATGTGCTAAGGTGCGGTTTTGTCTTCGTGGTCGGCTGGCTATCCCGTGACGTGCAAGTCATGTAGGGGGAGTGTCCCGGCGAGACTAGTCCCCTTCTGTTAGACTGACGAGAACGCCAAACATAGGACAAGCCCGTGCAATGAAGCCCACGAGCGGGTGAGGTCCAGCAAGGGTTCTCAAAATCGGTCTGTGTGTGAGACGGAATCCTGACGTGAGAAGTCAGAGTTTGCAGGCAAGCCCGGGTCTAAGACCCACGATCGGGTGGGGCCTTAGCAGAGGTTCGTGTGTCGGCTTGTATGCCATTAGGGAATTGCATTGCCCCTTTTGTTTTTGGCTTGACGCCGATGGGGAAATTGAAAGTACCCGATTGATGATGCGTGATGATGTGTTAGATTCATACGCTTAGAGTGAATTGGGTAAAACCCCGGATTGCATTAATGCTGCACTGTAGGCCCCCTTTTTCTTGTGCTCTACGTAGAAACATGTTTGTTGTATGAGACATCCAAACCTGTTTTATTGCTTTACATATTTATGTATATTGCATACGAAGTGCTGACCTATACGGTGATGGAGTGCCCCGGGGTCCGCTAGGGACGGCCGGGAGGAGATGTGTTGGTTACACAGTTGAGGTCAGCCTTTGCTGACCCACGTTACCACCAAATTTTTACAGGGCAAGGATCGCAAGCAAGAGCTAGCTCGCCGGCCAAAAAGGCCTAAGCCTCATGAAGTGTTTCAAGTTGTGTAATAGCTCTGTCTTGTGGGATTGTATGTTTGATGCACTACCTTTCCGGCTTGCATGCCGAGGTAGTCTAGGAGTGCTTATGCATGTTGGTGTTGGATGTTGTTATTTGAGCTTTGGACTCTCTTTTTTGTTGTAAGGCCTTAAGGCCGAGTTAATACTCTATGGATGTGGATAACTTCTGGTCTTGTTTTCTGTTTCCGCTGTTGCTTTATCCTGAGTTATGAGTTGAGTAGTTAATATCATCTTTTAATGCTAAAGCTGTGGCGTCTGTATGTTGTGGGGCCCCTGTCGGACCCATATTATATTGTCATTACAGGGGAGGTGTTACATCCTGCTCCTTCCTTCAGGGAAGGAGGGTGGATACCGATACCCGGTTCGAGTCCTTTTCCCACAAAAGGACTGGATCACCGACAACATCATGTACCACGAGCCCCATGTTATAATTCTGATGCGAGGAGGGGGCTGGGCGGCTGGAGGAACCAGTTTCGCGAAATGGAAGCTCAGCGGATTGGGTCGAAGTGTCGGCGGGCCGGTCGAATAGTGCCGCATCGCGAGACGCAAGACGGCTTGTGGGCGAGGCGATTGCGAGTCTCCTACAGAGATGGGGCTCAGGGATCCCGACATCTCTTTCCTCTCTTTCCGAGCTATCTCCTTTTTCCCTTTCGGGAATGTCATAACCTTCTTAATCTTCTTCTTGAGGCTGTGCCGAGATGGAGCAGCATCATCTCCAGGTCTCTTCTTGGGGGCGGGGTCTAGCGACTCTTTCGTCGCCTCGGCCGCCATGCTGGCGAGGGCGAGACCTTTTGACGGCCCCGCGTTGCTCATGTAAGGGTGATGGGCTGGTATATTCCTCTCTCCTGAACAAGTAAATGGTTAGAAATAACAAAACAAGGGGATGGTAAATATAAGACTAAGGGAGCTCGAGTGTACCTTCGCCGGGAAAGACAGGAAGGAGCGAGTCGAGGTCTCACCTTAAGTAGTTGACCTCAAAATTATTCCCCGCGAAGAAATCGCAAAGGTATTTATCCGCGCTTTCGACCTTGGGAGTCGCGTAGTATATTTCGGCGGGCGACAATGGGGCGTGTGGAACGCCTCCCAGGTTCCCGTGGATGAAGACAAAGCGGGTGAGACAATGGTGATTCTTGTTGGGGGTCTCGCACACTTTCAGGCTTTGTCCTGTGAAGTACGAGATGCCGTCGTGGTTGGCTTGAGAGATGAATAGCTTGCGCAAGACGTTGAGGCTGAACTCGATGCGCTCGCGGCGCATGTAGCTGGCGAATGCAACTAAAACCGAGATGACGTTCAGGTTTAGTTGCGCGGGAACGGCTCCAAAATATTTCAAAAACTGTTTAACCTCTGTCCAGAGGGGAAGTCTCAGCCCCAACTCAAAGTGCGAGACGAGAAAGACGAGTTCGCCGGGGTAGAAAGTGTTGATCGACTCGCCGACCTTCGGAGGCCGCGACTCGAACCCCTCCACCAGAAAATCGCGGGTGAAGCGGTTGTAGTCCTCCTCAGAGATCCTGCCGGGCGGGAAGTCATGGTCAGCGAATCTTCTGCCACACTGGCTGCGTCCCTCACCCTCCTCAGTCTTTTTCTTTCCCATGATAGGCGAGACGATAAGAGCGAGAGGTGGAAAAGGAGTGGCGAGAGTAAGCCGCGAGAGAAAGGAGGCTAGAAATCTGGATCTAAGACGCAACAGGAGGGGGAAACGCAGGTGTAAGTCATTTCGGTCTAGGCGGGGAGGTATTTATAGCAGATAGTGAAAGCGGAAAGATGAGCGGGAAAAATATGAAGGGGGAAGTTGAAGAGGTTGGCCGACGGTTCCTTTCCTCTCTCTCCTGACCTCGAGGCGCGGCGCCCCACGAGGATTTTTCCAACGGGCCAAAATAAATGAAAAATCAATTAACGCAGCTATAATTTGAGAGCCCAACATGAAAGAAGTCAACAAGATAGCATTATTAATTGTTTCATTCCGCACGAGGGGGACATGATGTCCGCGAGGCATAAATAACAAGTTGTAATTAAACAGGCAAGGCGACAGATTAATAAAAACAGCAGAATTACAAGGTATAATTAAATAGGCGAGATTATTAAACAGGCGAGATGAGATGGAGGGTCTTCAGTTCTTGTGCCATTTCTAACGCCCTCCATCGCAAGACCTCACACACGGGGGCCGACCGGGAACATGAAAGGCGCGAACGACTTCAAGACCGCGACGCGCGATACCGAGGTGCTGATCGACCTCGTTTATGATGGCCCGAGGGTCAGTCTCATCTATCTCGATGCCAACATCGACCTCGGAGGAGAGACGAGCGCATTCAATTTCTAGCCAGTCAATGCGCCTGTTGGCAGCCTGTTTGTTTAGTTCCATCTCGCGGATGATATGTATGTGCTTTCGAAACATCTCGGCCGTCCTACGCTTCATCCCCACTGGATCCATAGGATCGCCCAGATAGTCTTCTATCTCATCTGGGTGAGGAGGAGGCGAGAAGGCAGACTGCTCAGAGAAGTCCTCCGCTGTCGAGTCGACCTGGGTACCTGCGCAGGAACAAGCCAGGGATCGGATGGAAGGTTTAGTCCGGTGGCCTCGAACACACCAGGTAGGGGAATGAAAGTTTATATGAAGCGAGAGGACAAGTCTAGTTCATTTACCCGGGTTGCGAGAGGTCCCAGCGAGTTGCGAGGGATCGTCATTCTTCACAGTTGGAGTGGTGGATTGCTGGATTGCTGAGGTGAGTCGGAGTCTTGATGATGGATGTCGGTAACACCAGGTGGATTCGCAGGCCGGGGAGAATAGACAAGATCTCTCTGAACAAGTTTGGAATGAATATGCGAGAAGATAAAAAAAAGGGAAAGATAAAGGAGGGGCAAGAGCCAAAGAATCACTTGTCTCTCCTTAAGGGACGCGAGAAGAGCTACATTGACTTCCAAGGTTGCCGGAGTGATCCCATCAGCTGAGAAAGGGGGGCTAGCGGTTTTTAACATCTTCATGCGGGACGATGACGGTAAAGGAGCAGAGGTGTGAACCAAAACGGGGGCCAGAGCAGCCACATTAGCCTTGTTTTTTTGGGACCATCGCGAGACGTTCGCGAAAACTCTGACTATGAGACATGGCGACGGTGGAAGAAGTCAAGGAAGAAATGAGAGAGGGGGGCACTCTCCATGTTGGGATAAGTGTTACATATTTATAGGTCCCAGAGGAGGGGTCCGCAAAAGATTCTCTCATAAATGAATTTTAACGCCGCGAGCCTCGGTCGGACTTTCTTTCCGAGCTTGAGGAAACCTCGAAAAGAGCGGGGATTATGTACAACCTCGGTCTCGCAGGAGGCAACTCAAAGAAGAGTGCTGAGTTAGGGGCGAGATGGGCGAAAGGACTGCAGGGGCGAGTAGGCCCATAGGGTCAACTCGCCGGTACTTTAAAGAGGCAAAATATAATGGGCGAGACGGGAACAACGTAGCAGGCGAGACGGCTCCTGTAGCGCGTACTGGAATTTTGTGGCGAGACGCATCTCGGAAGGCGGGGGACTCGCGAGACGAGCAGATAGGCTCCCCTCGTCTGCCGGTTATTTTTTCACTCGCCATGTGGGAAAAGATGTTTTCTACTTTCTTACCCCCAAGGGGGGATTTTAGTCCTTTACCCTATGTAATTTTACCTTTTTGCCCTTTGTGGTCTGCGTATAATCCTTCAGAACAACGGAGTTTGGCTGTTGGCAGACCCAACCGAGGGTATTTTGGTAATTTCTGGTCGGTTCAGTTTGGTTATTGACAGGTCAAACTCAGAGGCTTATAAATAGACCGATAAGGTGCCTTGAAGTGGTTGTTGTTGAACCCCTTTTATCTTCTTCCTCTAAGGCACCTAGCTCAGCACTGGCTAGGGAGGGAGAGGATTTCTAGTTCTTCCGGGTAAGAGGTGAGACCTCCAAGCTGAAGCCCACGGTCTGTTTCTAGTTCCCGAGACTCACGTCAAGGAAGGAATTCGGGAAGACCAGGTGTGAGCTGCAACTCTAGATCCGAACTTTAGGTGAAGTCGGGTTTCTTGCTTCAACAGAGATCTAAGGAAATATTCTTCCATAGTAATAGAAAAAACGCTTACTGCTTCTCCAAAAGTGGAGGCTGCTACTTCTGATACGGTAGACGTCTTCACCCACACTAGGTGTTGCCGCACAAACCCTATTAAATTTTTTACGACCATAAGGAGGTTCTAACATACACGTTGGCTGAAATTTAGGTGAAAAGGGTCCCTTACCCGGACTTAAACATAAAGAAAGGTACGGTCAGAGTGACTTTATGTTGAGGGATCAACTGTTGGAAAACTTTAACGCCAAGGGTTTGCAAAACCTGGGAAAGTAGAGGGATTTCACCATCTGTTATGGCTGAAAACAAAAATGAAAACGAAGCTCAACACAACCTGCGCTCTTAATCGATGAGGGAGGACGAAGGCCAACACCTATTAACAATGGCCTCAGCACACGGAAACAGGCCTGTCTGTCACTGTTGCCGACAGCAAAACCGGGAGGAAGGGTCGCCTATCCCTTCAGAAACTAAAAAGAGAACCTGCGCTCCTAAACGATGAAGGAGGATGGAGATGTTGAAGGCGCCGATCTCTGCGGGAAGAGGGAAAAGACGATCGTCTAAGGGATTAGGTCGCAGCAGGAGAAAGAAAAGAAAATTGCCACGACAAGGGTGTTTGCGGGTTTTAACCGAGCGCGAAAAAGGAGCGGTTACGGAAAACGCTTTTTGGGCTAACCGGCACCCCCTTTGAGGATGAATTTGGGATTTCATTTTAATTTCAAAATTTTTATTTTCCTAA
The DNA here is from genome assembly GCA_039513925.1 of Platanthera zijinensis. Taxonomy (NCBI): domain Eukaryota; kingdom Viridiplantae; phylum Streptophyta; class Magnoliopsida; order Asparagales; family Orchidaceae; genus Platanthera; species Platanthera zijinensis. The sequence continues at coordinate 13,418,791 of CM077080.1, forward strand.
TACTTAGAGAAATTTATTTGTTACACGCTCGCGCTATAATTAATATATGCCAAACACAACTCAATGACTAAGGAAATAAATCCACTACTTAATGCTCAAGGTTTATACATACTAAATTCATATCTCGACCAAACTCTACCTCGATCAATTGCGCTCAAGATTAGACCCTGCAAATTTATATTTTATTTTGCGTCAATTTACGGATGTTACATCCCTATTAGCATAAGTGAGAGTGATGTCTCTCTGCATTGAGAGCGCAAATGGAAGGTTTAATAGACACTCCGATTTGGATAATTGGGTCTAATCAACTTGGAAACTGTCCTGAGATTTTCAGAGACACTATAATCGAGTGTGGGGGAAGGAGAAATTGTAGCAGGAGCTGGAGGGAGAGGTGATGTCACCATTATTTAGTTTGTGCAAGTGTGTTTTGGGTAGTTAGGTTGGGAGAGTACTCGAGCTTGGCAAGAGCTATAACTTGGCAAGTACTGAAGCACGACGAGATGAAGAGCTCAGCGAGAGTGGAAGAATTCACCGGCTGATAGCTTGTTAGGAGAGCTTGCTGAAGCTTTGCGAAAGAACTCATTAGCTGGATCAATTGCTAGAGGAGAGCTTGTTGACTGGAGCTCGACAGGAGAATGCCCAGACGCTGACAAGGAACTTAACAGAAGTCGCGGACGCTGGTAGTGAGCTCGCCAGGAGAAGTCACAGACACTAGCGAGGAGCTCGGCAGGAGAAGTCACAGACACTAGTGAGGAGCTCGACATGAAGCACAACTGAGAGCTTGATTGATAGCTCGACAAGAAACTCGCAGGCACTGAGAGATTATTGTGTGCTTCGGTTTGAGATCGAGTGCTAGGGTGAGTGAGTGAGAAGTTCCTCAAGGGATCTGCGTTTCCTATCCTAGATCCCGACGGAGCTATGGTTGTAGAGGAGAAGGCTGAAGGAGAAGAGGAAAGGAGCTCAGCTATTGCCGTCGAGGAGCTCAGCTATTCCCGTTGAGAGTTTGACGAAACAACCAGGAGGCGCGAGATCCGGCGTAACGTTTGACTGCTGCAGGATTTTGACGGAAGGCGTTTAGGTTACGGGTTCTGGGTTACAAGAGTTAGAGAGAGAGGGTAAGGGAAAATAAGAGAAAGAGAGGGAAAAAGATAATAATTTCTTGATTACTCATATCATCTCCAAATATGTTCAAGCCTTCACTTGGGCCTTATGTCAACAACAACAACAAACAACAACACTCAAGTCTTTGCCCCATTATAGTGGGGTTGACTATATGGATCCTTTGTCGCCATTATGCCCCATCTTTTGTCATAATCTCACTAATGCCTAAGTAGATCATGTCTTTCCTTATAGTTTCATTCCAAGTCTTTATTGGTCTACCCCTCCCTCATTTAACATGCCTAGTGACTAGACTCTCACAACGCCTAACAGAGTAACTGGTGTCTCTAATGGTCTCCTTTGTACATGCCAAACCATCTTAGTTGAGCTTCTCACATCTTCTCTGCAATTGGTGCTACTTCTGTCTTATCCCTAATACATTCATTCCTAATTTTATCCAGTCTTGTGTATCCGCACATCCACCTAAGCATTTTCATCTCCGCAACTCCCATTTTTTGCTCATGTACAAAATTCACTGCCCAACACTCAGAACCATAGAGCATTGCTGGTCTAATTGTAGTACGGTAAACTTGCTCTTAAGTTTTAATGGTACTTTACGATCACATAAGATCCCTGACACGCCTCTCCATTTCAACCAACCCACTTGGGCCTTATGTCAAGTGAGTAAAAATAAGATATGCGCTCATAATAATTAGAAATAATGCAACAATAGTATTATTAATTGATTTAATTCCCGGTGAATTGTATGCGCTGCTGATACGTGCTCCCTCAACGTTGTTTCATAATACAGGTCTTTCTGACAGGAAAGCATGAGGGTGAGGAGTGGGGATCAACGGATTATAACATGCGGAGCAGAAAAGCTGAAACCATGCAGTTAGGAGATCTCGTGAGTTCACTGAAGAGGGTTGTGAGTTTAGGTTACCTGTTTTTTGGAGAAGATCGTGAGATCAGGGAGCATGAAGGTTGCAATTTCTCTGGAGGAGTTAGCTAGTTCTCGCAGGGAGCTCTCGTGCAAGGGTGGGAGAATCACACACAATTGAAGAGGTTTTGGGCAAGTCTGATATTTATTTCGGGAGAGGAGTATTTGAGAGGGATCAACAAAAAAGTTTGTCCTTCTCTGATATTATGTGAGCATTTGAAATGTAAAATAACTATTTTTTCAAAGATTCTAACTTATTACTGTTGAAATATAAGAAAGAAAACAAAAGGGGTAATTTATTCGTCCCACAAAGTGGAGTTATATAGGACAAACAAGGACTATTAAAATTAAAACTACGGTGTGGGACAAAACTTCAAATACACTTAAAGATCCTTACTATTAACTTCAACACTCCTCAAGCTGAAGGGGAGCTGAAGGGGAAACCTTCAGCATGAAAATATCATAAAAAGAGGTATTGGTGATAGGCGTTGTGGGACAAAACATCAGACGAGCCACCGGGGGAAATTCCATACCGAGGAATCAAATCGGGGACATTGCCTCACGATGTAGACCCTCACACGACGCAGAACCCACACACGACGTGTACACCATACTTTATATAAAGTAGAGGAGGTGGAAGAATGCACATTTGAAGATGTGTGACTAAATACAAAAATGAGAAAATATACAATGGGCACCCTTTTGGGCTTTTTACAATTGGGCTTTAATAGTTTGCAACTCTATAGTAGGTACTTTTTTGGAAGCTATCATTCAAGGTATATATGTTTATATATATATGTATATATATATATGTATATATATATATGTGTATATATATATATGTGTGTATATATATATATATCTATACTATATTAAAAAGTTTTATCATGGTCTGCCAATAGCGTGAGTTCAAAAATACAACAAAAAACAAGAGCCCTTGATTCTATGATGGTAACAATCCTGTCCACCGGATCATATTCCATTGAATCATTAAAGAATGAAAAAAGATAGGTGTCCTAAAGCTAGAGAGAGAGGGGAGAGAGAGAGTGGATGAGGGCGGGTGCGGGGATAGAGAGAAAGGGAGAGAGTGAGTGAGGCTGAGAGTTGGGTGCGGCAGAGTTATTACGTATTACATATAATAATATATATTATAGCTGAGTGGGCGGGGGCAGGAGAGAGAGAGAGAGAGAGTTGGCTGAATTATTACGTATTATTTATCTAATTGGGGGGCGGCAGAGTTGTTAATATGAAATTATATATTATATAATAGATAGGGGGAGAGAGAGAGCACTAGAGAGAGAAACCGGGAGAGGGAGAGAGAGAGAGCGGTGGAGAGCAGAAGAGAGAGAGAGAGCGGTGGAGAGAGAGAAAGGGGGAGAGAGAGAAAGGGGGAGAGAGAGCGGGAGGTTTTATTTATATATAATTATATTATATTTTATATAATAGAGAGAGAGGGAGAGAGAAGGAAGAAAGAGAGAGAGGAAAATGTTTTTACTTACAAACGCATCTGTTTGTTACAAAATTAAAATGATAATATTGATGTAAAATTTTTTCCGGTCATTGTGAGCACGTATATGTATATGCCCGCAGTGACCCGTCGGGGCGAGCGGGCGAAGCCCGCCATTTGCTGGAGAAGCCCTCTTCTACGCAGTCAATGACCACATAAAGCATCAAGTACGGGCGAAGCCCGTGCGCAAACATCACCTAAAGAATCAAGTACGGGCGATGTCCGTTCGCAGGCGGGCGAAGCCCGCCTGATGCGGCCGCAGGCCGCCCGAGAGCATCGAGCACGGGCGTAGCCCGTGCGAAGATGCTCGTATATATATATATATATATATATATATATATATATATGAATTCTAAATAACTGAAAGCATTATTTAGTACTGCAACATATGAATGTTTATTTCTCTTGGTTGAAATCTTGGTCATTTCATAAATATCATTTTATCATTTATTTAATTGTCATATAATTGCTATCCTTTTACAGGTATGAACTTTGGAAGCCATATCTTAGATCTATGATGGAGTGTGATATGAAGGAAGTTAGTATTGGTTCAAAGAGTAAATCTCAGGTGTTGGAAAGCTGCTTGCAACAGATGAAAGCTTGTTTCTTAGATGTAAGTTAAAATGTTTTTGTTGAATTTGAGCATTTTTTTATCTCATGAGAGATAACGAAGATAAATTATTGGTCGACTATTTTCATTAATGTTATACTATTGTGTTTCATTTGTAGAAAGTTATTACGATTTTTTTATCTCACAAGCCCCATTAATATGGCCCCTCTTTTGTGTATACTAAGGCCATTTAGATTAATAAAATACGAGCCCATCAATTTCTTCATTCAGCTTGGTTTCAGGTTGGTTCTCTAGCTTAGTTGACCATATCTGCCTTCCTGGCCTCATCTTGCTTCCCCAGTGCAGCCCCTCTAGCCACCCAAGACTCCAACTTTGATATTCACTATCCTTCGGTGACTTTGAGCTTAATCTCTCCCATCTTCCATGTCAACTTAAAGGCCCATCTTCCATGTCGGGCTTAACGTCTCCCATCTTCCATGACATTGCACTCTTGTCTATATCGGCTGAAGTTGAGATTCCATCCACCAGTGATCATTTTCCCTTCCTCTATTGTCAATATTGGTGATTCACTCTTACATTGAGGTTGCAGATCTTTGTTGCATTTGCATAACATCTTTCCTCTGGAGCCGACACTCTTTCACTTTTGAGCGATTTATTACCATTGTCATTGAACAAATCAATCGTTTCTGGCCCCTGATAGCTTCTACACCCATTTCGCCTGCCACTTTGAGATTGTTGTGCTCTCATTTCTTTTCTCGATTCTCTCTGTTTTGATCGGAAGATGGGATCTCAATGACTTAACAGAGATCTGATAGCAGCGACATGAAGCAGCTCAGAACCCTCTCTGTGAATTGAGCCCTTAATAGTTTGATCTGAAAGTGTGAGACCAAGTGCTTCTTGATCATAAAAATACAATTTCGATCATCGCCTGTAATAGTAATATCATCAACATACAAAAGAAGTACCATCGTGCCTGCTGGACGAAAACATGTAAGTATGGAGAAGTTTACCGAGTTTCGAGTGAATCCAAAATCCCGAACAACTTGCCTAAACTTGTCAACCTAAATTTGTCAAACCAAGCTCGAGGGGACTGCTGCAGGTCATAGATAGAATTCTCGAGGCAGTAGACAAAAGGCTCCCTTGTGGTTTCATAACTAGGAGGTCACTGTTTATAGACATTATCTTCTAATCGTCATTAAAGAAAGTGTTAGAATAGCCCATGTATTGGGCCCATCTTTTGGGCCCATTTATGTTCTCTCCTCTTTAGTCCCACATCTTGTGTAAGATTTATTCTCTCTCTCTTCCTCCTATATAATTGTATTCTCTCCTTGTATTTACATACACAAGCAATATATACAAGTTTTGAGCTTTCTCAACATGGTATCAGAGGGTGCGGTCCTATAGCTGCGGTTTTCCCTTTTCTAACCGCCCAGCCAGCCCTCCTCCCTGTCCGCAGATTGCTCTGCGACCTCCCTTCTCCTACCCGCCTATATCCGCGGGCTCCTCTCCTGCGGACTGCGAGTCTATCCGCTCCGGTCTCCTGCGGCCTGTTTATCCTGTCCGCTCTTCCCCCTTATCCGCGTGGCTTCTGCGGACTGCATCTCTGCATCCGCTTCTCTTCTCTCTCTCTGTGGCTCCACCCTCCTCAGGCTTCTTATAACCATCTTTTTCTCTGACCCGTGGGGCCCACCTCCCTTGTCCGCTGCGGGCTCTCCTCTTGTCCGCTGCGAGCTCTTCTCCTCCCTTGCTGCTTAAGTTCTTCAAACTCGCGATCTCTTCATCTGTCTGCTCGAGCTTCTCTACTCGCAGACTTCTCCTTCCCGCTGCGAACTCCTCCTTAACCGCTGCGGGCTCTCCTCTTCATCCTGGCGCTTGAGTTCTACTCGCGCCAGTCTCATTGCGGACTGCTCCTGTCTTAACCGCTGCGGGCTCGAGCTTCTCTATTCTAACCGTTGCGGGCTCCTCTCTCTTGCAGACTGCTCCTGTCCGCCGCAGTCTCTCTCTCCCTTCTTGCCGCTCGAGTTCTCCTCGCGGCTTCCTGTGCTCTGACCGCTGCTGTGTTCACCTAGACCGTGCAGACTACTCTCTTTCCACATTTTGGTCGCGATCTGACTAATTGCTGGTGTCCGGTGTGACCGTGCGGACTGGTGCCTTCCCGCATTTTGGTCACGGTCTTCTCCAGTCCTTCCCGCTGCGGACTTGTCGTGCGGCCTCCTGCTCTTCTCGCGGCGGTCCCCCTCAGTGATTTGTTTCTGCGGTCTGCATCTATGGGTTCTTCTGGTAACTCCACTAGCTCGGCGGCCAGTCCGCTTATTGACCGCCTGGCCTGTCCTACAGATCGCCCGGTTTGCTCTGCTGAAGTCCGTGACGAGCTGAGGATCACTACCATCTCTCTTTCTGGCAAGAAAAACTTTATCCCTTGGGTGCACTCAGTTAGACGGGTTCTTCAGGCCAAGGACCTTCTGCCTCACCTTACTCGGGCACCTCCGTCTCCTCCTACCGATGATTGGCTCCGCAATAATGGCCGCGTTCAGACTTGGATCCTGAATTCATTGGATGGTGAGCCTTATCAGATGGCTATGTACCACGACACCGCCAAAGCTATGTGGGATGAGCTGCATTCTTTATACTCAGGCCGCGACAGCCTTCAACATCTTTACGACATACTCACTCTTTGCTCTCGACACTGGCGGGGCTTCGGATATGACCTCTTTTGTCGCTCGGGCTAAAACTCTTGTTGAAGCCTGGATCCAGAATCAGCCGTCCACCAATGATCATGCTGCTCAGCACACTCAGAAGGAAGCCGCATGCATTGCCATCATAATGGCCCGTCTTCCATCTCACCTTCAGAGCATTCGTGCTCAGGTCCTGGCTTCTCCACCCACACCATCTTTCTCTGATGTATGCTTCATGATTCTCCGTGTATCACCTCCTCCGGATACTTCTGCTCCTTCTCCCCCGACCCTTCTTCAGCAGGCCCCTCCGCTCCTACCATCCCCTCCTACTTATGCTCGGGGGGGGGGGGGGCGTTCGGGCTCTCGGGGCCGTGGCCGGGGTCGGCCGAAGTGTTCCTTTTGCGGGAAAGATGGTCATCTTGAGGCGACCTGCTACAGGAAAATTGGTTATCCTCCTCGTCCGACGACATCTGTTGTTACTGACGCCAGTCCTCCTGATCTTAAAACCGTCCGTCTTTAGCTCCAGCATCTCCAGGGCCTGCTCAACCCACCATCTGCCTCCATCGCCTCCATCTCCAACACAGGTACTGCTTGTCTATCCACCAACCTGGGCTGGATTGTGGACTCTGGTGTCACTCATCACATTACTTCGCAACGGCCTGCCCAGTACTCGGATTCTCCTTATCCGAAGTCTATCACTGTTGCCAATGGGGCGATGATTCCCGTCCCCTGCTCGACAGATCTTTCTCTCAACCCATAAATCTCCCTTCGCTCGACTCTTCATGTTCCGAGTTCACCGTTCAATTTATTCTCTGTTGGACGTCTTATGAGTGATCTTGATTGTTCTGTTATATTCACCTCCTCTTCCTTTGTTATACAGGATCGACAGACGCAGACTACCATTGGTAAAGGCCGGTTGCGGAACGGGCTCTACCTTCTCGACGACTCTCCCACCATTCTGTCTTCTGTCTCTTCCACTGCGTGACATTGTCGCCTTGGGCATGCCCCTCTGCAGGTCCTCCAGCGGGCTCTTCCAGATGTCTCTTTTACTCCTTTTCAGTGTGACTCACATGTATCCTCGGCAAGCAGCCGCGTTCTTCTTTTCCTTCGCATTGTACTCGGAGCGCTGCTCCCTTTGATTTAGTACATTCTGATGTATAGAGTCCTTTTAAGATTACAAGTATTTCTGATTTTCGCTATTTTATCACATTTATTGATGATCACTCTCGCAGTACGTGGGTATACTTACTTCGTGATCGCTCCGAGCTTCCCCGTGTTTTTCGGGCATTTGTCCTCGAGACCCGTACATAATTCCACACCACACTCAAAATACCACGCACCGACAATGCTCGTGAGTACACCAGCCACGAATTTACCGCTTTGTGTTCTGAATTCGGGATTCTTCGTCAAACCTCCCGTGCTTCCCAGCAAAACGGTATTGCCGAAAGGAAGAACCGCCACTTACTAGATGTAGCCCGCTTTCTGATACTTCAAATGCATGTTCCCAAGCCTTATTGGAACTTTGCGGTCTCGACTGCATGCTTTCTCATCAACCGTCTCCCTTCCTCCGTCCTCCACTATGCTACTCCGTTTAGCCTATTGTTTCCCTCCACTCCGGCTTTTCCTCTCCCGCCTCGTGTTTTTTGCAGCATTTGCTACGTCCACCGTCTGGGGCATCCTCGGATAAGTTGGATCCCCGGGCGGCTAAACACATCTTTGTCGGCTATTCACGCACCCAGAAGGGCTATGTTTGTTACTCTCCAGCTACTCGAAAGATTTCCGTTTCTGCTGACGTTACCTTTCGGGAAGAACAACCGTTTTTTCATGCTCCTTTACCCGCTGATCTACCCCCAACTCCTCTCCCACCATCCATCCCACGCCCAGTTAGTCCCGCTACTACACCACCTTCGCCGGTTTCCCCTGCACCGACTCCTGCTCCCTCCAAACCACCCGTTATCCGTGCCTACACTCGTCGCCCTCCCATTTCCGTTGCCCCTCTGCAGACAACCTCTACCACGGATACTCCGCGTCCTGCTGATCAGGTACCGCCTTCCACTGCTCATCCTCTGGCCAAATACGTCTCTCTTCATCGCCTCTCTCCCCTTCTGCACACATTTGCTACTTTTATCTCTTCGGTTGCTGTTCCTAACTCTGTGCAGGAGGCGCTTCAACATTCAGGCTGGCGGGCAGCCATGAAGGAAGAAATGTCTGCTCTCTGGGCTAACCAGACATTGACCGTTGTCCCCCTTCCTCCGGGTCAGAAACCGGTTGGGTGTAAGCTATGTTATCAAGGCGCGCGCCTAGGCGCGCCTGAGGCGCCAGGCGCACGGGGCGCAAGTCGATGCGCCTTAGCAAGCCCAAGGCGGGCGATATGCCTCAGGCGCGCGCCTCATGCGCCTGCAGGGCGCAATTCAGGCGCGCCTGAATGCATGAACCGGTTTTAAACCGGTTCAGGCAATACACGGCCTTATATAATTCACGATTTAGGCGATTCATTCATTTCCGTAAAATCTTCTAGGGTTAGCCAGTGTCCCTCTCGCCGACTGCCCGTTTCCGTCCCGATTTCTCCTCTCTTCTCCTTGCTTCTCGCCGGAGTCGCCATCGTTCATCTCGCCGGAGACGCAGAAGGAGTAGCCGGTCGTCGACGTTGTTCTCCTGCACCTATTTCTCGCCGGAAACTCCTTCATCCTCTCATCTCCTCCTTTAACTGTAAGATTGCTTCTCCATTTCTCCTCTTATTTCTTTTTTTCTTCCTTTAAGTGTAAGAACATTCAATAAGGATTTAGGGCCTCCAGTATAAGGTAGCTTCCATCTTCAACACCGAGTGCTTTATTAGTAGCCTCCAGTATAAGGTGATTTTTTATAATCATTCTTGAAGTTTTGTGCTATTCATTAAGCCCATTTTTTGCAATCATTCATAAGTATAAGGATGAACTCTTCATCCAGTTCACTATTTTACAGTGAACTGGATGAAACCCAGTGCACTGTAAAACAGTGAACTTGATGAAGCCCAGTTCACTGTTTACACTGAACTGGGCTTCATGCAGTTCACTATTTACAGTGAACTGGGCTTCATGCAGTTCACTGTAAACAGTGAACTGGGCTTCCAGTTCACTGTTTACAGTGAACTGCAAGCCCAGTTCACTGTAAACAGGAAGAACATGTGCTTTGAAAGAACATTATAATTTTATTTAGAGGTAATTTAGATATTGGCCTAAATTGGTGGATGAGTTAGTTCAGTTTTTTGTTCCCAAATTGATATAAAAAACAAAAATAGGAAGAACATGTGCTAATTGGGCGCCCAATTCGCTGAAATTGAGCGAATTGGGCGCCCAATTCGCTCAATTTCAGCGAATTAGGCGCCCAATTCGCTCAATTTCAGCGAATTGGGCGCCCAATTCGCTCAATTTCCTTTTTCCCCACTTTATTGCGCCTCACATGCCTCCGGCGCGCGCCTGCGCCTTGCGTTTAGGCTTCAGGGCCCCTTTGCGCCTCGGTGCGCCTTGCGCCTTTGACAACATAGGGTGTAAGTGGGTCTTTATCATCAAACATGCTGTTGATGGGACAATTGACCGTCTAAAGGCTCGTTTGGTGGCTCGTGGTTTCACTTAGCAACATGGACTCGACTATGAGGAAACTTTCTCTCTGGTCGCCAAGCTCAATACCGTTCGCGTCCTCATCTCTGTCGCTGTTCATCGCCAGTGGCCCCTATTTCAACTGGATATCAAGAATGCTTTCTTAAATGGGGATCTCCAGGAGACGGTGTACATGCAACAACCACCCGGGTTTGAGACCACAGGGGAGTCTCAGGTCTGCCGCCTTCTAAAGGTTTTGTATAGTCTCAAACAATCTCCACGAGCATGGTTTGAAAAATTCTGTAAGGTCCTTCGTGATATCGGTTTTACTCGAAGCTCGGCCGATTTCTCGCTTTTTACTCGTCACCGACCAACTGGGACGGTCCTTCTGTTAGTATACGTTGACGATATCATCATTATAGGAGATGACTCACAAGGGATACATGCAGTCAAAGTACATCTAAATTCCGTCTTTCAGACAAAGGATCTGAGACCTCTACAATATTTTTTGGGTCTTGAGGTTGCCAGACGACCGGATGGGCTTACTCTATCTCAACGGAAGTACTGTCTTGACCTTCTTCATGATGCTGGTCATTCAGGTTGTAAGCCAAGTGATACCCCTATGGATGTAAACCACAAGTTGTGCGCCCATGCATCTGACTCGGATCTACTTCTCCAGAATCCTGAATATTATCGTCGACTCGTTGGAAAATTGATCTATCTCACGGTTACCATACCAGATATTTCTTTTGCTGTTGGTCTTATCAGTCGATACATGCACTCTCTTCGAAGATCTCATCTTCAGGCTGTTGAACGTATTCTCAGGTACCTTAAAACAGCTCCTGATCAAGGACTTGTTTACCGGACCTCTTCTTCTGCTCCAATTTTGGTGCCATACTCAGATGCTGATTATGCTGGTTCTCTTGATGACCGGCGATCTACTAGTGGTTTTTGCACCTACGTTAGAGGACATTTGGTTACATGGCGAAGCAAGAAACAAGCGGTCGTTGCTCAATCATCAGCTGAGGCAGAATACCGGGCAATGACATCTGTTGTATCGGAACTGACGTGGCTTGAGAGTCTTCTCACTGATCTGGGTGTAAAATTACCGTCACCGACTCTTCTCCTTTGTGTCATCCAAGCTACTATACATATCGCCAAGAACCCAGTCTTCCACGAAAGAACGAAGCACATTGAAGTCGATTGTCACTTCATTCGGGAAAAAGTTCAAATGAAAAAGCTCAATCTAAAGCATGTCCAAGGGTCTGAACAAGTTGCGGATGTCCTCACAAAGGCTCTGTCCAAGGCACTCTTCTATCAATGTTTGTCCAAGCTTGGCACATACGATTTGCACGCTCCAGCTTGCGGGGGAGTGTTAGAATAACCAATGTATTGGGCCCATATTTTGGGGCCATTTATGTTCTCTCCTCTTTAGTCTCACATCTTGTATAGGATTTATTCCCTCTCTCTTCCTCCTATATATTTGTATTCTCTCCTTGTATTTACATACACAAACAATACATACAAGTTTTGAGTTTTCTCAACAGAAAGCATTGTTGATATCAAGTTGATGTAACTTTCAATGGTGGTGGATGATCAAAGTGATCAATATTCGTGCCATATTCAGCTTAGAGACTCGAAAAAAAATCTCTTCATAGTTGAAGCCATATTGTTGAGTGAAACCATGATTCACAGAACGAGTTTTGAGATGCTCAACCATCATATCAGGATGATGCGTAATAGTGAAGACTCATTTACATTCCATACAAGATTGGCCTAGTGGAAGGGAAACAATGCCCTACGCCTGATTAGCCTAGAGGGAAACATTTTATCGTCCATTACGACCCGCCATCCTGAATGTTGGAGAGCTTCCTGCACAGAAGAGGGGGTGGAAATAGAAGGTAGAGATGCTACCAATATTTAAAATTCTGGAGATAAGTGGTGAAAATAGACATAATGAGAGAGAGGATGAGCTGTAGAGGGGAGTGTATCCTGGATTGGAGCTGCAGTCAGATCAATTGGTCAATGAGTGTAATCATTGGGTGCAAAGTCCCAAGGCATCTGAACGAGGGCAACAACGAGTGTGTAGAGGAGGTGGTGTAGGTAACATGGATGGTGGTGAATTGTCGATAGGTACATTGGGATGTGGGATAACAAGTGTTAAATTATCAGATGGGGAGTAAAATAGTTAATCCTTGAGGATGGTAACATCAACAGTTGTTATTGTTTTTTTATTGGTGGGAGAATACCACACATATCCCTTCTGTGTGCGAGGGTACCAAAGAAAGATATATTTAGTAGCACGTGGGACCAACTTTTTCACAAGACGACCAAGATGATGGAAAATAGAGGCTCCTGAAAACACGAGGAGTCAAAGGGAAAGGAGGTATTAATTGAAACAAGATGGAGAGGGGAGTCGCAAAGTTTAGGATTGTCGAAGGCCTGTGATTAATTAAATAACACGATGGTGATAATGACGTGCCAATAGATCTTAGGAACACACATTTGAAACGTAATGTAGCGGACAACCTCAAGGAGTTGACGGTTCTTCCTCTCGGCGACACCATTTTGTTGTGGTGTATAGATAATACTCAACATATTGCATGATTCCTGAAATTTGTGACTAGTATATTTATGAGCATTATCGATTAGAAGAATTTTAATGTAACTCTAAAATTGAGTATGGGTTTCAACGATGAATAAGTGAAAGAGACGTAGTAGTTCAGAGCGATCATTTAGTAAAGCCAATCATGTCATACGAGAACGATCATCAATAAAAGTAAGAAAGTAATGATGGATAGATAAACTATCAGTTTTATAAGGACCATAAATGTCTGAATGAACTAAAGCAAATGAAGAAGAATTCCTAGTACAATAAGGATATGTTAATTTGAACGGAATTGACTTTCTGGAATTGGTATTGGAGAGTAGAAATTCAATTCTAGCATTTGGCGTGATGAAATTTACGCTGATGGCTTTTATGTGAAAACCCATGGCTTTGACTTTGAACTAAAAAAATCAAATCACCAAATCTTGCCTCCGCCCACGGGCTTTCCGCATAATCGAGTGTTTTCGGCCGGACACATGTTTTTTTGGCCCGGGCGTGTGTTTTTAGGTCGGGCTCACGATTTTTGGCTTGGGTGCACGTTTTTCGACCGAGTGTGTTTATTGGCCGGATGCTCGATTTTTGGCCGGGCGCGCGCTTTTTGGCCTTGCGCTCAGTTAGTGGCTCAGATGCGTGTTTTTCAATCAGGCACGTGCTTTTTGGCCCTGGCGCGCGCTTTTCGGCTAGGCGAGCGTTTATTTGTTCGGACACACATTTTTTCTCGGACATGCATTTTTCTCCCTTGGCTCGCGTTTTTCACTCGACCGCATGTATTTAGACCTAGGTGCACGTTTTTCGGCCCGGGTCTGCGTTTTTTGTCCGACCACGTGTTTTTTACTCGGGCGCGAGTTTTTCGACCCACCACACTTTTTTTGCCAGGGCCAAAAACACGTTCCCGCGGCAAAAAACACGCGTCTTTGCGAAAAACACGTGCCCAAACAAAAAATGCGCTCCCTGCTGAAAAATGCACTCCCGACCGAATAACTCGTGATCAGTCGAAAAATGCGATTTCTGACCGAAAAATGTGCACCCTGGCGAAAAATGTGCGCTTGGGAGAAAATTAGAATGGGAGAGGGGAGGAGCGGTGGCAAATGACTGAGGAATACAAGAAAATAAATGTACTTACCAAGGAGTTGACACCTTTTGAATTTATGTAATCGACACCATGAGAGATCGCCGGATTTTGTGAGAAGTTTTCTCCAAAATCTGCAATGAAAATCATGCCATCCCTCTTTCCCTCTTATACTAAGCCTACTTATGGCACCGTTGATGGCTAAGATTGGTCGTAAATGTTAAATGTCTAATCTCATTAAATATTACATCAAAAAATTATAAAAAGTACATAAAAATTTTCATACTACGAACACAAACCGTTGTCTTGAATCATCCAAATGATGTTCCAGTCAGTGTTTCATGCGCGAATAATCATGTGCGGTGCACTTTAGTGATGACCCGCACTCGAAGTATGATCTCAATCAACTCCCCCCGACTTAAGCATTCATCTTTGATGATGGATATGATCATAGTGTTGTCGTATCTCAAGGGCAACGCTATCTGTGCATCAATTTGTTGGACGTGGCTACGCACTCGTGCACCATGATGTCAGTAATGCTCTCAAAAACTAACTCATGCCCTGGCGGTTCGGGATTGACCATTGGTCGTGACAGTGAGTGTCTTACTCAAAGGTGAGTGAGGCCTAAGAGTGGGTTAGTGTGGGACTGAGGCTGTGCTGGGTAAGGCTCAGAGGGACTCCTTGATACGGATCTGCGTACACGCGAGTTTCATCGTACTTTGTCGAGTTTTCAATATTGAATATATAGTAGATACTCATACTCTTAGGGATGTCGAGCTTGCACACATTCATTTCAATCCTTCTCACAACTGTGTAAGGACTCATTCACTTAACATTCAACTTTTTAGCAGACCTCTTACGGAGCCTTTCTCCATGGATTTAGACCATCACCTGGTCTTGCGAGCAAAAAACTGGACAAACTCACTCGAGCGTGACTCTAAATGGACTAAAGATAAAGTTAATGGGCCTCCCAGGCTCATATCTTTATACTACTTGAAATGTACTTAACTCAGTAGACATATTGGTTTAACTATTATAAGCGAACTCCGCTATATGGAGATCCGGATCCCAATTAGTTGTATGCTCACCAACTAGGCACCACAACAAATTCCAAGGCTCTTATTATCCACGCCAATCTGCTTATCTATATAAGGGTGGTACACAAAAGAGAACCTCAGGATTGTGTCCGATTTGTGCCACAACATCTTTCAAAAACAGCTCACAAATTTTACTTCTCAGTCAGATACTATGATCTTGGGAAAACCATGTTACCTAAAGATGTTTCTCACAAATAGCAACACGACATGTGATGCGTCGACGATCTTGATACATGTAATGAAGTGGGTCATCTTAGAGAAACAATTATTCACAACATATATGAAGTTGTGCATTCTCAGTGCGAGGGAGCCCTAACATGAAATCCCTACTGATGTCAACCCAAGGATCGTGAGGTATCGGCAGAGGTGTTTATTTTTTCCCCCTTTGTTCTTTGACAGATACGTCAATGACATATGACATGAGCCACATCCTTCTTTTGTCTCGCCCAAAAAAATTTGTTCTCGACCCACACAATATTCTTTTTCCAACCGAAGTTACCTGCAGCGCCACCGACATGCATATTTCAGATCAAATTATCGTTGTAGGAGGTCCCAGGGACGCACAAGAGCGAACCTCGACATAAATAACTCTGTGATCAGGAACCCATCAGTAGGCTTCAGGGAATCTCTTAACAATGCGATATAAATCTCATCGAAATTAGGAAAATTGGGGTAATCAATGATCAATCTCTGAAATCCATCAAATGGTGTACTTAGTGTCTGTAATAAGGTGGCTTGTCACTTAGCGTCTTAGAGCATCCCCAGTTTGTTCTCAACACTGACACAAAATTTCAGAATTTAATGGAAGTCCTGCAGGTACTCGATCCACTTGGCATGACAATGCCCCAACTTCTTCTATGAGTCGAAGTATCGTAATTCTTGATGATCAAAATAGTGGACAAACTCCCAGGGTTAGGGTATGAGATAGTGTCTCCAATAACACAATGATTAAATTATCACTTAAAACTCCTTTCATAATTCAAGTATTTCTTTCTGAACTCATTCAATTTCTTACTTAAGTAAGAAATTGGGTGGTCTTACTGGTTCAATACTCTACTTACAGCCAACACCAAATTTTTCCGATACTACCTCAAAAGCTCCATTGAAATCAGGTAGTCTCAATACCGGGCAATCATAAACTTCTCTTTGAGCCACTTAAATGCTCTAGTGGCCGCCTTGTTTCCCTGAAAATCACCCTTATGCGCCTGTAAACGTTGTCATAATAATACTAAATCCTTTGACAAATCTCTTATAAAAGGTGACATATTTGTGGAAGCTACGTGCCTCATGTATAGTTGCGGGGACGGGCTAGCACTGAATGGTCTTGATCTTGTCAGGGATAACAGACACTCTCCTTGCGAAGAAAGTATGAATCTAAGAAAGTGAACCGACTCTAACATAAACGTACGCTTCTTCAGATTGACAAATAACTTCTCCTTGCGAAGGATGTTGAAGAGCTGTAAATGAAGAAAGTGGGAAAATGTGTATGGCTATATATCAGAATGTTGTTGAAGTAGACGACCAAAAGTTTGTCCAAGTAGGGTCGAGGAACCTGGGTCATGGCTTTCATGAGGTGCTCGGGGGCATTTGAAAGCTCAAATGACATGACCAACCATTCATAAAGACCATCCCGGTCTTAAACATTTTCTTTCACTCATCCCCATTTCAGACTCGAATCTAATGGTACCCATTACAAAGATAGATCTTCGAAAAGATTTGGACACCGACCATCGTATCAGAGAAGTCATCAAGTTGATGGATGGGGAAGTGATACTTTATCATAATCTTGTTCATCGCCCCACCATCTATACACATACACCAGTTGTCGTCCTTCTTAGGGGAAGGGCGGGGACTGCACACAGATTCATACTCTTGCGAATAGACTGCTTATTCAGTAAATCATCAATTTGTTGTTGGAGCTCAACGTGCTCATCGCGATTCATGTGTTAATGTGGGAGGTTTGGTAGTGAAACTCCCAGAATAAAGTCAATTGCGTGCAATACTTGTCCTTAAGTCTCTGGTTCATATCATCCCGTCAGGTGATGAAGTAGTATTTCTCTCAAATGTCTTCTCTAAACTCGTCCAGTAGATCTTATTTTACCCTACAGTTTCATCCAAGCAAACCAGACCCGTCGCTCGTCAATCATTTCATATCACTCAAAATAGTGGTCCGTGTACAGAAGCCAATCGCAAAAAGCCTTCAGGTTCAGTTGACTGTCGAATGAAAGGACATTAACATTATTGCAATGAGTAATGTTGTCTTCAACAGGATGTCCTCCTTTGTGAAGCTCTTGATATTCACCATAACACTTGTCCATCAATAGTCATACTGTGCTGGCGGGTGAGCATGTTCTACGTAGGGATGGCGGGAAATGATGATACTCCTAATGACGAAGTGGTATGTCAACGATGGATCCCTACTGATGATTGTAGTCATGCTCGGGGTCCCCTCTCAAGGGTGGGATGGGATATTGTTGGGAAAAAAACTCTTGCCCGTCCATCTTGGGGATTGGGGGCGCCCCCTCATGGTATGCTTATGGGTGGAGAAAAAATTGACTCGCTTGATGTTGTTGAGGGCAGACAGTGTGCTGAAATGGCTACGTATGGAAGAACTTGACCGCTTATCGCCGATGAGGGCGGGCGATGACGCGATGTGTTTAAGTGGCCAACCACCATGATCTTTGAATAACTTGACCTGCTCCGTATGCTGCTCGACGTACACCCTGTAATCCGCTCGACACCCCTTTGTCTTAATCTCCTTCAAGCCACCCATAGTTCACGCTGAGTCGGTCAACGTTCCTTGTATGCTGCTCGATGAGCATCTGTAAGCCGTTCGCTGTATAACAGTAAGCCTACCTCACGGTAAGCATTTTAAAGCTTTTTAGAGGTTTTAGACTCCAGGGGCTATTCTTGGAGGGAGACTCATAATATACTTAGAGGGGAAGAAAGAGGGATCCTCGTGGTATGCTTTTTAGTGGTGGAAACATTTGACCCGCTTGCCCCCAATGAGGGCGACCGGTGTGTTGAAGTGACTGTGGTGGAACATTTGGCCGATATATTAGGAAAGAAAGTGCAAGAAAGAAAAAAATACTTTATGAAGCTTTGCAATCTTTCTTTAAGCGGCTATTCCTAGCCTTGTGCGTTATGCTCTACTTAGGATGTAGCATGTCACAACTCACAATGCTCATCATGGTAATCATCATGATTTCAAGGTGCCTCCCTCTGGCGAGAAGTGGCCTGAACCGTACCTCTGGCGTTTTATATGGTGTCTATCCTGACTTTAATCGTAGTGATGTCATGTATAATGTGAAAGAATTGGACATGAAATTGATTAAAGTGATCTAGGATAAGACATTAGAAATCTGCGGGTGTCAACCGCCGATGAGGGCGGCCAGTGTGCTGAAATGGATATTTGTGGTGGACAATTTGGCTGATACATCATAAAAGAAAGTACAAGAAAGCAAAAATATTTCATGAAGCTTTGTAATCTTTCTTTAAGCGGCTATTCCTAGCCTTGTGCGCTATGCCCTACTGGGATGTGGAGCATCATGAGTCTCATCATGGTAATCATCATGATGTTTAGGTGCCTCCCTTTGGCGAGGAGTGGCTTGACCTGAACCTCTTAGGTTTTATATGGCGTCTATCCCGACATTAAATGTAGTGACATCATGTCTAATGTCAAAGAATTGGACATCAAGTTGATCAAAGTGATCTAGGATAAGACATTGGAAATCTTTACGTGTCAATGACTTTGAAACCCGACATAGGGACTATAATTGATCTACCACTGCATAACATAAATTGACCCAAACCATGGGATCTGATACCAAATCTGACACATGGTTGCTTGTGTAAATGTAATCTAAACAAATGCAAATCCTAGGTGTAGTGTAAGGGAAATAACTCATATCTAACCTAAGATGAAGCAATGATGTGAGAATATTCTAACAATATATTGCAACTAGAAACTAAGGTTTCGTTTGGCGCAACGTTTGGAGCTCTCCGTTTGGGGCAAACGCCGCCGCACAACGGGTAACCAAATGGCCGGCTGCAGCGTTTGCACCCGCCGCACCATGAGAAATGGAGGAAAACGGAGGGATTCCAACCGCGGCCTTCCCCCTCCGATTCCAAAAGCCCTCCTCCTCCCGCCGCCTGAGCAAAACGCCAAACCAAATGAAGCTTAAATCATAAAACATTAGCATTCACCCAACAAACAATATTCAAATAAGTTAAACACGCGAATAAGTGGGCTTTTCTTCCAATTGGAGAGCCAAAAGCAAACACACTCAAGAGTGAAAGGTTTTCAAATTACGTAAGTCCCAAAACAAATAAACTATTAGTGCAAAGCATCTGAAATCATAGAAGTATCCTAGTCCATACAACAATAAATAATAACTCCAAAAAAATTAAAATTCAAGAGTGAGAGGGCTGCAAGTGTAGGAGCTGAAATCCGGTGGTTGTAAATGTGGTGCTGGTGATCCGTTGTGTTGAAATGTGTTGCCCAGATTAGGGAATGCCACTAGTCTGACTGCAGTTGGAGCATCCCAACCAAATCTCTCAGGGGTTTGAGGCCATTTATCCTGGGTAGGTTGTTGGTTCGTGGAATCGAACATACAACCTCCTTTATATGAGGGCATTGCAACTCAGTTGGGTATAAGAGTGTTGCTTAACGCCCTCTTATAAAGGATGCCGTGTGTTCGTTTCCACGCCTTAACAACCTACCCAGGATAAATGACCTCAAGCCCCTGAAAGATTTGGTTGAGATGCTCCAACTGTAGTCGGACTGGTGGCTTTTCCTAATCCGAACCCCACTTTTCAACAAAGATTTGGGTATTAGAGTGTTGGTTAATGCCCTCTTATAAAGGAGGTCATGTGCTCGATTCCACGCCTCAACATTGAGATCTATATAATATAACCTTTCTAATAGTTAAATTAAATCATTTGTAACATACTGTAAAAGGCCCACTATAAAAGCCCATTTATTTCTATTCTTGTTTGGGTCCACTCTCTTTGTGTATATATAGGGGGTAGTCCATTGCAAGAAAAATTCTTTTTCTTTTTGAGTTGGTATCAGAGCCAAAATCCGGAGCTACGGCTTATGTGGTTTCCTCGTCTGAGTTCGCCAACCTTGCATATGCGGTCTCCTCGCGTGAGCTGCGTGAGCTCGCTGCTTCACCTCCAACTCGAGCGAGCTTCCATTGCCAAACCGCACTCCTCTTTCTTCTTGTGTTGTGTTCTCTCTTCCCAGTGACTGCTCCTCCATCGATAACTCTATGCAGACTCATTTCATCCGCCACTATCCTCTGCGTGAGCTCGGAGTGCCCGCTATTCTCCCGTGTGGAGAGTCCGCTACTTCCTTGTAGTTGACCAAGCATGTGCGATCTCTATCAAGCTGGTTCAATCTCCCCCAGGCCCGCGGGGATTATGCGGACTCCCTCAAGCCTGTGCGGTTTCTGTAGTTTCCACAGTTTCTTCTGATTGCTTGCGTGTGTGTTCGTTGGGGTGTCTTCAAATCTCGCGTTGTGCGGACTTCATTATAGCGAACTCCTCGGACTCAAGTGTTCAGACTCCTTCCTCGATTATCCCTCCTTCTGGAAGTGATTTCTCATGGTTTCATGGTTCCTCTGATTCTTTTTGAATTACCACTGTTCCTTTGGATGGAACCAATTATCTCGAGTGGTCTCGCGTGATTTACATCATGCTATCAGCAACCACCAGCTCTATGAGCACATCGACAGGATGATTGTTCAGCCTCCTAGTACTGATCCGGGTTGGAGAAAATAGGACATAGATAATTCCCTTCTCGTCTCGTGACTTCTTTACTCCTTGTCCCCTTGGTCTATCGTAGCTATATGCTGATGGACTCGACATTTGAGATCTGGACTTGGGCTCGTGAAACTTATTCCCAACTTGGTAGTTCTACACAAGTATACGAGCTCACTCGGCGTCTCCTTCAACTCAAGCAAGACACTTCTTCCATAGCTACTTATTTTTTTGGATCTAAACTCCTCTATCAAGAGTTGGTCTATTTTGAGGATTTCACTCCCACTTGCACTATTGATACTCGGGCTGTAAAATACGAGGAAGCATGTTATCGGCTTTATGTCTTCCCCATGGGCCTTAATACGAAGTTCGACACGGTGCACACCCATATTTTGAACAGGAAACCCCTTCCCTCTTCGAGAAGCCTTTGGTATGGTATTAGGGGATGAAGATCGTCGTCGTTCTCTCAACTCTGATCTTGGTTTTGATTGCTCCTGCCTTGATGGCATTCTTCAAGCTCCTCCTTCCTCTTCATCTATCAAGATATGCGATTACTGTGGTAAACAGGGCCTTGCTCGGGTCTCTTGTTTTTGTCTCTATCCTCATCTTGCTCCTTATTACAAACCCTCGCATAAATGCTCTCGTGGTCATGGTCGCGGCGGCTCTTGTCAACCCAATCCTCGGAGGAATTGGATGTTTTGCGCCATCTTATGCACACTCTGGTT
This sequence comes from Platanthera zijinensis, assembly GCA_039513925.1. NCBI lineage: Eukaryota > Viridiplantae > Streptophyta > Magnoliopsida > Asparagales > Orchidaceae > Platanthera > Platanthera zijinensis. The sequence continues at coordinate 13,440,419 of CM077080.1, forward strand.
TCTTCCCCAACTACTGCATTCGTAACCGCTGGTCTGCCCTGTAACGACTGTCATGTTCGCAACAACGACAAAATTTTATGGAAGTTTGCTGTAATGAGATGAAAATATAATATACAATAATTTTCGAAATTGTTGTGTGAATAGTAATTAGAAGCATTAAAAAGAATAATATTGGTATGCCTATGGTAAGAAAATTAATGCAATTTGGGATGCTAATAGCTAAGTGCAATTGATTATGTGAGTGGTATTAGTTATAAGTTGTTTTGAGTTTCTTTGAGTTTGTTTGAGTTGGCTGGCTTAGTGTGCTGGCTTGGACAACATTATGTTTGAGGTAGTGGCATCTGAAAATGTATTTGAAAGCCATGTGTTGGCTAGTGTCGTATTTTGGGTTGAATTGTCAACACCCGTTGAGTCGGTCTCACTCGTCTGCATCTCTTTCCCGTTAATAAAATAGGCCTGAGTGTTGAAGTCAAAAATTGGCCTCAACGAGAGTTCGGACCTTGGGGTGTAGCCAACACCTACTTCTCCCAAACCCAGATCCCTGACTAGCAACAAAGAACCAAGAACTGACCCTAGGTCTCAGCTGGGAGGTCTCTCCACTAACCCGGAAGATCTCTGAGGCTTCCCCTCCTTTGCCAATTGCTGGTCCAGGAGTACCTCAGAAAGCACTAACTGATTTGAGAAAGTATGAAAGCTTGCCTTCTGAGGTACCCTGTGAGTCATATTTTTATGCTGCTAGTATCTGGTCTGCCAATAACGTAACTCCGCTGTTCTAAAGGGCTATTTGCAACCCAACTTAGTCTGCCAACAACGTAATTCCGCTGTTCTGAGGAGCTAAATGCAGACCAAAGGGCCTCTAGGTCATTTCTCCTCTGGATCGTGCTGTGCGGAAACCCTTCCGCTATTCTGTAGGCCTTCCGCCTGCCCTTATTCGTAGATCCTCTCGGCTCCCCCTGTAAGAAACTTAGGCGCAATCCGCGAGGCGTTGAGAGCGCCGAGTGGCGAAGCGTAACTCAACACCGAGAATTAAAAGGGCGTTGAGTGACAGAGCCTCACTCAACTCCAGGAGCTGAAGGGATCCTGCTCACATAGGCGCAAGCCTTCCCGCATGCCCCGGGCGGGAACCCTTTCGGCTATTTACTTGTCTGAACCATTTTCAACCCAAAGCTAGCCCAAGGCTATCCCAAAAACTGGTCTTTCGGGCCTCTAGGTCCCACCCTGCGAATATGAGGTTGTACACAATCTTCGCTCTTTGCGAGCTAGCCTTGCGCTCAGAAAGACACGTCCAACCCCAGATATTCGCCGAGCGCTTGTTGACTTGGAAGAGAATCTTTTGTGGGCCCTACCACAACCCTATATATATGTCGCCTGACCTGTCCTCAGGTCAGCGCTGTTGCTGTTGCCTTCCGCTTGAGCTCCCGCAAGGCTGTTAAGATGTATACCAAGCGCAACGAGAAGCCACTCTCGCAAGAACTCCAAGACCGTCTCGCCGCGGTTCAGGCAAGAGCTCGCGCCGACCGCGCCGGGGTTGCCCCCTGGCTATTGGACAAGAGGCCCTCCAGCTCGCCCTCCCGACCGAAGAAGAAGAAAGCCAAGTCGGTTAGGCGAGACCACTCAAAGAAGGATCTGGCCTCGCCCACCCCGACCCCCGGTTGTGCCGATAACCCTCCTTCCCTGCTGGAGGTATTTTTCTTGCTTTGCCGCTTTTGCGGGAACCCTCAAAGGGGCCTGCCCTACTAATATGCTACCCTTCTCGCAGGGATCAGTTCCAGAAGACGTCACGAATGACTTCCCGGCGAATACCGAATCACCCCGGCTCCTTGACGAAAGCTTGATGCTGGTTTCAGAGGCTGTTCCTCCAGTGATCCAATTTGAGCCCGCGGGAACCCCAGGTACCTTTCCCGCCTGGCTCCCCCTTTAACCAACCCCTTTGCCTTTCGTTGACTCGCTTCTCGCAGCTCCTGGCCTCGAAAGCCCAAGCCTCCTCGACCGAAGGTCCAGAACTCCCGCGCACAAAGATCCCATCAACCCAGCAACCGGTCTTCCCCTCTCTCCCGGGAGGGTTATTACCATATCGACCGCACCTGCGTCGGGTTCTCGGCCTCCGGCAGGGGAAGATACCACCATCCCACCATTGGCCGAGGCCAACACCCTGGAGCGCGCGGCGCACCCCCCGAGACGGGGCAAACCGATCCACCTGCTCTTTGGAAAAATCCCTGAAGGGCAACCCGACCCTTCTCGCCAATCCGTTACCGAGAGTCCATCCTCTGCCATAGGTAAGCGGGAACTTTGCCCAGTCCTTTCGCCTTCGCCTGACTTGACTGGCCTTTTCTTTCTAGATCCGAAGACTTCGGAAGCGGAAGCTGATGAAGACGAGGAGATGATCTCGCCCTTGCCTTCCCCTAGCGAAATGGAGGACTATCTCGACGCCTGCGGGAACGACAAAACTCGGCGGAAGCGTATAGCGGAAGTCCTGTCGAAGCTTGTTTGGATGCGCGAGCCGATTCGCTGGCGGTGAATAGGCTCCAGGCGACGGTCGAACGACGGATGACCGTGATCGAGAGGGATTACTCCCACCTTCTCGGCGAGCAGGAGCGACAAGGTGAACGCGAAGAGACCTCCCCAGGAAGGCACATCACGCGAATCCGGGACCAGCTGCGCTTGGCCAACCAGGGGCTTACATCCGTAACCGCTTATTACTACCCGCGGGTGCCGCCGAGGTCAGGAAGGCGAGGTCGGGGCCGCTGGCGATGGGAGCAGTATTGAGCTCCGCTGGATCTCGCTTCTTCTTTTCCCAACCTCCCGGCCTACCCTTCTCGCGATGTACCCCTTCCGATCAATCTAAACATTTGCTATCATCATTGTTATTTCTAGGGCTCTCGCCCAGCGAGACGCCTTTGATGTTTGATTTTATGTACTTTGTTATTTTATCTATCTTGTCGAGTGCCTGGTTCTCGCACCCTTTTTGCTTTTCATATATGCATGCTACTTTGCTCTTACCCAGGATCCGTCCCGAAAGCTCTCGCCGTTTGCAGGTGCGAGAGGCGTCGGCGAGGGAGGGTAGAACGTGAAGAGTCGAAACATTGAAATTTGCTAACCGTACTTCCACTGTCTAGGTAAACCCTAATGATTTCTTCCCTTTCTATAAATAGTCAAGTTCACCAACCACATTTACTTCTTTTTGACTCCGCGCCTTCGTCATCCTTTCCCTTGCTCGCGCTGCCCTCTGCAACTCAGAGTCTCTCGCCTACTAGCCTTTCTTCTCCCCTTCCGCCTTTTCTCAAGATGCCTGGCGAGACCGAAGACTGTTCTAAGTGTGCGCAAACCTTCCTGGACCATAACTTCCCGCTCTACCGGTTGACCAAGGCGGAATACCTTTCGGTAGTTGGAAATTTCATCCCGCCAGAGTTTGTTGCGCGAAACCCCGAGAACAAGGACAAGGTCAACTTTGCGCCGGAAGGGGAGCTCGCCATCCCTCTGGAACATTTCGAGGTGGAGTTCCGCCTACCCCTCTGACCGGAGGTGCGCCTGGCCCTTCGCTACTATGGGGTAGTGTCGGCCTAGTTCAAACCCAACTCCGTCGCGATCCTGGTAGCTTTCGCCTGCTATATGCGGGCGGAAAGGATCGAATTCAAGCTATCCATCTTCCGGAAGCTGTTCAACTTCCGGTGTAATGGCTGGTCGGTTTTCTTCTCTGGGCAAATGGTGAAGACTAGCGGTCTCACCAACAAGAACCACAATTGGGCCCAGAAGTTCGTTTTCGTTTCCGGTAACTTCGACAATGTTCCCCTTGCGCCAGTTCAATATGACGAGGTGACCTACAAGCCTCCCGCCCTTGGGGGGCGGGAGGGCGCCCTCTCGAGTTCTTCGGAACGAAGACCTTTGACGTCCAGTTCCTTCGGCGAGACCTGGACTCTCTTCTGCCAGTCCCTCCCGGCGAAGGTACCTTTTCGGCTCATTTCTGCAACCCTTCGTCTTAGATTACGAGTTTAACTGTTAAAGCTTTCGCAGGTGAACGGGAAATTCCCCTCCACCAGCCCTTCAATGAGACTAGGGACTTCTCCAGCACCCTAGCTCTCGCCAAGTCTGCCGCCCTGGCTTGCCGAAAGGAGCCCGACTCCTCTTCTACGCAAAGTGCCCGAAAGCGGAAGCCCAACTCCCCCTACGGCTCCTCCCAAGAAGAAAATAAAACCGTCCGCGGCGGACAAGAGCAAGTCCCTCGCCGAGACCCCAACCGGACACCCGGCCGAAACCCCGGTCACGCTCCCGCCTTTCGCGGGGGAAGCAGGTGTTTCTGACGAGATTAATGCTGTCGTGAAGAGGGTTCCTGCCAAGCCCGTGCTGAAAGCGCACCGCAACTTCGACATGGGCGGGAAACATCTAGATGAAGAGGGACTGCAAACAGTAAAACTCAAAACAAGATCAAAATAGAAATAATTATGTTGCGCACTTCTCGACGGTCTTTTCAACGATCGGTGGTATATTATCAATCGCCTTCTTGTGCATTTAGACTTGCCACGACTTCTAGTTGGCTTGCGCATGTCTCGTCGCATGCTCAACCGTAACAACCTGTGACAATTAGTTTTCTTTCATGATTACTAATAAATAGTAGCTGTATATCTTTTATATTTTTTCAATAAAATATTTCAAAAAAATATGTAAGTAAAATTAAAAATATATTATATAACTGTATAAAAAATCAAAAGTGCACTGCAAAAATTGACTCCAAACCGCACAAATGTCAAACTATATCACACAGTTTTTATGCGGTGAAGTTTTGTTCGGTCCAAAATTGATCCCCTTTAGTACAATTACGATTTGGGTTCAAACTGCATCAGCTTCACTCGTGATAGTAATTATAAATATTTTAGGTAAATTATAAAATAATAACAATATAATAATAATAAACGGGTTGCGGTTTGGTTCTACTTCGGTCCGGTTTGGATCGGGTCTAAAAATCTTGAAACCGCTTGAGACTTGTATGTTGCGGTTCCGGTTCCGGTCCGGATAATAAAATGTAAGAACCACACCCGGACCAATGTTGTTCACGGTTCCAAAATTCAAACCGAAACCCGAATAATTTGCGAACGGTTCGGTCTGGTTCTTTGCGGTTCCGGTTCGGTTCCGGTTCTGTTTGCGGTTTTCGGTTTTAAGTGACAGCTCTACGCGCGAGGGAGGCCGACCTTGCCTGCGAGATCAAACTTCTGAAGGTCGAGCTCAAGCTCGCGCAAGAAGCCAAGGCGCCGGCTCCGCCGTCCCTAGACGAGAGGCTCAAAAGTCGTCACTTCTCAGAGTATGCGATAGAAGTGATGATGCAAGAAAAAGCGCAGGCGGCGACCGTGATGGTAATCAAGGTGTTGCGGGAATCAGGCTTTTTGAACGAAGGTAGCGAGACCCTTACCGCGCGCGGGGTCCTGCCCTGGCTGTTCGAGCCCATCCCCAAGCCCGCGGGAGAGGGAGACCCTCAGGGCGAAGATGATGCATTAGATATCGGCCAGAGCGACGGGTCCGACGACAAATCTTCCAGCGAGACCTCCATCGAGACCTTCAACGAGACCTCCGACGACTCTACCTGATAGCCACCCGTCTTTTTCTGTCTTGTAATATTTTTCCTTTTTGACTTTCTAGGTAATGGGCGAGATGCCTAAGAACATGTAACATTTTGGGATACTTAATATAAAGAATTGGCTTTCTTTTTTGCTTCTCGCCGAAAGGCCTTTTATTCCTGTTCATTTTTCTCTTCCCTTATTATCGTTCGCAAGCGCTTCCGCGACCATGCTCGGACCTTAGGCTCTTAGGCGATGACCGCGCCTCGTTCATTGCGTAGATTATCTAAATAAATTTCGCCGAGAGGGGTATGCCGAGAGACCTTTGCTGAGATGCTATGTGCCGAAAGGCCATGAGTTCCCCTCTCTCAACTTAGAACAGGTGCTGGCTATCTGCTAGCCTGCTAGTGAGGCTCTTTGCAATGTTCGTCCTTGGTCCAGTTGCCCCATCAGTTAGGTGAGAGCCTGACAGCGGGAGTGGTCCTTATTTTAGTTATTCTTCCTTTTCGTCTCGTCACCGGGCGAGCCTTCATCCCAGTCGGCTCGATGGGATCCCGGTCGGCGGGCCTACTTAGTGCCACCAGAAACCACAAATTATATCCCTTCCCCCCCAAGCGAGCCTACAACCCTGCCAGCTAGCGAGAATCTGGCAGCGGGTATACTCGGGGCCGAGTGCGCCTTCCAGCCCTGCCAGCTAATGGGAGCCTGCGCAGCGGGATCCTCTCGGGGTCTCGCAAACTACCATCATCTCTTTTCCTTTCCTCCCAAGCGAGCCTACGACCCTGCCAGCTAATGAGAGCTTGACAACGGGTCTACTCGGAGCCGAGTGCGCCTTCCAGCCCTGCCAGCTAATGAGAGCCTGAGCAGCGGGATCCTCTCGGGGTATTCCCTTACCCCCCCAAGCGAGTCTACGACCCTGCCAGCTAGTGAGAGCCTGACAGCGGGTCTACTCGGGGCCGAGTGCGCCTTCCAGCCCTGCCAGCTAATGGGAGCCTGAGCAGCGGGATCCTCTCAGGGTCTTGCAAACTACCACCATCTCTTTTCCTTTCCCCCCAAGCGAGCCTACGACCCTGCCAGCTAGTGAGAGCCTGACAATGGGTCTACTCGGGGCCGAGTGCACCTTCCAGCCCTGTCAGCTAATGAGAGCCTGAACAGCGGGATCCTCTCGGGGTATTCCCTTACCCCCGAAGCGAGCCTACGACCCTGCCAGCTAGTGAGAGCCTTACAGCGGGTCTACTCGGGGCCGAGTGCGCCTTCCAGCCCTGCCAGCTAATGGGAGCCTGAGCAGCGGGATTCTCTCGGGGTCTTGCAAACTACCACCATCTCTTTTCCTTTCCCCCCAAGCGAGCCTACGACCCTGCCAGCTAGTGAGAGCCTGACAACAGGTCTATTCGGGGCCGAGTGCGCCTTCAGCCCTGTTAGCTAATGGGATCCTGAACAGCGGGATCCTCTTGGGGTATTCCCTTATCCCCCCAGCGAGCCTACGACCCTGTCAGCTAGTGAGAGCCTGACAGCGGGTCTACTCGGGGCAGAGTGCGCCTTCCAGCCCTGCCAACTAAATGGGAGCCTGAGCAGCGGGATCCTCTCGGGATCTTCCGAACTACCAACCTCTTTTCCTTTCCCCCCAAGCGAGCCTACGACCCTGCCAGCTAGTGAGAGCCTAACATCGGGTCTACTCGGGGCCGAGTGCGCCTTCCAGCCCTGCCAACTAATGGGAGCCTTAGTAGCGGGATCCTCTCGGGGTATTGCAAACTACCATCATTTTTCTGGCCACCGAGCTAGCCTTCGGCCCTGCCAGCTTGATGGTATCCTGGACAACGAGTCTACTCGGTGCCATTGAAACCATAAACACATCATAACCTGCAAAGAAACAATTCTTAAAATAACACATTATAATGACATACACAAATTTACCCATCCTATGGGTAGAAACATTTTAGATCGTCGCCACTCCAAGCGTGACTCATGGATACCCCTTCCACATTCTGGAGGTGGTATCCCCCTGATCCCGGGACTTTCCCGACAATGTAGAGTCCTTCCCAATTGGGGTTGAGCTTACCAACGGCCGCCGACCTGCCGACGTCGTCAACCTTCTTCAGGACCAGATCACCTTCTTTGAACTGCTTGATCCTGACGTGCTTGTCAAAATACTTTGCCATTCGTCGCTTAATTTCCTCTTGCCTGACGGCTGCCACTTCCCTAAGTTCTTCTACCATATCCAGCGAGAGCCGCAACTCCCCTTCATTCTCCTCCCTCCATGCTTCGTCTCCTTTGCTGGCGGCCGCAACTCGCGGGGATTGAACCTCAAAATCCATGGGTAGGACCGCCTCACTGCCATGCGAAAGCTTGAAATGGGTCTCTCTAGTGGCCGTATTTGGGGTTGTCCGCAAAGCCCACAACACCGAGGGGAATTGCTCCACCCAGCTCTCTCTCAAGTTTTCCACCTTCTTTTTGAGCAGGTTTACAATGATCTTGTTTGCCGCCTCCACCTGGCCGTTGCTCCTTGGGTGGTGGACAGAGGCAAACCTGAGGTCGATCCCTAGCTGAGTACAAAAGCTGATGAACTCCTCGCTGACAAACTGCGGTCCATTGTCCGTGACAATGGCCTGAGGCAACCCATGCCTATAGATGATCTCTCCCCATAAGAAATTCCTGATGACTTGGGAGGTTACTTTGGCCAACGCCTTGACCTCTAGCCATTTTGAAAAGTAGTCAATCATAACCAGAAGGAACCTTCTCTGTCCGCTTGCCGGGGGAAACGACCCAACTAAATCCATTCCCCAGATGGGAAAAGGCCATGGCGCCGTGATGCTTCAGAGCCTTTGAGCGGGCAAGAGTTGGAGGAGGACGTATAATTGACACTTTTTGCACCTTCTTGCAAACTCCACCGCATCCTTCCTCAGGGAGGGCCAGAAGTACCCCTGTCTAACCACCCTTGCTTCCAACGTCCTACCCCCCCGAATGGCTACCACATTCGCCGGAGTGTACTTCCTCTAGGATTCTTGGGATCTCTTCTTCCACTACGCATCGGGCCAGAAGCCCGGACAACATCTTCCGGTGGAGCCCTCCTTCGTGGTAATGCGCCGACTTGTGCCTGAAACCCTTTGCGTCCTTGATCCCCTCGGGTAGCTTGTCAATAGTCAGGAAAGTTATGAAGGGATCCGCCCACGGGGGTCGCCGCTCCACTTCCATCAACTCCCTCTCGTCAATCGCCGGATGGAATAGCTCGACCAAAGTTCCCCCACCCCGGGGTCCGAACTTAGCCAACTGATCAGTTGTGCTTTCTTCCCTTGGGACATGTCAGATTGAGAACGCCCGAAACCCGCCTATAATCTCCTTTACCTTGGACAAGTACTTCGCGAGGGTGGGCTCCCTGGCCTCATACTCACCCCGAATTTGTGATGCTACCACCAACGAATCTGTGAACGCCTCCATGTCATGTATCCCAAGCTCTTTCGCCAGGCGAAGGCCTGCTATCACGGCCTCGTACTCCGCCTGATTATTGATGACGGGGAAGTGCAAGACCACGACCTGCTCTATAGTGACCCCCTGAGGGCTTACCAATATTACCCATCCTCCTAGAGAATGCTTCCCCGAAGCTCCGTCAACCAACATCTTCCATGCCTCCCGCGACAGTGACTTCTCTCCTTCCACCTCTACGACGTAATCAACCAAGAAATCAACCACTACCCGTGCCTTGATGGAAAGTCTCGACACGACGGAGATATCAAACTCACTGAGCTCGATGGACCACTTGGCCAACCGCCCCGAGTGCTCCACCCCCTCGAAAATCTTGCGCAGGGGATGGTCCGTCACCATCTTGATTGAATGAGCTTGGAAATACGGCCTAAGCTTCCTGGCTGAGATGATTAGAGAGAAATCCAACTTATCTAGGATGGGGTAGCGGAGCTCCGCCTTCTTCAAGATCCTGCTGACATAGTAGATTGACAGCTGTTTCTTCCCTTCTTCCCTTACCAACACAGAATTCACGACCTCTGCCCCCACCCCAAGATACAAAGCTAGATCCTCCCCCTCCTTCGGGCTCTGAAGGAGCGACGCTTGGGTGAGTTGACTCTTCAATGCCTGGAAGGCCTCACCGCATTCCTTTGTCCATTCAAACTTTTGGTTTCCGCGAAGCACCTTGAAGAATGGTGAACACTTCTCCCCGGCACGGGAGAGAAAACGACTCAACCCGACGAGTTTGCCCGTCAAACGCTGAACCTCCTTGGCGTTGCGTGGTGATTCCAACTCCATGATGACCTTCACCTTATCCGGGTTAGGCTCTTCCCCTGCTGGGGTCAGAAGGTGCCCAAGAAACTTGCCTCGGCTTGCCCCAAAGACACTTCTGGGGGTTCAACCTCATCTTGAACTTCCGTAGAGTCGCGAATGTCTCCTCCAGGTGTAGGTGTTAACCCACGTCCCCACTCTTCACCATAAGATCATCAACATAAACCTCCAGGTTCCTACCCCTCTGACTTTTGAACACCCGATACATCATATGCTGGTAGGTAGCCCCTGCGTTCTTTAGCCCGAAGGACATCATTTTGTAGCTGAAGCATCCCTCCCTTGTGAAGAAGGAGACATTCTTGACGTTGGGGGGATGCATTCGAATCTGATGGTAACCTGAAAAAGCATCCAAAAAACTCATAATAGAAAAACCGACGGCTGAATCAACCAGCGCGTCGATCCGAGGCAGGGGATAACAATCCTTAGGGCACGATTTATTTAAATCCACACACAAACGCCACCTCTCATCCCCTTTTTTTACCATTACCACATTGGAGACCCACCCTGGATATTGGATTTTCGAGATAAAACCTGCATCGAGAAGCTTCCTGACCTCCTCACGGATGGGTTCCTCCAGCTTGGTGGCGATGGTCCTTATCTTTTGGCAGATGGGACGCGTCTTGGGGTCCAGGTTCAGACGGTGGCACGCCACATCCGCATCAATGCCCGACATGTCTGGCGCGCTCCAGGCGAAGACGTCGACGCTCTTCTGGATGCAATCCCACAGCCTCGCCTGGTCTTCAGGGCTCGGGCCGCCGCTGATCCGTACCCTCTCTGCCTTCCCCGCCTTGGTGAAGACCTCCATCTCCACGACTTTCTCTGCCGGCTCCAGCCGGGACTGCTCCCTGCCGGCCCTCTGCTCCTCCTGCCCCAACTCTTCCTCCCCTCCTGCTTCCTCAACCTCCATCGCCTCTACCAGTTTTTCCTGCGGTTCCATCTCTACGCCTCCCCGGGCCTCGCCCCCAACTTCTCTTTCCACGCTCTCCTTTTCCACAGTCTCCTCCCCAACCTCTCCTTGGCTCACTCCTTCCTCTACAACCTCCTCATGCGCCGCCATCTCCTTCTCCAGCTCCTCCGCCTTAGCCATCCAAGAAATGGTGTTGACGACAATCACATAGCACTGCCTCGCCACCTTCGGATCCCCCTGATCTGGATCTGCACTCCTCCACTACTGAACTTGAGACATTGGTGAAACGAGGAGGGGACGCAACGAAAGGCGCTGATGAGAGGGCGCCCAAATATTACGTTGTAGCTGCTCGGAGCGTCAACAATGACGAACCGACAGTTACTCGACCCCCCCCCCCCCCCCCCCAACGTCACATGATGTCCCACCCCCCTTCGACTTCCTTCCTCTCTCCCGAGAATCCGAACAACGGCTCATCCGAGGCTAGAACCCTCCGGGCTTCCACCTTCATCTCATCGAAACCTTTTTTGAAGATTACGTTCACGGAGCTCCCATTGTCTACCAGAATCCTGGAGACCGTGAAATTCTCTACTACCGTCTGGATCACCAAAGCGTCACAGAACGGGTCTTCGTAGTCGGGCATGTCCCTCACTGAGAAAGTGATTTTTTCCTCCTGGGGGGGAGCCTGGGAGGTTGAGGAGATGCTCCTACGGTACATGGTTTGGAAGCTCCCCTTACGGGTGACCTTTATCCCCACTCCCCCGTGGATCACCCTGATCCCTCCTCGGACCCCCACGTCTGTCTGGTCCTCGCACCTGTCCTCTCCTCCTCCTGGCAGAACCTCCTCAATCCTCACAGGCGGCTGCTGCGCTTGCCCCCTGGCCTCCCTGATCTCCAAAAACTCGGGGCAGGTTACCATTGCGTGACCCCCTCCTGGTGGAAATCACAAAAGGGCAACGTCACCCTGCCTTCTCTTCTCCTCGCTCCTCCTCGAGCTCCTCTCCTTCCTTCTCTTCCTCTGACGATCTCCATAGCCTCCTGTTGACGCAGGAGGGGGGCCCTCTGTCCCTGCCTCCAGGCCGGCTGATTGAACCTCCTTTGCTCGCGGAAGTTGTCCTTTCCTTGTAAACCACCACCCTGCCCCTGGGGGTGACCTTCCTGTGGCCTCCAACCCAACCTGTTGTTCGGCTCGCGCTGCCCCCAACCTTGGTACTGCCCCTGTCCTCGGGGTTCCTCCCTTCTTCTCTCCTCCCTCTGTTCCCTCTGTCTCCCTGCTCCTTAATCCTTCCCATCGTCCTCCGCCAACTTAGCTAGTTTCTTAGCGAACGCCGGATTGGACGCCTCGATCTCCTTCGCCGCCCTCTCCATCAGCTCATTGAAAGAGAGGTGGGAACTCTCTTCAGCTCCATGCTAAAGAAGCTTGACCTCAACCCTAGGGTGAAAGCAAGTATCATGGTATACCCCGACATCTCCTGAACCTGCAAAATCTCTTCCTGGAACCCATCCACATAGCATCCCAGCCCCTCTTCCGGCTTCTGCTTGATGGCAAACAAGCACTCTGCACTCTTCTTCCTCTTCTTTGATGTTGAGAACCTCAACAAGAACCCGCGTCGTAGATCCTCAAAACAGTAGATTGAACTCGCAGGCAGCTGGTGGAACCAGTCCCTGGCCTTCTCCTTCAAAGTGATGACAAAGAGCCTACACTTGAAAGCATCCGGCATTTGCCTTATGGAAACGGCTTCTTCGAATCACTGCACATGTTGCACCGGGTCGTCCCGGCCCGTATAGTAGGACATGTCTGGCTCCCGGAACACATCTGGAACCGGAGCCGAGATGATAAGCTCACTAAAAGGGCTCCCGCCCACAGCATGCCAAGAGGGCACGTCCCGCGACCTTGGCTCGCTAGCCCTGTCCGCACTGACCTGCCCGGGAAAAAGTTCCCGCCCGACAACATGCCTCTCGGCAACCTCTGCCGGAACCTCCTTCCCAGGACGTTGCCCGAGAGCGTTTTCGCCCAGTGATGGGGCTGCAACCACCGGAACCGAGTGCGTCGCCCACTCGCTTCTTGCTGAGAAGGCTAAGTGGATGGTCTGCAGGACTTCCCGCCTGAAGTCCTCCAACATCCCCAACGTCACCCCACTTCCCCGAGAGGGAGAACCTCTCGAGCCAGCTCCTTCGCCTTCACCTCCAATCATGAGACTTAGCTTGAGATTTTCTTGTATCAGCTACGGTCCACGCTCACCGCACCAGAAATGTTGAAGCAAAAAACTAGCATCAACGAGAGTTCGGACCTTGGGGTGTAGCCAACACCTACTTCTCCCAAACTCAGACCCCTGACTAGCAACAAAGAACCAAGAACTGACCCTAAGCCTCAGCTTGGAGGTCCTTCCACTAACCCGGAAGATCTCTGAGCCTTCCCCTCCTTAGCCAATTGTTTGGTCGGAGTACTTCAGAAAGCACTAACTGATTTGAGAAAGTATGAAAGTTTGCCTTCTGAGTTATCCTGTGGGTCATATTTATAGGCTCCTAGTATCTGGTCTGTCAACAACGTAACTCCGCTTTTCTAAAGGGCTATTTGCAACCCAACTTGGTCTGCCAACAGCGTAATTCCGCTGTTCTAAGGAGCTAAATGCAGAACAAAAGGCATCTAAGTCATTTCTTCTCTGGATCGTGCTGGGCGGAAACCCTTCCACTATTCCGTAGGCCTTCCACCTGCCCTTAGCCGTAGATCCTCTCGGCTCCACCTGTAAGAAACTTAGGCGCAAGCCGCGTGGCGTTGAGAGCGCCGAGTGGCGAAGCGTAACTCAACGCCGAGAATTAAAAGAGAGTTGAGTGACATAGCCTCACTCAACGCCAGGAGCTGAAGGGATCCCGCTCACATAGGCGCAAGCCTTCTCGCATGTCCCGGGCGAGAACCCTTTCGGCTATTTACTTGTTTGAACCGTTTTTAGCCTAAAGCTAGCCCAAGACTAGCCCAAAAACTGGTCTTTCAGGCCTCTAGGTCCCACTCAATGAATATGAGGTTGTACACCGAGCTCCCGAGTTTCGTTATTTCATCTTCCCCGACTCCTCCCGGCCCTACGTGCGCCGCCGCTGCTTCTTTCCGGCTACTCTCTTCCCGGCTGCTACTTCTCTTCTCCTCTCTTCCTCTCTTCCTCTTAGTAGTTGTTGCTAGTTCTGGTGTGCTTCTGCGCCGCTGGTCTCATGCCGCCGACTCTGTGCTGCTAATCCCGTGCCGCTGGATTTGGGCATTTCTGCTGCTGGTTTTGAGCTGTTGCTGCTTCTCCCGACCTCTTCTCCTCCTTCAGATAGCGATGACAACCACATCTCTTTTTCCTCCTCATTCTCTGTCGTGCCACTGCTTCTTCTGCCGAGCCGCTGTTTCTGCTAGGGCACCATAGGACTCAATGGAAGTAGCTTCTTCCTCCTCGTTGCTAGGGCTCGACGAGCTCCTTCCTGCAGGCATCGACATCAGTAATCTCCTTTTCTCCTCTCCTGCAAGCTCTTCTCCCTCTCTTTCTATCTTTCTCTTGGTGGTGCTGCTACCTCTTGTACTGTGTCGTGCCGCTGCTCACCGTGCCGCTGATTTAGGGTTTCTTTGTCGCTAGTTTTTTAGTTCCTGCCGTTGTGAAGTCATCGACTCCTCCACTTCAGCACTTCCTTTCTCTATCTCACTGTAAGCTTCTTCAATTATTTCCTCCATGATTTTGATTCAGTTTATTGTTGGTTGGTTTAGCTTAGTTTTGCATGGGATTTTGGGGGATTTTTTATGTTATGATCATTTTAGGGTTTGTTAGTAATGTAACAATGAATTGGGATGATAGTTTGGATACTCTGTTCAACAAGTCATAGCTATTCATGATACAAATGTGTTTTTTTAATTTTGATGTTCTGTTGGAATACTAGTTTGGATTTGGGCAAGGAATACTATTAGGATGTTTTTAGATTGACCCAAAATGTATAGTCAGGGTCATATGATTATTTCTAGGTCTGCCTCAAAAGAACTCCAGAGAAATGTTGGTAGAAAAGAAATCATGCAGAAATCAGTTTTGTCAAGAGCAGAAAATCAGTTCGACGATAGTCGAACTCAGGTCGACGATAGTCGAACTCAGGTCGACGAAACTCAGAGTTCTATCTCTAAGTTGAGCTCGACGATCTCCGAGCTCCGGTCGACGATCGCTGATCTCAAGACAGAATCTCAGCTCGACGCAAAGATTATTGAGGTCGACGATCTCTGAGCTGAGGTCGACGAATAACAGACTGAGGTCGACGAAATCTGTGCAGTCTTACAGACAGAGATTTTAACAGCTTGCAGAATTAATTAAGGCATTTAATATCTCTCAGGCTTAATGCTTATAGCCGTTCTACAGCAGCAGTTAATGTGATTAATTCCTAGTCATCTTTCTCTCTAGCGGGAATGCCTCAACCGTTTAATTCAAATGTTTGAATACGGCTCAGGGGAATATATTCAGATTAGAGGATTTGCTGAAACAAAAGAAGTGACTGACAACAAGACTAAACAGTAGTCAGAATAGAGATTCTGAAGAACACAACACAGCTTTCTTTCATATAGTGTTCTTCATCATCTGCTCCAGGCTTTCCAAGAGACAACAAATACAATATCAGTCTAGAAGCTTGCTGGAGAGCAACATCAAGTTTGAAGGCCTACACCCTGAAGCAAAGCTCTCATCTTCCTGAACCATTCAACATCTCAGGGGGAGCTTTGACAACATCAAAATCCACATAATCTTCTCAAGTTGATTTGAGAAAAAAGAAGACTTCCATCAACCTCTTTCCCCCCACTGTACAGGGTTTAAACTCTCTTCAAAAGTTAGACTGGTTTACAAGTCTCCTTCCAAGAGACTTGAGATTGGTTTTTGAGCACCTGATCAAAAGCTCAAAGGTGACAGTCACCTGATCAAAAACCTGCTAGTGGATTCCTACCAGGGTGGTAGAAGAGTGGATGTACCCAGGTTGGAGAACCACTATAATCCTTGTGTTGTTTGTGTTGCTTGCTCTGTTTTTTTATTTTTGTGCTGTGCTTACTCTTTAATATAACATATATAATAAATAAGATCTATCCCCTTCCTTTCATATTCACTAAAATTTGTAAGTTGCCCTATGATGGTTGATTGTTCAGATTTACTGATTGGTTAAGTTGGCCTCGATATTTACATGAGTGTTTTTGGAATCGAGTCTTTTATGCCTTGTGTATTAGGGTTTTAGCTTAGAGACCTTTGTTAGCTACCTTGTTGCTGTGAAATTGCGTTCCTATCCGCTACTTTTTGAGCTATTGTTGATAGCTTTTATGGGCTTTTGAGAATTGTTAGTGGCTGCTTCTTCCTTACCTTTCGAAGTTTATTTTGATAGCAACTAGTAGCTCAATTTTATTGTGTATCAGTAGTGGAAGTATGAGTCATAAATTTAGTTTTAGTCGTCTTAGGAGTTCGATTTTACCTATTTAAGCAATGTAACTGGATTAAAATATATTTTAAAATTACAGATATTTACGTGGATGACGTGTCATGATGAGAATTCCAAGTAATTGAAGGGAAAGAGAGAAAATCAAGGTGGGTTCTTATCACTTTAATTATGCTTAAATTAACTTACTTTTGATATATATAATTGTATAACCATTTCATGTATGTGCATTCATATGAATTGAGTGGAAATGAAAATGAGAAAAACTGTTGAAATGGATAAAAGATTTAAGATGTGAAATGAAGAAATACAAGACAAGATAATTTAAGAATGCATGATATGAGAACTTCATAAAATTGCTAATATGGAAAATGAAATAAGAGTGCGCAGTTAAACGAAATATGATAGAACATAATGTAATAGAAAAAGATAAAATATGTTTAAAAATCTGCATGTGGGAAATATTAAGGATTTAATCCTATGATGTAGGGAGGTACCTACTAATGGATTACCCACATAGGGGGTGTTACCTACGGTTAATTACCCGGAAGGAGGAAGCCCATTTAAGTTGCATGGCTTAACAATTCCTGCGATATGTAATTAAATTAACGCTAGGATATATATGGTAATTAATGCTTAATGGAATAACGCTTAAAGTACATGTTTGGAATTCTAAATAAGAGGAATGGTAGAATGATTGCACCCATAATTGGATGAAATTACGTTGAGAAATTGACATCAAGTAAATGAGAGAATAATGAACAGAGTGTTGCATTTCTATACCGTATTGTGAAATTAAAAATTTATGCTTATTGTTATGGGAAGTCTTTTGGTTGTATTTATAGCAGTTAGAGAGGTTTGTTTTTCGCTTAGTCATATTTCTTGACTATGCTTGTCGTCATTTTGTTTAGATTGCTAAGGCGAACCTGTGTGCGCAAAAGAAAAAGTTAGTTGATCGAAGGAAGAATTTTAAAGTCTTGCAATCAAATGACCCATGATACGAGTTAAGTGTTTATTATGTGTTTTATTTTGTATTCACTCTCCTTACTTCATCTTGGGTAAATCACATCAAAGTTGCTTAGGTACAAAATTTTTGTGGGGTCTAAATTGGGGCCTCACATGCCCAATGCTCAGTCTGCCTCCATTCTGGGGCGACAGATCATATGATATGAACATCGTCAGGTTTTACCCCATACACCTTCTCTCAGGGTGTGATAAGGTTGTCATCGTCAATTGCTCACTCTCACTGATTGCTGGCAAGGGGACCATCATTTATTCCTCTGCCATGCCCCTCACATAGGTGTTGCATGTTAGTGCTTTTCCTCGCAATTTGTTTTCTATTAGCCTTCTAACTACATCCTTAAACTGTTGTCACTTTTCTCCTGATGGTTGTAATTTTTAGGATTTGGAAACAAAGCAACGTATTGGCAGTGGTTGGAACTTCGGGGGTTGTACTTCTTGGACCATCCACCATCTCAAGCTCTTTTCAACACCACTCCAGCTCTCTTCAGTCCTCCTTGCCCCTCCCCTGCGGATGTGCGTTAATGACATCAACATCTTCGGCACCTCCGCTAGCTGTTTTCTGAAGTTATTTATTATTATTTCGATCTCTCTGAGCCGCGATTTGTCTTTAATGAATGTGAACTTTATAAACATGTACGGACATAGTCAAAATCTTTTTTCTTCTCCTAGTATGGTTTCTTTTGGTGTTATTGATACTGATGTTTGGGGACCATCCCCTGTGTTTATCTCTCTAGTTATAGATGGTTTGTGACCTTTATTTATTGCTTCTCTCGCTCTACTTGAGTGTATTTATTAAAACAAAAAAGTGAGGTCTTCAATTGCTTTCATTTTTTTTTACAAAATGGTGGTCACTCAATTTGATAGTACTACTCACTTGCTTCGTAGTGACAACGAGGGTGAGTACGACGATCGTGTTTTATGCCCTTATCTCACTGATCATGAGATTCTTCATCAAACATCAGTCAGCACCTCCACTCAAAATAGTGTGGTTGAATGTAAGAACAAGCATCTCCTTGATATCATTAGATATAATAACTAGCATCTACTTGATGTCACCAGTTGTCTTCTTCTCAACATGAGTCTTCCAAAGTCCTGAAAGGGTGAACAATTGTGAATAAATTCTCAGAGAATTTTTTAGAGGGGGGTGAATAGAGATTTAAAATATTTATTTAAAACAATTTTTTGAATTTAAACTACTACAGTTTTTGCATCCCCAGATAGTCAGCTAGAAAATAAATGCAGAAGAGTAAAACACAGCACAACACACAACACAAAAAGTACAACACAGAAAAGTACAACACATAAGTCACTAAAACTATAGTGGTTCCCCAAAATCTGGGTACATCCACTCTTCTACAACCTTTGTCCTTTGTATGAACACACTATCCATGTGCCTGAGTCTTTTGATAATGAGACTCTCAGAATCACAAATTGAGTATTTTGATAAAGAGACTCTTAGAACTAAGTCCGGACTTTTTTATAAGGAGATCTTGAACCAACACCTGAGTTTTTGTTAAGGAGACTCGAACTAAGATTGAATCCTTTGAAGATGGATTCCTAAAACTCTTTACTCAAAATACAGAAAGAGAGTAAGAAGTAAGAAGTTTTCTAAGATGAGTCCTCTCTCAGCAGATTTCTGAGGACTGTAGGCACTAAGTGTTCTGAATCCCTTCAATATTATGAATCCTTGCTTAGCGAATTCGTGACGCAGATCCAATTCGTCGAGCTTGCAGGGTTGATGAAGTCAATGAAGGGGATGGTGCGAGGTCTGCTCGCGCAGCGTGGCGAGATGGCTACACCGACCCAAGGAGCCACCTCGCAGGGCGAGGCGAGCTGCGAGCAGCGACCTGACAAGGAGATAGGACGGGGGAGTGATGACCAGACGCTGCAGCCACGAGTCTTCCTCGAGAGTACCCCGGTGACTCACGGCTCGGAGGACGAGCACGAGCAAGTTCGCCTCGGTCACCAGCTCGCACCCGCGAGTCCATTCTATGAGTTGGTGCTGACGGCCCCTGTTTCGACTTTATTCGTGGAGCCGGATATGAACTTCTATTCCGGAAAGGATGACCCCCTACAACATCTGCAGTGGTTCGAAGATATGGTGTCGATTCGGCCGATGTCTGACCCCTTCAAGTGTCGGTTGTTTACCATCACTTTCAGGGAAAAAGCAATGGATTAGTTCTACAATTTCAAAGATCTTAGCAGGGGGTTCCTGTTCTGCTTCTTCACGTCGAAGAAGGGAAAGAAAGAACCGGAGGCGCTTTTCCTCATTAAGCAAGGATCGCAGGAGCCGTTGGGATCGTTTGTAGATCGCTTCCAGGAGGAGATTCTCCTTGTCCAAGAAGTGCCTGAACACACTCTTATGCTGGCTTTGGCTTTGGATCTTCAAGGCGGGCTGTTCAAGATAGAGCTAAAGCGATTACCCCTGGTATCATTCGAGGATTTGATCGATCAGGAAGGACGTTGCATTGAAGGAGAGTCGTCAAGCAGGGGATTTGTGGCCAAGCTGGTCAAACTGACGGGATAAGAGGTTGAAGAGGCAGCGGAAGGAGGTGGAGGAGCCAAGTGGAAGGAGGAGCCGAAAAGGCGAGAAGAAAGAAGGGCATGGGAGAACAGGGATCAAAGGGACCCAGAGAGGAGGTTCCGGGGACCTCCCGCCAGACTGACACAGAGGATGGTCGGGGGACGGCACCACGGTAGATTAGGGATAAGGTTCGTGCCCGAGGGGCGGGAACACGACGATGTTGACCCGAGAGAGGACAAGGTCAGTGGAGCATAACCAAGCACCCCAACAGGAGGCCTACGCAGTTGGAAGGGGTCGAGGACGAGGGGGGAGACCATGCAGTAGAAGAGGGGAGAAGAGCGAAGGGTGGTCCTCTATTGTGACTTTCACCAGTCCGAGAACCACACCACCACAACTTGCCCGAAGTTCTTAGAGTTGAGGAGAGGAGCAGAGGAAGGAGCCTGGGAGGGGCGACAGGAGCTAGGAGCAGGAGAAGCGGGAAAAAATGAGTGAGCTGGAGGACGACACCCAGAGGGTGCGAGGATCGAGTTGATCGGGGAGCTCGCGGCGGGATCTGGGTGATCTATGGAGGGGTAGGGGTAGAAGCTTCTCAAAAAGGGAGCTTGCATGAAGTCTACCGAAGGAGTGTGGCTTCCACCTCGCGGGCTCCGCCCCCAATCGGGGAGATTACATTCTCGGCAGAGGATATGTTCGGAAACGAAAACCCCTTCCACGACACTCTGGTAGTACAAGCAGCGGCGGAGAACTTCACGATCTCCCGCATCCTCGTCGACATTGGAAGTTCGGTTAATGTGGTCTTCAATAACGCATTCGAGGCCATGACAGTGGAAGAAAAGAGGGTTACTTCAACTGACAGCCCCCTCTTTGGTTTTGCAGGAAAAGAAAGGGGGTCGAGGGAGGGGTGGAGCTCCTTGTCACTCGAGGGGGGACAATGAAGATGCGTCGATTCGTGATCGTGGATGCGCCCAACAACTATAACGCCATCTTTAAAAGACCCATCATCAACGCCTTTCAGTGCGTTCCCTCATCATTCCATCAATGCTTAAAGCTGCAGATCCAGATCAGGAGCGACCCGAAGGTGGCAAGAGAATGCTACCTTAATGCGGTAAACACGATCAACTGGGAAAAGGAGGCTGAAGTGGTCGAGATGGTGATGGAAGAGATGACAAGGTTGGAGGCTGCAGAAGAAGTCGAGGAGAAAGAGATTGAGGCCGAGGGCGGGAGGCCCGAAAAGGTGAAGGTCAGTGGCGAGCTGACGGAGGAGGAAAAAGAGAAGATCCTGGCGTACATCCAGGAGAACGCAAACATGTTTGCGTAAAGCACGGAGGACATGTCGGGCGTTGACGCGGACGTCGCGTGTCATCATCTCAACTTGGACCCCGGGACCCGCCTAATTCGCTAGAAGAAGAGGAAAACAACCACTACTTTGGCCGAGCCCATCCGAGTGGAGGTGCAGAAGTTGTTGGATGCAGGGTTTGTATCAAAGATCCAGTATCCAGGCTGGGTCTCCAACGATGTGATGGTGAAGAAGGGGGATGAAAAATGGAGGATGCGTATTGACTTTTCGATGCTTAATAAGCATTGCCCCAAGGATTGCTTCTCTTTGCCTAAAATCGACACACGCTCGTAGATTCAGCCATCAGATTCCCTATTATGAGTTTTTTAGACGTTTTTTCTGGTTATCATCAAATACGCATGCATCCACCCGACGTAAAAACGTCTCTTTTCTCACTAACGACGGGTGCTACTGTTATAAAATGATGCCTTTCGGACTTAAGAATGAAGGGACAACATATCAACATATGATGGATATGGTGTTTAGGGAACAAAAGTGGCGGATCCTGGAAGTTTATGTAGACGATCTCTTGATAAAGAGTAATTGTGTGGAAGGACATCTCGAGGGCTTGCATGAAACATTTGCTGCGCTCCGGAAGTACAAGATGAGGGTCAACCCCGCCAAATGTGTTTTCGGGGTGGGGAAAGGAAAATTCTTAGGTCACCTTTTGACCCCGACATGAGTTGAACCAAACCCAGACAAAGTGAAGGTGATTATGGAGATGGAGGTTCCAAGGAATATGAAGGAGGTTCAGCGCTTGACAGGTCGGCTCACGGGTTTAAGCAGGTTCCTCTCGAGGGCCGGGGAGAAGTGCTCTCCTTTTTTTCGAGCGTTGCGCAATCACATAGATAACAAGAGTTTTGAATGGACAACAAAGTGCGAAGAAGCGTTCCAAAGTTTAAAGCTCCAGCTAACTCGAGCCCCCTGCTACAAGGGCCCCTGAAGGGAGAAGACCTCTACCTTTATTTTGGGGTGGGAGCTGAGGCAGTAAGCTCGGTCCTAGTTCGAGAAGAAGGCCGAAAGCAGCTACTCGTTTATTGCGTGAGCAGGGTTCTCCGGAACGCCGAGTTATGATACCCCGTCTTGGAAAAGTTGGTCTTCACACTCATAATCTCGGCTCGAAAACTTCGGCCCTACTTTCGGGTCCAGTCAATCAAGGTGGTAACTGATCATCCGCTTCGGGGGATCATGGATGAGGTCGAGCATTCAGGAAGGCTGGCCAAGTGGTCGGTGGAGCCAAGCGAATTTGACCTCTCTTTCATCCCTCAGACGACTTTGAAGGCCCAGGCGGTGACCGATTTCCTGGCCGACTATACGACGGAAGCAGAAGGATCGGAGCCGAAGGAGTGGAAGGCTTGAGAGATGTTTGTGGATGGAGCATCCAGTAAGTATGAGACTATGATTGCCGGCCTCTGCCTCGTGCGCAAGTTAGGAATTCAGAATGTCAGGGCCTACTCTGATTCTTTAATAATGGCCTCACAGATCCGGGGGGAGTTCGAAGCTCGAGAGCCGGTGTTGCAATAATATCTGTTGAAGGTGAAGGAGTTGGTAAGCATTTTCCTCTCATTCACCGTTCAACACATTCCAGGGGAGGAAAACGCAGCTGCAGATCGTTTGGCCAAGTATGGCAATCCGGTGGGAGGAGTGACAACTAAATTGTTTTGGCCTTCCATCGAGGTGGGAGAACTCATGGAGATCAACCAGCACCCTTCATGGATGAACCCGTTTGTGGAATTCTTGACCACTGGACGGTTTCTTCCTGGGGTCTAGGACAATATGCGGTTCAGATACAAGTCAGCTTATTATCTCCTCCACGCGGGGAGCCTCTACAGAAAAACCTTATTGGATCCTTTTGCGCAGTGCGTCTCCAAAGCAGAAGTTCCTCGGGTGTTGGATGAAATACATTTGGGAGAATGCGGAAGTCATTTTGGTGGGAGGATCCTAGAGAAGAGGGTGTTGAGGCATGGGTACTTCTGATTGACCATCCTGAAGGACGCGGAGCAGTTCGCAAAAAGATGCTCGAGTTGCCAGCTTCATGCACCCCTCCAGCTACAACCAACACAGCGGCTCTGGTCTAACACGACTCCTTGTCCCTTCGCGATCTGGGGAATGGAGCTCGTCGGGCTGTTCCCTTAAGCAAGTGGACAAAGAAGATTCATTTTCGTAATGATTGACTATTTTTCCAAGTGTATCGAGGTGATTGCGTTGACAAAGACTACCTCCCAAATTGTGAGGAATTTCATATGGGGAGAGATCATCTGCAGGCACGGACTGCCACTCGCACTTGTCACGAACAATGGACCGCAATTTGCAAGCGCGGAGCTCATCAAGTTCTGCGAGGAGCTAGGAATTGATCTCTGCTTCGTATCCGTCCACCACTCTCGAAGCAACAACCAGGTCGAGCAGGGGTGGATCTAGAGGGGGGCCCGAGGGACGCTGCCCCCCATTTTTTTTCAAAATATCTAGTGTATTTGGATTTCTCTCGTCAAGGCAATGAATTTTGACTACTTATACGTCAAAAACGGTGACCAGATGAGGGAGAAACAGTTCCGATAAGATGAAAATGTTTAAAAAATTTTTTTGAAGGAAGTTGATGACTGGCCCCCCCATGTTAAAATTTTTAGAAGCCGGTGACACATTCAAAAAAAAAATTTGTGCACCTCCATTATTAATTTTCTGGATCCGCCACTGAGGTCAAGGCCGCCAATAAAGTCATCACCAATTTGTTGAGAAAGAAGGTGGAAAACTTAAAGTGAAATTGGGCGGAGCAGCTTCCCTCCGTCCTCTGGGCCCTTAGTACTACCCCAAACACTGCCACGGGACAGACTCCGTTCAAGCTGTCTCATGGCTCGGAAGCGGTGATCCCAGTGGAATTCGATGTCAGGAGTCCGAGGTTGGTGGCCGCAGAAGACTGGGGAGAGGCGTGGAGAGAGGAGAATGATGAGAAGCGAAGGCTTTCGCTCGACTTGGTTGAAGAGCTCCGAGACCTCGCGTCAATCCGTTAAGAGGAAGTCAAGCACAGGATGACAAAATACTTTGACAAGAACATACAGGTCAAACAAGTCGTCAAAGATAACCTGGTTCTCAAGAAGGTGGAGTCCGCTGGCAGGGGTGCGACGGTAGGTAAGCTCCAACACAATTGGGAGGGGCCTTTTATGGTGGCAGAAGCATTGGCATACATAGGGTACCGATCCAAGATTGCGAGGTGGAGCTCATTAGCAACGCGTGGTGCGGCGACGACTTGAAGCGCTTTTTTCCGTGAACCCTCGCCGGCTAGCAATTCACTTGTACTATGCTTTATTTTTCTTATAACTATATAACAACTTGGTGTGTATATTTGTGTATAACACTTTCTGCAATGGAAAAGGGCTCACAAAATGCATGTTCAACAAACGCCCCCTGAGCGGGAGCGCAAGTAGAAAGGTAAGAAGACCTCGAGCTATGATGTTGCCGTAGTCCGGGTACCTGCGCAAGCCCCTCTCCCGCATGCCAGCTACTTGTCCCCTCGAGTGAGTCCAAGACCTCGAGCTGTGATGTTGTTGTAGTCCGTGTCCTTTTTGAGCTCCTTTCCCGCATACCGGCTACTTGTCCCCTCGAGTGCGTCCAAGACCTCGAGCTGTGATGTTGCTGTAGTCCGGGTCCCTGCACGAGCCCCTCTCCCGCATACTGACTACTTGCCCCCTTGAGTGAGTCAAAAGACCTCGAGCTGTGATGTTGCCGTAGTCTGGGTCCCTGCGCGAGCTCCTCTCTCGCATACTGGCTACTTGCCCTTTCGAGTGAGTCCAAGACCTCGAGCTGTGATGTTGTCGTTGTCCGGGTCCCTGCGCGAGCTCCTCTCCCGCATACCGACTACTTGCCCCATCGAGTGACTCCAAGACCTCGAGTTGTGATGTTGCCGTAGTCTGGGTCCCTGCTCGAGCTCCTCTTTCGCATACCAACTACTTGCCCCCTTGAGTGAGTCCAATACCTCGAGCTGTGATGTTGTCGTAGTCCGGGTCCCTGCGCGATCTCCTCTCCCGCATACCGGCTCTTTCCCCCTCGAGTAAGTCCAAGACCTCGAGCTGTGATGTTGTCGTAGTTCGGGTTAAGTGAGCAAGGAAAAACTAGGAGAGTAGTTGAGCTCGCCTCGCTCGACGAGTGCAGACGGAGCGGCCCGCGAGGCGTCGAGGGCAATGGTTCTTAGTAACACGAGATGAGAGAGGTGTGCCGCCAAGCGAAGGTAAGCAAACTCACGCAAAGGGTAAACATCGAGCACAACACAGGAAAATTGAGAATGAATATTTACATATAAATAGAGCGCGAGCGTGCTCGCTCGGACTAATATGTTCAGTTGCATCAAATAAGGAAATTCACGTATTTATAAACCAAACAGATAGAATGTGGAGCGTCGTGGGACTTGTTCACTTCTCCCCGCGTCGTGCGGACTCGCTGAAGGAGAGCTCGTCTGGGCAGGGAAGAGTTCCAAGACGAGCAACTCTGGGGTAAGGGCTAGGCCCACATCGTTCAAGCCGCGCAACAACCGAAAGCGTTTTAGTGCGAGCCGGGTGACGGATATGGCGAGAGCTCGGCGGACTTCAGCCTCCACGTCAACGGGTCCAGGAACGACGGCGTTGGCGGACTTCTCGAAAGCTTGGCGCTGGCACTCCAATAGGTTAGACTCCGCATCGCCTAGGCGGTTGGCGAGGTAATCATTGTTACTCCAGAATTCCCTTAGCTCCTCTTCTAACTTGGAGATCCGTTCGGCCCACGCAAGCTCGGTGACATGTAGGAAGCATTGATCTAAGTGGTTGGTCGGAACGCACAACCAGACAGGAAACATTTACCTCATTGGAAGCCTGCAGGGCGGTATTGCGGGCGGTCGCGAGCTCGGCTTTGGTGTTCGAGAGTTCTTTTTGAGTGGTTTCGAGAGTTCTTTCTGAGTGGTTTCGAGAGTGGACATGGTTGCTCCCAGCTTGCGGTTCATGCTGAGAGTGTGTGTTGGAACACTACCTGTTTAGGGTTGATTTGGGCTAGGTTCAATATTAGGATTGCTTAGATTGACCCAACATGTATAGTCTATGGTCATATGTTTTTTTATCTAGGTCTAGGTCAGGTCAACAAACTTAGTTTGGTTGGATCAACCTTCAGAAGATATAGAGACAAAAGACCTCCAGAGAAAAGCAGTTTTCTAAGAGCAGAAAAGTCGTTCGAAGATTGCTGAACTAAGCTCGACTTTCGTCGATCGGAGATCGACGAACTCAGTTCTTTCTCTGAGCTGAGTTTGACGAAATCCTAGCTGAGATCGACGAACTCAGACTTCTTCTTTGAGCTGAGTTCGACGAAATCTTAGCTGAGATCGACGAACTCCAATCTCTTCCTAGAAGCTCAACACGATGAAAAGACTATCTCAGTTCGACGATCTTGGAGCTCAGATTGGAAAGTGAATTTTTCTGTTCAGAGATCTTGGAGCTCAGTTCGACGAAAGAGAGGTTTTAGTTCGACGAACTTGGATCTCAGATCGACGAACTTTTCCTGAGTTCGACTAACTTCATCCAGGTTCTGTTCGACAATTTTCCCTGCAGTTTTCCAGTATTGACTAAGGCAGTTTTATTTCAAAACTTATTATTATATGCCTATAATGCTCTGATAATTAATGCTCCATATTCTCTAGAATATAGCCGTTCCAAGGCAGCATTAATTATGCTATTCACAGAGTAATTATTTCGCTTATTTACTGGGACAGTTGAGGAAATAAATTAAAGACATTTTCTAGCCGTTCAACTCCCAGAATTTCGGCAGTCAATCATGGATAGGATTTAAAATTCAAAGGATGATTTCTGCAAGGAATTACAGTAACAGAATATATAGAAGTTAATGAATTGTGAATAAAGAAAACTGAAAGAAGAACACAGCTCTCATACATTTTCAGTCTTCTTCAGTTTTGCTTCAGGTCTTTCAAGAGACAAACAATCTTCATCAGTTTAAAAGTTTCCTGAAGATCTTCTTCAATCTGAAGGCCTGCACCCTGAGCAAAACTCTCATTCTCCTGAACTCTTCTACATCTCAGGGAGAGCTTTGACAAGAACAACATCTACTAGTCTTCTCGGTGCTTTGAGAAAGAGAAGACAACATTATTTTCTTTTTAACTTTCCTGTATAAAGGGTTTTTAACTCCCTTCAAAAGTTATCTTTTGGTTGTCAAGTCTCATGATCAAAAGACTTGTTTGGTTTTTGGTCACCTGGTCAAAAGCTCAAAGGGTTGCTAGATTTCCCTTGAAATAGATCTTGTGGTGACAGGACACCTAGGCAAAAACCGGTGGTGGCAGTGCACCTGATCAAAAACCTGTAGTGGATTCCTACCAGGGTGGTAGAAGAGTGGATGTACCCAAGTTTAGGGGAACCACTATAAAATCTGTGTCGTCTGGGTTGCTCTATTCTTTTATTTGCTGTGCTGTGATTGTCTTTATTTTTATTTCTCTTTATACATATAGATATCACTTATTTTAATTCCGCTATAAAAACTAATCAAAATTTTTTAAATACTCTATTCATCCCCCCTCTAAAGTTAAGACAGATCTATCCCTCACTTTCAGCGTGCCTCGCAGTTTGATGAAAGAGCTCAGCTCCACGAAGAACAGTGCGGCTTTCGCTATTCACCAACTTGTGAATGGAGGTTTCCGCCAGCACAGTCGCGTCTTCTCCCACAGGACGTTGAATGTGTCGTTGTCCACGTCCTCATCTTCCATCCAGGAAGGGATCCGCGAGCTCAGGCTCACTCGGTGCTCGCCCTCGTACCACTGAAAGAGGGCGTCGCAGTCCAGGTCCTTAGCGCGTGATCCTAACCCGAAGTTGAGATGGGTGCGGGGGGCTTCCTCTGACACCTTCTTTGCTTTTTTGGGATTCGCCTCGCGCTGGTAATCAGGAATTTCTTCTGGTCGCTTCTCGACGGGGGTGATGATCGCCTCACTGGTTTTGAGTCTCTTGAGCTTCGGCTCAGGAGGGGCATCAGTGAGGTGAGCCTTACCTTTCTCTTTGGAAGGTGCCGAAGAGGAGACAACAACTCGCTTTGGGGTAGTCTCGCCGATTAGCGAGGCGGGATAGTTACTGGGTAGGTGGGTCCTAGCAGCCGCGAACGACAGGTTCAAGGTGAGTGTTCGCAAACCTGTAGGAACAAGTCAAGCAACTTACGAAGCGAGTTCACTCAGACAGACAATAAGCAAGTATGTACCTGTCCCGGGCATGATGTAGGCGAGTTGGTCCCGTCGTTGCTGTAAATACAGGACGTCGAACTCCTGGCCCCTCAACATCTCGTAAAGGGAAATATTGTCACTTCCCACTTTGGGTGGCTTGAAAATATTCTCGCTTCGTTGTACTGACGCCAACGATGGCGATCTGAACGGGCCTCGCACAAAAACAAATTTGTCAGTTCAATTATGGACTTTGTTCAGCGTCTCCTCCAGCTTGACGCAGGCGCTGTAAAAGAAGACAACGCTGTCGGAGGTCGCCTTCAGGTTCTTGATTTTGCGGAAGGCAGTGAGGTCGAACTCGATCCTCTCCTCACACATATAGCATGCGAAGGCGACCAACACATTGATGTCATTGGAATTCATCTGTGCGGGGACCAATCCAAAGTATTTGAGGACCTTGATCACCTCAGGCCATATGGTAAGTCGCAACCCCGCCTCGAAGTGGGCTAGGGGAAAGGCGAGCTCGTCAGCGAAGAAGGTGTTGATGCCTTCATCAGGCAGAGGCCGCCTCACTGTAAAGCCCGTGGGGAGATACTGCGATTCAAAGGCCTTGAGCTCGGAGGAGGTCGTTTTCGCCTTTTGAAAGTAATGATCGATGAAATTCTCCACGCAATGCGTCCGACTTTCCTCTCCTTTCACACGAGCCATCCCGTTAAGCGAGGCGAGTAGAGGGTTCGTCGGGAAAATGAGGTAGGTGGGTTGGAGAGGTGGAAGACGTTCCCTCAGCCTCAGCCCCCTATCTATTTATAGTTTTTCACGCCGAAACAGACAACTCAAACCCGACCGAACTGCAGTCCAAGCATCCCAACCAAATCACCCAAGGCTAACCCTTGTCAGGACTTTGACCAATGGGGAGGTTGTTGAGGACAAGAATCGAACCCAAAATCTCCTTTATCAAGGCCTTGAGAGAGCTTCTGATACCTAACTGAACTGCAGTCCGGTTGGTTGGGAATTGGGATGCTTGGGCTGCAGTCTGGTCGGGTTTGAGGTTTGTCCGCCATGCCCACGCCCTTCAATAGGTTTCGACTGGGATAATTCTTAGGATGGGTGGTTATGTGAGTGGATGGAGAGTATTTATTGGGAATTAGGGTAGCTTTGATGTAATTTGGAATTTGGAGAGGGTAGTAATGAATGGTGGAGTGGTGGGAAAGTAGTTAATTTAGCTTCGACACCAAGGATCTACAAAATCAGCCTAAAAATTCTCTTCAAATTCGGCGATGTTTAAAAATCAGCCCCTAGCCCCAATTTTTAGACCTAGAGGCCACTATGTGTGGTCTAAATCATTCGGAACTTCATCACATATTGATACAACAACTACAACAACATAACTCAAGCCTTTATTTCACAAAAGTGGGGTCGGCTATATGGATCCTTTGTCGCCATTGTGCCCAATCTTTTGTCATAATCTCACTAATGTCGAAGTATGTTATGTCATTCCTTATAGTTCATTCCAAGTCTTTATTGGTCTACCCCTCCCTTATTTAATATGCCTAGTGACTCGACTCTCACAATGCCTAACATGTGCCTCTAATGGTTTTATTTGTACGTGTCCAAACCATCTTAGTCGAGCTTCTCGCATCTTCTCTGTAATTGATGCTACTCTTGCCTTATCTCTGATACATTCATTCCTAATTTTATCCAGTCTCGTGTGTCCACTGTCCACACATCCACCTAAGCATTCTCATCTCTGCAACTCTCATTTTTTGCTCATGTACACATTCACTGCCCTACACTCAGAACCATAGAGCATCGCTGGTCTAATTGCAGCACGATAAAACTTGCCCTTAAGTTTTAATGGTACTTTACGATCATATAAGATCCCTGACTCGCCTCTCCACTTCAACCAACCTGTTTGGATACTGTGTCACTGTCACATCTTTATCAATGTCTTTTTGAACTATCAATCCAAGATATTTAAAACACTCATTATGGGGAATATCTTGATCACCCAACTTAATAATGATGTCATCCGTCCTTCTTGCACTGCTAAATTTAAGCTCCATGTATCCTGTCTTTGCCCTGCTCAACCTAAAACCCTTCTTTTCTAAAGTGTCTCGCCAAGATTCATGTTTTTCATTTACACTCGTGCGCGTCTCATCGACCAAAACGATATCATCCACAAACAATAAACACCATGATATTACTTGTTGGATATGTCCCGTGAGCTCATCTAAGATAAGGGTAAAGAGATAAAGGCTTAAAACTTAACCTTGATGTAAGCCCAAAATGATAGAGAATTTCTGTGTTAATCCCCCAGATGTCCTCACCCTTGTCACTGAATTTGTATATATATCTTTGATTATCTCAATGTATAATACCTTAATACTTTTCTTTTCTAAGACTCTCCATAAGATCTCTCTTGGAACTCTATCATAAGCCTTCTCAAGATGATAAACAACGTATTCAAATCTTGTTTTCTTTCTCGATAGTTGTCAATGCGTCTCCTCAAGAGATGTATAGCTTCCATGGTTGACTGCCCTGACTTGAATCCAAATTGATTCTC
Source organism: Platanthera zijinensis (assembly GCA_039513925.1). NCBI lineage: Eukaryota > Viridiplantae > Streptophyta > Magnoliopsida > Asparagales > Orchidaceae > Platanthera > Platanthera zijinensis. The sequence goes on from CM077080.1 coordinate 13,471,188, forward strand.
CGAGATGTTAGTCTCCCGTCTTACTCTTCTTTCTATTACTCTTCACATAGTTTCATGGTATGACTCATCAATTTAATTCCTCTGTAATTAACACAATTATATATATCTTCTTTGTTCTTATACAAAGGTATCAAGATACTTTCTCTCAATTTGTCTGACATGCTTTTTGACTTCAGTATCTTATTGAAAAAAATATGTGAGTCATAAAATTTCTTTATTCCCTAGACATTTCCATACTTCGATGAGTTTATCGTCTGGCTCAACCGTCTTTCCATTTTTCATTTTCTTTAAAGCACATTTACCTTCGATACTTGAATTTTGCGATAAAATATTATATTCCTATACTATTTCAATTTACTTAATTTTTCAAAGTTCAATTCATTGTCTTTTGTTTCATTATAGAGTTGATGAAAGTATTTTTTCAATCTCTCTTTAATATCCACATCATCGGTTAAAATTATACATGTTTCATTTTTTATACATATTACTTGGCTTAAATCTCTTGTCTTTTCCTTTCTCTAGCTCGAACAATTATATATATATTACGCTCTCCATCTTTGGTATATAGTCGCTTATGAAATTTTTCATAAGCTTGACTTCTTGCTTTACTTACTGCATGTTTAGCTTTTTTTGGCGACTTTATACCTAGCTAAGTTTCCATCATTTCTACAAGCATAGAGACTTGAAATAAAAAAATACATAGAAATATCTCATCATCCCTTTAAATGCGGCCATAGGCTCGGATACACATCCATGTTACTTTAGGCTGGGTTCAGAGACGCGCACAATAAACCGATTCCATCTGTGGTGTTATTTATAAGAGGGCGTCATTTAATACCCCCTTCCTCAAATTTACGGGGGATTATACACCGAGAGTTTGGAAAGAAGAAACTCCCGTTGAGCGCGAGTATGGGGCTTAGTAAGCAAATTGGCAAGCTGGCGCTCGGTGGGAACATAATGAGGAACAAGAGCACCTATAGTGTGTTGATCACAAAGAAAGAAAGCATCCACACTAATGTGCTTGGAGAGGGAGTGCTTAGTTGGATTCAGGTAATCTGGATGACTCCGTTGTTATCACAATAGAGAGTGGTAGGACCAGAATGAACAGCGCCAAGATCAACAAGCAGCCAACGAAGCCACATAATATCCTCAGCTGTATTGATCATGGCACAGAGCTCTTCTTATGTGCTAGAACGCGAAACATCGGTCTTCTTCTTGGATTTCCAGGTAATGAGTGAGAACCCATGAATAGACAATAACCGGTGACAGAACAACGATCAACAAGATCACTGACCCATGTAGCATCAGAATTTGCATGTAACTGGAGAGAACTGTTGCAGGGGTAGAATAGACCACGAGTCATAGTTGCACAAAGATATCAGAGAACACGCAACATGTGAACATAGTGAACTGTTGTGGGAGTACTCATAAACTGACTCAGCACATGAACAACAAAGACAATGTCAGGTGTAGTAATGGTGAGGTAAACCAGACTCCCAACCAGATGACGATATCGTGTCGAATCGGAAAGAGGAGAGCCCTCATTCGGATGCAGCTGAAGGTGAAGTTTCATGAGAGTATCAATTGTGCGAGTGTCGGACAGAGCAGTACGGGCCAGTAAATCTGAGGTATAGCGCTGCTAAGATAACTGGTAGCCAGTAGGAGTGGCAGAGAACTCAATGCCCAAGAAGTAACGCAGTGTGCCAAGATCAGTCATCCGAATCTGTTGCTGAAGGTAAGGCTTGACAAACTCAATATGAGAGACATCATCACCAGTAATAATCATGTCATCCACATATAGCAGGAGAAGGGTCTAGCCCCGTGATGAGGAATAAACAAACAAAGCGAGATCATAGTGACTAGGCTAAAAACCAGTTGCAAAAATTACTGAACTAAAGCGCTCAAATCAAGCTCGAGGAGCCTGTTGAAATCATAAAGTGCTCAACAGAGGCGACAAACAAGATTAAGAACGCTAGAGATGCCTGGGGGTGGAAGCATGTACACCTCCTGCTGCAAGTCACAGCGAAGAAAAACATTCTTTACATCCAATTGAAACAAGGATCACTGACGGACAGTTGCGACGACAATGAGGGTCCTGATAGTAGTCATGTGAGTCACATGAACGAAGGTATCATCATAGTCCCGACCGTTCTCCTTTTGAAAATCGCATGCCACCAACCGGGCCTTGTATCTCTCCATTGTGCCATTTGAGAGAGTCTTCATTTTGAAGACCCACTTACAAGTGATAGGAGCTATACCAGCTAGTAAAGGAACTAGATCCCAAGCTTAATTATTAAAGGCGCACCAAGGCGCAAAGGGATCTTAGAGCCCAGGCACAAGGCGCACCAAGGCGCAAAGGGATCTTAGAGCCCAGGCACAAGGCGCATGGGGCGCGCCTGACGAAGGCAAGGCGCAACCACATTCATTTTAAATAATCAGCATGAAACATCATTTCAGCTTCTCGATCAAATTCTCCATCCAGTCTACTAATTAATAATTCATTACTATCGTTTATATCTCTTAAAATATAAAATCAATGAGGTCACTTATATCATATCTAAGTCCCAACACACAATTATCTTTCACAAACACTAAATCAATAAAAAATTATTGAGTTCTTGCATTGTTTTTTCTTAATTTTTGAAGAAAAAGTTACAACAAAAAATTCACACAGACGCGTCTTTTATATTCTAAAGGCGCACAAAGGCGCAAACTTCTGAGCCTGGTGAGCCTGGAGCCTTAGGCGCACCTTTAATAACATAGATCCGAAGTAGAAGTGCGCTCCAAAGCACTCGACTCGTCAGACATGGCGGCCGACCATTCAGGAATCAAGGAAACCTCCCTGTAGGTACTAGGCTATGAAACACCACAAATAGTTGCTAGAAGGGCTAATAGATCAAACAGCTGAGTTGCAAGGTTGAGTCGATCTGGTGGGTGTTGATCACGAGTGGGGTAGCGTCGTGCTGGGGGATCATCCACATGTAACTCACTAGAAGAGACCAGATGCAAAGGGGCAAGTGGTTCATCGGTAGGACAGGACCGTCGAATATATTGTCGAGCATACTGCTGAGGAAACGATGGGGCACAAACCCGGACAGAAAGATCAAGAGATTGTGGGGATGCCTCAGGAAGAGCAGGAATAGGGAGGTCAAGAGACTATGGAGATGACTCAGGAAAAAGAACAAGAGACGGTGAACCTGGTTGAGACTGAGTGTGAGGTAACTCGGACCCTGAAGCAGTGTGGCCTGGGTGAGTTGCTTCTTCAAAGCTTGGAAAGCCCCCTCACACTCGGGGGTCCACTCGAACTCCTTGTTCCCGCGCAATACCTTGAAGAAGAGCGAGCACTTCTCCCCCGCTCGGGAGAGTAACCTGCTTAGTCCCACTAGCTTCCCCGTGAGGCGCTGGATCTCTTTCACGTTCTTTGGCGATTCCAGTTCCAGTATCGCTTTCACTTTGTCAGGGTTGGGTTACCCCTGCTGGGGTGAGGAGATGCCCTAGAAACTTTCCGCTGCTAGCCCCGAAGACACACTTCTGGGGGTTGAGCCTCATCTTGTACTTTCTCAAGGTGCTTAAAATTTCTGCAAAGTCCTGGAGGTGAGACCCGATGTCCCTGCTTTTGACCATAAGATCATCTACATAGACCTTCAAGTTCTTGCCCTTCTGCTCCCGAAAGACTTGGTCTATCATCCTTTGATACATTGCCTTTTCGTTTTTTATCCCAAAGGACATCATCTTGTAGCTGTAGCACCTATCCCCTGTGATGAAAGAGACATCCTTTATGTCGGGCGGGTGCATGCAGATCTGATGGTAACCTGAAAAAAGCATTTAAGAAACTCATTAGAGAAAAATCGACGGCTGAGTCTACCAGCGTGTCGATTTGGGTAAGAGATAACAATTTTTGAAGCATGTTTTATTAATTAAAGAAAAAGTCCACACACATCCTCCACCTTTCATTACTTTTTTAACCATCATCACATTGGAGACCCAACCTGGATATTAGATCTTCTGGATGGGTTCGACCAGCTTGTAGGCGATGAATCTTTTCTTCTCTCGGTTGGGGCGGGCATTTGGGTCGAGGTTGAGACGATGACACGCCACCTCCACATCGATCCCGGACATGTCTGCCGCGCTCCAGGCAAAGACGTCCACGTTCTGCTGGATGCAGACCGAGATCCTCTTTTGGTCCTCCTGGCTCAGTTCCCCTCTTATCTTCACCTTCTCCGTCCTACCATCTTGGGCTAGGACCTCCTTCTCCACCATCTCCTCTGCTACCTCCAACCGAGATTGCTCCCCCTGCTCACTTTCTATCCTCCCTCCCCGAGCGAGGATATCCTCTTCTTCCCTTCCCTCATCTATCTCCATCACCTCTTCCATCCCCACCCTATCCTCTATCTTCTCCTCCTCAGCCACTTCAACCACGTCCTCCTTCCTTCCCTGCTCCTCCATTACCTTCTCCACTTCCTCAGCTTCCGCCATCCAGAAGATGGTGTTAACGATTGTAACGTAGCACTGTCTTGCTACCTTCGGGTCTCCTCGCAACCTTATATGGACTCCCCCCACACTGAACTTCAGGCACTGTTGGAATGAGAAGGGGACGCACCAGAACGCGCTGATGAGGGGTCGTCCGAAGATGACATTGTAGCTACTCGGAGCGTCGATGATGACGAACCGACAGTTCCGGGACTGACCCCCCAAGGTCACATGAAGTCTGACTCCCCCTTCCACCTCCTTTCTCTCCCCGGAGAACCCAAACAACGGCCCATCCGAGGCCAACACTCTTCTCGACTCCACCTTCATTTCGTCGAACGCCTTCTTGAAGATGACGTTGACCGAACTCCCATTGTCGACGAGGATCCGTGAGACAGTGAAGTTCTCGATGGCTGTCTGGATCACCAGCGCACCGCAGAACGGATCCTCGTGATCTGACATATCCTTCCTGGAGAAGGTGATATTCTCCTTCGGGGAAACCCTCCGTGGATCCCTCCGATCCCCCCCGGTTCCCACGTCAGCCCTGTCCACACACCGGTCCTCTTCCTCTGCTCCTCTAGTCACCTCCTCAATTTGCATTGGCGGCTGCTGCTGCTCTCTCGGGCCTCTCGCCCTCCTGACCTCCAGAAACTCAGGACAAATGGTTGTCGTGTGACCCTCCTCCTGATGGTAGTCACAGTAAGGCAACGACACATCTTCCCTTCGCCCCTCCATGGTCTGATTCCTCCTTCCTCCTTCTCTTATTCCCCTTCCTCTTCCTCGACCGATTGTCATAGCCTTTTGCGGCGGGGGTAGGAGTGGCCTAGGGCCTTGTCTCCACCCCTGGGGGTTGAATCTCCCCTGTCCTCCATGGAAGTTTCCCCCTCCCTGGGCAAACCCTCTTCCTTGACCCTGAGCGACCACTCCTTGCTGCCTCCAACCTGTTTCCTGACCCCCGTGAGGTCCCCGATACCCTTGTGCCCTTGGCTCCTCTCTCCTCCTTCTCTCCTGCTGTCTTGAACCTCCCTGCTCCCTCGACCCCAACTCACTCAGCCTTGCCAACTTTTTTGCGAACGCCGGGTTCACCGCCTCTCCTTCGATCTCCTTTGTCACCCTTTCCATCAACTCTTCAAAGGACAAAGGGGCTTCCGGTTCAAGCTCATCTTGAAGAATCCCTGCCACAACCCCACGGTGAATGTGAGCTGGAGGGTAAATCCTGGCACCTCCTGAATGGGCAAAATCTCTTCCTGGAACCTATCCACGTAGCTGGCCAGCGACTCCTCCTCCCCTGCTTGATCAGGAAGAGTGACTCGACACTCTTTTTCCTCTTCTTGGATGTCGAGAAACGCAGTTGGAAACTTCGGTGCAAATCTTCGAACCCGTAGATTGATCCCACTGGGAGCTGGTGGAACCAGTCCCTTTATTTTTTCCTTCAGTGTGATAGCGAAAAGACGTCATATGAACGTGTTTAACATCTGTCTAATGGAAACGACGTCCTCGTACCACTGCAAGTGCTGGACGGGGTCGTCCTTTCCAGTGTATTATGTCATCTCCGGCTCCCTGAACTCCTCTGGAACCGGTGCCGAAACGATCAACTAACAGAATAGGCTTCCTCCACTCGTCGGTCTCGCCTGCTCCCCCCACGCGATCTGCTCACCGGCCGGGCCAACACCCGCCGGGCTGGGGGAGAGCTCTTGCCCCGCGAGATCCCGCTCGAACCCCTCACCCGCCACTTCTTTGCCCGACTTCCTTCCTGGGGTGTTCTCGCCTAGGGATGATGGCGTGACCGCCAGGTCAGCAGGGGTTGAGCACTCGACACGCGCAGCGAATGCATGATGAATGGGTCTCCAGGAGCTCCCTCTTGAAATCCTCGAACATCCTGACCGTAGCTGGTGTTGCGGGTGGTGGCGAGTCGTCATGGTCGGTACCTTGTCCTTCACCTTTAGCCATGAAGCTTAGGATTTTCCTGTGCAGGTTACGGTCCACGCTTACCACACCAAAATGTTGGAACCGGCCAACGAGGATTTCAGACCTGAAAGGGGGGCAACCTGCACTTACTTCTCCCGAGGAAGAACGTTTGGATGAAGACTTAGAACTAAACACAAACCCCGTACTACAACGCGGAGGTCCCACCACACGCCCGAAAGATCTTAGAGAGTTTTCCCTCCCTAGCCAATGCTGAAACTGGGCATCAAGGGCACTTGAAGCCAACCAAAGTTGACATGAGCAGGAAGAATCCAAAGAATCAGATCTCCCTCAAAGATGCCCTTCATGGTCTATTTATAGGTTTCCAAGTCCGGTATGCACATAGCGGAATCCCGCCTTTTGGTTTTACTAAAAGCACTCCAAAATGGTTTGCCAATAGGCAGACTCTGCTGTTTGGAAAAAGCTATTGGCAGACACAAACAAGCATGTTGTTTTATGGAAAATCCTCTAAAATGAGTTAATGATGAGGTCTTTGCCTCCGAGGGTGGCGAATGTCTTAGAAAACCGACACTCGCCCACTTGTCTCGCGGCCTGGGGCGAGTATGACCCTGCCACCCGACTCGCCTCGCCTTACCCGACGAGTGCTTAGTGAAACGGACACTCACCACCTCTTTCTCCTTGCCTTGGGCGAGTGCGAACCTGCTCTCCGACTCGCCTCGATCGGAGTGGCGAGCGCTTGATGAAGCTAGCACTCGCAAGCATCTCACTTGCGGCTGGGGTGAGTGTGACCTGCTACCCGATTCGCCCCGCCAACCGCGAGCCTGCTGCCTTGGGCAAGTGTGAGCCTATCGTCTTACTTGCCCACTCGACTCGTCTGGATCCGAGGCCTTTTGCGCCTTGGACTTTCTGGATTACCCACTCGGCGAACACGGGGTTGTACAAGTGTCATTCTGAGAATGAGCACCAGGACAAGAGAGCTGAGGTAAGTACCATGAGAGGCCAAAAGATCACTAAAAGCATGTGACAAGTATTCTCCCCCTGAATCAGAGTGAAACGTGCAGATAGAAGTGGAGAACTGACTACGCACCTTGCAGACAAACTCAACGTAAATGCAAAAGAAATTAGTACGAGTACGCATCATATAAACTCATGTATAACGAGAGAAATCATAAACAAAAATAACATAATAGCGATGACCACCTTTTGAAATAAAGTGGGCAGGACCCCATATATCAGAACGAACAAAAGGAAAAGATGATCGAGACTTGCTGGATCGATATGAGAGTTGTAGCTGTTTGTCAAGCTTACAACCTGTACATGAGTGCGAGCGATCAACAGACACACGAACTAAGAGATCCTGACGAACAAGATAGGATAGTCGAGCTCCACTGGGATGACCGAGATGGTGATTCCACTGCGTAAAGATGACCGACGAAAAACAAATGGGAGATGCAACATGGAAAGCTGATGATGAAGTGGGTGAGGGAAGCCGGAGATGGTCGAGCATATAAACCCCGCTACGGAGACGACCAGTTTCAATGAGTGTCCCTGTGTGACGATCCTGCACATTACACAAAACCGCATCAAAAATAGCAAGACAACCTTGAGAAACAAGCTGACTGACATATATGAGTGTCATGGAAAGCTTTGAGACATAGACAATATCAGGAATGTTAAAAAGGGAGGTATGTAGGGTATCCCAGCTTGCAACGAGCAAAGTGGTGCCATCAACAATAATGACACGCAGGTCAGAAGAAACAGATCAACGGGATGATAAGGGAGTTGGAAGGTCATATGAAAAGATGCAGCAGAATCAAGTAACCAGGAAGCCTTAGTGATACCTGTAAAGGCAAATGCAACCGGTGAGTCGGTCTGAGAAACAGAGTCATGGCTGACAACAGACGACGATGACGAGGGGGCACGACTCTGAGAGAGTTGCTGAACTAGCTGTATGATCTGATCAGGAACAGAGGTAGGACTGTCAGGAGCAAGTGGCAGGATAGGAGCAGCTCGATGTGGTGCCCCTTGTTGTCTTAGGGCACGCTATAACTTGCGACACTTCGAACAAATGTGTCTCAAGTTGTGACAGTAGTGACAACGTGGAACACGATGCTGTGATAAACCGGAGCCTTGTGGTGCACCTTGTAAAGCACTGGGTGAAGTTGCTGAAGACGGGCGATACGGTGCAGGTGCACTAAATCCGGGAGGAAGTGGTAAGATCGACGGAGCTGGTACTGAGAAGCCATGCTGAGGAGCATCGAGAACTAAATGTGGCGAGGAGGCAGGACGCATGCCCTCCAAAGAGTGAAGACAGGTCTCCCCAGCGACAACGACTGCAAGACAGTCACGTAGGGATAGTGGAGCAACCCGGTGCATCAACTGAGCACGGACAGACTCGAACTCAGGTCAACGACGCATGAGGAACTCATACATGCACAGGTGATCCCACTCCTCAGCAATAGTGGTGCAACGAGCACAAGTGGGGCTGATCAGAGGTATACATCCCATCCTGCCGGCGTCATAAATCATTGAACTCCGCAAAGAAGGTCTGAACGGAGCGATCATGCTGATGGGCTGAAGCAAGCGTCTGCACCAAGGAGTATTTATGCGCCTGGTTGGAAGGCAAATAAATCTGACGTAGATGATCCCAGATCTCCCTAGCAGTGGGAAAATCACATACAACCATACAAATGGATATCTCAACAGACGGGCAAAGGATGACAATGATTTGAGTGTCATCATCATCCCATTTTTCAAATCTGTCCCGCTTGTGATAGAAGGGGAGGACGCATTGGCAACGAGAGTGGGTGTTGGAGCTGAAGTGGAGCCATCAAGATGACCCCAAAGTTGCAATCCACGAAGAAACACTCGAATTGTGGAAGACCATTCCTTGTAGTTGGTCCCATTAAGAATGATGTCGTATTTCCGAAGGTACAAAATCTTAGATTAGGTCATTCAGACATGCAGAGGCGGCAAGAGAAAGAGGGCCTCACGGGAAGAGAAAGGCGGCGCCCGAGAAACAACCCCTACGACGCCGAACAAGAAGACAACGATAGCAAGGAGAAGAAACAACAACAACAACTTCTGCAGCCTGGGGGAACCGGGTTCGATGAGAGCTTTTTCTGGCGTAGTCCGGTTTGATGAGTATAGTAGAGGAAGACGTGGACGGGATTGAGATCGGGAACGATCGACACATGCAGACGGGAAGGTGCGGCAGTCGGTGCAGTCCGAGGATCGATGAAAACCTCCCTCTGATACCGTGCTACTTTTGGCCGGGTTCAGAGACGTGCACAAGAAACCGGTTCCATCCGTGGTGTTATTTATAAGAGTGCGTCATCTAACAATCCATACATTGATCCTAACTCTGTCTCATGTGTATGTGGACCCGTGTGGGTTTCGATATGGGTCGACCTGCATGCGATCCTTGATCCCATCACCCCCTTATCGATTGTTTAATCTATAATCCATTCATCTCTTCTTTATTGGTCACCGCCTGCTTGCTGAAGGACCTGAGGACGATGCCACAGAGAAAGTCATGTTTATTCTTGAAAGTTGAATTTTCAACATCTGAACGCACATCAAAATACAAGTTTGATGTCCTGCAAATATCAAATTAAGGAGATCAAAATAAAATATGCTGCATTGTCAAATTAAGAAGAATTGTTTCTGGATAATTTGTGTATACTTGGTAGAATTCTTGTCTCTTAAAATGGAGTACATTTTTATTTTCTTTTGTTGTAGTTTACACACCATCTCCTGTACTATGTTATATTATCATATAAGTTTGGTGGTAGCCTTGACTTGGTTATATTGTACTGCACAATCAGGCTCTGATAATTGCAGGTTTTTAACATTCTTACATAAAATTATTTGATATCTATGAAGGCATTGAAGCGGTTTTGATTTTCTTTTATGTTGCATATTTGATATTAGTTAAAAGGCAGTCTGGAGTATTATTTAGTTCTGTTGTGACCTAGAGTCATTGGTTCCTGTCGTGGATAGAGTATCCCTTAAGAGAAAATTAAGGTTTCATGTATCAACCCCTCTTTAGACCCTACATTGTTGTGAAATTCATGCACTGGATTCTCAATTTGTTTATAATGGTCTAATTCAACCTTCTCTCCATTTAATATGGCCGACTTGGAGGCCCTTGTATGGAATACTTATTTTTAATTTTTAATATTAACCTGATATTTTTTACTTTTTTCAAAGTAGTAGACCAGTGGTTTAAATTATTGTAGTCTTACCTCAATTTTGCTGCTTATATTGGACTGATACAATTAAAATATTATCATACATAAGCCAGTATGTTTAAGTAGATGGGCATACATATTACATGGAACTTCCCTCTAGAGAGCACACCCTTGGATCTGTATTGCATAGACCCTATTTTGTGATTGAACTCATGGCTCTAAAATTATTTAGATGTAATACTATTCTCGAGGTAAACTAATTACTTCATCCCTTCCTGTACTGTCTATATGCTTTATCTTTATCAGTGTCCGTATTTTTCATAATTGGAATTGCGCCCAATATTTTCAGGCAAGACAGAACAAAGTGAAGCTCTTAGACGCAATGGAAACATTTTTTGAGAGGTATTATAAAATATTTGTTATTCTTTCCTCCACGATTAAGTTTTACCAACTCATTCTTTTTTAATTCTATTTTTACCAGATCTGGCAGATCTGGAGATGCACAGAATTTTGGTGTGATCATAAGGCCATGTGGTGTTTGCCATGAATCAGATATGTTGCTTAAACGTCGGCCGGTAATTTGATTGATTTATGACAAATCTTGTGTCCGTTATCTTCCTCACTCTCGGTGGAAGTTTTGATCCTAAAATTTTCTTCTATTTGCAGAATGGTGATTTCATGGTCGGCTGCCAGCGTTACCCTCTTGTGAGTTTCCTTATATCAATTTTGCAAACCATTGAAATATTATGTCTTTAATATTGCATAATGCTAGTTAAGTTATATAAAGAAATGCATCATTTTTTTATTAATTTACGAGTACTTATATAATTAGTTCTATACTTCTATTGCTTTGAATAAATATTTGTGTGATTTTTTTAGTATTTTACTATGAAGAGTGCAAAACAACTTAGTATTGAAAAGGAACCACCTTGGAGAAGGAGGAGCCTAGTGATGTCTCGATCAATCCCCAAATTATGAACTAGAACGATTATCCACCCACAGCTTTTATCCCCTTTTTAGTTCCCGTATCTTTTGGTTAATAGTTAAATGTTTATGGTCTCTTCCCGATATACTTACGGAGAGGATAACTAGAGTTTTAATACCCTCATGCAAGCTAATACCATATGCATCAATAATTCCAAGACGCACAAAGATTCTATGAAGATTAGCATCAGAAAAACCCTGATGAACATATTCGTGACATGAACACCTTAGAGTACAGAAAAAGTAATGATGATCTTGATCTGAACCTTCTCTTTGTTGAAGTGTAATAAAACTCAATATGTTTAGTCAGCTCATGGAAGATCGAATTTGAAGCTGTTGGTATTTGATGATTGGTGCGTGTTTAGCACCGATTGGTGTGCATTTAGAGCCCTCCTTCATTTGTATTTAGTCCCACATTTTCAATTATGTATTTGGTTCCCCTTTTGTGTGTTTATATAGGGGGAATAATGTAAAGAGAATTCACAATCTTTATTCCATTTCTACTTGGTATCAAAGGTAGATTGAAAAATCGGTCAGAGAAATCCCTCTTTTGTGCCTACAACTTTAATTCACCCGCACCTCCTCTGCTGGTAGCGTGAGGAAGGGAACCGCACACACACGACTTGACTCTAAGCTGTGCAGGAGGAGTGCGACATTGTTGCGTGCAGGCTTGGGTGTGCACAATGCTAGGGTTGCAGAGGGAGTGTGTCAGTAGGTGAATAGTGTGATTTATACAATTATACAGTATTTTTACCCTTTTTTATCGTTGATTTCATCCATGCTTTTGATTGATATGTAGGATTTTAGCGTAAATTGTTATATATGGAGTATCTGGACTGCATGGATGGAATTTCTTTACATGTGTGGACTTTTCGTGCGATTCTGGGGAGGCTATGTGAATTGTCTCACGCACGCCCGTGCGGAAATTCCACACGCGTGTGCGCCTTTTTCCTCCCCTGACCCGAGCGGGCTGTGTCGACTTGAATATTGTTTGTGTCGACTTGATGGTTATCTGTGTCGACTTGAAGGTGGGTGTGCAGAATTTTGCACGCCCGTACGCCTCTTTTGTCGACTTGATCTCTATCCTTGTTGACGAAAGCTCTCACCTGTCGAGTTGTGGTTGGGCGTGCATAATTCTTGCACGCCCAAGCGTGCACATGCAATCGTGCTTGCACTGTTATTCTATGCTATCAATAGGATTTGGGCTATCCGAATTTGTCAGCGCGTGACATCCGCACGCACGTGTGGGCGCGTGTAAACGTGCGTGCACAAGTTTGGCGCCCAACCGATTTTCCCTCCGTTGACTTTTCGCACGCGCGTGCGCTATCACTGCATGCCTGTACGCCCTGTTTTGTTTATAAAAGCTGCTCGCGATTTCAGAGAAACGGAACATACCGAGAGCGTCGTTCTCGCTCGTTTTTCTTCTCCAGGTTAGGGTTTTTCTTCAGCAGCCTTAAGGGTATTCTTCCTCACTTTCCCCAAGGATTTTCAAAGGGATTGAAGCACCGACGAAGTCCCACTGGAGCTATTCGAGTCCGGAGCCATAAGCGTTGGAGGCAGCAGTTGAAGAGAGAAGACATGTAGGAAGGAGGTGACAACTACAACCGCATAGCGGGGACGCAACACACGACGAGAAGGGTGACAGTTTTCTTTTGGATCCAGAGCAGAGACTCTCGCTCCCGTGCTTAGGCAGTGGTAAACTCGTTCTTTATTTCAATTTTTTGGAGTCATTATTATTCAGTGATATTGCTAAAGCACTTGCACACCATGACCATTGGGTGTGAGTGTTCATAGTTCTATCTTCATGCACACCATGACCATTGGGTGTGAGTGTTCATAGTTCTACCATGACCATTTGTGGATTGTGGTTGTAAGAACCCTAATGTGTATTTTTTATAAAGCTTGCATATTTCATTCCTAGTCTATTTCCAAGCTACTCTGAGGTTGTGCTGAGAGTAATGTGTTGAGTTGATTGTGATTGTGAAATGTTCTATTGGTTCTGCCCTAACAATTGTTCGGTGTAAGATTGGCTTTGTGATGCTCTTGTGATGCGGTGATTGCGACCCATATAGCTTTCTCATGAGCGTTTGTGTGATACTGAGGAAGGTGACCCACGGAGGTGTGAAGCGGTGTCGGCAACCTGCGTAATTAATTTAGTTTCTTTTCTTTGCATTCGCCAAATTAATCCTGATAAATCATCTGACTAAAGGACTTCAATCTCAAGTCTTTTCTCGATAGACAACTCCACCCCGCAATTTTCTATCTTAGATCAATACTCAGGGGTAACTCCTAGTTTTATATTACTTGTACGACCGATACACCTACCGTTTTCACATCAAATTTTTGGTGTCGTTACTGTGGAACACGACACGTGTGAGAATCTAGAGAGAGCTGAGAGATAGAAATCTTATTTCATTTGTATATACTGTTTGTTTTGATTTTGTTGCTTCGTTTTCGTTCTTTTCATTTTCCTTAATTTAAAATTTTAATAGCACCTTTTAATTTTATTTATTCCTACATTGTTAAAATTTTTACAAAGTAGGTTTGTTTACTTAAGTTGTTTGCGTGCGTAGTTAACACTTGCAAAGAGTAATTTTATCTTGTGAATCACCCCGCAACAATATGTATGCATATTTGCAATGCAGATGGTGCGGGACATCCAATCATCGTATTGAAGAATGTCATACGGGAAACTATAGTTATGATTCTTCCGGCTTTTCCTATGGGATTTGGTTTTATACGGTTCCTCATACGACTGGCCTAATTATCATAACCATGCACCTCCACCGCGAACACCAACCTAATATAGTATCCCTCCTCTTTTGAGGTTAAAGGTTAATCTTAAGTGTTTGTTTTGTTTTATTATGAATCATTCCATGAAGGATTGTGTTGCGTTTCAACTCCAGATGGATGAGGATGATGAGCCAGATATTCGTATTGTGTCATCCACCTCCCATTCTTACACTCCTTCATATTCTGACATTTTTTTCGCAGTACCCCATTTCTACGCGGGACTGCTGTGAATATGTCCATCAGAATAGCTTCCTATTCATACTCAGACAATGTTGAGTTGTCTCCCAATGTACATTCATCACCTATTTTTGATTCACCTGCGAAGGAACCTGATCATATATTCTCTAATTTGGATATTTTCAGTGTTCCTCTACCTTCTTTGCAAAACTTTCCAACACCTATTTGTATCAATACTGTTGAAGATATTGTGCATGGTGATGATCCGGATCCTGAAGCTATGCCAGAGTAGGATGAGGATGTTGTCCTCTCCGATTGGGAGAATGACTCGTTGGAGCATGATGATGCGCCGAGACAGGATGAAGAGGATATCTTTTCTGATGATGAGGTTTGTACCTCTTTATTGGACGAGGTGGTCCAACTCACCACCAATGCCCTTGAATTCTCGGACCCCCTCGCTATGATCTTATGACACCTACTGTGATCTAATTGTGGAGCCTTCTGGGAGTGAGACCGGGATCACTCCCCCAATTGTTAATTATTTATGTCTTTCTTCTATTTTATTTCCTAACTTCACTATTCGAGCCTGTGCATGAGTATTTTTCACAGGTATTCTTGGAGGATATGAAGCATTCTACCCAGATCAATGAGGAGAGTATCCCCTTATGTGTGGAGGTCGATTCTCACTCTATAGAGAAACCTCAATTCATTGCCTTTTCCTCCTGCATTTACTCTGAAGATGTCTCCTTGTAGGGCATAGATTTATATTTTGGTGAGATTTGTGATGAGCATTTGTCCTCTTACATCCTATTTCCTTTACCTGTAAAATTTATGTTTTATTATTCAGACAAAGGAGGCATTATTTTGTCGCCGTATTGATATCCGTTACCGAAACGGATATTAGAATAGTTACCCGTGCATTTCTCTTTTCATACTCCAATAAGCTAGACATGTTTAAATTCTGAATAAGTCATGTTGGGGAGACAATAAACCCAGTTGTTAAGTAACAACCCATTTATAAACCAATACTAAACCTACCCCCCCCCCATAATAATAATAATTGTAATGATGATAATAATAAATTTTATAATAAACAAAGGCCTTAAAATCCCGAGCTCCCCCCGGTCAAACCCGCATCCCGCTTCCCGCATCCCGTAAGAATTCCCGTCTCCGCCTCCCGCGCACCCGACGGCCCCGGATCCGCCGTCAGCACCTCCGGCCGCCCCCGAGACACCTCCCCGTGGCCGGAAAATCCTTCCTCCTGGCCCGGCGCCTCATCCTTTTGTTTCCCCGACGTCTCCGGTGCTCCCCTTGGCCGGCAACTCCCGCACAACCCCTCTCTTCGCCGACTGCTTCCAAGAGGGGCCGACAGAAATTTCCTTCTCCCTTCCTCTTCTCCTTCTCCGGCCAGTGAGGGCAAGGACATCATTTCTTCTTCGGCAACCCTAGCTCCTCCGCGTTCCGGCCGATGGATTTCGTGAGGGACTCCTAGGGTTTCGCTCGAAACCCCTCCTCGTTAATTTTTGAGCCCAGACCGGGTCTCCTTGGGTAAGGAATTTCACCAATCCCTCAATTTCAGTTTGCGCTAATTTTTTTGGGAGGATTTCCACCCTCCGATTGACGTAATTTCGTCGGTCCCCCTTGGGTTTGTCGTAAAGTCAACTAATTTCAGTTCTGTTTGCATTTCTGGTGCCGCTCGTCGGACTTATGTGGTGGAATCGCGCCAAGCTTTGGATTTTTGCTTTCAAACGCCGCCAAAATCCCTGATCCCTCACGGTAGCCTCTTCTCCCCTCACTTTCGAGGGAGGTAAGTTTTTAAAACCCCTTTTCTGTTGTGTGGTGCGAATTTCAAACGCATGTGCAAGTGTAGAAATCCTGTTTGTAATACGTTTTGGTCTTGAACAGGTTTAACTCGAGCTTCTAATCTCGCTTGCGCCACGTAGCTGTCACTAATTTTTTTGAAGTCACCTTAAGGTAAGTAGAGACACTTTCTCACTTGCAAACATGAAATCTAAATTACTTCACTTTTGTTTACGAAGTAGCCCCTTATAAACTGGAATGGTCTAATTATTCATGAATCCCTGAAATTATCTAATACCTTAGGCGAACATTAAGAGGAGAGTGTTGGTTTGGTGTGACGCGTCGAATCGAGCTCCTGACTAACTGGTAATAGAAACCATCAGTCGACCATTGCAAGCACCGTTGTTGATAAGCCTTGCATCAATTCTTACACTGGGATCATGTACACCAAATGACAACACCTTCACCCTTTCAATGTATTCCGCTTATGGCATTGCAGCCAGACTAAACTCCGGAGTAGACCATTAAATTAAAATCATCTTGTTTGATATGGTTCCTTGTCTGGTAGTAAGTTGCTACGTGTAAAACTGGTTCACTGAGTTCTTATTTCTTCTGTTTACTTTTGTGCAAGTTATTAACTTGAATCTTTCTGTGTTTTCATATTTTGAGGCATTTTCCTTCTGTTTGGATTTGCCTTAGGTTTCGTGACTGCGCCGCCCGGTTCCTCAGATTTCTTCTGCCAGCTACAGCTTTTGTTTGGAGGTTTCTCTTTGTTTAATGTATTAGCAGGTTCTATGTATTTTGCTTCAGTACTGTTGGATTTTTCTATTAATGTATTAGTTATCATCAGACATTTTCTCTTGTACCGTGGACAACTATTTAGAGCAAAGCATTGTACTAGTTCATTTCACTTATGATGTTCTACCTTTATGACTAATTGCATTCATTTAGTCTTAGTACTACTTGTGCCTTAGTTTTTTATAAAAGAAATGCATGCACAAAATTTTTTTAACTATTTATGTATGGCTTCCGCACTAATTTAAAATCTTTTTAAACAACTAGTTGTAGAGTTTCTGGCTCCGCCTTAGCAGGCATGGTTCTGCTCTGCATGCTTGTAGCATCACGACCCGCCTGAAGCGCACTCTGATTTTGTTGAGACGGGTCGTGACAGTTGGTATCAGAGCCATATTAGCAAAAAAAAGGTATTTTGAAATATTACATATTTTTGAATTTTACTATATTTATGCACGCATCATTACTTCACTCACTTTATCATTGTCTGTTGTTCGAGGCTGAAACACGCACACACTTACTCATAAACATAAGTAGTATGTGTGCAAATGTTAAGGGAGTATGGGCAAATTTAACATTTATATGCATATGAATTTCCATTAGGATATACACCGCTTGCAAATATTAAATTGTATGGACGGTTAAATATTTTCAAGTGCGTGACATTAGAATCAAAATGCGCATGACATGTTAAGTGATATGGGCACTTAACATGACATGTGTATCCACTCATGGGCATTTTTTTTAGGAATGCATTGTAGGCATAATTGCATTGCATGCATATCATAACTCATTACACAAGTGTTAAGCTAAGAGCAACGGATGACGATTGTACACACATGACTTTCAAAATCATAATTCTATTTGCATTTGCATGCCTATCACCTAGAGTTGTCCACTGAAAATGCTGTAACTATTACATGATTTATGTATCCAACAGTATTAGAATGCTAGAACTTGTAGTTTTGATCCGTTATGCTTAGCCTGACCATTTCTCTCCCTCAATTTTTTTCTCTTTTAGGTGGCTCCTAAGCGATTGCAGCGAAAGAAAGCTACCCCTGCTTCAAGGGAGGCCCCTAGAGATGAAACTGCCCAGCTTTTGAGACAGCTTCTGGAGCGTGTCACCCGTCTGGAGGGGGAACGCCAAACTCCTGATCCAGCCTCTGGTTCCGGCAGCGCAGGAACGACTGGAGTAGCTGTTACCACCACCCCTCCTGCACCCGGATCTGGAACCGGCTTGTCTACTGGCACCCTCGAGGCCCCGCTTGTGCCAAGTCCGACTACTCCCGTATCGATGGCAGACACTCTGGCTTTCAAGAGCTAAATCCGCCTACTTACAACGGCAACCGTGACTACTTCGTGATCACTGAATGAGTCTCCCAGATGGAGAAACACTTTGAGTATGATGCAGTTCCCGAGGCCCAAAAGGTTCTCCTTGCAGCCTATCAGCTTACCGAAGATGCTTACACTTGGTGGCTTCAGCGTCGCAGCCTCTCCGATTCTGTCACCTTGACTCGGGGACAGTTCAAGGATGCTCTCATGGGGAACTTCCTCGCTTCTGTGGAGCGGGATAAGTTAGCTGAGAAGTTCATGTCCCTTCAACAGTATCGCAGGACAGTGACCGAGTATGCGAGAGAGTTCTCCCGCCTGTCTCTCCTTGCTGCGGAGTTCGTGCCGGATGAAGCCAAAAGGATCAGCCGTTTCGTGAAGGGACTCTGTCATGACTTCCAGCAACATGTGGTAGCCCATGACACCACCACCTACGCAGAGACCGTGGGAGCCGCCTTGAAGGTGAAAGCAATTGAGCTGGATCGATCTGCCAAGAAAGTTCAGCATGGCACCAGCAATGCCGCAACATATGACCTCAAGCGCAAGAGTGCTCCATCTCAGGAGCAAGGTCCCGGGCCTAAGGAGGTGTGCGCCTTCTGTCACAAGGTGGGCCATGTTGCCCAAGTATGCCGTTCTCTCCTGAAGAAGCAAAAGGACATTCATTCCCCGTCGCCTCAGATGACGCTTGCCTCTACTTCCACTGTCTGTGCGTACTGCAAGAAGCCGGGCCACCAGCTGAAGGACTGCCGTCGTAGGCAGAAGGCCTGTTTCGAGTGCAGGCAGGTTGGACACCTCAAGCTAGACTGCCCTATGAGGGAAAGCCCGATTCCCGCTCAGCCACTGCAGGTTGTCCCCGGAGCTCAGGACAGGGGAAAGACTGTGCTGAACGTCACCACTCAGGGCGAGGCGCTCGCATCTACCTCCGTCATCTCCGGTATGTTTTAAGTAAAGTTTAAATTTCCCGCATCCTTTAATTACCTGCCTTTAGTATGGATAATCTTGAAATGTGTTTATGATGTTTAATTCTAGGGAATTTTAGGGTCAAGAATAAATGGATGTGAATCCTTTTCGATTCTGGGGCATCTCACTCTTTTATAACACGTCACATCGTGGACCTTTATAGTTGGCCTACTTCGACACTTGGGGTCCCTTTCGAGGTTTCTGTACCCGGTCATCTGCATCTCTCCACCAGCGACATTCTTAATTGCCCGATCCTGCTTGGAGAATTGCAAGTTTTCGCCGATCTCATAGATCTGGAAATGTCAGAATTTGACATAATCTTGGGGATGAATTGGTTGGTCGTGTATCGAGCTAAGCTGGACTGTGTGACAAAGATGATCAATCTCAGCATTTGCTGCAAGGACTACAGTGTTCATGTTCAGACCCGCAGCCACCTGAAGGTAATTCGTGCTGTGCGCGCCGCTCGCCTTCTTAGTCAGGGTTGTTCTGCTTGTTTCGTGTATGCTTCACATTCGGATACTGTCATACCGCAACTTGAATCTATCCTGGTTGCCTCTGAGTTTCCCGACGTGTTCCCTACCGAGTTGCCTGGGATGCCTCCCGATCGTGATGTAGAGTTCTCTATTGATGTGGAGTCTGGAACGCGCC
The DNA here is from genome assembly GCA_039513925.1 of Platanthera zijinensis. Taxonomy (NCBI): domain Eukaryota; kingdom Viridiplantae; phylum Streptophyta; class Magnoliopsida; order Asparagales; family Orchidaceae; genus Platanthera; species Platanthera zijinensis. The sequence goes on from CM077080.1 coordinate 13,491,257, forward strand.
CCATATCTAAAGCTCCATACCGTATGACACCGCGCGAGTTGGAAGAGCTCAAATTGTAGTTGGATGAGATGCTCGAGCGTGGATACATTCGTCCCAGCTCGTCTCCTTAGGGAGCCCCCGTCCTCTTCGTAAAGAAGAAGGATGGTTCCCTGAGGCTGTGTATCGACTATCGGGAGCTGAATAAGGTTACCATCAAGAATAAGTATCCCCTCCCACGCGTCAATGACTTCTTTGATCAGCTCAAAGGCAGTTCTGTGTTTTCCAAGATAGATCTCAGAACGGGTTACCATCAACTAAAGATTAAGGAATCTGACATCCCCAAGACAGACTTCCGAACTCGGTATGGACATTTTGAATTCTTAGTGATGTCTTTTGGGTTGACTAACACCCCATCTGGTTTCATGGATATGATGAATCGTGCATTCTGTGAGTTCCTAGACAAGTTCATCATCATCTTCATAGATTATATTTTGGTCTACTCCAAAACTCATGAAGATCATGCAGTTCACCTTAGACTCGTCCTCGCCACCTTACGCCAGCATCAACTCTATGCCAAGCTGGCAAAATGCGAGTTTTGGATGGATCGTTTTGCCTTCTTGGGGCATGTCATTTCAGGGGATGGGCTATCCGTTGACCTCGCCAAAGTCTCCGCAGTGATGGACTGGAAGCGGTCTTTTACTCCTACCGAGATTCGCAGTTTCCTTAAGTTAGCTGGTTATTACCGGCGCTTCGTCAAGGGTTTCTCCTCCCTTGCCGCTCCTCTGACAAGGCTAACTCAAAAGCATGCGAGGTTTGAGTGGACAGATCAGTGTGAGCAGGCCTTTTCCGTGCTGAAGCAACGACTATGTTTCGCGCCAGTGTTAGCTCTTCCGTCAGATGGGTTGGACTTTTCAGTCTACACTGATGCTTCTGGGGTTGGTTTGGGCTGCGTGCTGATGCAGGATGACCGTGTTATTGCTTACGGGTCGAGGCAGTTGAAAATTCATGAGCGCAACTATCCCACTCATGACCTGGAATTCGTTGCAGTGGTGTTTGCCTTGAAACTGTGGCGACATTATCTCTATGGTGTGAGGTGCCACTTTTACACCGACCATCAGATGTTGAAGTACATTTTTGTTCAGAAAGACCTCAATCTTCGTCAGAGACGTTGGCTCGAGTTTGTTTCAGACTATGACTTGCAACTCACGTATGTTCCTGGTAAGGCCAATTCAGTGGCAGATGCGTTGAGTCGGCAGGCTTCTGTTGCCGCTTGTGCACCCATGTCAGCTATTCTTGCAGCCCTGATTGATGACCTCGACCGGATGGACATATTCATTGCTCCCGAGGGTCATGAGGGGATTTCTGGTCCGTTATGGGTAGAGCAGGTGAAGGATTTACAATCATCTGATCCCGCACTTCAGCACATTCGCCAGCAAGTTGAACTTGGGACTATTCCGGATTTCTCCATCTCTGACGATGTTTTTCGTTTCCGAGGTCGACTCTGCATTCCTAATGTCCCTGAATTACTTGATGGTATCTGCAGAGAAGCTCATGAGTCTCGCTCATCTGGTCATCCTGGCAACAACAAGATGTATCATGACCTGAAGCAGATCGTGTGGTGGTCTGGTATGAAGAACTATATCGCACGCTTCATCTCTCGATGTCTGACGTGCCAGAAGGTGAAAGCTCAGCGTCAGCGTCCTAGTGGACTTTTGCAGCCTTTGTCTATCCCTGAATGGAAGTGGGAAGATGTTTTTATGGACTTCATCACTGGATTACCTCGCACTCCGAAGGGACATGATGCGATTTGGGTTATTGTGGACCTCTTGACTAAAGTGGCTCATTTTATTTCGTATAAGGAGGGTCATTCCATTGAGAAGATGACTCGGATCTATGTTGCAGAGATTGCTCGACTCCATGTGATTCCTCTGTGAATCGTTTCTGATCGTGACTCGAGGTTTGTATCGCACTTCTGGAAGAGATTTCAACAAGCTTTGGGCACTGATCTTAGCCTAAGCACTGCTTACCACCCGACGATTGATGGCCAGACTGAGAGAGTTAATCAGATTCTTGAGGATATGCTACGTTATTATATTTTAGACTACAAGGGAGCGTGGGATGAACATCTACCCTTGGTTGAATTCGCCTACAACAACAGCTATCAAGAGAGCCTCAAGATGGCTCCCTTCGAAGCACTGTACGGACGTTGATGTAAGACCCTGCTCTACTGGTCAGAAGTCGGTGAAAAAGTGATTTTGGGTCCGGAGTTACTTCAGGAAATGGAAGAAGCCACCAAGAAGACTCGTCTTCATCTCAGTCGTGTCATTGAGAGACAGAGAAAGTATGCAAATCAGCGCCGCCGTCCATTAGAATTTGTCGTAGGTGATCAAGTATTCCTGAAGGTTTCTCCTACTCCTGGGGTGAAACGGTTCGGTCGCCATCATAAGTTCAGCCCGAGGTTTGTAGGGCCGTACACCATCTCAGAGCGTGTTGGAGGATCTGCCTATCGTCTGGAGCTACCTACTTCTTTGGTCGGTGTCCATGACGTCTTTCATGTTAGTCAGCTTCGGAAATATATCCACGATCCAGATCGTATTCTTGAAGAAGTTCCAGTGATTCCTGAAGCCAATCTGTCTTATCCGATCGAGCCTTCAAAGATCGTCGAATATCAAGAACGCAAGCTTCGCAAGAGAACCATTTTGATGGTGAAGGTACTGTGGGTGCATGGCAAGTCTGAGGAGTACACTTGGGAACTCGAATCTGACATGCACAACAAGTATCCGCAACTCTTCTCATGATCTTGGTACGTCTCTAAGTCTGAGTTCCTTGTTATTTCAGTATCTTTCATGGTTAGCTTTCATGCGTTAATCTGCAAACTTCTGTTTGAAGTATATGTCATCTGAAACTTCGTTGTTTAGTCTCATTCAGAGAGTTCTCAGGAAAGTTTCGGGACGAAACTTCCTAAGTGGGGGAGAATGTAACAACCCATTTATAAACCAATACTAAACCTACCCCCCCCCATAATAATAATAATAATAATGATGATAATAAATTTTATAATAAACAAAGACCTAAAAGGCCTTAAAATCCCGAGCTCCCCCCGGTCCAAACCCGCATCCCGCTTTTCGCATCCCGTAAGAATTCTCGTCTCCGTCTCCTGCGCACCCGACGCCCCGGATCCGCCGCCAGCCATTGTTGTGGATATCCTCCGACATGGCCGATATATCGGCCGACATAAAGGTTTCATGGACAAAACGACACGTTTCCGATTTTTTTTTTGCAAAATATCCTTTTGGAATATATCCTCCGATATGTCTGTTATTAATCGATATATTCGCCGATATATCGGCCGATATATCCCGACATTTTATCGCCTGATTTTTTTCAATTTATTTTAATTAGTGTTTATGGTCTAATTGACAATATACCAAAATTATTTCATTGTTTAGGTTGTTTTTTACCTTTCTCTGGCTTTCTTCCTTGCTCAAGTCTGTCATCGACTTTAATTATGCATGATCTTTGAATTATGAACTAAATGTTCCTTATCTTTCATTATCATCGACAACTTCCCAATATTTTGTCTGCTCTTGTTTTATTTCACGTGTTATACCGTTATTACTAGTGCAACACAAAATATTTATATTAGTTTCATAAATTTAGGAGTTCAATAAATATCAAATAATCAATATATTAATATAAATAAATTAAAAAAAGGATTAAGTTTATAAATGATTACTCATGTAAATAATTAAAAATTAAAACCCGATATATGAAATATCCCCGATATATCCCCCGACATATTAAAACCGACATGAAAAACCTAAACCGACATGTCCCCGATATCCGACATCTACAACCTTGCCGCCAGCACCTCCGGCCTCCCCCGAGATACCTCCCCGTGGCCGGAAAATCCTTCCTCCTTGCCCGGCGCCTCATCCTTTTGTTTCCCTGACGTCTCCGGTGCTCCCCTTGGCCGACAACTCCCGCACAACCCCTCTCTTCGCCGGCTGCTTCCAAGAGGGGCCGGAAAAAATTTCCTTCTCCCTTCCTCTTCTCCTTCTCCGTCCAGTGAGGGCAAGGACATAATTTCTTCTCCGGCAACCCTAGCTCCTCCTCGTTCCGGCCAATGGATTTCGTGAGGGACTCCTAGGGTTTCGCTCGAAACCCCTCCTCGTGAATTTCTTAGCCCAGATCGGGTCTCCTTGGGTAAGAATTTCACCAATCCCTCATTTTTCAGTTTGCCCTAATTTTTTTGGGAGGATTTTCGCCCTCCGATTGACGTAATTTTGTCGGTCCCCCTTGGGTTTGTCGTAAAGTCAACTAATTTCAGTTCTGTTTGCATTTCCCGTGCCGCTCGTCGGTCTTAGATGGTGGAATCGCGCCAAACTTGTGATTTTTGCTTCCAAACGCCGCCAAAATCCCTGATCCCTCGCGGTAGCCTCTTCTCCCCTCACTTTCGAGGGAGGTAAGTTTTTAAAACCCCTCTTTTGTTGTGTGGTGCGAATTTCAAATGCATGTGCAAGTGTAGAAATCCTGTTTGTAATACGTTTTGGTCTTGAACATGTTTAACTCAAGCTTCTAATCTCGCTTGCGCCACGTAGCTGTCACTAACTTTTTTGAAGTCACCTTAAGGCAAGTAGAGACACTTTCTCACTTGCAAACATGAAATCTAAATTACTTCACTTTTGTTTATGAAGTAACCCCATATAAACTGGAATCGTCTAATTATTCATGAATCCCTGTAATTGTTTAATACATAGGCGAACATTAAGAGGAGAGTGTTGATTTGGTGTGACGCGTCGAATCGAGCTCCCGACTAACTGGTAACAGAAATCATAAGTCGGTCATTGCAAGCACCGTTGTTGATAAGCCTTGCATCAATTCTTACACTGGGATCATGTACATTAAATGACAACACCTTCACCTTTTCAATGTATCCGCTTATGGCATTGCAGCTAGGCTAAACTCCGGAGTAGGCCATTAAATTAAAATCATCTTTTTGACATGGTTCCTTGTCTGGTAGTAAGTTGTTATGTGTAAAACTTGTTCAATGAGTTCTTGTTTCCTCTGTTTACTTTTGTGCAAGTTATTAATTTTAATCTTTATGTGTTTTCATGTTCTGAGGCATTTTCCTTCTGTTTGGATTTGCCTTAGGTTACGTGACTGCGCCGTTCGGTTCCTGAGATTTCTTCCGCCAGCTACAGCTTTTATTTGGAGGTTTCTCTTTGTTTAATGTATCAGCAGGTTCTATGTATTTTGTTTCAGTTCTGTTGGATTTTTCTATTCATGTATTAGTTATCATCAGACATTTTCTCTTGTACCTTGGACAACTATTTAGGGCAAAGCATTGTACTAGTTCATTTCACTTATGATGTTCTACCTTTGTGACTAAATGCATTCATTTAGTCTTAGTACTACTTGTGTCTTAGTTTTTTATAAAAGAAATGCATGCACAAAAACTTTTTAACTATTTATGTATGACTTCCGCACTAATTTAAAATCTTTTTAAACAACTAGCAGACATGGTTCTTCTCTGCATGCCTGTGGCATCACGACCCGCCCGAAGCGCACTCTGATCTTGTTGAGACGGGTCGTGACATGTTATCTATTTTTTCTTTATTTATTTTTTATTATCGATTATGCTTTATTGGCGCTAATCGCTTCTGGGTTTCCGGTGAAATCGTGAACATTCTTTAGCCGAGCCAGGGATGGGAGCAAAATTTAGATTCGGATTAGGTCACTTCTGGAATTCCCCATTTTGGGGCATTGGGTAGCACGTTCCTATTCCGCTTTACTTTCCTGCATTCCTCATGTCCATTCGCATATACATTTGCATTGAGGACTATGCATCATTTAAGTCTGGGGGATAGATTATGTTATTCGATTGCTCGAGCACACAACATTTTGCATTCCGTTTGTGTTTTGTTTTCAATTTTGCTCTAAATATTTAAATTAAAAAATTGCTCTTAGGTGCATTTCATTTCCCACACCCACTACGCTTTTAACTTGATTTTTTATTATTCATTTGTTTTCCAATTCCTTTAGGTGTGTAGGTTAGTTTAATTTATAATCAAAAGCATGAAATCGGGCAATGAACCGTAAACTCGTGATGTGCTCCTAGTCGAGTGCCCTTGTTCTCGGATAAAAATAGATTTAGAAATAATTTTTTTGCTTATGTTAATACACTGCAATTTTACTTACTATCGTTGGTTGTATATACGCTTTTCGTTAGAACGCGATCAAGTTCGTTGCTAGTGTAAAGTTGTGTGTAGTGTCGTTAGTGGTATATTATAGGCTATAGGCTCACGACGAGTGGGTGTCCTTTCTCGGTGTCTATAACTTGCCACTAGAGATCTTCGAAGCATATTCTCTAAATAGTGATTAACTCTGTGAAGATGATTTATGCCTTTGGAAATTTTGACCTATGTATCCTAGCCTACATTCACTAACATTGCAAACACCATTTTGAGCCTAGCACCAATTTTTGTTGATTCACCCCCACCATTCTATCACCAAAGATAAAATGTCAACCCATTTGCACACTTAAAATTTGAGCTTATTTTCATATTTTTCTTGTTATATGAAATTTGGGAGTTAAATGTTTGTGATGCTGTGTAAAGCTGAAAACGTACTTATACTTGGGTGCTTGTTGAAAAGAATTATTTTTGGAGAAGTATGAAAATCTGAAATGAAAACAAAATCTGTGAAAAGAGAAAAGAAAAAGGAAAGAATTTTTTTTTTTTTTTTTTGGTTTAGGCTTTGGAGAGTTACCCTATATAAAAAAGTAAGTTTGGGGTTGTCACTCCCTTCTTTTGTTGCGGTAGTCAATTTCTATGTTCAGCTCAAAAATATATTGTTTAAGTGTGAAAAGTCTTCATGTTTATCTTTATTATATCTCGCCCTTAAATCTAAGCCTACAAGTCAACCAATATAAGTTCTAATGATTCGTAGAGTTGGTTGGTTTTCAAGTGTAATGGAGAAGGTGTGATCGGACGAGCATATGATCATCATCATTGATGGATTTCTTTGGAATGTTCTATTGGTTCCGCCCTAGCAATTGTTAGGTGTAAGATTGGCTTTTTGATTCTCTTGTGATGCTGTGATTGCGACCCGCATAGCTTTCTTATGAGCGTTGGTGCGATACGGAGGAAGGCGACCCGCAGAGGCGCGAAGCGGTGTCGGCGTCCTGCATAGTTAATTTAGTTTCTTTTCTTTGTATTTACCAGATCAACCTCGATAAATCATTCGACTAAAGGACTTTAATCTCAAGTTTTTCTCGATAAACAACTCCACCCCGCCGTGTTTCGCATGAGATCAATGTTAATTAGGGCAAAAGATCTCTTATTCAATAGACGGGTCCCCTATATATAGGGGAAAATACAAAAAGAGTAAAAATACGATCTAACAGTCCCCCTCAAGTTGGGCACGTTATATTTTCCATACCCAACTTGTCAATACAAGCACAAAAGAGATTTCCCCCAAGACTCTTAGTTAGGTTATCAACTAATTTTTTCTCTGAGGGAACAAACGGTATGCAGATAATCTTCTTTTCAATTTTCTCCTTAATGAAGTGTTTGTCCACCTCGATATTCTTGATGTGGTCATGTTGGACGGGGTTGGCAATGTTGATTGCAGGCTTGTTGTCACAATACAGCTGTATAGGACTAGACTCTTTCAAACCAGGTCACACATCAAAGAGCGTATCCATAATTTTTCACATATGTCATGTGTCATTACTCTAAACTCAGCTTCAACGTTGGACCTTGAGAAGACAGATTGATTTTTTTATTTCTCCAAAGGATTAAGTTTCCACCAACGAATGAGCACTACTCTGACGTGGATCGTCTGTCTTCAACGGACCCAACCCAGTCAGCATCAATACAAATTTCAATCTTCAAGTCTGCATTGGGAGTGAACATGATCACCATCATCTCTTCCAAGATTATGTTTCACCTCCATCGGTTTATCAGCAAGTTTACAACCACTCATACCATATTGTTCCAACAAAACAAGAGTGTATTTTCTCTGAGAGATGAAGATACCCCGTTTAGATCGTGCTACCTCAATTCTCAAGAAATACTTCAGTTTTCCCAGATCTTTTACTTCAAACTTACTTATCAAATTCACCTTCAAAGCTTTTACTTCTTCAATATCATCTCATGTTATGACGATATCATCAACATAAACAATGAGAGCAGTCATTAGATTTGTTCTTCTTTTAATAAACAAAGTATGATCAGCATGAATTTGCTTATATCCAAGTGATACCATGACTTCGTGGAATCGACCAAACCAAGCCCTTGGAGATTGCTTCAAACCACAGAGTGCCTTTTTAAACATCATATTTTCCCTTCAGATCCGGAAAGGGAAAAACTTGGAGGTATAGACATATATACATCTTCATCGAAGCTTCCATGAAGGAAAACATTCTTCACATCCAATTGGTTAAGTTCTCAACCCTTTCACGCAACATATGATAGCAAAAATCGTATGAAGTTCATTTTTGCAACAGGGCAAACTTGTCTTGATAATCAATTCCAAAAGTTTGAGTATACCCCTTGCAACCAACCTTGTCTTGAATCGTTCAACCAAACCTTCGGAATTCGGTTTTACGGTAAGCACCCACTTACAATCAACGACCTTCTTTTCAGGTGGAAGATGACTTATGTCTCATGTATAATTCTTTTTCAAAGCGTTCATTTCCTCAATCATAACCTCTTTCCACTGTTGATGCCCAAGAGCCTCCTACCATGTGGATTTGATGGAGACAGAAACAAGGGAGGAGATGAAAGTTTTGTAGGAAGAGGTTAGAGCCTCATAGGAAACATAACGAGATAGTGGATGTTGGATGCAAGATTTGGTACCTTTTTGAAGGGCGATGAGAAGTTCAGAAGGATTTGTTGACAGAGCTGGCCTTGGTGCAGGCGGTGTAGGATTGGACTGTGCGTTATCTCTACTCCGTCTGGTGTACACATATAACTCCTTTTCTTTATAAGGAAACTCACTCTGATTTGGAGTCTCAAAATAGGTAAAGAATGTGTAGGAGGAATCGGCAAGGGTAAAACATGTGAGCTCGCTTCACCTGTATATATGTGCTCTTCTTGAAGTGAAGGCGCGTAATAAGGTTTAGATTCACGAAATGAGATATCCATCTTGACAAAAACCCTTTTAGTCCGGTGATGATAACATTTATACCCTTCTGAGTGGGAGAGTAGTCAATGAATACACATTAAAGAGCTCGAGGGTCAAGATTGGACCTGCCTGAAGAGTGTATATGAGAGAAGCAGACACAACCAAAAGTTTTAGGTGGCAGAGAGATCAGTGTCACCCTTAAGGTAGTAAGAGGGGTTTGATGTCCCAGTACTAAAGAGGGCATGTGATTTATGAGATAGGCAGCTGTGAGAACGACATCCCCCCAGTAGTATTTTGAGAGATTCATAGTGAAGAGTAAGGAACAAGCCACCTCTAATAAGTGATGGTTCTTGCATTCAGAAACTCCATTTTGAGATGGAGAGTGGACACACGAGGTTTGATGCAAAATGTCATTAGTAGCAAGATAGTCCTGCAATGGAGCGTTGACATGCTCCCAACCATTATCACTACGAGGAATTTTAATACGAGCAGCAAATTGAGTAAAAATCATGACATGAAAATTTTTGAATATAGAAACCACCTCATTTTTAGTTTTCATCAGATAGACCCAAGTTATGCAGAAGAAACAATCAATAAATGTAACAAACCAAAACATCTAGAAATAGAGGCAATAGAGCATGACCCCCACACATCAGAATGAATAATATGAAAAAGAGTTGTACTAGGTAATGCCACATGATTGATAGGAGTACAATGATGTTATGCAACAACAAAAATGTCAAAAACAAAATTTTAAAAACATGAAGAAAAAACAGGAAATAAACGTTGAATGGTTGCAACAAAAGGGTGGCCAAGACGACGATGCCAGGTAAGCAAAGTTGATGTCTGTGAAGAGTGGAAAGCTTGAAAGTCTTTGATTACAAAGGTAGCTAATCACCTAGAGGGGGTGAATAGGTTATTGCAGTCTTTTGTAGTTTAAAATCTTCTATGACTTATGTCCTACTGTGTATACATAATTCAGTTTTCAAGAACACAATACTCGGCACAGCAAAACACAAGACACAGCACACCAGATTTTATAGTGGTTCCCCAGTGTATGTGTACGTCCACTGTCCATCTCCGCCTTTCTAACAGTATGTTAGATAAGACTCTTCTCCAAAAATTATGGCTCCTCAGAGATTACAACACGATCACATCAGATCAGTTAGTCTCCGCTGAGACTTACAACACAGGCTCACAACCCTCCACAGAGTAATCTCCTGACAACCAAACACATGTACAACTGCCCTTAACACAGGCTGGGAGAAACAGCCCCACACAAGGATCCAATCACAGGCCCACGACCCTAACACAGATGTCACAGATCCTTCTCACAGCCTTTATAATTTAGTCTTTACAATAAGATCACACGGATCTCTCACACAGCTTATTCAATCTAGGCATCAACACAGATCTATCACAGATCCACTAATTTTGAAAGAGGAATGTTGATTCGACTCAAAAGAAATTGCTCCCTGAGTCGATTTCTTCCTGGGCTAAGAATATCTCAGCCCTATCTGCTTCCCAGCATCAAGAAAATTGATCTTCAATAATCTGCGGCTTGGGCTAACCTGTAAGGCAGATTGCAATTCCTCTGCCTTATTCTTTTGTCCAGTCAGAATCTGGCACATATATCTTCTTCTTCTTCGATTCAGAAAATGATCTTCAGTTTTGGCTCAGATTGAATCGTGAAGCACTTTCAGCTAGGGCTTGTCTAGACTGATTCGTCTTCCTCAGAGATATCCTTTGTACTTGTTGTTGCAGATGTTGATTGCACCAGCGAACTCAGAAACCCTTCAGATTTATCAATTTGAAGTTCTTGGCTCTGTAATAATGGCGGATGAAGACGACGAACTCCCGCTTCTCGTTTTCAGAATCAATTAATGTTAATCAGAAAAGTAAATTTTATCTGGATCTCAGCTGCTATTTATAATCCCGTCGATTTACGGGATGGTTGACACGTGTCACAGTTTTAACGACGGTTAAAACCTCAGCTTAATCAAATTGAGATTCACTATAGACAGACGGCGACGTTAATGTCGATTTGCAGCATTTAAATAACAAATCTGAAATTCGTTGACTTGTTGACTTTGCTGACGTCAACATCATTCTGGACTTTGTAACATCCAAAGTTGTGACGCTTATTTAAATTGTAGGGTCGAGTCGCGACGAATGTTGATCGAGGGAGCTCGTCGTCAAGGTATAAGGTTACTTTTCCTAATATTAGCGTCTGTTTGTTTATTTAGAGCGTTAATTTTTGTGCGTAACACTTTTAAATATTTGATTGTGACGCGCGCGGTGAAATGAGTAGTATTCTAAGGTTTTGTGAGTTGGGTGTGCCAATAGCAATTTCTCTCCACCTCTATTAATACGGTTAATAAGAAATAACCGCCCCCCCCTCTAATACTAAAACCCGCACCTTTATCTCACGGTTAAAGCCACAAGTTTCTCTCCCGTTTCTGTCTCCCGCAAGCGACGAGCCGACCCCGACTTTCCTTCCAGCCAGACTTCCGCAAGCCCTAGCCGGCGGCCCTCCTCCCTCCAGGGCTCATCTCAGGTTTCTCCTCCCTCCTCTGCAGGCGCCGGGAAGTATTCCTTTTCCTTCCTTGGCCGTGGATGTGCCGGGTCTAATCCTAACCGGAGGAGTTGAGTTTCGTTTTGGTTCCGGTGAGTCGATTCCTCCTTTATCTCGATTTCCTCATGAAGATCCTTCGATTTGGAGGTTAGGTTAAACTAATTTTCATTCCTATTGCCCTATTTTAGGTTTTGGTGTTCGTGGTTCACCGCGGAATTCGAGTAGGACGCTTTGGGAACCTCAACCGCTCTGCGTAAAGGTAAATTAGTAAAGTTTAGCTTCTAATTTTGGTAACCCTAGTTGTTTTGGAATTTTTCCACCGGAAACCCTTAGGGGAAAATTATGAAATTAGGGCTGCCCTAAATTGCAGGACTTTGGTGGGGTCGGGGCAGCATTCTGAAGGTCCCCAGTAGTAGGATTTGCTTTCGGAAGAGGAGATGTCGCCGCGCCGAGTCTACGAGCGTCGTACCACCACTGTAAGGAAACCTAACTTTTGCTAATTAGACATAGAATAAAATATATATATTGTATACGCATAAGTAGATTTATTTCAAGTACCATGTCCATGCATAGAAAGGTGTGGTGATAGGCAAACGGTTACGAAAAACGTGTAGGGTTACACGATTTCCCTAAGACCCAAGTAGTCAGATCGTGAACAGAAACGTAGAGTACGAAAGCGTTAACCGTGTTCGTAGGTTTGGAATTTGTCACGAACAAGGGCGTGAATGTCCATTCTAGTAGACCACAAGAAAGTCAAGGGTCGTTTAGTAGTTCCCCAAAAAGATTTCCCATGCAGAGTAGCGTCAGACCAAAAAGGTCAGCCAGCACACAGAGTTCTTTCGTGCTAGGTAGAGGCGCACTACCGTTCTCATAAGGCACATGAAACCTTATGAGTAGTACAAACTTGGGAAGTGTCTTCCCTTGAGCCAGCTAGCAGATTCGAGACCGTGTCCGCGTGACACTAGAACAATTGGGTTCGTAAGATGGTCTCGGGTCGTCAGTTTCAGTTGCGCGTTAGGAGCTACTCTGCCTAGAGCCTCCCTAGTAGATGAGCAGGTTAGAAATCATATAGAACTCAAGTATAGACCTGTCGTGAGTCAGTACACTAGTTAATCAACGTCAGGACTTGAGTATAAGAACAAAAAGTTGCGAATGTAGAACTAATAGATGTGTTGACCAAGAAGTATAGGAAAAACATGCATAACATATAACATAAAATATTTTCAGTGCACGAGACTATTTTAAAGGCATGCATGCATTCATAAGTAAAACTGTTTTTAATGTCACTATGAGGAGTTATTTTTCCTTACTCTGACCCTTCGTGGGCACTGTTTTTCAGGTGACCCAGGTGGGAAACTACGTCTAGGATGAGCATTATGGTGGCGTCAGTTTGTATTATTTACCTTGTTCAGTTTACTCTATTTCAGCATGTACTTGTAGATGAGAACATTGGAACAGATTAATGTTTTTATCTAATTTGTATCAGACTATTTATGGTTAACCAGATTTTCAGTTAATTCGGTTCTATTTCCTGTTTAGTGGCTCTGTGAATCCAGATATCAGGTATGTGGTTACCCTTAGTTTACTTTTTAAACTTCCGCTGTAAGTCTTAAATTGCTTAGTATAGATTTCATTACCTGCTGCTACTAGTTTTAATACTGTTTCCTAGTTTTCTTTATATCGCTGACCCGGCCGGACGGCTGATTTCTGAAATATTGGGAAGGGGTGTTACAAATTGGTATTAGAGGGAGGTTTAGGATCCATTGACCTTAGAAAGAATTCACAGAGCCATAGGAGCGTTTAAGAGTAAACTCTTGTTAGTAAAGTACTTTAAGTGCAATTAAGCCCTAGTTTTCACTATAGTACAAAATAAGTTGCTAAGCCAGATTTCTTAGATGCTTGATAAATAATCAGATTTCTTTTTTATATTCTATCAGGCACCACGAGTTAGTGAACCAGGTGAATCTTCACGCCAGAACCCGGTTCCTAGTGCAACCATGGGAGACGCTGCCGTGCCACAGGTACCACCAGTTCCAGCAGCTCCAGAGCGCACTGACATAGCGTCTCAGATTGCCAAGGCGGTTACTGTTGCCTTGATGGAGTTTCAGAGAGGACTGGCTGCAGGGTTTCCAGCTCCAGTACAAGTACCAGTCCCTGCACCAGCTCCTGCAGCAGCACCTGTGGAGATGACCCTGGAGCGCTATTTGAGAAATTTTAGAGAACTTCAGCCTTCGAACTACAGTGGGGATGAGACCCCAATGGATACAGATGATTGGATAGCTAACACCAGAGACCTGCTGAACGTTTTGGAGTGCCCGGAGAATAAGAAAGTTCCTCTGGCAGCTTTCCTCCTCCGAGTAGAGGCAAAGGTCTGGTGGGACAAATACCGGGCAGATGATCCTGCAGGTAAAGTGTTATGATCAATTCCTTTATTTTAGGAAGTAATGTGTTAATTTTAAAATAGTATGACCATACTTTTGGCCAGGTCGTACACCAGACATGTTTACTTGGGGCGAGTTCTCTAGAGCTCTTGCTAGTTGGTTCGTGCCTCCTTCCGCACGACGAGGTCTCCAGGAGAAGTATCTGAGGCTTTTCCAGGGGACAGGACAGTTACTGAGTACGAGCGAGAGCTGACTCATCTGGCTCGATATGCGGGCGTGATGCAGGGGGATCAGACTGAGAAGTGCAGTGGCTTTGTGGATGGTTTGCGTGACTCGTTGAGACAGCCGCTGATGACTATGGTCAACGCTGATTACGGGAGCTTAGTGGATACGGCTCGCAGACTGAAGGCTGACCAGCAGAAGGTTCAGAAGCGAAATAGTTTCCGTGCGAAGCGATCTCAGGATTCGCATCAGCCGCAGCAGAGCAGAAACAATCAAGGAAAGAACTGGAACAAGAAGCCGAAGCCCGATGCTAAGAAGAATGGTCAATCTGGTGACCGGAGCAAGGACTATCCCACGTGTCCCAAGTGTCAGCGTCGTCATTCAGGAGAGTGTTTGGCCAGTGCAGGCGTATGTTACAAGTGCCGACAACCTGGACACATAGCTCGCTTCTGTCAGGAAGCTGGGACAAATCAGGTAATCAAGGTCATTTTGTTTTGATTATATTTATGTAATTACGATAGATTTTTAATGTAATTTATTCCTGCAGTCGAAGTACGAGATTGGTGGCTCTAGCAGGGTAGATAAGGGCAAAGCATTGATGCTCACTGATGGGAGACCACAGCAGGGTCGAGACTTAGTGCAGCCCAGAGCTTATGGGCTGGGTCAGCAGGAGGCGAAGGATCAGGAGGATGTTGTGACAGGTAAGTGTTGTTTGCATAACAAGTTGGTTTTAAATCCTCCGTAGTGACACATTTATTTTTCATCCTTCATAATTCATCCATGTAGGCATTCTTATGATTCATTATTTACCCTCTAAGATTCTGTTTGATACGGGTGTCTCACACTCGTTTATCGCGGAATCTCTAGTGCGTAAGTTGGATTTAGAGGTCTTCCCAGAGTCAGTACGGCTGGAAGTCATGATGCCGAATGGATCCCTTCTGCAGACCAGAGATAA
This sequence comes from Platanthera zijinensis, assembly GCA_039513925.1. Classification (NCBI taxonomy): domain Eukaryota; kingdom Viridiplantae; phylum Streptophyta; class Magnoliopsida; order Asparagales; family Orchidaceae; genus Platanthera; species Platanthera zijinensis. Next base: position 13,506,501 of record CM077080.1, read on the forward strand.
GTGCAGGGTACCGGTACAGTTTGGTGATACCGAGATTATCGTGGAAGCTTTGCAGCTACCTATAGCAGGATTCGACCTGATTTTTTGTATGGACTGGCTTTCTGCAGTCAACGCCAGGATTGACTGTAGGGCGAAGCAGATACAGTTTGATGACCCTAACCAGACATCTTTTTTTTTCAGGGCTTGAAGAGAGTAGTGAAGATGATCATATCTGCAGTCCAAGCGAGAAGGTGCATCAGTAAAGGTTGTGAAACCTTCGTAGTACTGATGAGCGCGGAGCCTAAGGCTGACTTGTCAGAGGTACCAGTGGTGCAGGAGTTTCCAGATGTTTTCCCGGAAGAGCTCCCTGGTGCCCCTCCAGATAGAGAAGTTGAGTTCCCGATAGATTTGCATCCTGGGGCCACACCGGTAGCCAAATCTCTATATCGGATGGCTCCAAGGGAACTAGCAGAGTTGAAGAGTCAGTTGTAGGAGCTGCTTGATTTGGGTTTTATACGCCCTAGTACTTCGCCTTGCAGTGCTCCAGTGCTTTTTGTGAAGAAGGATGGTAGTCTGAGATTGTGCATAGACTACCATGAATTGAATAAGCTGACCGTAAAGAACAAGTACCCGATTCCCTGGATTGATGATTTGTTCAACCAATTGGTGGGATCGAACACTTTTTCCAAGTTAGATCTGAGATCAGGCTATCACCAGTTGAAAATTCGTGACGCGGATATACAGAAGACTGCATTCAGTACCAGATATGGACACTTCGAGTTCGTGGTCATGCCGTTCGGGCTGACCAATGCCCCTTCAGTATTTATGGACCTGATGAATAGGGTTTTTCGGGAGTACTTGGATCGTTTTGTCATCGTCTTCATAGATGATATTTTGGTGTTCTCTAAGAGTGCAGAAGATCATGCAGCACACCTCAGAATTGTTTTGAGCACACTCAGGAAGAACCAGTTGTTTGCTAAGTTTTCAAAGTGCGAATTTTGGCTTTCAGAGATTGCATTCTTAGGCCATATCATCAGTCAGAAAGGGGTTAGTGTTGCTCCAAAGAAGATAGAGGTCATAAAGAGTTGGCCAAGACCGTCGACAGTTTCAGAGGTTCGCAGCTTTTTGGGTCTTGCTGGATACTACAGGAGATTCATCAGGGATTTCTCAAAGATAGCTCTACCACTGACTTCCCTCACTAGGAAGGGAAAGGGCTTGGTGTGGACTGTTGAGTGCGAGTTAGCCTTTGATGACTTGAAGGATAGATTGATGACCGCACCGATTTTGAGTTTACTTTCAGGACCAGACGGATTTTAGATTTATAGCGATGCTTCAGGTCAGGGTTTGGGTTGTGTCCTCATGCAGCATGGAAAGGTCGTAGCATATGCCTCGAGACAGTTAAAGGTTCATGAGAGAAATTATCCCGTGCATGACTTGGAGCTTGCAGCAGTTATTCATGCCCTGAAGATTTGGAGACACTACCTCTATGGAGTGCGTTGTGAGATCTTTACTGATCATAAGAGCCTCAAGTATATCTTTGATTAGCGAGAGCTCAATTTGAGGCAGCGTAGATGGTTAGAGTTTCTTTCAGACTACGATGTAGACATTCAGTACCACCCAGGAAAGGCGAACGTGGTAGCTGATGCCCTTAGCCGTAGAGGCTCGTGTTTTTATCTTCTCACTCAGCAGGAGGAGTTAGTACGAGAGCTGAAGAGACTGGACATCGTCGTTGTGCCCCGTTGCAGTTTTGGTTCAGCTTGGTTGAGTTGGATGGAGATTTCGTGCGATATTAGAGATAGGATCAGGACAGCTATACCGTTGGATCCAAAGATGGCAGAGATTTGGATCTCAGTGCAGTCAGGTCAGAAAGAGAGATTCTCTATTCAGGATGAGTTATTATTGCATGATGGCAGAGTGTGCATCCCAGATGTTAGTCACCTTCGGGAGGACATTCTTTTCGAGGCACACAATTCCAGGTATTCCATACATCCCGGCAGCACGAAGATGTATGCAGATTTTAAGAGAGTAGTCTGGTGGCCAGGTTTGAAGAGTGATGTTGCAGATTATGTAGGGAAGTGCGAGACATGCAAGTTGGTTAAGGCCGAGTGCCAAAGGCCTGGAGGCAAATTGCAGTCACTTCCCATTCCCGAGTGGACATTTGAGGATATATCCATGGACTTCATTCATGGTTTGCCGAGATCGCAGAGTGGGAATGATTCCTTGTGGGTTTTAGTAGATCGGCTTTCTAAGGTCGCCCATTTCATTCCTCTTAGGAAGACGGATCAAGGTCCGAAGCTGACACAGTTATATATAGACGAGATAGTTCGACTTCACGGTGTACCCAAGACTATAGTTTCAGACCGAGATGGCAGATTTACCTCCAGGGAGTGGCGATATATTCAGGAGCGGTTGGGTACCAGGTTACATTTCAGCACCGCATTCCATCCCCAGACAGATGGACAGACTGAGCGCACAAATAGGACTTTGGAGGATCTGCTTCGGATGTGCATTCTAGATTTTGGAGGAAAGTGGGAGAAGTATGTTACTCTTGTGGAGTTTTCCTACAACAACAGTTTTCAGGCAAGTATTGGGATGGCACCGTTCGAGGCCCTCTGTGGCAGACGTTGTCGGACACCTTTGTGTTGGGCTGAAAGTGAGGAAAGATCTACCATCAGAGAGTCATGGATTGATAAGACTACGGACAGGATAAAGCTCATTCAGGAGCGTATGAAGACAGCTCAGGATCGCTAGGCCAAGTATCATGATCAGAAGCACAGATCAGTAGAGTTCAATGTTGGAGACTACGTTTATCTGAAGGTCAGACCAGTCAGAGGAGTTTCTAGAATAAAGCGGATGAAGAAGCTGAGCCCCAGATTCGTTGGTCCTTTTGAGGTACTGGAAAGAGTTGGTGAGGGTGCATACAGGTTGGCCTTACCTGAGGAAATGAGCGGTGTACATGATGTATTCCTTGTCTCCTACCTGAGGAGAGCAGTCAAAGATCCCAGTCAGATCATCAGTACTGAGGAAGCACCAATTGAGACAGATCTTAGTATTGGAGTTAGACCAGTCAAGATAGTGGACTCAAGGATCCAGAAGCTCAGGAATAGAGAGATTCGTATGGTTAAAGTCCTTTGGATGAACTGTGGCCGTCCAGAGTATACTTGGGAGCGAGAGGATGAGCTTAGGAGCAATGCAGACTATTCTTCTCTTCGATTCAGGTATGGTTTCAATTTTCGAGGACGAAAATCTTTGTTAGGAGGGGAGATGTGTAACATCCAAAGTTGTGACGCAAAAATTTATTTAAATTGTAGGGTCGAGTCGCGACGAATGTTGATCGAGGGAGCTCGTCGTCAAGGTATAAGGTTACTTTTCCTAATATTAGCGTCTGTTTGTTTATTTAGAGCGTTAATTTTTGTGCGTAACACTTTTAAATATTTGATTGTGACGCGCGCGGTGAAATGAGTAGTATTCTAAGGTTTTGTGAGTTGGGTGTGCCAATAGCAATTTCTCTCCACCTCTATTAATACGGTTAATAAGAAATAACCGCCCCCCCCCCCTCTAATACTAAAACCCGCACCTTTATCTCACGGTTAAAGCCACAAGTTTCTCTCCCGTTTCTGTCTCCCGCAAGCGACAAGCCGACCCCGACTTTCCTTCCAGCCAGACTTCCGCAAGCCCTAGCCGGCGGCTCTCCTCCCTCCAGGGCTCATCTCAGGTTTCTCCTCCCTCCTCTGCAGGCGCCGGGAAGTATTCCTTTTCCTTCCTTGGCCGTGGATGTGCCGGGTCTAATCCTAACCGGAGGAGTTGAGTTTCGTTTTGGTTCCGGTGAGTCGATTCCTCCTTTATCTCGATTTCCTCATGAAGATCCTTCGATTTGGAGGTTAGGTTAAACTAATTTTCATTCCTATTGCCCTATTTTAGGTTTTGGTGTTCGTGGTTCACCGCGGAATTCGAGTAGGACGCTTTGGGAACCTCAACCGCTCTGCGTAAAGGTAAATTAGTAAAGTTTAGCTTCTAATTTTGGTAACCCTAGTTGTTTTGGAATTTTTCCACCGGAAACCCTTAGGGGAAAATTATGAAATTAGGGCTGCCCTAAATTGCAGGACTTTGGTGGGGTCGGGGCAGCATTCTGAAGGTCCCCAGTAGTAGGATTTGCTTTCGGAAGAGGAGATGTCGCCGCGCCGAGTCTACGAGCGTCGTACCACCACTGTAAGGAAACCTAACTTTTGCTAATTAGACATAGAATAAAATATATATATTGTATACGCATAAGTAGATTTATTTCAAGTACCATGTCCATGCATAGAAAGGTGTGGTGATAGGCAAACGGTTACGAAAAACGTGTAGGGTTACACGATTTCCCTAAGACCCAAGTAGTCAGATCGTGAACAGAAACGTAGAGTACGAAAGCGTTAACCGTGTTCGTAGGTTTGGAATTTGTCACGAACAAGGGCGTGAATGTCCATTCTAGTAGACCACAAGAAAGTCAAGGGTCGTTTAGTAGTTCCCCAAAAAGATTTCCCATGCAGAGTAGCGTCAGACCAAAAAGGTCAGCCAGCACACAGAGTTCTTTCGTGCTAGGTAGAGGCGCACTACCGTTCTCATAAGGCACATGAAACCTTATGAGTAGTACAAACTTGGGAAGTGTCTTCCCTTGAGCCAGCTAGCAGATTCGAGACCGTGTCCGCGTGACACTAGAACAATTGGGTTCGTAAGATGGTCTCGGGTCGTCAGTTTCAGTTGCGCGTTAGGAGCTACTCTGCCTAGAGCCTCCCTAGTAGATGAGCAGGTTAGAAATCATATAGAACTCAAGTATAGACCTGTCGTGAGTCAGTACACTAGTTAATCAACGTCAGGACTTGAGTATAAGAACAAAAAGTTGCGAATGTAGAACTAATAGATGTGTTGACCAAGAAGTATAGGAAAAACATGCATAACATATAACATAAAATATTTTCAGTGCACGAGACTATTTTAAAGGCATGCATGCATTCATAAGTAAAACTGTTTTTAATGTCACTATGAGGAGTTATTTTTCCTTACTCTGACCCTTCGTGGGCACTGTTTTTCAGGTGACCCAGGTGGGAAACTACGTCTAGGATGAGCATTATGGTGGCGTCAGTTTGTATTATTTACCTTGTTCAGTTTACTCTATTTCAGCATGTACTTGTAGATGAGAACATTGTAACAGATTAATGTTTTTATCTAATTTGTATCAGACTATTTATGGTTAACCAGATTTTCAGTTAATTCGGTTCTATTTCCTGTTTAGTGGCTCTGTGAATCCAGATATCAGGTATGTGGTTACCCTTAGTTTACTTTTTAAACTTCCGCTGTAAGTCTTAAATTGCTTAGTATAGATTTCATTACCTGCTGCTACTAGTTTTAATACTGTTTCCTAGTTTTCTTTATATCGCTGACCCGGTCGGACGGCTGATTTCTGAAATACTGGGAAGGGGTGTTACAGACCTAGCAAAATCAAGCATCATTCCTGAAATCCTCAGTTCGAGAACTCAAAACTCAGTTCGACAAACCCAGAGCTCAGCTCGACGAAAAAGTGAAAGCTGAGTTCGACGAACTCTGAATTCAGTTCGACAAACTCAGAGCTCAGCTCGACGAAAAAGTGAAAGTTGAGTTCGACGAACTCTGAACTCAGTTTGACGAACTCAAAACTCAGCTCGACGAAAAGTGGATAAGCAGTACTCAATGATTCTGGACTTAGAATTTTCTTCAGCTCTGCTAGCCGTTGAGTGACGTTGAGTGAATAGGTCATACTCAACGAATTTGGACTTAGAAATATTTCAGCTCTGTTGAGAGCGTTGAGTGTATATGCCTCACTCAACGCTTTTTGTCTTAGCCATATTCTTCTGCCCTTTCTGCTTAAAAACGTTAAGAGCGTTGATTGTATAAGCTTCACTCAATGCTTTTATATTTAGTCTGATTTTCTGTAATCTTGCCTTCTTGCTGAAGTTTGGCATTTAGTGTATAAGCTTCGCTCAACACTTTATACTTAGCCTGATTTTCTTGTTTCTTTACAAGAAGACTAGACTCAAAGCCTTTCGACTTGGCGTTGAGTGAATGAGCTTCAATCAACGCATCTGTACTTAGTCGAACTTTCTGCTTCCTTATACTTTGGCGTTGACAGAATATCCTTGACTCAACGATTCTGGCCATATGACGTTGAGTGAGTTGAGTTCACTCAACGTCTGTGGACTTAACCACTTTTCTTCCTTTTGAATACTGTAAGCTTTGACTGCCAGCCTTCTCTCAGCGCTATTAGTTGTATGGCGTTGAGTGAGCTTGCCGCACTCAACGCTTCTGGACTTAGGCATTTTCTGAATTTCCAGCCTATCACTATGTGTCCACCTGTCATTGTCTCTTGAATTATATGTCCTATCATTGAGACAAAGACCAACCTGTATGCATGAACTTAAACATACATCAAATACAACTATGTGTATACCATTGACCTATTTGACTTCTTACAAATTTAGGACATTAAGATCAATGGACCCAACAAAGCTTGCGGCGACGTTGCCTCGGAAGTGGAGTCAAACACGTACAAGCCATCCTTGATGCTACCAGAGCTAATCACTTGTCCCGTCTTCACATCCTGAAAAGCACAATGAGAAGGAAAAAAGGTAACAGAGTAGTGAAGAGAATTATGCTTCATTTGTTTTAGCTTTTTCTCTCCGTTTCATTTTCTAAAAACACAACCTTTTGTTTTTTCGTTGTTTTTCCAACCGCACGACGTTTTATTGCAGGTCAAAAGTCAGCGGGCTGAAACCCAGATCGCGAGCTCTGGTTTATCGTGTTTGGAGAGGAGAAGAGGCCGAAGTGCTAGGGCATCAGATATCGTAACTTCCGCTGTCTATCCCGTCGTCGCGAGGAGGAATCCATCCCGCCGCATCGAACTTCGACGACATCCATGGTTCCCGACTCCGCACAAGCTGTCTTCTCTAGCACAGGGCACTCTTCTCCGTCATATACAGGGTCTTCCTCGATCTTCCAACACCTGGATTCTTCTTGGATCTACAGGTATTCTTCTCACAACACCTTCGCTTGTTGCATCATCTTCTCCTGTAGCATCTTCCCGAACAAGCCCTATTTTGTGCATAAACATCTCACCTCTCCCCCTGTTTTGTGCAATTGTGATCCCCGATACACTCAACAAGCTTTGTTGATCTTGCCCCTGATCTGCAACCCTCAACCACTGCCGGTATACCTACCACTCTTGTTTTTTATTTGGTGATTTGGATTGTGTGAATGTGATTTGTGTAGAAATATTAATGTGTTGACTTTTATGATGTGTGAATGTGATTTGAATTGTAAAAATGTGTTTATTTTTTGTGTATGCCTATGATTTTGAATATGTGCACTTGTGTGTGTGTTGTGTGTGTATGTGTTGAATGTGTATGTTCACTTGTGTGTATGTTATGTGATGTGTGTATGAGTTTGTGTATGTGTATGTACACTTGTTTGTGTGTGTGTGTTCATGTATGTAGTAATGTGTGTGTATGTATTGTGTTTGTGTGCGTGTGTTCATGTATGTAGTAATGTGTGTGTGTGTTGTGTGTGTATATATGTAATGTGTGTGTGTTCATGTATGTAGTGTGTGTATATAGTAATGTGTGTGTGCGTTGTGAGTGTGTTGTGTGTGTGTATGTGTGTGGTGTGTGTGTATGTAATGTGTGTGTGTGTTCATGTATGTATGTGTTCATGTATGTATGTGTGTGTGTATATAGTAATGTGTGATATGTGTGTGTTTGTAATATGTGTGTTGTGTGTGTATGTGTTGAGTGTGTGTGTGCGTTGTTTGTGTGTGAATGTAGACTTGTGTGATTATGACTTATTTGGTTTTATTTTTCTTTCATCCAGTTTACGCGTTATGGGTAAATATAAAGAAGGCGGTGTTAGTGCAAATTGGGAGACCAATGATGTTTTGATTTTTTGTGACTTGTGTTTGAAAAAAATTGAGTTGGGTATAGCAGGAATGGGTGGACCAACCTAACAACAGGTTTCTTTGCTCGCACGAAAAAGTCTTATGATTGTAATCAAATGCAGAACAAGCGTGATCAACTAAAGAAAGATTGGAAGTTATGACGAGAGCCTAAGGTCCGTGAGATGAATTTGGGCTGGAATTCAATCCACAAAACTATTGCTGCTTTAGAAGATTGGTGGAAAGAACGCCTCAAAGTATGCATTTTATTTTTAAGATTCTTGTTTTTATTAATGTATTATAGATGATTCGACTGATACATATTAATTTCCATCTCAGTGAGCAACAATTTTTAGCATCAGCGGATTTTAACTTATTTGGGGCTAGTGGATTAGCAAATTTAGCTTGCATGACATCAAGTCAAACATGGTCTAGATGGGTTGGTGAACTTTTCGATGGACACCCTCATATATTTTTCAGTTCTTTTAGAATATCGAAGCTTATATTTGTAGATTTGCTAACACTCACCACCCAACAATATGGATTGCAGGGATCCAGGAGAATTTTACAACGAGAAGTGCTTGCAATTACATTGTATATTTTAGGTCATAATGTACCAATGCCGTTCTTTAAAGACTATATTGGAGCTATTGATGGAACGCATGTGGATGCTCGAGTTCCTGCTGATCAACAGATTTGCTACATTGGTCGTCATGACACAACAACATAGAATGTTATGGCGGTTTGTGATTTCAATATGTGTTTCACATTTGTACTAGCGAGTTGAGAGAGTTCTACTCATGACATCCATATATTTCAACGTGCTCTTATGGACCCGAGTTATAATTTCTGGTATCCGTCACCAGGTGAGACTTTTATTTTTTGATATTTCAGCAGTTTTTAGTTACTGTGATTAACATAAATAATACTTAATTTTGTAGACAAATATTATGTAGTTGATGCCGGATATCCACTTTAACGTGGTTTTTTTAAAACCATATTCATATACACAGTATCATTTACCAGATTTTAGAAGGGGTAGTAGGCCTATACAAGGACGCCATAAAATATTCAATCGGACTCACTCTTTCTTACGTAGTGTTATATAACGGTCATTTGGAGTATGGAAAAAGAAGTGGAAGATACTTAGGGATATGCGGCCATATAGTTTGGCAAAGCAACGAGACATTGTGATTGCAACAATGACTTGCATAATTATATTTGCATGCACCCTTCCCGCTCAGACGCTTATTTTCGGGCTTGTGATCAAGACGAGCATTTCATTTACTAGCAGGCCTTCAAAGAAGATCAGGATAAAATGATGAAAGCTCGGGTGGAGATCATGTTAGAGGGATTCGAGTTGGTGTTGATGAGATGTCGGCACTGCGTGTCTCGATTACCGAACAACTACATGGAGCCTGAATGTACTTGGAGTATCTGCATAGTCAACAAATGTATTTCGAGTTTTTGATATTTGCATGTATTTTGATGTTTGCATGTATGTTGAATTTATGCGTACGTTGACGTACATATGTTTTCTAATCTGTTTATGTAAAAGTGTGTATTTTTCTACTTAATAAATTCTCTGTTCTGAAAAGCTATTTTGCCAAATGACTCTTTGTTCTGAAAAGCTCTGTAAACGCAGATTTTCCAAACAGATTTGTATTTCCAGCGACAAGTTTCCAACAGCTCCATTTATTGACCTCCATTTGCAACAACTTTTTTTACAACAGCAGTTGTTCTCCTAAATGAAGCCTTAGTCAAATGACTTACAAAAAATAGACTACGGGTGAACTTTGAAACATGAAACAGAGGATAAAGTGATGGAAGAATAAGAAATGGAGCCCTTCCCAGCAATGCAAGAGGACCCATCAGTAATTCTCACTTTATCGCTTCCTGAAAGAGGAGAATGAGATACAAAACCTGAAGCAGTTCCAGTCATGTGATCGGTGGCACTTGAATCGATAATCCATTGAGTAAAACCAGTAGAAGCGAAGTTGGCACTCGAGGTACTAGTGTGGGCAAAGGCAGATGTTTGCATTGGAGCATTGGTGGGCTCAGTAGTAAGGTCGTGCATCAAACGACGAACAGCCTGCATCTTTTCAACAAAGGAGGGCAACTGAGAAGAACCACCATCAAAAGTCTTGATCAGGTGAGCAAAGTGAGGAGATCGGTGTGGATTCTGACCACGATCGCGGCCACCACGAGAAGTCAATCCACCTCGAGGAGGAAATCCATGGAGGCTATAACATGTATCCTGAGTATGACGAGATTTGTCACAATAGTCACATGTGAGGTGATCCCTATCTGTCGGCTTGGGCTTGAAATCACGAGGAGCGCGGCTGCCAAACTGGGGCTTATGAGGCACCAGCGCAGATCCCCTTGACGAAGATTTCCAACCTTGCGGCGAAGCTGAAGATTTGAGCTGCATTCCCATTGCGAGAATAGGAAGACTCAGCTCGATTCCATATGTATACAACAGTATCCAGGAAGAGATAATTCTGTGCAATTGATTCCTGCATGGAGTTGATAAGTCATGGCATGACAAGGGAGTTTTCTGACTCCCATTTAGGTCAAGCAGTAGAAGTCGGAGCCGATTAATAGAGCGGGACCAAGCCAAATAATTTGTGTCATCAAGGCGGATTGTGGTAAGCTGCAAATAGAGGTGATTTTGACCAGCCCTTGTAGATCCAGCGGGAGTCATGGGAGTACCAGAATCACTAATCTCCGACATGGAAACAAAAAACATCCTAACCCCCAAGAAGATTGAAGGGTATAGAAGAACACCTCGTCAAAGAGAAGAAGAGCGAACAAGCATCAATGGTGGATTAGAAATCACGATCCATGGGCACAATGGAAACCCTAGATCGAAGATTTGGAGACATCCAATCGTTGGAATTTTACCAAACTTGAGAGGGAGGATAAGGAAGGCAAAACAAAACTTTTACCAAAGTTTGAGGGCAATCGGATCGCCAGAGACCTATCCGGGGAGGAATCATTGCTGATCGGCCGACATCTTGTCGTGCACCGATCGACGATGTAGATGGGCAGCGGGCCACATGAGACGGGAGAGGGTCCAACGGGGGTGGTCGACGGGAGAGAGAGGGGCCGTCGGGAGCGGTGCAGAAAGCCCGACGGGAAGCGGCGGTGGGGATCGAACATAAGATTTATTCGGGATGCCTAGCCACACAAAAGCTCTGATACCATGTTAATTAAGGCAAAAGATGTCTTATTCAATAAATGGGTCCCTTATATATAGGGGAAAATACAAAAAGAGTGAAAATACGGTCTAACAATCGATACTCAGGGGTAAGCATTGATCCACTATTTGAGAAATTCTTTAGGAGAGAAGGAAGAAGAGACGTCTGTATCACTTGTAATTTCTGTTTTCGTGTATTATCTCTTCTTTCTTTTGAAATCTGAGTATATCAATCTCTGAATGATTTTAAATTGATTTGTCTGGTTGAATGTCTTCAAAAGAAATAGAATAATGTATGATAAGATCTTTCTAAAAGTAATCTTCTTAAATCTCACCAATCTTCTTCCAAATATTCCTTCAAAAATTGCTGTAGAAATTTCTTTCCTTGAATAATCTTATAACAACTCTAATGATTCAAATAGATACCATAAATATAATATTCAAATAATTTTGAAATAAATCATCTGAATTTTTTTTTCTGGAAGAGTATTCGACGTTACGTTGAGTGCTAACTAAATGTGCGTCGACTTTAGCCTTAGAACAAATCTCTGTCAATATATTTGAGAATTCGATGTTACGCCGATTACTTATCGATGCATCTCCAACTTGACTTCAGATGATGTGTCGATTTCTAGTCGGAGATACGTCAACTTCTTGTCGACATTGCTTCGATTACTAATCGACGCAAATGTGACTTCGCTGATTTTCTTCTTGATTTCAGCTAGCTTTCTTCTGTCCTTGACTTGGACTGACTTTCTTTGACTTCTATTGACCAAATTACCGTCAATATACATCACGGGTAATTATCCTAGGAAACAAAATCAATTAGAAATACTTTGTTAAGTTAAATCAAAGGTTTTCCCAACAGTGTCTCCTTTGGTTGGACATACATCTATTTGAGAAGTTGGTCCCTATATTAAGTAGGACTTGTCCTTCAACCGCAACATCAGGCATTACGGTACTTATACTCACAGAGGAAGTTAAGGCATCGTCATGTCAAATGGATCATGTACCTGCATGAATTCCATTATGTTCTCAAACACCACGTTGGTGTTAAGAACAAACCCACAAATGTTTTGAGCATCCATGTCACCTTATTATAGACATTGATTGCATTAGTGGATAGATTTGAGAGAGTGATCACCGCTTCCCCGACTTGTCCTGATTTCGATGAGATTTTTGTGGGATTATCAAGAGATTTCCTAGAGCCTATTTAGCGGTTCTTGGTCATGTAGAGTTATTTATATCGGGGCTCTCTCTTTTGCATCCCTAGGACTTTATACCATGATTACTTGATCCGGGAGATGCATGCTGGTGGTGCCTTAGGCCACTTTAGTAGGGATAAGACGATAGCGCTAGTTGGGGACTATTTATATGATTATTGATGTCATTCTATGTTAGTGTGTTTGTTTTGTAACTAATTCTGACTTGCAAAATTTATTCCCTCATGTACTTATCTAATGGCCCTCCAATTGGAGAAAATAATGTCTTGCTTGCTTTCTAAAAATTATTTGCTTACAACTTGTGGTAGTTGTGTCTGTTATACAACTTGTGTTAGTTGTGTATGTTACACAACTTGTGTTAGTTGTGTATGTTGTACAACTTGTGTTAGTTGTGTATGTTATATGCGATAATTAATAATTGCAAAACATTGTCATAACACTCTTTGCATACACACACTATCTTAGGGTTAGATAGGATTTATTTCCATGGCTCCGCACCTAAGATTTGCATTGTTTAGATTACACTTAGGCATCATACCTTGCGTCTAATAGTCTGTACTGTTGTTGTCTGCTTAATTTTTCCTTATCATGCAGTGTAGGAATGTAGTTTGGTTACCTGGAGCAATATCAGAAGCAAATGTAACTGCCAACATTTGCCCCAGATGTACCCCAGGTTATACATAAAGGAAATTGCATTTCTTTGCTTTCCTATTTTCAATCATATATTGTACCTTTTTTTTCTTTGATTACACCATGGAACCATTGTTTTGCTTATCAGTTTGATTTATATATTTTCTATTTGTGATGCAGGTCCTGTTTTTCTCATCCAGTTTAAGTTTCGCCGATTGGAGATTCCACCTAATTATGATGTTGACCATTTGGGTAAGCAGAACAAACTTTTTTATTTTTAGAGTGTGTTTAGATGCTCTTTCTGGCGTGGTATCCCCCGCCCTGTCATTTGTCTCTCATTATCCCAATGCTAGTTTTTGTATCTTTTATTTTTGATATAGGTAGATTACTGCTGATGACCTACAGTTTACTAATCCATTACACTACCTTCCTACTGTTTCCAACCGATACACAGAAATATTTTTTTACTAATTACTATGATGCATTGGCTTATGAGAGGATATTGTATGCAGGAGGCATCAAATGATAATGAATTAGTACAAGTCTTAATGATAAAATAAATAAATTATCTCACAGACACATGTTAACTCACAAGCTCATTAGTCTGACGAAAGGAGCCGCTGATACGTGCGCTCATAGTATTTAGATGGTTGCAATTAGATTTAAATAATGTATATATAGTATGGCACTCTTTTAGTTGTATTCATACTTATTTCAGTGGTGATATAGTATGACTAGTTTTTGTTGCTTGCATAAACTCACTTGGAATTCTAACTACATAATCTATATCTGGTCTAGTGTTAAAGTGATACTACCGAGGGGTTGATAACTCAAACATCTTTGATAGTCACCATCTTATTTGTCAATGTGTTGGCTTGTCTCTTCCCGATGACATCTATTAGGGGCCGGGTCTCGAATCCTTCAACCCCAACAGGGTTGCAGCCCGCACACCCCAACCTGCTCTCCGCACCGATTCTTGCAGTGTGGTAGGTTGCACTTTTTTGTTAGGGGCTGGGTATCAAAACCTTCGCCCCCAACATGGCTGCAGCCCGCACACCCCAACCAGCTCTCCGCACCGGATTCTTGCAGTGCAGTAGGTTGTTGGGGCCGGGTCTCGAACCCTTCACTTCCTTCATAAGAGTCCTCTTTGCAAACTCTCATCAAAGAGGACTCTCATAAAGGAGGTGAAGGGTTTGAGACCCTGCCTCAACAACCTACCACACTGCAAGAATCCGGTGCGGAGAGCTTGTTGGGGTGCGCAGACTGCAGCCTTGTTGGGGTGAAGGGTTCGAGACTCGGCCCCTAACAGCAAACTTCAACTCAGTTGGTGAAGGGAGTCAAGATGAGGGCTCTCTTCAAGACGGCCAGGGGTTCTAGCCCCGCCCCCCCTACACACACAACAACCTACCACATTGATTGTATCCGGTGCGAAGAGTTGGTTGGGGTGTATGAGTTGCAACTCTGTTGTGAAGTAATCAAGTTCAAAACCTAGGAGGCCCACAACAACATCCCATTTACGTCCTAGAGATCAAAAAGATTAGAGCTCATAGGCTAACGTGTCCCAATTGGAAGCTTCAATCCCTGGGAGTCAATTTTATGCTTACTTTGTTAAATATGTAATCTGACGTTACTGCTTCTCAGTATAATCCTTTTGTACTAATGTTTCTCTTACTGAGTTTTGGTTTGCACTTACATGTTCTATCCTATCTGTTTTTCCAGGGTGTATTGGTGGCTGTGATGAAATTCTCAAAGAGTTGGTAGAGATATGTGGAACAGGCTCAAGGAGTGCAACTCCCATGACAGGTAGATCTTGTGTAAAATGACATATCATCTATGTATACAACTTTGGCACTTGCATTCTCCATCTCCATACATCTAGTAACTTTTTTGCGGTACTCCCCCCCCCCCCCCAGTTTTATATTTCTTCTCACAGCATGTTAATCAATCTTCTTTGATAGTCATTGCTTCAATAAAAATGGCTCATCACTTGAACGATTAATTACTTGCATATTGTTACTTGTTGTGTTCATCAATTCAACCATATGCTAGCTCACTTCCAATGTTCCACTCGAGAAGTATTGAATTATCTGAGCAGCACTGCTATGTTGAGTTATCTTCGCCATGTTCTTGAAATTTTGTTATCTTGAAGTGAAGGATTATTGACATACATGCTAAGAATAACGTGTTTTGAATATGCTGTTTTTTACTTCTTGAACTTCATAGCATCCAGTTTTACTTTTATTCCCTCTATATTCTATTTTAGTAAAGAAATGTATTTAGGCATGGGTTACAGGTCGTTCTGTTATGGGTCTACTCGGAGGTTGTCAGAGGAGTGAGCGGAGGTGGAGATGACGGTGGCGGAGATAGTACGGAGCTTTGACCGCAAATGTCTAAGCTGTAACACCCCTTCCCAGTATTTCAGAAATCAGCCGTCCGGCCGGGTCAGCGATATAAAGAAAACTAGGAAACAGTATTAAAACTAGTAGTAACAGGTAATAAAAGTCTATACTAAGCAATTTAAGACTATCAACGGAAGTTAAAAGAATAAACTAAGGGTAACCACATACCTGACATCTGGATTCACAGAGTCACTAAACAAGATTGGAATTGAAATAACTGAAAATTTGTATAACATTAATAGTCTGATACATGGCCTAATAAAACATTAACAAGGTGCATGTCCACAACTACAAGTATAAGATGAAGGTAAAGAAAATCTTAAAGGGTAAACCACTACTATCTGACACCACCATAACGCTCATCCTAGGCGTAGTTTCCCACTTGGGTCACCTGAAAAACATTGCCCACGAGGGGTCAGAGTAAAGAAAAACAATTCCCCTTAGTGACACAAACAGATTTATATATGAATGCATGCATGCCTTTAAAAATAGTCTCGTGCACTGAAAACATTTTATGTTATATGTTATGCATGTTTTTCTTATACTTCCTGGTCCACACAACTATTAGTTCTATATTCGTGACTTTTCGTTCATTTATCCAAATCCTGACGTTTACTAACTAGTGTACTGACTCACGACAGGTCTATACTTGAGTTCTATGTGGCTTCTAACCTGCTCATCTACCAAGAAGGCTCTAGGTAGAGTAGCTCCTAACGCGCAACTGAAACTGGCGACCCGAGACCATCTTACGAACTCAATTGTTCTAGTGTCGCGCGGACACGGTCTCGAATCTACTAACTGTCTCAAGGGGAAGTAAACTCCCAAGACTTTACTGCTCACAAGATACCATATGTCTTATGAGAAAGGTAGTGTGCCTCTACCTAGCACGGAAAGACTTGTGTGCTCATTGACCTTTCGGTCTGATGCTACTCTGCTTGGGATATTTCTTTTGGTGGACTACTGAGCGACCATCGACTTTCTCATGGTCGACTTGAAGGGGCCTTCTCGCCCTTGGTTGGACAATCTCCAAACTTACGTACACGGGTAAAGTTTCGTACCTAAATAATTGTTCATGACTTTACTAACGTGGTTATGGAAAAGGGCGTTATCCTACGCGTTTCTACAATTATTTTCCTACTGCCACATTTTTATATGTATGGTTATGATGCTTGTACGAAACCTACTCATGCGTATAAAAATGTAATTACTTGATATGTCTCACTAAAAGAAATTAGAATTTTCTTACTGCGGCGCTCGTAGACTCGGCGCGGCGACATTAGCTTTTCCCACGGAAATCCTACTGTCTGGGACTTTTATAGTGTTGCCCCGAGGCCACCGAAGTCCTGAAATCCAAGGCAACCTTAATTTCATAATTTTCCCTTAAGGGTTTCTCCGTGGAAAATTTCTATACAACTAGGGTTACAAAAAACACATGCTAAACTTCATAATTTACCTTTACGTATAGTGATTGAGGCTCTCAAAGCGTCCCACACAAACCTCGCGGCGAACCATGAACACCAAAACCTAAATATGGCAATAGGAACAAAAATTTGTTTAGTCTAACCTCCACAACGAAGGATCTTCATGAGGAAATCGAGATAAGGGAGGAATCGACTCACCGGAACCAAAACGAAACTCAACCTCCTTCGGTTATGGTTAGATCAGGTTCTCCCACGGCTAAGGAAGGAAGAGGAAAGCTTGTTGGCGCCTGCAGAGGAGGGAGGAGTGGTCGGAATGGGCTTCTGGAGAGGAATCGGTCGCCGGCTAGGGTTGCGGGATGCGTCGGGCTCGGCGATAGCGGGAGACGGAACACGCGAAAACGGGAGAGGGGAAAAGTCGGGCTGCGCTCGGTTTATCCCGTGAGAAAGGATTACATGCGGTTTTTAACACTCGGGCTGCGGTTTCTTTTTTTTTAACTGTAAGGAGAGGGGGAAGATTGTTATTGGCACTCCCTCTTTTTCTCAAAAAGATACTTTGCTAAACGCTACCCACTCTCTACTAACGCCCTTGAACTCAACGATTTCTTGTCGCGCTTCGATACTAAAATTAAATGTGCATCACACTAATATTATAGTTAACATACGTTACCAATTAATGGACGCGGCCCTAAGCATAGTAACATGGTACCTTAACGATGTGCTGCCTCGATCAATATCCGTCGCGACTCGCTCCTATAAGATAAAATAAATATCGCGTCAAAATTACGGATGTTACATAAGCGGGGCGTGCTCGACAGAAACAGAGCTTCCAAGATCGCATTCAAAGACCAGAAATAAACCATTTCATTGTTTACTCATACAAGACCTTTAGTGTTTTTAGGACTTATAACAGACTTTTAATGGAAATAAATGACAAACTTGGACATGCGACTGAAAAGAACACCACATAAAGATACGACATAAATAATGACATCATATAAGGACGTGACTCTAAGATAGAATAAATGCATATTAAGAAATAAATTATAATAAATGATGTCATAATAAGACCCGTAACATCTATCCCGCATTGCAAAAAGAGCTTGTCTTCAAGCTTGTGGGAAATCAACGGTGTCTGCCTTATCCGACACCATCATCATCAGAGTACTCGACGTGTAGATATAAAAGTCGTTTGCACCTTTGGCCGCAAGTGTACTGCTTGTCGCAGTTGTAACGCAAGCCTTGCGCACACTTTTCCATCATAGTGGCCTAAGATAGTTTACAGACTGGTGAGGATAGATGACACTCGGGACGACCTTGCTGAATGCCCAAGTCGGTGGGCAAATAGACTTCCTGCGCCAGTTGGAGGCGACGATCACATAGCTTGACCGGACTCAAGAAGTCACTAAGTCTGGAGGATCCTCGACATCAAGCCGCAGGAGATCGCAATGTTCGGCGATGAAGATGGTGACCTGTATCTCTGGGGAAAGTGAAACGTGCGCTAGAAGAAGTTGAAACTTGTCTAGATAATCGTTCACGGAGCCCCCGTTTGGCGTAGTGTCGTGAGGGCACCGAGGGGTTTCTACGGATGGGAGGGCCAAAACGTAGGTTGCAAAATCACTTGAAGTCGTCCCACGTCAGACCCCACTGTTCAGGGAGGAGACAAGTGGTCTAAAGCAAAGTCGAGTCGAGAAGGTGGAAGGCGGCTAGAGGAAGTCGTTCAGCTGCCGGAATTTGTTAGTGGCCAAAGAATTGTTTGCACCTGGTGAGCCATCTCAAGGGATCAGTTTTCCCATTGTAGTGAGGAATTCCAATCGGGTATAGCGCGACAGAATAATAACTTCAAGGCGTAAGATGGTCTGTGGTGGGGGCTCGTGGCGGATGAGCGGCGTTAGCAGTACTTGATTGCTGCTGGAGTGATCTGTGGGTGGGGTGGTAATCACAAGAGGTGTTTTTGTTAGTCGATTAAGCTTGGTGGTGAGTATTGTCATGTCGTCCTGATGGCGTGCTTCGACACCACGAATGCGTGCTTCAACTTCTTGAAGGCGTGCATCCATGAAGGATATGGCCGCGTGTAACCGGCTCATACAACAACAACACTCAAGCCTTTATCCCACTATAATGGGGGTCGGCTTTATGGATCCTTTGTCGTCATTGTGCCCTATCTTTTTTCATAATCTCACTAATGTCGAAGTACATCATGTCTTTCCTTATAGTTTCATTTCAAGTCTTTATTGGTCCACACCTCCCTCCTTTAACATGCCTAGTGACTAGACCCTCACAACGCCTAACAGGTGCTTCTAATGGTCTCCTTTGTACATGTCCAAACCATCTTAGCTGATCTTCTCGCATCGTATACGCAATTGGCGCTACTCCTATCTTATCCCTGATACATTCATTCCTAATTTTATCCAGTCTCGTGTAACCGGTTCTTAACATCCAAAAAATCAGACGAGTCTCCCATATTGTGGATATAGGTAACTCAACATAAGCAGCGGGTGGCGGGATGGCTAAATTGCTTTAAGGCGTCTGTTTGGGAGTTGTCGCGAGATCCGTGTCATCTCCAAATGGCGGCGACACAAATCTGATTACTTAATTAATTCGATTTAATAATTAATAAGAAATAAATGTTCCAATTATTAATAATTAATTAATCAAGAAAATTATTAATCGATTAAAAATAAATTCATTATTAAGGAATAAGATCGGGGCTTAATAAGGAATGGCAGCAACCCTTAATAAGGAACAACAACAAGGCTTAATTGGGAATAAAATTGTGCCCCAAAAGGACGGTCCGGGAGCTGGCGCTTGCGATAGGAGCCCAAAATGCCCAATGCGGTTGTTTTGTTGGGGCTCTTGGTTAAAAGGCGCGTACGGTGCAGAAAGGAGTGCAGAACTCAAGAGCTTCTAAGATTTCTTTCAAAGAAGAGACTCGTGAAGTTAGCATGGAACAGGAGAGTCTAGAGGGAGACGCTGGCGTCCCGCAACGACCTAATCGACGATGAACTGAGGCGCAACCAGAGGCTGAGGATGCGCCGGTGTGGCAGAATCCGTGGCGGTTGGGGGTTTGACGATGGGTCTCGTCAAAGAAGAAAAACGAATGATCATGCTTGAAGGACGGACGGCCCGCAAAGGTACTGTCACAGGGAAGAAGTGGAAGGTTACTTTCGTCGAAAGCAGAGAAACTTCGGGGGTTGTTGTTGTTGATGCCGAAGTGATGACGGGGAAGGATCAAAAGGTGGACGTTGGGTGAAAGGGAAAACATCGACTGGATTGAAATTACAGTGGCTTTTGAGAGCATTGACGGACAAGGGGGATCAATGGCTCTTTTGCCAAGATATGTATCAGCTTATATTGAATGAATGCATATCTTTAAATAAAAAATTTTATTTTTATTCTATTTTTCATGGTTGTTTGCTAGTAACAAAAGGTTTTCAAATAGCCATTTTCAAATTTGAAGGTTTGCTAATAGTAATGATTTGCTAGAAGTCAAATCGGATTTGTTAATAACAACACCCTAATAGAATTACAAATAAGTATTGTGCACTATGTTCATAGAAATTAAAAGTCCAATCTAAAAAGGGCAAGGTTCTAAAGGAAAAAAAATTGTGAAGTAAAGACTACATAAAAAGACACTCGGAGGGACACCCTAAGCAAATTCCTGACCCGTGTTCCATGAAAAGACAAACAACAAAGATAAATATGTCTTAACATATATATATGCACCCATTGAATTTGTGGATCATGATTTATAACAAGGTAATTATACATGCTTTTGTATAAAATAAACCATAATAGCATAAATCATAATTTCTATAATTGTCGTGTTATGAGTTATACTCATTGTTGTAAAATCTTGAAGTATCAAGATTTCTAAGTTCTTTCCTAAGTTGAGATAACACAATTTCATATTCTTCTTCGATTTATGTTTCATAATTGATTGAACACATTCTGTGAATTGAGTCTCTGATGGGAACTGAAGGTACCCTGATACGTCCGTAGTGCGAAGATGGACTCGCATCTAACTGCTTCCATGCCCGGAAGAATAGGTCATCGACCCCTGATAAGGCTCATGGTCTAATGTACCTTATGAGTATGATGGTTTGGCTATCAATCATGAGAGAAAACTCCTCCCATGCCCCCTGATCTGATCATCTAGTGGTCAGGACAATCATTCTATTGTGAGGTCCACATAAGCTCACTAGTCTTAGACTTATTACTTGTTTTACTCTTTTATTTCACGTGTGGTATATTCATCATTTTTTATCATATCTGCCCTTTAAATAAAATTTGAAATTTCTTAGACTTATTAATATGTCGATTTATTTAAAATATTGGATGCTTAACATGCATTGAATGATTACGTGAAATTCGGATTCATATACATTCTTGCGCAACCTAGGCAATGAATCTTTAAAAGGTGATATGTCTAGCCAAGAGGAAGAGAATTTCTTACAGTGGTGTTATAGTATTCATAGACTCGGGGAGGCAACTTGATTCTTCTAGATTACTCTGAAACACAAAATGCTTTTCTCCGAATAACAACGAAAATTGCTCTAATCTCCTCCTTGCTATCCACACCAAAAAATAGAGATCGACGGGAAAAGTATTGGAGGCTAGGACAAAAAGGGGAAATGTCGTCTGATGTTGGGAGACAAGTCCGTGACTCGACTAGTGCCAGACAGCCTGACTGCGATTAAAGAAGGATAACATCGACAAAGTTGTTGGGGTAAAAGAGTAAACATCACCAAAAACTTAACAAAACTAACTGGAAATCATCGGATAGAAGCTACGATTTAAACGTGACATCGACAACATAATCAGAGTTAATAAAGACATCGACTAGGATAAAGGAGGGGAATCAGGAGTTACTCATGCACAAATCACGAGAAGAGATTGATCGCGTGCAGAGATCGTCAGGAAGGCATCATCGTATCTCCACGACTAGAAAGAGAGAGTCGTCGAAGGATTCTGGTGAGGGAGGAGAGGTCGACATCTCCAAAAAATGGAAATGAGAAACCCTAACATCGGTTTTTTGACTTCTCGGTAGCATGCATTCTAAATGACAAGAATGGGGAGAATTGGTTATTGACTTAAGAGGCACGATACATAAACTGTAACCATAGGTTTTTGGTTATTAAAGTGAGAGAAGTCATAGGTTATAATAGGATGACTTAATTTACAAGAATGCCACTGCCAGTTAATTTACTGCTATCTAAGGGTGACATGCTCTCACGAAATGCTAAATAGCATTGAAAATGCCATAAAATCTCCTACTAGAAGACCCATCTGACATTGAACAACATGATGGCGAGCATCACAAGGTAGAGAAGCTCCATCTGCAACGCGTGGACAACGGCACCGGGGATGCTCGCCAAAATGTGTTGGCCGGACCCGGCGGTGGGGCATGGGGAGAGGGAATTCCACGGCGGCGGCGACGACGAGGATAACCTGCTGGACAAGAAGAGAAGGGATCGGGAACGAGTCGGGGCCGTGGGGAGGAAAAGTTAAAAAGCCCTAAAGCTCCTTTTGAAAAGCTCACTTAAACTGTTGTGTGAAAAGTTAAAAAAAAACAGCTTTATTGGAGAAGCCCTTTTGCCACCGCTTCTCATCCAAACACTCTAAAAAGGGCGGTGGCGGTGGGAATGGAGCTTTTCCCTCCGCCACCGCCGCACCAAGCAGGCCCTTAATTTTCCGATAAATGCTTAACCATGAATGGTATAGATACCTTGATCATACATTGGCTCGTGATGGCACCCTAAAATTAAGATTATATAAGTACTTAGAATCTCAGATGTCACTTCCTAAATTCATTTTATGATATGAGTCTTGTCTGTTGTCACCCACTACATAAAATAAACTAGTAAAGCATTAAGAGATGATAAAAGAAACTAAAGCTAAAAACCCACAAGCCTCAAAGTAAAAAGAGGCGCAAATAATGTTACAACAATAAGAAATTCATTTAAAAATGAGGTCAACCAAATCTGATCATGCAACCTTTTATGGACATGGCCGACGGCCCCCCTTGCATCTACAATATAACTCGCAGAGCATCGTGCCTACACCCAACGACACCGTTGAGGAGCCGCGTGAGCAGGTTTAAGAACCATCCTGAATGTTGATATAATTATATGTACTTTGAATTAATTAATGTACCAAATCTGATCATACAACCTTTTATGGACATGGTGGCGGCTTTGGTATTATGGGATGTGATTGAGTGTTTGAGCTTTTGCTTCTTTGAGTGTACACTTGCAACTTATTTTCTTTGGGAATATCCAGCACTCTCCCCTGAGTGGTAATGTATAGAGGAGGAATAGGAAGAGGAAGAGTATGAGCACTCACTTCCAAGTATAAAGACTCCCCTTGAAGTGAGGACTCATAATATGAGGTACTTTCATGAAAAGTGACCTCCATAGAGACAAATATTTTCCTGCTAGGCGGATGATAATATTTGTACCCTTTGTGTAGGAGAATAACCAATAAACACACAATGAAAGGCACGAAGATCAAGTTTTGTTTGAGTAATGTTATGAATATGAACAAAACATAAGCATCCAAACACACGGGGTACAAGAGTAGTAGGAGGGATACTTGGGGTATGAAGAGGAGTGAGATTGTCATGATGACGGCATGACATACGATTGATGAGGTAAGCCGCAATAATAAGGGCATCACCCCAATATTAGTTTGGAAGAGACATTGTAAATAACAAGCATCGTGTCACTTCAAGAAGATGACGATTTTTTCGTTCAGCAACACCATTTTGTGCAGGAGAATGTACACAAGTAGTTTGATGAACGATGTCATGATCACTCAAATAGTTTTCAAATTTGGTATCCATATATTCACGACTATTGTCACTACAAAGAATTTTAATGGCGGTACCAAATTTAGTAAATATTATTTTATGGAATTTTTGGAAAAGATGGAACACTTCACTTTTACTACGCATCAAATAAACCCAAGTAGTGCGAGAAATATAATCAATTAACGTAACAAACCAATGATAATCAGAGATCGAAGCAACATGGCAAGGACCCCATACATCATTATGAACAATATGAAAAGGTACAACAAAAGGCTTAGACACGTGATTGAAAGAGATAAGCTTATGTTTAGTAAGTTCACAAACATCACACATAAAAATTGTAAAAACAGAAGATGAAAAACGGGAAAAATAACATTTGTATAGTAGAAATAGAGGGATGGCCCAAGCGACGATGTCAGGTAGCCAACTGAGGAAGCTGTGAGCTTGAAAGGCCTGAGGAACAACAACGTCAAACACATACAATCCGTCACGCATTCTACCAAAGCCAATCATCTTCTTCGTCTACATGTCCTGAAAAACACAGTAAGAAGGAAAGAAAGTGACGGAGCTGTTCATGGAGTTTGTAATATGACTAATAGTTAAAAGGTTGCGATTAAAAGAAACGACGTAAAGGGCAAAAACCAAGGTAAAAGAAGAGCAATTGATAAAGCCTTTTCCTGCAATAGAGGAAGGGGTTCCATCAGCAATGCTTACCTTGTCTCTGCCAGACAATGGTGAATAGGAAATAAAACCTGACGATGACCCAACCATATGATTTTTGGCTCCAGAATCAATGATCCAATGAGTTGCAAGCGGTACAACAGCAGAGTGAGCACTTGGAGTACCTAAATGAGCAAAGAACGAGGATGGACTAGAATGGGCTCCGCGGATAACCCCAACATCATGCGATGGAGGGTCAACATCTCGTCAGTAGAAAAGGCCCCAGGTAGAGACAGAAGCTCAGAGATTTGGCCACTTGAAGTACTATCATCAATGAACTCAGTCAGGTGAGCAGAGCGAAGAGAGCTGAAATTGGAGCGGCCACGACCACGTCCACCACGAGGTACCATTCCACCTCTCGATGGATGGAGCCCATGCAATTTGAAGCAAGTGTTGCGAGTATTCCAACTCTGACCACAATCATCACACATCAAGTGGTCTTTGTTCGTAGGCCTTGGCTTAAAGTCTCGAGGATTGGTGCCTCCAGAATGAGAAGCTGCAAGAGCAGAACCACTAGAAAGAACCTCTGAACTCCAAGACTCACGTCGGTCATATTCCTGCTCGACAATACTATAGGTTTCTAACAACGAAGGGACTGGAATATGACCAAGAATCTGAACAATATTCTGATCAAAGTTCCGTCGTAAATCTTGTAGAAACTCAAACACCCTGTTCCGATCTTCATAAGTACGAACAAGGATAACATCAGCAATGCAGACAAAGTCGAGGGAGGTGAAATGGTCATACTACTGATATTGCTGAGTGAATTCCAAATAATAGGTGGACGATGGTTGATCACCCTGTCGAAGGAGAAGATCTTCCTTCATAGCTGAAAGATCTGAGCAGTGTTTCCTTTCCGGGAATATGTAGATTCAGCGCAACTCCAAATATCTGCAGCGGTATCCAAGAATAGCTAATTTCGTGCAATAGCCTCTTGCATGGAATTATCAACCATGACATAACCAAATAGTTCTCTGATTCTCATTGAGCCCAGGTAGATGTTGTGTTTTCTTGCTCCTTAATAGCTTCGTCAACATAGTCAAACAAACGACGACTCTTAAGTTTCAAGACAGTAGATCGAGACCATGATAGGTAATTTGTTGTATCAAGATGAATCGTGGTAATCTGAGACGCCGCATGATCGTGCCCAACCTAGGTAGATTCAGCGGGTTGTGATACGTTAGGAGAATCAACCACGTCAATCATAATGAAATTGGAGAACAAAGAAACGCCGAAGAATTTTGGATTAGGTCAAGAAATAGCCTCCAAAAGATCGCCAAAAAGGGGGTGATGCCGGAAAATATGTCAAACACCACCAATATGACCTTTTGGGATTCTAGAGCAATAGATCCTTGAGTGTTGAAGTCAAAGGAGGCCTGAAGGAGATGGTAGGGCCCTTTTCATGAGAGAAAGCAAATGGAGAGGTAGATCCCTTAATCAATGATATAGGGAGATCTAGTGGTGCGATTAATTGATCCCCCTAGTAGGAGGTAGAGGAAAGAAAAGAGAAATTTTTCTGAGAAAAATGGGGCACATCAGACAGTTGTCAGAGGAGCGGCCATCCTGGACGCCGATCGGCCCGTGCACCGATCGGCAGACTACACAGCACTCAGCGCCGCTGACGGCGTTGGAGGGATGCGGGGCTGCTGGGAGAGAAGGGAGGAGGGAAAGAAGGGAGGTTGGAGGCCGACGACGGGGTTGCTGGGCTGCGGGATCAAGCGCAGGTGAGGGACTAGGGCGTAACACGGGATGGCAATACCATGTCAAACCGTGAAAAATGATTTCATTTTCTTGAATAATAATAACCCTCTATATATAGAGAGGGTAATGCAAAATGAGATATAAAACAAGAATATTCAAATAGTTCTAACAGAAATGATTGTGGGAGAAGCTGTGTTGGAGGTTGTAGGAGGGTGTGGTGGATTGGTCATAGTTTAAGTGAAGCATGCTCAGCAAGCTCACAGGCAGAGAAGGCGAGTTTGAAAGGAGAACTCGCTAAAGATCAGCTGTATTGAAGTTCACAGAACATTCTTTGAGAGCTCGTAGGAAGTCTTGGAAGGTTCTGCCTGAATTGATCGTAGAGACCCTAGTGGAAATTGCGCTGGGAGAATTCGTAAGAAGTAATGGGAGAACTCGTAGCGGGAGGTAGAACACGCAGAACTCAATGTGATGGGAGTCGCGCCGGTTCTCAGATTTGGAGCGGCGACCTCAGGAGTTTATTACGCGCAGGACGCTACGTGCTTGACGAGAGGATTCTGCGAGCTATGCATATTGCTGGAGGTCGCTGGAGAGAGGACTTGCGGGAGGAGTATTTGTGGATTGACGAGGAGCATTCACCAATGCAGGATCACTGTGCACGGGAGGCCAAGGCGGAGCTTTCCTATAAATATCAGTTTAAAGGAGTCAGTTTGGGGTGCAGCTCACGAGATCCGAGCAAGTTTTCCATGTGAGATTGGGAGAGAGCACGCAGGACCGGAAAGGTGTCGTTCAAGGCCGGGAATATTCACGTGAGATTAGAGCAACGAGAAACTATGACCGCTCTAATACCTTGTGAGAATTTGAAATATTAAATAATATTATTTCTAAAATTGTAAATATTACATAAGTGCTCCTCTCTTTATATAGAGTGGAGGAAGAGGAAGAATTTACATTTGGAAATGTGAGACTAATTACAATAAAAAGAAAATGTGCAATGAGCCACTTTTTGGGCTTTTAATCTTGAGCTTTAACAACATCTTCAAAAACAATTTATACAATCAAGCAAGGAACTAAGAAAACTGGGAAATAATTCTTAGAGGAACATGGCATAATAATAGCGAATCAACAATGATCTTGTAAACTATTAAAAAACTAGTTGGGAGTACAAAAAAATCAATTCCAATTATTCATAATTGACTTTATTTGTTCGACAAAAACATCTTATACTCAAATATAAATTTTAAGTTTATTTTTAAAATATAATGTGGTATTCTATTCCTATGCATCAATTAACCACACCAACAATAATTCTAGCACTTCATGCTTACATCCTCTGCATTTTTAACATCGTACATTAGTTATTACATCTGACACTCATTTAAATTTTTAGTTGCCTTTTATTTATTTAGAAAAATAATTTGTCATGTTATTTTTGAGTCTTGTTCTCAGCAAGAGGGCAAACATCTGATCTTCCTAATACCATCCGAAGAAGAAATACAGGGACAAATCCATGTATTCA
Organism: Platanthera zijinensis; assembly: GCA_039513925.1. Classification (NCBI taxonomy): domain Eukaryota; kingdom Viridiplantae; phylum Streptophyta; class Magnoliopsida; order Asparagales; family Orchidaceae; genus Platanthera; species Platanthera zijinensis. Next base: position 13,534,036 of record CM077080.1, read on the forward strand.
TTGCGGACAAACAGGGCATTCATCTAACAATTGCCCCTCTCAAGTTTCCCGTTCAAGCAGATCTCAGTCAACTAGAGTTTCTAATTCGACAAATTACACAGGTAATTGTAAAAATTGCTTATATCTTCTTTTCTACAAATGCTGTCTACCTACAATCTTACACATTTGTAATTTATGAGCAAGTACGGCTTACTTTTGAAAAAAGAATATGATAATTCTTATTAATGTTAAATTCTTCTTTTTTTGTCAGCCTGATTAGTAACATTCATTAACTCCTATAGATTACCATCTCAGCCATTCATTCTAGAGCACACAGAATGATATAATTTTTTGGATATTTGTAATTAGTAGTAATAGCATTACCTTTTTAATAGTTCTGTCCTGATCATGGTGTATACCATTGTTTATAAATAGGGTTAATTGCCCTTAAATTAATAACAACATTAGATTTCACGTGTTCACTTGCGCTAAGTTTGACACCTACTTTGCATTGTTGCTGATTTTATGTTTTCAATGATGAGCATGCCGGGGTCCGATACCATTTTGTCATGCTCTCGGCTTGGTTGCTTGAATTAACGAGGTTGGTACGTAGAATGCAACAAAAGAATCTTCAACACTTAATATAAAAATATTTTGCCTGTGTAAAATTATCGATAAATCTTGTTTTTGTTCACCAACACAAGTTTTGAACTATAAATTATTGTTTGTGAAGGCAATTGTGTGTTCATGATCGGGCAACAAGCACAACAATTGTAGTTGATTGCATTAATGCATTATAATCGAATGACTTTTCCTTACGAAACAACCAACTGATGCCTCATTGCCCCTCAGCTTCACTCCTTCCCACCCCCAACCCCCAAAACAAAACATCTCCCCAACTAAACACCTCCCCTGATCTTTTCCTCTGCAAATCCACTAACTGCAGCCCCCATCCTCTACAGCAGATCTTGCCGCCCCCTCCATGACATACAATAGCCTTTATCAGCCCCAACAATTCCCCAGCAGTTCTCCCTTTCTTCAAAACCTTGTCCCAACCACCCCTTCTAGTACTTGAGGTCCTCTGCCTCCTCTCCTCATAGCCGGCACCCGCATATTCTTTCAACCCCTAACACCACATACTTCTCTTCATTTGCATTACCTTTGCACTAATGTCATCATCTCTCAATGCATACCACCATTGGGCCACTAATACTAACTTTCATCCTCTGGGTTCCTTGTACGCATGTGAGTTTATATTTTGTATTTTTTCATTGTATGAATTGAACCTTTAGTGTTTAGTGATATACTTGTTTGTAGCTATTTGTTTTCTTGAAATTTTATAACTTGTTGGCCTTATATCATAGGGCACTTAATTATAGCATTTTTATCAGGCATAAATTATTTGCCTGCAAGTTCTCTTAGCTATTAATCTCAATCATGGTTGTACTACAATTGCTCGTTAATTTACTCATGCTCTTCATTTGGGGATAAAGCATGTGGCCATTGCCTAGAAAGTAGCTTTTCATTTTTCTATCAGGGATCATAAAAATTGAAGAAAAGACGTTTGCTGGCGATTTTACTTTTTCAGATTTTTTTATAGAAGCTATTACCTGAAGCATTGATGCCGTTATATTTTATTTCCTAATTTTTTTGCTGTTGCAGCTGGCCAGATATTGTGTAATTGTGGTGAACCATGTGCATTGAGGACTGCCAACACAGAAAGCAATAGAGGAAGGAAGTTCTATTCATGCCAATCTCGAGATTGTGATTTCTTTAAGTATGGTCTTCATCACCTTTATTATATTACTTTACCAAAGGCCTGTATTTAATCATCCTGCAAGTAAAATTTTATTCCTGATACATATCTCTATTTCACCCTTGTTGTGGGACCCTTCTCCAGACCCTTGCTGTGCGGGGTGCCTTTGTGCACCGGGCTACCCTTTTTATGTATCTCTCTTTTGGCTTTCAAGCACTTAGGTATTTCAAAATTTTTCGAGTTTGTTTTGGTGGTTGGATAAGTTCCAGATTATATGTTAAGGATCAGTTCTTTTCTAGATGAATGGGGAGTCATTAAGGTGGAATATTGTTGAGAATAGTCCGGCGGTGAAAAACTAATATAGATTTGTGCATTTTATATAGATCCTAGATCTTTCAATTTATTTTAGGTTAGACGCTAGATTCTAACATGGTTTCAGAGCATGCTAGGACTAACATCTCACTCCCACATCACTCAGGACAAAGACCGTGCATCCTTATGGGACATGTTCGGAATAGTCCTACGGTGTGAAACTAACATATATTATTGTAAGACCCGAATTCCATAATAAAATGTTGTTTTATTATCTCTTCTGGTATCACTCGTGCTTTACATATTAGAATTGTTGCATTATTTAACTGTGAAAAATCACTCAAAATAAAGATTTAAATTATGACGGACTTCGGGCCGTTACACTTATGCCCTATATATAGTTCCTGGGCCCATCAACTCATACTCATTATTGAGAAAAAAAGACAAAATCAAGGGCTTCTAATTATTCTCTTACATCCATTTCTGGCATATTTCTTCAGAGTTCATGGCTTTATTAGGCAGTTTATGAAATGTTTTCTCAGTTGCCGCATTGAATCATGGATCCAATCTGCTGCCCCAAGTGTTGTCTTATGCTCGGCTTCATTTGTTTTCTAAATCTTTATCGACCACACGTTATTTTATGGAGTTGTTTCTGATTGTTAGCTCCATATTAGTTTTCAAAACCCAATTTCTGATAGGGATGCACTGCTCCTACAAATGTTTTCTAATGTCAGTGTTTCTAAAGAATTAATTGATCATTTGAAATGAAATGCAGGTGGGAAGATGATGCGGAGAATGACATGGCGCAAGGGCGAGGCACAGCACGAGGGCGTGGCGCGCGACACGGGAGCGGCGGTAGGTCTTCATCGACTGGTTCAAGAAGAGGCGGCCGGGGTCGAGAGCGGAGGCGGGATCAAGCCGGTGGGCTTACATTTGTGTCAGCGACGGGAGAGCGAGTATCTGGAGCTTGCTTCGTCTGCGGTGATCCCTCTCATTTTGCAAATACATGTCCTACTAGGGCCAGGTAATTAATATATAAAATTTTCCCTTAAAATTCTGGAGATTTTTTTCATTCCCATTGTTGGAAATTTCTTCCAATGAAGGTCAGTTTGTGTAATGTAGTTTAGAGATTCTTAGGGATTTCAGTGAAGAGGTCTTATTAATGCATTACTTATTAAATATGTATGCTGTACTCTTGGTATATAAATTAATTAGTGGGACCACATACCTTAATTTTTGAAATAATTAAGTATAAAATTGAAAAGATTAATATTTTAACTAATGGTGTTTTTCTTTATACAATGATATATATATATATATATATATCCCCTTATCCTGTAACCAGGTCGACAAACAAATCTGTGCCTTTCAATCTTTCATAGGAGGAATTCAATAATTGGATCAAAAAGGAAAATGGTCTGCCAATAACTTAAATTAGGAATTTCAGTCCCCCTCCATCCGACGGTCCCCCAACACCTAAAAAAATCCGAGCTCGCGTCTTCGCCAGTGCCTGGCCCCCATTGGCAGCCTTGTCGGACCCCGACGAATCCGTTGGAGGTTGTCCGACAGCGAGCGGGCAGAGCCATCGTCGGCCCGCTCTTCAATGGACAACCCTCGACGGGTTCTGGCAAAGCGCGCCGGGGGCGGGAGAAACGTGCCGACGGTAACGTGGTCGAGGTACTGTCGGAGTCGAGGTATTGTCGTGATTGGTCGTAGGGGTGAAGCCCGTGTTTGTCACTCGTGTGTATGATGGGGTTCCCTCTAAAATTTCTAAGTCAGATCGATAAGACCTGGAGCGAGTACATGTGAGCCCGATCTGACCGATTATGCGCATCAAAGCCACAAGCCCTTGGAGCCCCCAAAGTGGGAGCCAAACCCACGCACGTGCACGACAGGGCTACAAAGGTGTGCATGGCATGCACGCAGTCAACGTGCGTGCTAACGCGCCCCACACAGCTTGCGCGCGCGGGCCCTCCGTTTTGGAATTTCCCTTGATTGCTCGTCTATTGTTTTGTCCCGCCTTGCCTACTGCCATTAACTTTTTTTGTATGATGCCCAAGCTCATGGTTCTCCTATAGCTTGGGGGGAGTGTTGAAATTATTAATTTTATATTAATATGTTAGTGTATTAGAGTCTTTAGGAGGAGTTTGGTTTTGTCATACATCTTGTTTAGGTCTTTAAGAGTGGTTTGTAATGCTATAAAATACCCCCCCCCCCCCCCCCCCCCCCCCCCCCCCCCCCCATGCGGTTGAATGAAATATCGTCTATTATCTTTTCTACTTTCCAACATATACAATACGTTGGATAGAAAGGTCTCATCAAAGACCATACAAAATACCAATTAACAAAGAAAAAGATTGGGGAGACACAAGACATAAGCCATTAGGGACGTGTGGGCCTAAGACGAAAGTTGGGAAATATCACCTGAGTCATTTTCGTCCCGAACACTCCCACTTGCGTGAAAAACATTTGAATACAAACATAACTAGACCATACAAAAAGAATACAAGAACCAGGCAAGTAAAAAACACATAAAAATTACAGAAGACGCCACAAGTATTCATCATAGGCAAGAGATCAACACCCCTAAAAGGGTGAAAAAAGCTGCAATTGATAGAAACCAGTCACACCCACGCGCGTTGCGGCCGCTCGCGCATGTCGGCGCCCACATGCCTGCGCCCGCGTGCCGGCCGCCGCCCCCACCGCTGTCGGCGACTCCGACCGTCTCCGGCCAACTCCTCCGTCGTCGGCGACTCCGACCGACTCCTCTTTGCATATTAAATCTCATCCTTTAGATGGAGAGAGAAAAAAAAGATTGAAGAGAGGGGGAGAGCGGGAAAAAGAATATTAATTGGACTCTTAAAGTTATATGGGATAGGGAGATAGAGAAATTAAATTTTTTACGACAAAGCGTACATTTTTTTAAAAAATAAAAATTATAATATTGATTTATATTTTTTTACGGTCGTTTTGAGTACTCATATTGGCGGGTGTAGTCTGTTTTGATGCGGGCGCAGCCCGCAGCGAAACATCGAGCACCGACGAAGCCCGTGCGAAGGCGGGAAAAGCCCGTGGGAAGCCCGTCTAGATGCGGTCGAAGGCCGCCCGAGAACATCAAGCACGGTCTTAGCCTGTGCGAAGATGCTCGTATTATATAAAGCAATATGTTTATCTAAGCCACACCAAAGATCTAAAATGAGCAATTGGATCATGAGAAAGAGTATGTGAGGGGGAGAGGGTTGGGAGAGAGTGAGATATCTTTCACTACTATATAAAAAAAAACATGTCTTTGGTGCAACATTCAAAAATGTCAAGTATATCCTCAATTTTAAATTTTAATGACTTGATATATATTACAATATATTTCAAAAAAAATATAAAATATAATTTCTATTCAAGTAATTACGTTATTTCCAAATTTAGAGTAATGATGAAAATCCATTAAAATTCAAAAACTTTTTATTATAGCTCCTACACCTACTATGGTAGACTATCATTAGACATGTCAGCGGTCTATTCGAGGAAGGTTGTCATTAGGCATATCAGCGGTCTATTTGAAGAGCAATGTAATTTTTTTTAATTAATTCAATTTAATTTTTTCATGTTTTCAATTTAAATTTTTAATTAATTTTATTAATGTTTTCAATTTAAAAAAACAGGCGGTTGGGGGCGGGCGAATCCCGCCGGGTGCGGGCGAAGCCCGCCGTTGCCGGCCGGGTACTGTGGCGCGTGGCCATCAGACCAGAGGCCCGTGCCTGTCACTCGTATTATATATATAATAATAGGAAGAGAGGGAGAGAGAGCTGCAGTATGGAGAAAGAGAGGGAGAGGAAGAGAGAGTAAGAATTAAGAAAGAAACAAAGAAAGAAAGAAAGAGAGGGAGAGAAATTAATGTTTTAACGTTAAAGCATAATTTTTTTTACAAAATAAAAATGGAAATCTTTATTTTTTTTTTTTACGATCATTTTGAGTACTCATATGTATAGGTTGCGGGCGAAATTCGCCGCCGTCGATCGGATACTGTCGCGCATGGCCGTAGGGGCGGAGCCCCGTGTCGGGCACTCGTGTGTGTGTATGTGTGTGCATATAAGGTAAGATAAGTTGAATAAAAAAATATATAAGAAGAGAAAAAATAGAGTAAAATATATAGCATTATGGCTCTCTTGGGCTTTCATTTGGGGCATTAGTGGTGGGAGCAGCTGGCGGATCGAAAGAGAGAGTTGGAAACGAAGGGGGACTGGAAACGTAGCAGATCAGCTCCGTTTCTTTGAGTTGGCAGGAGCAGACACGGCAAATGCTTCCTCTGGCCATTTGTTTACCCGCAGTTTGGCGGTGTTTGCCACAAATGTGGGATGAAAACATCAAATCCATGCAAGTAGAGGTCCTCAACTTTTAAATTATTTTTATAAAATGTAGTCATTGCTCTTGGCATCATCTAATTGATCTCAAACACCCATATTTTTAAGGATGTTGTTACGTGCTGATTAATTTTAATTATATGCAAAGCAGATTAAGTGCAAATCAAAATAAGCAATCATAAAAACTTGTAAACCCATAAATGATTGGTATGCACATTGTTGTTTTGATAATTTTTTAAAAAAAGCACGGTTTGCACATAGCTGAGAATGATTTGCACATAAAATTTATTACTTTTAATTATTATTGTTGAAACAGTCCCAAGGTCTCGAGAATAGTTCAGACTCAAGGGGTGTAGCTCACACCTATTTCTCCTGAGCTAGAACACTTGACTGGTAACTAAGAAGTAAGAACTAAGGAACAGACACAGTGCTACAACGAGTAGGTCTCGGCACACACTCGGAAGATCGAAAAGAGCTTCCCCTCCTTAGTCAATGCTAGAGTTGATCACCTTGGAGGGCACTGGAAGCCAACCAAAGCTGACCAAAGGAGGAAGAAGCCAAAAAACGGATCCCCCCCCCCAATGGTGCCTTAAGGATCTATTTATAGTTTTTCATGTCTGACTTGGAAATAGCGGACACCAGCCTTTTGGATTTACTATACACAGCCAAAATTTGTCTACCAGTAGCGAAACTCCGCTGTTTGGAGGGGCTATTAGCAGGCCAAAATAGAATTCATCTAGAATTCAAACTTCGCTGTTTGGAGGGACTATTGGTGAGGCTCGCACTCGTCGCCTGCCTTGACGCCGGGCGAGTGTGGGTCAAAACACCCCACTCTCCTCTGCTTACCCTTGGCATAAACTGCATGCGAGTCAGGCGAGACCTTATCACTCGCATGTTGGGCAAGATTCAGCCACTCTCCCAATGAACTTGCTTTGACCTGAATGGTCCTCCCCGGTGATCATCACAGAAGTCCATTTGTCAAATACAGGATTGTACACAATCCCTGCTCTTTACGATATAGTTATAAGCTCGGAAAGAAAAGTTCAACCTCGGGTACTTGATAAGTGGCAGCTGGTGGCCTAAGAGAAACTTTTTGATGGATCCCACAACAAGGTATTGACTATGTGCACCCGATAGTATATCTCTATATTATAATTACATTAAGGCTTCGTTTTGCACAGCGTTTGGAGCTCTCCATTTGGGGCAAACGTCGCCGCACAGCAAGTAATCAAATGGTCGGCGGCGGCGATTGCTCTGTTTGCACCCGCCGTGCCATGGGAATTGGAGGAAAACGGAAGGATTTCAACCGTAATCTCCCCCTTCGGTTCCAAAAGTCCACCTCCCGTCCCCTGAGCAAAACACCAATGAAACGAAGCCTAAAAATATTATATTCGAGCGATCAAACTCACAATACTCAATTGATTGAGTTATGAAAATTGGGAAATTATATTTGCAAATGCTCAATGAATAATTGTAGCCACTGAATAGATGTAGCTCACGTCTTCATAATTGCTATCTATCCAAACAAATTGGAAAAAAATTGTTTATTATTTTCATGTTTACATAAATATTTCGTTGGTATTATAAATTACAAATTAGGAATAATGGCTAGTCATTGGTGGTGGTGCTAGTCATTGGTGGCAGGATCGCCGGCGGTGGTCGGCGAAGCAGCTACTGATGATACGGAGATGAAATAAGAACGAGTGCTCCCTAAAATATTGGAGAGTGTTTTTGAGTTATTAGGTATTTATTATCAAGATAAAATATATAAGAAAATTGGGGTGCTGATAACTCATTGTCCATGAGGCAAGGGGTGGCAGCCACGGGGGTGGTGGCAGCCGCCCCTGCTAGGGGCGGTTGGCCGGCTGCCCATGAACCATCAATGGTGGCCCCTTTCCATCGCCTAGTCGTCCCGTCGCGATCACCGCCGTCCATTACGCGGGTAATCACCCATGTAATTACCACTAACCATCATGGTTAGTGGAGAATATTATTTATTTAATTAATGGTTTGCACATAACAAATATCATGTAAATAATATATATTCGAAACAATGCAAAATGTGGTCTGCACCCAGTAATTTGGGTGATTACGATATGCAGATAGTCGTGTAATCACCGTAACAATCTCTTGGAGCCTATAAAATGGCTCCAGGTCCCCTCTCATTTCTAAGTTTTTCTTGCAGCTTTCTTCTTTCTCATATTGGAGCTCTGTCAAAATCCTCCTACGAGTCTCCTCCTCCCGTCGAGTCATCCGAAAATTCGTCTTAGTCCACAACGATTCGAGAAAGAAGACGATCGTCAGTCAGTCACTCTAAGAAATTTCTTCCGTGCGCAACATTCCACAAAACTCCGCCAACGCATCTCTGCACGCCTTGCAGTTGTGTTGTCATGCTCAGCATACGAGCGACATCCAAGAGCATCCGTCTCAGCCAAGAAGTGATAGAAAATGAGCTTCGTGTGAGGCGGCATGTCGCCCTCTAAAGACACCTGCAATCTCTCACCTCCAAGCTGTAACGATGAGCGGCATGTCGCCCTCGATTTTTTTGGTAATCTATAAACTGACGCCAATAAGGAAGTTTGATTGACACCGTTCCGGTCACGTGATTTTTTACCTAGTTGAGGGGTTTTTCCACGTTAAAATCGCTCTGTGTTCGACTCTATTTATTCTATTACTTTGTGCACGCTTGACCGATCTACGGGCTAAGACGGCCTAGTTTAGTCTGGTCTATCAGGAGGGTTAAGTTGGCCGCAATAGTTTGGTGTCGTCTGTGGGAAACGAGTTCTCCGAAGCTTGAATAAGACCCTGAAGACAGTATCCTCCGCGCAGCGATACTCGTGACTAACCGTTATGGCGAGGAGGAGAACTCGCACAACCCAGGGATTTATCTGACAGGGGCTTGACAATGTTGGTCTTTCTCGTTCTCTTATCAACGCACCACGACAATAGTTGACCACTACCACGCCGGACAACGCGCTTGACGGACGAGTCACTCGCATGGAGGGGCAACAAGCTGAAGTGCTCACGCTCCTCAGAAATCTGGCGGCAACTCATGCACCCATCATGTCTCCCGCACCAGTTAATCGGTCACATTCACCTCTAGATCCCGCCGCAGAGAACCATCAAGAAGATAACTCCGAGGAATACTCAGAAGCAGCGAACATTTCACACCTCGCCCGTTTGCCTAGAGACGCTGAAGTCAGTCAGTCAGCAACAACGCCAACAGACAAGTACCCCCAAGAATCCTGCAGAAAAACTAATCAGAGAAGAGATTAGAGAGCTGATCGCTGAAGAGTACGACCAGGTTGGCCAATATGTCGTGTATCTACACCGCCCCATCGGGACTTGGTCCCCACTAGCGCTTGAAGTTCTGGCGCACCCAATCCCGCACGGTTTCAAGCTCCCAAAAATCGAGGCGTTCGACAGAACATATGACCCATCAGAGCACATCCACCATTTCTCCGACATTGTGAGGCTCAACAACGCCTCCGATTAGCTGTTGTGTCAAATATTTCCAACAACTTTGAAAGGACAAGCCCGAACTTGGTTCTACTCTATAAAGGAAGGAGAGAACGACAACTTTGCAAGTTTATCTTAACTCTTTGTCGACCAGTTTGTTGCAAATCTAAGGGTTGTACGAGACCCCTCTCACCTTTTTGGGATCCGATAAAGCGAAGGGGAAACCCTTAAAGAATTTTGTTGTTGTTTCACCACTGAGGCACGACAAATCCCAAGAGTCGACCCAGAACTCTTGGGAGACTTCTTCTTAGGAGGACTTAGCCCCGGAAGCTTCTACTCAACATTAATGAGAGAAACAATACCGAGCTACTTTGAGCTGGTGCGATGGGTTGAAGCATAGATCGTCGTTGACAAAGCATTCGAGACACATCGACGATAATTCGATAGAGACCCAAAAATGAGGGAGAAATAAGCTTCATCAAACATTGTGAAGAGTAGTGAGCGTCGTGAAAATCTGCGACTAAGACAGCATCAGAACTACACACCCCTCAATACCTCCAGAACAAACATATTATGTGCAATCCAAGACAAGGAGATACTCTGCAAACCCAGACCGCTCGCAAAAGACGCAAGCGACCATTCAAAGTACTGTGAGTTCCACTGCGGACGAGGACACTGTACAACCCCATATTCGCTGAGTAGGACCCAGAGGCACCGAGGGTCGGGTCTGGACTAGCTTCAGGCTCACTTTGGGCCTCAGAATAGAAGAGCTCCCGCCTAAGAGTGGGCGGGAATGCTCGCGCTCAAGCACCGACCGAGACCTGCTTCTGCCCATAGACAGACGAGAAGGCTCGCGCCCCGCGGAAGGCGGAACTGTCTCAGTCTGAGGCATCCTTCGACATCCCTTTAGCTCCCACCGAGTGAGGGCGGGAGAGTTCTCGACAATCAACAGTTCTCGGCGTAGGGGTTCTCGCCGGGTGGGTCCCAGGGAAAAATTACCTGGTTGCCCTCTGGTAAATTACCTATATGCCCTCAGGGTCTGCATTCAGTATTTCATGACAGCGGGATTTGGATATTGGCAGACCATCCAGGTGTAATTTTGTAATTTCAGGTCCGCAAAAGACTATAAATAGACCCGCAGGGGCTCTTCAGAAAGCAAGCTTACATATTTCCCTAAGATCTTCTAGTGCTTTCTGAGGAGCTCCAAGCTCAGCTTTTGGCTTTGGAGGGGAAGCTCTCAGAGATCTTTCGGATTAGAGGTGGGACCTCCCTACTGAGGCTTTGGGCCAGTTCTAGGTCCTTTTCAGCCAGTCGGGGGTCGAAGCTTGGGAGAAGTAGGTGTTGGCTACGCCCCTATTTTCGAACTCTCGTTGAGGTCAGATTCTGGCTTCAACAGTTCTGGTGCGGTGAGCGTGGAAGGTAGCCAATACAAGAAAATCTTGAGTTTAGCCCCATGACAGGAGGTGAAGGTGAAGGATCTAGCTCAGGAGGTTCTCCCCCACCCCCCCACCCCCCCCCCCCCCCCCCCCCCCCCCCCCCCCCCCCCCCCCCACCCCACCCCCCCGGGGAGAAGAGGCGACAAGGAAGATGCTGGAAGACTTCAGGCGAGAGGTCCTGCTGACCATCGACCTGGCCTTCTCGGCAAGGAGCGAGTGGGCAACTCCTCAGGTTCCAGTAGAGGCAGTCCTGCTCTTGGGCGATAATGCCCCTGGGCAGCGCCCCGGGAAGGAGGTCCTGACGGAGGTTGGCGAGAGGGATGTTGCCGCGCGGGAGCTCTTCCAAGGCCAGCGTCCCGGGAAGGAGGTTCCGGCAGAGATCGGTGAGAGGGAGGTGACTGTGCGAGAGCTCTTCCCTGGGCACGGTCTCGCGGATCGGGCCAGCCAACCGAGGCCGCGAGACGTGCCCTCTCGGCAGGCAGGGGGCGAGAGCCCCTTCAGTGAGCTCATCATCTCGGCTCCAGTGCTAAAGGGGTTCCGGGAGCCAGACATGTCCTACTACTCGGGGAAGGATGAACCTGTGCAGCATGTACAGTGGTTCGAAGGCGTGGTCTCGATAAGGCAGATGACGGATGCCTTCAAGTGCTAGTTGTTTGCCATCACGTTGAAGGAGAAGGCTCGGGACTGGTTCCACCAATTGCCGGCAAGTTCGATTTACAGCTTTGAGGATCTGCGTTGAGGGTTCCTGTTGAGGTTCTCAACATCGAAGAAGCGGAAGGAGGCAGAATGCCTGTTTGCGGTGAGGCAGAAGCAGTATGAGACGTTGGGTCTTTACGTTGACCAGTTTCAGGAAGAGATCCTCTTGGTCCAGGATGTCCCAGGGTATGCGCTGATGCTCGCTTTCACCCTGGGGCTGAGACCAGGATTCTTTAGCATGGAGTTGAAAAGAGTGCCCACCTCTCCTTTGAGGAGCTCATGGAGAGGGCGGTGAAGGAGATAGACTTCGAAAGGGCCAATCTGTCTTTTGCCAGAAAACTGGCCCGGTTGGCGGAGGACGACGTGAAGGAACTGGCAGCAGGAAGGCAGAGGGAGCAGAGGGAGCAGAGAAAAGAGAGAAGGAGGGAAGAACCTCGAGGGCAGGGGAGGCATCATGGATGGGGGGCCCGAGAGCCGAACAACCGGTTTGGGTTGGAGACCCCAAGAGGGTTACCCCCAGGGTCAAGGAGGAGGCTTTCAGGGAAGAGACAACTTCCGAGAGCCAAGGAGGTTTGATCAACCTGCGTGGAGGTAGGGGCCCAGGGGTCACCTCCCGCAACCGCAAGAGGCCATGGAGGTCGGCGGAGGTAGAGGAGTAAGGAGAGGAGTTCGAGGTGGAGCCGGGAGAAGAGGGGTAGGAGAAGGAAGAGGGGGCAGGGCGGCGTTGCTTTTCTGTGACTTCCACCAGGAGGAAGGTCACGCAACGGCCACCTGTCCGGAGTTCTTGGAGATGAGAGAAGCTAGGGGCTGGGGAGGCAGGATCCGCTGATAAGGATCGTGGAGGTGCAGTAGGGAGAGGGGGAAGACAGGTGTGAGGACCGGGCAGACGTGGGGATCCGAGGAGGGATCAGAGTGATCCACGGAGGAGTTGGGATTGAGGCAACTCGGAAGGGGAGCCTTTAAACCATGTTCCGAAGGGGGTCGCCTCGACCTCCTTGGCTCCCCCTCCGGAAGAAAAAAATCACCTTTTCATCAGCAGACATGTCGGACTACGAGGATTCGTTCTGTGACGCCCTGGTGATCCAGTCGGCGGTGGAGAACTTCACGGTCTCCAGGATACTGGTGGACAACGGGAGCTCTGTGAATGTGATCTTCAAGAAGGCCTTCGATGAGATGAAGGTCGAGGGTAAGAGGGTCTTGGCTTCGGATGGACCGTTGTTCAGGTTTTCTGGAGAGAGGAAGGAGGTAGAAGGAGGGGTAGGCTTGCATGTGAAGTTGGGGGGCGTGTCACGAAACTGTAGGTTCGTGATAGTGGACACCCCAAGCAGTTACAATGCCATCTTCGGGCGCCCCCTCATCAACACCTTTCGTTGCGTCCCCTCATCTAGAAGGAGGGGTAGGCTTGCATGTGAAGTTGGGGGGCGTGTCACGAAACTGTAGGTTCGTGATAGTGGACGCCCCAAGCAGTTACAATGCCATCTTCGGGCGCCCCCTCATCAACGCCTTTCGTTGCGTCCCCTCATCGTTCCATCAGTGCCTCAAGTTCAACAACGGAGGGGTGCATGTTAGGATCAGGGGGGACCCGAAGGTGGTAAGGCAGTGTTACGTGACAGCAGTCAACACCGTGTCTTGGATGACAGAGGCAGAAGAGCTGGAGAGGGAGATAGCAGAACAAGAGGAGGTTATCGGAGAGGAGGAGGTGAGCCCGGAGGAAAAAAAAAGGGGAGAAGGAGTGCATGAGGCCCATAGGGGCGTGGAGGTCGAGCAGCAGCAGTAGGAGAGCCTGGAGGAGGTGATGGAGGTGGAGGAGGAGCGAGGAGCAGAAGGAGTTGAGAGGGAGGCCTAGAGGGGCATGGAGGTCGAACAGCAGCAGCAGGAGAGTCTGGAGGAGGCGATGGAGGTTGAAGAAGCAGGAGGGGAGGAGGAGTTTGGGCAGGAGGAAGAGACAAGGGCTGGCTGGGAGCAGTCTTGGCTAGAGCTGGCTGAGGAAGTGGTGGAGATGGAGGTCTTCACCAGCGCAGGACAGGTGCAGAGGGTGCGGGTCAGCGAGGGCTTAAGTCCCGAGGACCAAGAGCGAGTGCGGGCCTGCATCCAGAGCAACGTCGACATCTTTGCTTGGAGCGCGGCGGACATGTCGGGCATCGATGCGGATGTGGCATGCCATCGCCTGAACCTAGACCCCCGGACGCGCCCCATTCGCCAGAAGATGAGGACCATCGCCACCAAGCTGGAGGAGCCCATCCACGAAGAGGTCAAGAAGCTTCTGGAGGTCGGCTTCATCTCGGAGATCCAGTATCCAGACTGGATATCCAACGTGGTAATGGTGAAAAAAGGGGGGAGGGAAATGACGAATGTGTATTGACTTTTCCTTATTGAATAAATCATACCCCAAGTATTGTTACCCCCTGCCTAGAATCGACACGTTGGTTTATTCAGCTGTTGGTTTTTCTATTATGAGTTTCTTAGATGCTTTTTCAGGTTATCACTAGATCCGGATGCACCCTCCTGATGTCAAGGATGTCTCCTTCATCACGAGGGAGGGGTGCTTCAACTATAAGATGATGCCCTTTGGGCTGAAGAATGCAGGAGCTACATATCAACGTATGATGGATCGAGTCTTTCAGGGTCAAAGGGGAAGGAACCTGGAGGTCTACGTCGATGACCTGATGGTCAAGAGCAAGAGTATGGACTCACATCTACGGGACCTGGAGGAGACATTTGCTACCCTACGGAGGTTCAAGATGAGGCTGAACCCCTCGAAGTGTGTCTTCGGGGCGAGTCACGGGAAGTTCCTGGGGCATCTTCTGACCCCGGCAGGGGTAGAGCCCAACCCTGATAAGGTGAAGGCCATCCTGGAGCTGGAGTCACCGCGCAATGCCAAGGAGGTCCAGAGCTTAACAAGCAAGCTAGCCGGGCTAAGCAGATTCCTCTCCAGGTCGGGGGAGAAGTGCTCTTCGTTCTTCAAGGTGCTGCGGGGGAATTAGAGGTTTGAGTGGACCACTGAATGCAAAGAGGCCTTTCAAGCGCTGAAGAGACAGCTCTCCCAGGCTCCTTTACTTCAAAGCCCGAAGGAGGGGGAATATCTAGCCTTATACCTTGGAGTAGGAGCCGAGGCTGTGAGCTCCATTCTGGTAAGGGAAGAGGGAAAGAAGCAACTGTCAATCTACTACGTTAGCAGGACCCTGAAGAAGTCGGAGCTCCGCTATCCCATCTTAGAGAAGCTGGCATATGCTCTGATTGTTTCAGCAAGGAAGCTTCGACCATATTTCAAAGCCCATTCGATCAAAGTGGTGACGGACCATCCCCTTCGCAAGATCTTTGAAGGAGTAGAACACTCAGGCAGGTTGGCCAAGTGGTCTATTGAACTGAGCGAATTTGACATCTCGTTTGTCCCGAGGCTCTCCATCAAGGAGCAAGTGTTGGCTGACTTCTTGGCCAACTACGTTGTTGAGGTTGGAGTCGAGGAGCCACGGCCACAGGGGCATGGAAGATGGTGGTAGACGGGGCCTCGGGAAAGCATTCCCTCGGGGAAGGAGTGGTGTTGATAGGCCCTCAGGGGGGTCACTATAGAACAAGCGGTGGTCTTGCACTTTCCGGTGACTAATAACCAAGCAGAGTATGAGGTCGTGATAGCCGGCCTCCGTTTGGCAAAGGAGCTTGAGATCCAGGATATGGAAGCCTTTACGGACTCGTTGGTGGTAGCATCACAGATCCGGGGAGAGTTTGAAACCCGGGAGCCCACTCTTGCAAAGTACTTATCCAAGGTAAGGGTGATCATCGAAGGGTTCCGGACATTCTCGATCCAACATGTTCCCAGGGAAGAAAACGCAACCAACAGGACTCCACGCCAGAAAAAACTATATCAAAGATTTGAAGCAAAGAAAGCGTCCAAAGTGCCGCCAACAATTTACAAAGCCACTACAAAGTACTGGAATACAAAGTACAAAGATACTCAATACAAACACAACAACACAACACGAATGTGCAAAGGCAACAAAGACAAACCAACTACTTGCCTACAACATCAACATCAGACTCAAAGCTTGAGCCATTATCCTCAGAAAGATTGTCAAAGTTAAGGCCAGAAATATCACACTCAAGTCTCCAAGCCACCATCCGAAGAACGTTCGACACTCTGTGCCTAAAAGCAATCTCTCGCACATCCTCAATCTGTGGCTCTACCTCCTTGGACCAGACGTCCTCCCGAACCTCCTCGACAATCAAGCAACAATCACGGGCATAGTCCAGAGAATCCATATACTCGACAAATCTGCCCACCTTCAGCTCCGCAATCCTCTCTTGTGATAAGAGACGCTTCACCTCAGCCTTCAAAGCCCGCAACTTCGTCTCCAAATGAGAAGTCTCCTTCTGAGCAGCCTTCAGCAACTGTGCAATCTTCTTTACCCAGGATTTCTCTGTCTGCAATGCCGCTCGGGCCTCCTCAAGCCCAGCCTTCAACTTCAACCCAATCCGCCAAAATCGAGATATATCTTGATTCTGTTCCTCACTCGAGACAGCAAATGAATCCTTCGCCATCCGGGGCCTCTCCTGAAGACTCAAGTATTCATTCTTTAAACTCACATAATGATCGTTATACGTGAACGCTATATGAGACACATCATGATCCTTGAAGCTCACATAATGATCCTTCAAACTCATCATTCACCACATCGCTCATCGCCTTCAAAGAAGAAGACATTCGGGAGGCAGAAGATCCCAACACCTCAAGATCAGGATCAGTTAGTGTCATCTCGCCTCGAGGAACCTCCTCAACCTGACAATCTTTCTGGCTTGAAGAAGATCGAGGCTCCGCATCTGCATTGCCACTGCCTTTCAGCATAAGTTACCTCTCCGATCACGAACCAATGACACGGTCGCAACACGCTCAGCATCAGCCGAAAGTTCACATAATCGCAGGCGCTTCTCCTCCACAAATAAAGAAATACTAAACAAACGATTTGCCAGCTCCCTAGACTCTGTAAATCCAACCACCGTAGAGAAGTCTTGTTCTCATCCCTTCTGACGACGACAACAATCAGGTAGAGAGTTCAAAACTCCGACAGACTGGGACCCTGGGAATTTCAAACATAGCCGAACAAGATGTTCTCATGGCAACGATCCGTCTGACTCTCGATGTCAAGCCAACTTTTGTTGTTGTGAATCTCAACACGTCCGCCGCCATCAACTCAAATCTCACACCAATCTTTGAACAAATTCAAGGAAAATCTCGAGTCGTGCTCACTAAAGAACGCAACTAGCCCCATGATACATGTCATCCCAAAAGTAGTAAATTGTGACATAGGAACGCCGCAAAATTTCAAAATATCAACCACTTCTTCACACGGCTGAAATCGGAATCTGGATCACAGTATCGTCTCACACACTATAAGCCAACCCTTCAACAAATTTTGAACTCTTTCTTCAATATGGAGAATCCTTACTTTAAGCACGGCAGGTATTCTGTATCTTTTTCTTCAAACCGTAATCTGCTCAGCAGTAAGTGTGGAGCGCAATCGTATCGGACGACCTTGCGCATTGCCCTTCGAAACCTGAAAAGCAAGGTAAGACAAAAATCACAGAAAAGAACACCAAAAATGGTCTCTCACGACAGGAATAATATTGCCCAAAAGCACAACAACCGCACCATCGATGCTCAAAAGCCCCCCCCCCCCCCCCCCATGCGAGCACTTGCAACCCAATCACAAGTACGAAAAGCCACGCATGTGAACAAGAGTGAGCAGGGCAATGCACAAAAGCGCATACACACGTGCACACAAACCTGCATGCCCGGAAGCACGCTAGCACATACGCCTAGGAGTGTGTGCCCAAACGCGTGTGCGCCCGGAGATATACGGGCGCACACACCCGGAAGCGCACGGGCATGCACGCCCAGGTGCGCACACGCACGGATACGCACACGCTCAGGTGCGCACACGCACGGATACGCACGCGCTCAGGTGCGCACATGCTCGGATACGCACGCGCTCAGTTGCGCGCGTGGATGCACGCGCGCCCGGTTGTGAGCGCGCCCGGGTACGTGCGCGGGTGCGCGCATGCCCAGAATTGTGTGCACCTGAATGCGCGTGTGTGCGCTCGGGCATGCGCGTGCGGGCGCCCGCGCGGATCTGCGTGCAGGCGCTCGCATGCTGGCCCGCGTGCCTCCGCCTTCGGGCACAGGTCCGTGCTCATGCCCCCGCCTCCGCGCATTTCTTCCTCGCTCCTGCCTCCACGCACCTCTTCTCCGCTCAACTGTTCCGCCTCTTTACAACGCACCGTGACGCGCGCATCGTCGCCGGTCACTTCCGCCGGCACCTTTCGATTCGTCGCCACCATGATCGCCACGGAAGAAAGACTAGTAAAAATTCTCTCTCTTCTCACGCTCTGGCTCTAAGCACCGAAAATTTTGGGGGCATATGATGTAGTCAAGATAAAATATATGATGAAATTGGGACGACGATAACCCATTGTCCATGATCCACACTAATCATGGTGGAATCATGAGGCTAACCACTGCGCTCGCGATTGGCACGTCCGATCCTCGTGCGCCTCGTGCACATGATCCCACTACACACACCACCCAAGCAACCGCCCGCGGCCGAACGGCCGCCGCCTCCCCCGCCACCGCCGTCGCCGCTCCCGCCGCCGCTCCCGCCGCCGCCCCCGCTAGGGTGGGCGGCCGGCCACCAGTGAGCCGTCAATGGTGGCCCCTTTCCATCGTCTGATCGTTTCGTCGCAATTACCAATGTCCGTTATGCAGTTATCCACTCACGTAACCACCCACTAACCTCCATGATTAGCGAGCAATATTATTTATTTAATTAACGGTCTGCACATAACAAATATTATGTCAATAATATATATTCAAAACTATGCAAAATGTGGTATGCAAACAGTAATTTGGCTGGCCGCATGCGAGGGTGTTGTCCGTGCGTGCGCGCGGGTTTTGCATTCTACTTGGAGCTTCAGGGATTTGGGGAGTGTGGCACGTCGTGCGCGACTCGTCCGGTCGGGTTGACTCTTCCCACGCGTCCTAGGTCCGAGTTCTTCCAGTTTGGCTCAGAAATTTCAGGGGGAACTCATCTATAATATTTAGCCTTATTTTTTATAATATTAAAAACCATGATCCTTTTAAAAAAAATGCAATGTTATGACACACAACAACAACACAAACACATACACACATATAACACACACACAGACAACACACACACACACCCAACAACACATACACACATACACACATGCACACACATACAACACGAACACAACAACAACACAACATACAACACACACATTTATTATACACACACACATACACACATACAACACACACACAACAACAACAACACACATATATAACACGCACATATAAGAGTTGCAGAAAACAGCAGAACAAGAGTTGCACAGAAAAAGGGCAATGCCTGTAAAATCCGGGAGAAAACGAGTTGAAAAATCGAACCTAAATCCGGGAGAAAACGGCGAGCAAAGCCAGTAATTGAACTGGAGCCGCGAGCTGGAACAGTTACTGGAAATCGAACGGGAGCCGCGAGCAGGATCAGTCGCCATAAAATGAAGGAAGCCGGAGCGTGGGGAGGTTCAGTCACCGGAAATGGTCAGGATCAGTCGCCGGAAAATGAATTCGGAGCGTGGGAAGGATTTCAGTCACCGGAAATGATCAGGATAGTCACGAGCAGGAAGTCGCGAGCATGATCGCCGCGAGCAGGATGCCGGGAGCAGTCGCCGCGCCGGAAGAAAGGGAAAGATGAGTCGCCCGATAGATAGGGTTACGGGAGCAATCCTGCTTCTGCGGTTGAACGCGAAAATGAACAGCGGACCAGGATATTTAAGAAACAGCGGAACTCGGAAAACTCCGTTTTCAACATAAGCCGCGCCAAACGCAGATTATTCGCAAAATTCCGGCACGTTTCCACTGCACAGCAGCCTAAAAATCCAACCAAAGGCCACCTAGATGTGATTCATTCATATTCGTACGGTCAATGAATTTATGTATTTTTTGTACTATGAATAGCCGTTTTAAATATTTTTACCACTGTAAATAGATGTCTTAATACTGTTAATAGCATCGCCGTTAAAATATTCGGAGCAAATAAAAATAAAGTAAAATGTCGACCAACGAAATTTATTCGTCTATCCAAAATATATACTAATTTATAAAAAAAACAGATATGAAGGCAGCGACCCGAAGAAGAAGAGGCTCCCGCCAATCAAACTCCGATGGCCTCCCATTCCCTCCTCTCTCTCCACCTCCCACTTCTCCGAGCCTCCTCTTCCACCACCGTCCAGTGCCCTGCCCAGTCCCTCGAGGAGCGGTTCGGAAGGAAGGGCATCAAGTTCTCCGACTCCGGCGATGTTCCGGCGGTGAGCTTGCCATCAGAAACGGCAGCTCTCTGAGGCTTCGAATACCCGATGGTATCATCACTTCCTACAGGCCCAAGGTCTACTGGAAGGACGATGGTTTCGAAGAGGTGTTTCACACGATCGGGGGCGGGGCTTCGTCGGCGAAAGGCGGTATGGGTTTGATCCTCAATGATGTTTCGCAAGAGGGTTCGCCCTGGAGTGCGTCGGAGTGGGTCGTCAAGGATGCGGATTCGGACTCCATTGATGCGGTGCAGGTGAGGATTTAGGGTTAATATGCCGTTGAGCTCTCAATTGACTTGTATATTCTCTTAAATATTGTATTTAATATTGTATTTAATATTGTATTTATTCCCTTTTCTCTTTAGTCCCACATTGCCTATATGGGTTTTCTCCTCCTGCTCTTCTCCTATATATGTAAGACCTTTTGGTCACTTTCAAGTGTGAATACAATTATAGTTGCATTTGTAACATGGTATCAGAGGAGGTTTAATTTTTCACGCTCGCCTCTCTGCTCGCCCGGATCTGTCCGCATTTCTGCCCGAACCTACACGGAGTTTCCGCCCTCCGACCCGCTCAGCCTCCTGCCCAGCTCGCACCCAGCCCCGCTCGCCACTCCGCCCAGCTCGCCCCCTTCAGCCCAGCCTTCCGCCCGCTCAGCCTCTCGCCCAGCTCGCAACCTAGCCCCGCTCGCCACACCGACCGGCTCGCCTACCGCCCAGCTCGCCCCCCCCCCCCCCCCGCCCCTACCCAGCTCGCCTCCCCGCTCGCCCCCCGCCCTACCCCGCTCGCCCCTGCTAGCTCGCCTCTGCCCAGCTCGCCCCCCCCCCCCCCACCAGCTCGCCCCTGCCCAGCTCGCCCCCCGCTCTGCCCCACTCGCCTCTGCCCAGCTCTCCCCCCCCACTAGCTCGCCCCTGCCCCGCTCGCCCCTGCCCAAGCTCGCTCCTACCCCGCTCGCACCCCGCCCCTGCCCAGGTCGCCCCCTACACAGCTCGCCCCCCTAGTCCAGCTCGCCCCTGCCCAGCTCGCCACCGCCCAGCTCCCCCCCCCCTCTCTGCTTTCCTGTCCACCTCTCACTTCACCAACTCCCTGCAGGTTCACCACTCCTTGCGACTCCATGTCTGTTCCTCTGATCTCGCCACCACTGAAAGCCGCGTCTTTCCAGCTCGCCGGCGCTAGCGACTGGCCTGACTGGGCCCTTACCGTTGAGGCCGCCCTTTCCTCTCGTGATCTTTGGGATCACATCATCGGTGCGCCTCCCGCCCCTGCCGCCCCTGCCGCCCCTGCCGCCAAACCCGCTACTGCAACCGGTTCTGACACAACTGTCACCGCCACTTCTACTGATGATCTCACTCTTTGGCGACGGCGCGATCAAGCCATCCGGGCTTACCTCTTGGAATCCGTTGCTCGACCGCTCCTCACGTCTATCGGCCGCCTTCCTTCCGCCCGTGCCATGTGGGAATATCTCCGCGATCGCTTCGTTCCCCGTGGGGGCGCTCGGCGTCACCGTCTTATCTGCGATTCCCAGTCTGCCCGCCAAGAAGGACGTTCCATTCAGGACTTCTACACTGTGATGAGTGCCTACTGGCACAAACTGGATTCCATGATTCCTTTACCCTGCGGCTGTCCTCGCTCCTTGGAATTTCAGTGCCACCTCTCCGAGGGTCATCTTCATCAGTTTCTTGCTGCTCTGCGTCCTGAGTTTTCTCTTCTTGCCGCACAGCTCCTTCACCGGGTCCCGCTTCCTACTCTGGATGATGCCCTAACTGCTCTGCTTGATGAAGAGACCCGTCTCCGCCCTCCCGTAGCCCTTCAACCAGCTCTCCAGACAGATACTGCTCTTGCGGTTCCTCCGCGTCACAGTGCGGTTACCTGTAACTACTGCAAGAAGGTGGGGCATATGAAGTCTGCCTGCCCCACTCGTCCCCCTCGCCCTGATGAGCACAGAACTTCTGACCATCGTCGTGACGGCCGTGGTCGGGGCCGAGGTCGTGGCCCTGGCTCTCACCCTACTGCTGCTGCTGCCACTGATCGTCTGCAACGATTAGAGGAGCTTCTCCTCCAGTCCCCTCTGCTTCAATCTGCCTCCTCTCCTGCGGAACACAGTCTCTCAGCTGCTTCTGGTACTGCCGCTACTCGGGTTCCTCCGCCCGCATCTTGGTATTTCGACTCTGGGGCCTCCTGCCACCTCACCTCCGACTCCCGCACCCTCACCAACTGCACCTCCTCCCCCACTACCCTTCAAGTCACCACTGTTGATGGGGGATCTCTCCCCATTTTGTGATCTGGTTCCATCACCCCAACCTCTGCCCCTCCTGGTCGACTTACTCTCTCCAATGTCCACCATGCCCCTCAGCTCCACATGAACCTCATTTCTGTCAGCTCCCTATGTGATCTTGGTCTAACGGTTTTATTTTCTTCTTCTAATTGTGTTGTGCAGGATTCACGGACAGCTCAGAGGATTGGACAGGGCCGTAGGACTGGTGGCCTGTATCAGATGGAGTATCTCCATGTTCCTCCTTCATCCTCTTCCGCTTCTGCTCTCTCTGTCCTATCTGATGCCGATTTGTGGCACCGACGCTTAGGACATTTGTCTACTGATCGACTCCGAAGTGTTATCCGCTCTGGAGCTTTGGGTTGTGTCTCCCCTTCCCCCCTCTCTATTTGTAACGGCTGTCGGTTATCAAAGCACCTTGCTCTACCATTTACAAGCAGTGCTTCCCAAACCACAGCCCCTTTTGAGTTAGTTCATTCTGATATTTGGGGTCCTGCGCCTCTGGCATCACATTCTGGGTATCTTTATTATGTTAGTTTCATTGATGATTTTTCACGTTGTGCTTGGGTTTATCTCCTCCGGAATCGGTCTGAAATACCCGACGTGTATCGTACGTTCACCGCTATGATTCACACTCAGTTTGAGCGTCGCATTAAGCTCTTTCGCTCTGATTGCGCTCGAGAGTTTCTCTCATCCACTATGCGCGATATCCTCAACTCGCATGGCACCCTACATCAACAATCTTGCCCGCACACCCATGAACAAAATGGAGTTGCTGAACGAAAACATCGTCACATCATTGAAACAGCTCGTGCTCTCCTCATCTCTGCCTCGGCTCCTCACTCCTTCTGGGCCGAAGCCGTCCTCACGGCTGTTCACCTCATCAACATCACTCCTTCCACGGCCATTTCTGGCACCACTCCTTATGAACGCCTTTACTCCCGCCCCCCGACCTATGCCTCTCTCCGAACGTTTGGGTGCACCTGCTTCGTTCTCCTTCCCGCCCCTGAACGCAACAAACTCTCCGCTCGCTCATCTCGGTGTGTTCACCTCGGTCTCAGCCCTCACCACAAAGGATATCGTTGCTATGATCCTATGACTCGTCGCATTCGTATCTCTCGTCATGTCTCCTTCGTCGAACATGAAATGTTCTTCTCCACAATACCAAACCTCCACTCCAAACCCCCCATTGCTCCCCCTCTTTCTCTTCCGCTCCTTCCTCCTATTCCGACTCGTCCCCGGACCCCACTTGCCCCTGCGACCCTGCCTCCCACTCGCCCTCCGCCCGAGGATCCTCCTTCGACATCTGCTCCCCCTCCGTCGCCCATACCCCCTCCTCCCGCTACTGCTTCTGATACGGCTTTGTCTGACGCTCCGTCCACCTCGGCAACCGTGGACCCTGCTCCTCCTCGGCGCAATCCTGTCCGTCATCGCCATCCGCCTGCTCGCTACGACCAAAGCTCTGAACGGTCCACCCATTCTGCTCTCACCACGCCTACCTCTTATTCCCCTGTTTTTCAGGCCTTCCTCACCGCTCTCCACGCCCACCGGGAGCCCCAGTCATACCAAGAGGCAGTTGGAAAACTTGAATGGCAACATGTCATGGCACTTGAACTTCAAGCCTTCCACAGGACTCACACTTGGGATCTCGTTCCTTGTCCTCCTGGTGTCATCCCTATCAGCTGCAAATGGATATTCAAAGTTAAAACTCGGCCGGACGGCTCTATTGAGCGCCATAAAGCTCGCTTAGTTGCTCGCGGGTTTTCACAGGCCCATGGAATCGACTATGACGAAACTTTTGCACCAGTTGCCCGGATGACCACCGTCCGCACTTTACTTGCGGTCGCAGCTGCCCGAAACTAGCCCCTCCATCAGATGGATGTTACCAATGCCTTTCTACATGGTGATCTCACCGAAGTTGTATACATGGCACCTCCCCCGGGTCTCTCTGCTCCCCCTGGCCACGTCTGCCACCTCCGTCGGGCCCTCTATGGTCTCAAACAGGCTCCTCGAGCCTGGTTTGAGCGCTTCCGCACAGCGGTCCTTAAAGCTGGTTTTGTTGAACGGCAGACTGATCATGCCCTGTTTACTCGCACCTCCGCTCAGGGTTGCGCCATACTGCTTCTGTACGTGGATGACATGATTATCACCGGAGATGACCACACCACCATTGCCTCTCTTCAACAACACCTCCGCAGCCAGTTTGAGATGAAGGACATGGGCCCCCTTCGCTACTTTCTTGGGTTAGAGATTTCCCGCTCCAAATGCGGCATTCTGGTCTCTCAGCAAAAGTACATTTCAGATATTCTCTCTGTGGCCGCTCTCACTGACAACCGTACTGTTGACACCCCCATAGAGTTAAATCTGAAACTGCTTCCAACAGACGGGGAACCCCTTCCCGATGTCTCCCGCTATCGGCGCCTTGTCGGGATGCTAGTCTATCTCACTATGACTAGGCCTGACATTGCGTACGCTGTTAGCTTCGTCAGTCAATTTGTTCAAGCTCCTCGCTCAGCTCACTATGTCGCGGTCCTCCGGATTCTCCGCTACCTTCGCACCTCTGTCCACCGCTTGCTGTTTCTCTCTGCCACTTCGCCACTCACCCTCCGAGCATTTTCGGATGCTGACTGGGCGGGGGATGTTACGACTCGCCGCTCCACTACTGGGTTCTGCATTTTTCTGGGCGACTCTCTGATCTCATGGCGGAGTAAGAAACAGGAATCCATTGCGCGCTCCAGCACGGAAGCTGAGTATCGTGCCATGGCCTCCACCACTGCTGAAATAGTTTGGCTTCGTCGTCTACTGCGTGATCTTGGTGTTCAGATAACAGGACCCACTCCATTATTCTGTGATAATTGAAGTGCTATTCAAATCGCCTCCAATCCAATGTTCCATGAACGGACAAAACACATTGAGATCGATTGTCACTTTACTCGTCAGGAATTTCTCGCCAACACTATCTCTCTACCGTTCATTGCCTCTGAGGAACAAATTGCGGACTTCCTCACCAAGTCTCTAACTACTGCAAGATTCCGCTATCTTATTAGCAAACTCTCGGTTCATGATCCACCGTGAGTTTGAGAGGGCGTGTTAAATATTGTATTTAATATTGTATTTATTCCCTTTTCTCTTTAGTCCCACATTGCCTATATGGGTTTTCTCCTCCTGCTCTTCTCCTATATATGTAAGACCTTTTGGTCACTTTCAAGTGTGAATACAATTATAGTTGCATTTGTAACATATTCCAAGCATAAATTGATAAGGTTTAAATCACAAAAATACACAACAGGTAGCAGTTTACACTCCAACCAGAGAACAACCTTGAGTTCTGAGATGATAACTCCAGCACTTGAATCAACAAAACCTAACCCACTCACACCTGCTTACCACAACAGCAATGAACCGCAGGAATAAGAAGATATGATCGGACCTAAGGAAGGAGAACCTCCCCGAACAGTCGATCGGCTAGGGGAGACTGGAGAGAGATCTTCCCATCGCCACACAGCACACAACACTTAGTAGTTTACTTCTCACATACCCAAAACCCTACAGCCACAACACATTAAATACTTAGGTAAAAACATAAGGAAAATATAGAAATGCCCCCCGGGCCCATCACGCGCTGGGTTCGCCCAAAATTGGTGCTGCATCAGAAATAGTGGGAGGACAATCTCACTGGCCCCAGATTTGCTCCTAGAAATAGAAGATGAACAGTCTCTCAAGGCCTTGTTTTAGGATTGTATAAGGGTTTCTTGGCACTTTGCACCCCCAAATATGGGATTTAGGCACTTTGTAGTTTGCACCTGAAATCTTTAAAATTAGCACTTTGCACTCCCCCTTCCAAAAAAAAAAATGTTCATTTTGCTCGGACTTAAATACCCTTGAATGAGCACTTTTTTGTGCTACACGGACCTAAATATCCTTGAAATTTCGGCCTGCGATGCAAAGTGTCAATTTTATAGATTCGGGGTGCAAAATGTCAAATAACTGTATTTTGAGATTGCAATGTGCCAAAAAGCCCCAAATACCCACTATGTATTGGCACAGAAAGTGAGTTTTGGGATTCCATGATTCAACCCTAGGTAGCACAATCTGAACCTTGGGGGACTAAAAATGCCTCTTACACTTCATAAAAGACTCCTTAAAAAGGTTGAACTCATCAAGACTCCTAACATTCTTATGGTATTGACTTTCAAAATAAACTTGATTTAACATCGAATTCTTGAGATATGGGCACCAGATGGAAGTGAGAACTAAGAAGGGAAACTCAGTGTTAGGTATGGTAGAAGCTGGATTTTTCTTTTTCCTGCAATTGCTTAAACCTCACCTTCCATTGGAAATGGTAGTTCCTCCTTGAGTGTTATTTCATTTGGCAAACTTCAAAAATTGATATTCCATAAATTGAACTCCTTTTTTTTATTCTGTGTTCTGTTTTGCTTGTTGTATTCTGTGCTACCGACTAGAATGATAATTGTTTGATGAAGTTCATGTTAGGTTACTGTCTAAAGAGTTGCGAGAGTCATATTATTTCGGAAAAAGAACAGCATTATTATCTTGATTACTGATAAGAGTTGTTAAAGGCCCATAATTGATATTATTATGTTTTTTATACAATTATGATAAATGTGCTAAGCTTAGTTATTGTAAAAAAAATTAAAAAAGAGGTAGTTAACTAATAATATAAGAATTTTAAAATCCTTAGAAAGCACTTTTTTTGTGAAGCTACCTAAATTATTTTTTAAAAGGTTGCTTGCAATTGTATAAATTTTGAGTTTCCAAAAATAAAATTGAAGGTCTTAAAACTTTGTGTTGTTTAAAGAAGCATGTAACAAGAGGCAAGGTAACCTTTCATCCTTGTGTTTTAGTTGAGCCCCGGATGGCCTATTGCCCTTTAATACCAAATTTGTGCTGAAACACTATGAGAGAGTAATTTCAGTTGTTTAAGTCTATTGTACAACCGTGCAGCCAGCAGCAATGGCAATGCGAGAGGCGAAACTAGGTTGGCTCATGGGCAGTGTGGGGAGGGGAAATCACGATTCAAATGGAAGGATGTAAGAATTGGAGGAGCTGATTTTAGGTTTTGCGAATTCTATTGGATTTGGACCCACTCCAATTCCAAATGAATTCCGCCCAACCAAACAACATATTTTGGTTACTTATGTTCAATTCCAACTCTTGAAATCCAATTCTGTGGATCCAAATGGGCCCTGAGAGTAATGCCAGTTGTCCAAGTTTATTGTACAACCCCACGACTGATAGCAATGGCTACCGTAGACTAGGCCGAGTCGTAGGCATTAGGGAGAGGGGGTGGGCAGAAATCACTGTTCAGATGGAAGGACATAAGAATTGTGGGAACCGGTCTAGGTTTAATGGAATTCCATTGAATTTGGACCAAATTCCAACTGAATTCCGTCTAAACGAACAGCCTATTTAATTTACTTAAGCCCAATCCCAATTCCTGAAATCCAATTTTGTGGATCTGATCATGCTCTGAGAGTAAGGGCCAAATTGAAATCTCCCAATTGACTTGTCTTTTCTCAGTTGTATCAGCTCAACTTCAACTTTATCCATCTCCTTTGAGTTTGACCTACCTAGTTTTAAGGCTTGTAGTGAACATGGTACTTATTAATGTGCGATATAATCAAACTTACATCCTCAACTAATTGTTACTTATTTTCTACTCATGCAAATTTCAATTTCTGTGGAAAAGAAGATTAAAAATCACCAGTTCATGACACTTTCAGGTAGAATTAAGCTGCACAAATGGAGACGGTTCTCTCGATATAACATATGTCGTCTCCCTCTTTCCTATAAGCATCTCGACCGCAGTCATTGTGCAGAACAACGGAACTAAGCCTACAAAGCTCACCAGTGCAATGTTAAGCCACTTCAGATTTAAAAGTCGGGGAGGTTCGGCAATCCAGGGTCTTCAAGGCTGTTCCTACTGCTCACATCCACCACTTGCATCAAGTTTTGGTATATTATCTCCGTCTGATGCAATGGAACCTGATCCACCTGGTTGGTTTTCATTTTTGGATTCTTCTTCACAAGAAAAATTGAGTCCCAACATAGATGAGCCAGAAGCTTGGAAAGTAGAGGATGATCTGTATACTGTCCTTAAAAGAAAGTTTAGTAGAGTCTATGCTGCTCCTCCGAGTGAGAGAAGAAAGCGTATTTACAATACTTCGCCGTCTAAATATCAGACTATCGACCAGGTATGTGATCCGCATTTGTTATGTTTCTTCATATGGCAATAAAAGAATTGTTAGATTATCTTAATGTTGCTTATTTAGACATCTATGGTTTCCAAGCAGATTCATTTTTTTGGACCTCAAACATCTCCTGAAACATGCTTAAGATTGGAGTGATCATGAATTATTTTTTATTGATATAAGCTAAAAGAATTTTGAAAGAAAGTTGAGTTATATTAAACTAGCGGGAGCCCATATTCGTGCATAGTGTGTGGCATGTTGGTGTTTCTATGGTAATCTGGAAGTAGTCAAGCAGTTAGTCTCACTGCCAACACGATTTGAGTCTATAGGGCCGCATATAAGAGTGTTTGGAGAAATTGGAAGAAAAATTGTGTTTGCTTCACTCATATGGGATATGAGTAGAGAACAACTCCTATGACATTAATGTTACTGATGGGTTATGCCGAGTGCGTATTGGCACACGTCGAGTGTGTATCGACTCATGTCGAGTGCGTATCAACGCACTTCGACTGCGTATCGACGCACGTCGACTTCCTATCGACGCAACCAAGCTCGATATGTTTGCGGCCTCTAGTCGACGCTATATCGAGTAGATATCGACGTTACGTCGACTTCTATTCGATGCAGGTGCGTCGACTACCTGTCGATGCAAGTTACGTCAAGTGCCCACGACTGCTTATCGACGTTGCGTCGAGTTCTTATTAACGCATGTCGACTGCAAGTCGACGCATATCGACGCAAGTCGAGTTTTGGCGGACTCCTAAGAGGGATTCTGTCTGTTTGTTATCTTTGGATATAAATGGACTTGGAAAAAGGTTTTCCTGGTGTGCGTAACTGAAGTGTGTGCTTCTGAAGCCTTCACTTGCCCTAGATCCCGTCGTGACTTCTTCTTGTCGTCGTCTCTCCTAGAAACAAATCTAGCAATTCGTGGAGACGCAGAGTGCAGTCCTTCTCCAACCCAGTTCTTATGGGACAAGATCCTGGGGTTCTCCACCGCCCGTGTGAATACCTGTAGAGTCGCAGATATATTTCTGCAAATTTTGTACTAGATTTTTGGAACATCTTGGTTGAGTAAATACTTAATCCCTCTCAGGTACAATGTCTTATTGTATACTTTTATTTCTCGATTCATGAAAATCGCAAATTCCTTTACTCTTTTGGGTTGTTCTTGTATGTTTATTCCGCTGCGCACATGTGATGTGTTGTTCAACCTCTTATATAGAAAATCCAACATGGTCGTGGTAGTACCTCTAACCGTTGATCGGTGTCCCCCAATTACATAAATAAATTGTCACAATCAATTTTCATTCATGGGGATCTCATGCATTACAGCTAGATACTATGAGTAAAAATCAATCTTACTTTTTTTCGATACAACACCGCCTCACATCTCCGTCGATGGGATCGTCTTGTGACTCTTCTTGCCAACAATCTCGATCACAAGTTATGTTACTCAAGGAAAATTTCATCAACAATAATGTTGAATTACAGTCGCAAACTCTGTTATGGGTCCCACTATTTGTTGCCGGTCATATTCCACATATTTTACTACGAGTCTTTATGTATTTGAGTTCAAGTTGTATGAGTTGAGTCATTAGAGTCTTAATATTTTAGTGTTGTTCGCATTTCTTTCATATTGGATTGTTTATGCCCATGCTATTGTAGCCTATAGTTATGCAAGAAGTTATGAAAAAATATCTTCCTCTCTCTAGTTCTCTTCATCTCTCTTTAGTTCTTTCATGTTCATCACCGTTATTGGATTAGGGTTGAGCAAGGCTCTCCATTTTCCTCTTCCTTGCATTCTTCGTGGGTTGAACTCGGCCCCCTTGTATCACCATCGCCGACGAGATCCTGACGAATTCACGGGTAGGCCTGTAACACTCTGATGAGATCCAAAACAATCTAGTGTGATTTTTTATCAAGAAACACGGCACAACAAGGATCTCAAAAAGTTCATCAATCGTTGTATTCGATCTAAAAACAAGGAAATGAAGAATCAAAATTAATCTTCCACCTAAAAGGATCGCCCTCTGAACAGTGGGACAGGTGCAAGAACGCAGTGGGACGGGAGCAAGAACTGGATGTAATCCAATTCGCTACAACATAGATTCACTTCAAAAAATTGCCTACCTGTCTCCCTGCGCGCTCCCAATTTATAGTTCAAACAAACAGAATACTAAAAGGAAATTACAAAAATGCCCTTAGCCCTTATTCAAAGTAAAAGAAACATTCCCGCCTTCCTATCCATTCTCCCTTGTTGCCACGTATATCTCCCAATGATTAGTTGCCACGCACGTCCCGACCGCCACTTGATTTTGCTGATTGGATCACATCAATGCACCCCTCTTCAAACGGCCCTTGTCCATAAGGGACCAAATGTGAAAATTGACTCTGAAAATGTTCGAAATCTTCCCAAGTCAGCTCTGACTCATTGAGCCACTTTACTTGAACTTGCTCCACCCCCTTGCCATTTCTGGATATGATTCGCCTTGCTACCACCGCTACTGGTTCAATCAATACATTGTCGTCGGTATTAACCGAGGTTGACAGTGGCAGGTGCTGGTCCGCCGGGTCATCAAAATATTTCCATAATTGCGAAATGTGAAATGTATTATGAATCTTAGCGCTTTCTGGTAAATTCAGTTTATAGGCTACCGCTCCGACCTTATTCAAGACCTGGAAAGGTCCAAAAAACCGGGGCGATAACTTGCGGAAGCCTTGTGGTCGCATGCTAGTTTGTTTATATGGTTGCAACCTGATGTAGACCCAAGATCCAACCTCCAACGACTTCTCTCGGCGTTTGCTGTCCACCGAAGTCTTCATCCTATTCTGGGCAGCAGCCAAATTAAATTTGAAGATGGTGATCATTCTTTCACGAGCATTTAAGGACCGATCCACTGCTATCAACTAAGTGGCCCCTTCAGAATATATAGGAAATACAGTAAGTTCTTGCCCTTACACCTCAAATAATTCTCCACACACCGGTTAACTACCTTTGTATGACCGTCGGTTTGTGGGTGATACGTCGACGACAGCTTCAATTGTACCTACAATCAAGGTTGTCAGGATCAAGATCTTATGTGGGATCGTTTTGGGGGTTGGATTGGATCGAATCGTTGGAACGGATCGAGGATCGTAAGATCCTACTACATGCATAAAGTAAGACCTAAAATATTAAATTTAATTTGGTATCATCCAATTATATAAAAAAACAATACAAAAGGATAATCATAAATCAATTTGATTGATCAACTAATTAAAAATGGAAATGTAATGCATCAAGCCATAGAAAATCATGTGAAACAATATTAGATAATATTCATACCTCATAATTTTTTCTTGTGAGTCTATCCAGAAATGGAGAATTCTTCAATTGCATAAATGCTCTTTTTGAATACCTATAATGAGGTTTCTGTAGCAAAACAAAGATGAAGAGAGGCCAAGTTTTAAAAAACTGAAGATTGGTAACTGAAGAGAGGCCAAATCTTTAAACACCTGAAGCCAGCGTTTTGGGGTTAGGATGTCGGAGCAAGCTGGAGAAAGACGAAGATGAAATATCTGAACCCAGGTAAAAAATCAATGATGAAGAAATACCTGAAGCCAGTATTTGGTGGATTATGAGATGATCCAGCCCCTGATTTGACAGTCGTCATTGTTTTTATTGTTTGTAGAGATGGAGGAGCCGCACACGGATGGGGCTTAGCCGTCTGGAATGTCGACGGTCGGCGAGTGCAAGACGAGGAGGAGGGGGAAAGTCGAAATGAGCGGAATAGGGTTTCTAAGAGGCGAAGCGAAATAAAATGAAATGAGGGCGGGCCGGCGGGTCGCGGGATTTTAATATCGTTGAACTAGATCGTGGGATCGTGTGAGGATCGCGATCCTAACGATCTCATGATCCGGCGCGCGATCCTGCATGGACGAGGCCTATTTTCAATCTGGATTAAGATCCGGATCGAAATATGTCATCTGGATCGTAGGATCGTGCGATCCTACGATCCGGATCGCGATCCTGCTAACATTGCCTGCAGCAATCGAAAGATCTCTTGCCAGAAATCACTTATGAAAATAGTGTCGTGATCGCTGATAATGGATGCTGGCAATCCATGCAATCAGAAGACAGGATCTAAGAAGACCTAGGCTATTCCTTCCGTTGTGTAAGGATGTGCCAGTGCCACAAAATGAGCATGTTTGCTCGAGCGGTCCACCGCAACCAAGATGGCGGATTTATCATTACTCTTCAGCAGGCCGTGATGCAGGACGACGCGTAGGGTTTGCTCGCCTGTCGGCTTTTCTAGGAAATCCTAAATGCATGCGATGATTAAATTAATTTTTTTGCAAAGATTTTGAGCGTGCATTGCAAATACTTTGAGAGATTAAGCAACTTTTGAAAAAAAACACAAAATTAACTATTTTGTTTCAAAATTAAATTTTCTTTTAAAAAAACGGTTCAATTTCTAAATCCGGGGAAGGAAGCTCGCAACTTTCGTTCCGTTCCCCTTATTGTGAAAAAACGGAAATCGAGAACTCCAAATACGCTTCCGTTTGAAGTTTTTGACGTAGCGTTCGCTGACAAAATTCGGGCAAAAACCCAACTATGAATCTAATTATCCTACAAGAAATATTTAGACATATGAAGGAGGAGAAAGAAACAAGTTACCCACGAAAAAATGCGTCTTTCCGTATTCGAAGTTGTTGGCGATCACGCGAGGAACTCCTCGTCACATTCAATCTTTCGCTCCGAGGTCGGCCGCTTTCGCATACGGACACCACAAAATTAAATCGCTCTCTCACACGAGGTGGTTCCACGGAATCATTTAACAAAGCAAAGAAGCCGCAAACTAACAACCTAAAATTCACTCGCCCTCTCACAAGTGGCTCTACGAATTCTCTAACACACGAACTAAAGGTTATTCACTCACACACAAAGCAATAGTGTCAACCTCCCAACTACCAACAGAAGAGGAGCTAATCAACGGAAACAAAGCCCCTAATCATTAATTAATCATTGTTCAGCATCTCTAACGGGGGTTCAAAAACTACAACAAATCTTCATCCACACAAGAGCTCTCAACTGGAACAACAAAATAATCCAAACAATTAATTTCATTAACTTCCCATTCGAAATACAGCAAACACGCCATGTTCATCTTAACATCTAAAACAGGAATCTAAACAATTAATCTCACACGGGAATCAATTACGGGAATTTAACAGACAGCAGCAAACGCCAATGTCTCAATCTCACGGCCACTCTTACAGGAAATCAAAGAACACAACAACAATCACTCTCATTTCAACATTCAACTTCATCAATCACCACCCCTTTCACCTGTTCTAGAACTCTGCCATTTATATGGCATTAGCAGAGATGGCAAACAACATAAACCTTAGGATCGGCCATGGCTGGAGCCGGCATAGAAGGATCGTGGGCTTCGCCAGTTGAGGGAGGTGTCGTGGGGCAGCGGCGTGCGTGAACTCGAGCTCGAAAACAGGCTGCCGGCTGAAATCGTGGTGGAAAACCTGCGCTGGAAGAGGGATCGTGGGCAGCCACATACAATTTGCATGAGGCGCAATGCTCGGGAATTTAATAAATATATATATATTAATAAGTGTGTGAATTTATATATATATATATATCCATCTAGGTATATATAGAGAGAGAGAATAAAAATAAAACTCTGAAGCTACGCACGCAGGCGTGCAACAAACATAGCTACACGCGCAGGCGTGCAACGAACTAAACCTGATAACATCAAATTTTCAAAATAAAATGCAATAAAGCATAAAATAAAAATGCAATTACTTAAGGCCTGTAGAGATCCGGTCGGGTGCGGCGTCGGACACTTTTGCGTCGACCTGATCGGGGCTGGTCTCCACCAGGCCGTCAATAAAATCCAAGGTAATGTCTTGCCAAATCTTCTCCGGCACTGACAGGGGCTGTCATAATCCTGCCGGCTTTTGATTTTCCCCTTTACAATGTTGACAAACATCGCATTTTTTGAAAGTAAGAAGAGATTTTTAGCTTCATTTTCTTCCACCAGAAAACTTTTTTGAGTCTTTTGTAAGTCGTTGTCACGCCTGAATGGCCCCTCATAGCTCCATCATGATACCATTTTAATAGTTGATCTTTAACTGCAGATACATTCCCGACCACCAGCTTATCCTTCCGTTTAAGAATGCCCGAACCCCATTCAAAATGTGGTTTGTAATGCGCATCTTGTTCCTTTGCCGCTACTATCTTTTGTACATATGGATCATGTCGCCAGGATTCCTTAATGCTATCGATTATAGCCGAGCGAATTGTAACCATGGTGTAGAGTCCAGGTTCCGTTGTATCCTCAAATTGACGAGACAACACGTCTGCACATACATTCGTCTTACCCTGCTTATAACAGACTTCAAAATCAAAACCCATCAGCTTTGTTATATACCGATGTTGAGCTGGCGTGGCCTACTTCTGTCCTAACATAAATTTCAAACTGCGATGGTCCGTCTGAATTATAAAATGGGAGCCTAACAGGTAATGTTTCCGGTCTTGTACCATGAGAACAATGGCCAAAAGTTCCTTTTCATAAGTCGATAACCCTCCTTGCTGAAGAAAGCTATTGGACAGCCTTCTTGGGACAACACCGCTCCCACCCCTGCGTCTGACGCATCAGTGTCTACACTGAAAGGCAGCGAGAAATCTGGTAGTTGTAACACTGGAGGATGTGTCATCGCCTGTTTCAACTCCAGGAAGGCCAGATCCGCCTCCTTAGTCCACACAAATTTCCCTTTCTTTAGAATAGTTGTTATAGGCTGAGCCAATAACCCATACTGTCGAATGAAACGCCGGTAATATCCAGTGAGGCCCAAAAAACTCCGTAATTTCTTCAAAAAGTTTGGGGTTGGCCAAGATGTCATTGCCTCTATCTTTTTTGGATCGGTGACATCACCTTCCCTCGAAATTATGTTCCCCAAATAATGAATTTGGGGCATACCAAACTGGCACTTACTTTCTTTTAGAAAAAACTTGTGTGATCTCAAGGTGGAAAAGGCAAAGTGCAAGTCTTGAAGATGTTCTTGCCAGGTACTGGTAAAAACCAAAATGTTGTAAAAAAAGACTATAATGAACTTGCGGACTCTTGAAATATCCTGTTCATCAGGTGTTGGTATGTTGTCTGAGCATTTGTCAGCCCAAAAGGCATTACCTTGAATTCATAATGGCCTTCATGGTTTCGGAATGCAGTTTTCTGAATATCTAACTCTGTCATTCTCACCTGATGATTACATGCCCATAAATCGAGTTTAGAGAGGAATGTCGTGCTCTGGAATTCGTCAATGAGTTCGTCAATGACCGGAATCGGGAATTTATTCTTAATGGTGTTTTTGTTTAACTACCGATAGTCGACACAGATCCTCCACGAGCCATCTGCCTTCTTTACCAACACCACCGAGGATGCATAAGGACTACAACTTGGTCTGATAATTCCAGAGTCTAACATTTCTCGAACTAGTTTTTCTATAACGTTTTTTTGCAGCGGTGGATACCTGTATGGCTAAATGTTGACCTTAACTGCATCATTAGCTAAAACAATACAATGATCATGCTCCCGCTTTGGCGGTAGTTCCCTCGGCTCGTCGATAATTTCCCTGAATTCCTTCAATAAACTCTGCAGTTGTTGGTGCTCCCGACCCTCCACTTGAATTCCGCAGAGAAGGGCACCGAACAGTTCATTCTCCCTTGTATGGCTGATTGAAACTTGTTCCTGTAGATAGCACACAACCATCATTTTTAGCTGATAGTCCTTGTCCAACATCTTCTGCATCTTATTTTGTCCCACCAAGACTGTTGCATCACTTGTAGAACCTCTTAAAGACACTTTTGTCCCTTGTTTGGAGAATTCCATTTTCAAATTCCCAAAGTCCCAACTGACTACCCCTAAGGTAATCAACCATCGAATGCCCAAAATGACCTCGCATCTGCCTAAAGGCAATACTAACATGTCAGAAGAGAAATCTACCCTCTGCATTCGCCAACAAAACTCCCGCACTTTGTGAGAACCAGACAACCATTTTCCATTTGCAATGGCTATGGTAAATACTGGAATAGAAGTGAGTTCACACTGCAACTGGACAGCTACCCCTGCATCTAAAAAATGTGTGATTCCGCTGTCGATGAGCACATTGATGGTCTGGCTATTATAAGAAGCCGTTACCCGCATTGTCTGAAAAGAAGGATCCCGAGAGGGCATGCATGCACTGAGACTGTCGCCGAGTGATGTGGTCCCCCAGCCTAGATCCGGTGATCGGGCCTGAAGAAGATGAAGATCTCCAAGGTTCGGTATAACCCGTCTTATATCCGGTGGGTGCTATGGTTGAAGATGGGGGAAGAAGAGAGAATGAGAGAGGGGTAGAGAGGTAGAGAGGAAGAGAGATGTAGGAGGGAAGAGCAGGGGAGGCCGAAACTATTCTGGCGAGGGTCCTTCGCTGGATTCGGTGGAAGCCGAGCGTCGGCTAGGGCTTTCCTGGGGGAAAATAGAAAGGGTAGAGAGAGGGAGAGAATTAGAGAGAGAGAGAGAGGAAAAGGTAAATTAACTCTTGCATACCAAACTCCAAGTCCAACCCGGTTCATAACCCTAGTTCCACAATGCGTCTCCCACTTGGGATTAAACACGTGGGATAAATAAAAACACCATACGAAATAAAAATAAGACATAACGTAGCCAACAAAGATAGTCGAGCCCCTCATGCGGACATGATTGGTGGTCAGCGCTGATAAGTGAGGCCCCAACGCGGATCAGGCTCGTCAAGTATTGTAGCACCGAGCCAAGCATTTATGGCCAGGAGTGTATTTATCATCACACCAGAGACAAACCCTTTCCCCGTTTTTCTTCCATTTCCGACGACGTCAGCCGCCGTGCATTTTAAGAAACACCAGAAGGTGGTGTCGTCGATGTTTTGCCAGGGGGAAGGAACTTGTCTGAGGGCGTGTCTCCTGTCACACGGTTTGTGATCTTCTAACGAACTGCCAGCGACTGTTCTTGAATTCTTGCCATGGAGAACCTCTTGTAATGTCTTAGGTTGGAACATTCGAATAGCGTAACTTAATTCATCTCGAAGGCTGACCAGACAAAAATTGGTCGCATATTCCTCAAGAATGGCAACCCTATTTAACAACACATCAAAACTCATCCAAATATACTTGAACTAATGCAGTTTGATGCAGATTCTTTAACTCCGCCATGGGATCATCAAAAAGAAACGAACCAAAACGATTCTGAAGGGCTGAGCCGTACTCGCTCCCGCTGGGCCAATGCCATGCAAGACGGAATTTGATGAATGTTTGATGTCAGTAAAGGGTCTTGCCCTCTAAATGCATCGATGCTAAGTTCACCTTCATGTTCTCCGGTGTATCATCGAGGTCAAAAAATTGGTCACATTTGTAAAGCCACTCCATCAAGGCGTCCCCCCCCCCCCAAATGCGGAAACTCAATACGGGGTAATTTGGTTGCTAGAGTATGAGGTACCTGAGACCCTCCTTTGCTGAACATACCGGAAGGCGGTCCCCCCGCTGGAAGAAGATGGATCAAGCGGCACCCCTTGTGTGTTGGTTCCTTCCCGTCGTCTACATAACTCGGAGAACATCGTCCTCATCTCCTCCATTGATTTGAGATGCTGCTCTTGTAAACTCAAGATCGAACGGCTGCGTTGCTCCTCCAAAGACTGAAGAGAACGAACCATGGCGTCCTGCTGTGCACGCATCGTCTCCAAAACTGTTTGTCACTCGGCTTCTTTGGATGAATCTTTCGGTGGCATGGTGAGACTGGCCAAGATTCGCTGGCTCTGATATCTTGATGAGATCCAAAACAAACTAGTGCGATTTCTAATCAAGAAACACAACACAACGAGGATCTCAAAAAGTTCATCAATCGTTGTATTCAATCTTAAAACAAGGAAAACGAAGAATCAAAATTAATCGTCCACCTAAGAGGATCGCCCTCTGAATAGTGGGATGGGAGCAAGAACTGGATGTAATTCAATTCGCTACAACAGAGATTCACTCCAGAAAATTGTCTACCTCTCTCCCTACACACCTAATTTATAGTTCAAACAAACAGAATACTAAAAGGAAATTACAAAAATGCCCTTAGCCGTTATTCTAAGTAAAAGAAGCATTCCGCCTTCCTGTTCATTCTCCCTTGTTGCCACGTAGATTTGAAAGTCTCTTAACATTGGTGACATAAAATTTCTATTTCGTCGCAATTATTTTGACTTAAAAATGTGGTGTGCTTCAAACTTATCTCAGTTGCCATGTCTTGCAACAACTAATCTTTGTATTCTTTCTTTCCCCGCAAGCGGCGCCTCTTCTTCATTAAGGCATTCATAATGTTGTATATTGCTTTCCTAAGCCGACTTGCCCCTCGAATAAATTCCACCTCTAAACACGTCGTCTCTCGAAATTATTTAATAAAGTTTCTTTTGGTGCGAACTCAATTGATTCCCTAAACCCATGAAAAGAGACCCACAACATTGTCTTGTTGTGGTTTCCATTACTAGCTAATGCTTTTCGATCAGGACGGCAGATGCATCTGGTTATGCCCTCGGCCCCTAAGCTTTTGAGTCCTTCATTCGCAAGCATTTTTCTTTGTTAATGCTTTTTTTTGTTCATGAATTAATGTTATTCTGAGCAAAAAATTGCAGGGCAGTAAGCTTGGTTTTAGGGTGATAAGGATGGGATATGAAGATATTTACATAGGTACCCCTGGTTCCCTCTCCCAAAACTCTGGGAAGAACTACTTCATCTGCACTGGTTCTGCCTCCATGCTGGTTCCGGAAATATTGGAACCGGGCGACCAATGGAGAGCGGCTCAGGTCATTGAGCATGATAATTTGTAATCTTTATTTATTTGTCTTTTTATATATATTATTATTTATTTTTCTCAAGTGAATTATTTTTTTAACAGCTAATTATTATTCCATATTCCCGGGAGGTTCAGGATTTTTTTTTGGTGATTGTTATTAGCACTGCACTTTTGGATATTCGCACTTTATTTACTCTTAATTTTTCGCGCCTTTTGAAAATACTCCTTGTACATGTATTTTTAGAAAAAGTGTTCAACACGAAAGTTGTAGATCTCGACGAGATCTACAACTTTCGTGTTGAACACTTTTCCTAAAAATGCATGTACAAGGAGTATTTTCAAAAGGCGTGAAATCTGAGCGTATTTTTATAAATACGCTTTATACATGCATTTTTAGGAAAAATGTTCAACACGAAAGTTGTTGATCTCGTCGAGATCTATAACTTTCGTGTTGAACACTTTTCCTAAAAATGCATGTACAAAGAGTATTTTCAAAAGGCGCGGAAAATTAAGAGTAAATAAAGTGCGAATATCCAAAAGTGCAGTGCTAATAACAGTCACCTTTTTTTTAGCGTGGTTTTATTATTATTGTCAAATCCGATCGGCATGAACCTACGAAAGATCGGCATAGGGCCACACTGTTGGGAAAAAATTTACTTCTTTTATTTAGGGCGCTGTTATAGGCAGCTAAGTTTTAGCTAGTGAGAGGTAATGGTTAATAGCAGCTCGTTAATTCCTCCTTGCATCTCAAATTGTTATTGGCAGTTCAAAAAAAATTTAAAATTTTTTTATATAAATGAAGGCATGCTTAAGAAATCATCCAATAAAATAGATCTTTGCTTTTACTTTTTGCTACAAAAATATCATTTTGTATCATATGTATAATCAATCATTCCCCTGATCAGCAAAAGGGGGTTGCACGGTTTTCTCCTCAATTAGTGATGGGACGGAGAAGGGCTCTGGGTCGGCAAAAAGGGCGTAGGCAGCTGTTGAAGGTTGAAATCCATGTTGATGGCAGCCTCTGGATCGGCATTGGCGCACTCAGTCGGAGTCGGGGGCGGTTGACTGGATGTCGACGGAAATTTAAGAAAAATATCATATATTGAAACGATGAAATAGATCCTCAAACTTTACATATGTTTTAAAAGTAGATCCTCAAAACTTTTTAAAAGTTAAAATTACTCAAACTTTCGATAATTGTTCGAAATTGATCCGCAAATCATGGACTCCGATAGCCAAAAACTCATGTTCCACTTCCCGGAGCTATTCTCAGTGCCCTCAAGCGCCTCCAAAACAAGCGGCAGCATTCTGGTGGCATCCACCAATTGTTTGTGAAAGTCCATTTAAGAGGGGCATTGGCACCTATGAATACCAGGCTTCATACTTGGCTGCAGAGTGGTCATAGCTGTTTGTAAACCGAGCAGTGTTAGGTGAGCGTTTCATCGAACTCGGCCGTGCCAACGTATGTATTTGTACCGGTGGCAAAAGAGGGTCGGATGTGCGTTTCAAGTGGACGAAGAGCACTGTGTCGCCCACAGCGGCAGAGAGATTCTAAATAGAATGGACGGGGAAGGATAAAAAGCAGTTGAAGCGGCAATGGCCGGAGAGTGCCTTCAAATTCCAGAATGAGGGCTTCTTGTGTGAGAAAGAAGAGCAGGGTTGTTCTGGGCTTGGCATTGGCTGGACGGAGGAGGGCAGTTAACAGAATGACTTATTCATGTTAGTGAAGGCAAAGTAAGGATCAATTTCAAACAACTATTAAAGATTGGGGACTAATTTCAACTCAAAACAAAAAAAGCCTTTGAGACCTATTTCTAAAAATATGTTAAAATTTGGAGACCGATTCATAGTTTAGCCAACATTTTTAATAACAAGACATCCTCACAGAAATAATCGATTTCTGTCGGAGGCGAAAATGTCGCAAAATATCGAATATATCATCAGAGACCAAGACACCAGGGAAAAATACTAAACCAGCTCAGAAAATCTTCATAGCCCAATAGCAACCACATGTTCCCACAAAGATAAGATCTTATAAGAACAAAATGCACTGAGAAGCCATTGCCCATGGCGACCAGAAGCTTCCCCGCCCTCCCCGGCTTCATCCCCCCAGAAAAACAACCTTTCCCCATGCCTTATTCAACCTTCAGAATCAAACAAAGAAGAGCAGCTCCTCACTTCAGGCATGGCCCGGAAGCTCCATACCTTCTTCATCCATAAATGTGGAATACCTGAAGATAGAGTTCGGCGGACGCGGCGCCGCATTCGAGGCGCTTGGGGACGACTGCGTCGTCACGATGGGGCCGGTCGAAGGCGCCACGGCCAACCTGATGCTGCCGCGTGGCCTCATCACATCATACAAGCCTAAGATGTGGCATGGGGGCAGAGTGGAGGAGATCCACAGCTTGGTATCAGAGGATGAGAATGGAGAGGTCATGATTCATGGAGGGGTCTCCATGGATGTCAGATGTGTGGCTGACAGTGGATCCATTGAATGGCCACCTGCCACTTGGACTCTTCATGATGTCAGAGGGAGTTCTGATGAGTTTATACAGGTACAATAAATAAATGTCTGCTCCTCACTTTGCTTCTCTTTTTTATACTCTTCATGGTTTATGTAGTGAATCCAGGCAAGTATTATCAGAGTTCAAAAAATTTACATTTTGATTTCATATTAAACCAATATATTGTTGTTTGACAAAGGTGGAACTCATTTCTACCTCCCCAGATGGAAAAATGGAAGCAAAATTCTTGGTGACCCTCAGGGAAGACATGATATCTACTGAGCTCACACTCACCAATTCAACAAAGTCAGTCATCCAATTAAGAGGAGGTATAATGAGCCATTTGACGGTGAGCACGCCCGATGCGACCTATGCCATCGGCCTCCAAGGTTCAAACTACTGCAGCAAGCATGCACCATCAGAGTTCCGCATAATTCCGCCTGCACATTCAAAAAAAGACGAAAAATCTTCAGAGTTCATAAGATTGCTGGCGCGGAATGGATTCGATCTTTTGTTCTCCCCTTGGGGCACAAAAAAACATGATGGTCATGGAGAAGACAGAGAGCGGGACAGAGAAGAGAGTAGCGATTATGCTCAGATGAACGACGAGTTCAGCAAGATTTATACTTCCGCACCGGTGGAGTTTACGGTGATTGA
Source organism: Platanthera zijinensis (assembly GCA_039513925.1). NCBI lineage: Eukaryota > Viridiplantae > Streptophyta > Magnoliopsida > Asparagales > Orchidaceae > Platanthera > Platanthera zijinensis. Next base: position 13,576,900 of record CM077080.1, read on the forward strand.
CAGGGTATGTTCTCACTCAAAAAAATTCGCTTTGACATAAGTATTCCATTAACTACCCATTCCTTTTAACTAATATTCTTGGATTTTGATGCTTCCGCCGCCTTGTACGTGTGGATCAGTGGTAGGGTGAATATGCACACATGCCCTGCATGCTGTGTTTTGTGACTTTTGTCCATAACAATGCTCCCTCCTGGGAGATTTGCATTATTCCTGAGGCAGACTGAATGGAACTACTGTAATTGGTGTGAAAACTAGGCCATGTTTGTTCATGTAAGCATCAACTGGGGTATCGGTACCAATGCACGAAGACATGTCGGACGAATGTATCGCATCGCTTCATCATGCAACAATCAAGAAGAGCATCGGGCCTCAAAAATCTCGGAAATATCAAAGGCTAAATCAATGTGTAAAATTGGCACCACGGGCAACTCTCTTGAACTACTGAGAGACATGAAAAACTAGATGGATTTAGCTTTGCTAGATAATTGTATTCAAAATAGAGAACGGACCATACAGTAATAATAAGAGGAAATATTCTAGTGGATATGTGTTGCAACATATAGGTGGTGATGAGGATGCAACTTGACAAAAAATTTGTATTCTATGCTGCAAAGTTGACATAGCTTTGAGATTTATTTGCTTGTCGTGTGGTTGAGTTCGTCAAAGTTTGTATTTTAAGTGTTGGAGGACTTCATCCCGACCACGGAGGTTGTAGGCTAAGGCTTCGACACAACGTTCCCCGGGAAAAGAATTTTGGGGTGTAGATAAGATTGATCATCCACTGCGCTCAAACCCCTGTTTATTCTAAGGCAAAACAATGCAGATAATTTTCTACACTGCAGTAATTGGCTAGTGAGCTCAATTTGAGATGTTTCTTGAAATTTAAAAAGATCGCGCCATAAAGAGCTCATGAAAATCGGATCTCAGACCCTGTTTTGGGAAGCTCGTTTGTTCCATTGTGGTGAGGAAAACTCTCACGGAAGTCCTTTGGAACAGAGTTCTAAAGGACAGTCGGTTAAGAACAGAGTTCTAGCGTGAAGCTTGCCGTGCATTTCCCACCCTGACGTTTGTTCTTCTCACATGAAGCTCCTTCGATCAACTTCCCCAAGCTGCTGGAGATCTTCCCCAGGCAATCAGCCCATGATCTTCTTCCCCGTGACTGACGATCTTCTTCCCACAGCAGGAAACAAACTTCATAAGCCCATGAGAAAGAAGACTGGAGAGAAGACAAAGGAAGAACTAGAGAGTAGCTCTCGAATTCAGGGGAAGAGAACCAAACAAGTAATCTCGATTTCGTTGTCTTATTTCCTTGGCCCTGCCTTAGTTATTTGGTCTTAGTTCTTTGCTGGTTCTGTTTTCTAGTGTAAAGCTTGCGGCACTTTTCCCATCCTGACTTTAGTTCTTTGCGAGGAAGCTGGTAGCAGAAGCGGTATGTCACGACCTTGCATCTCCCGTGACAGGTAGCTCCGAAAGCCGTGGCTCCCCCAGTCCCGAGCTTCTCATACCTTTAAAAAACTCACATCTTCCTGCCTGGTCGACCTTCGATTTTTTCCCTAAAATTTTTAGTGCACTCATGAGTCTTTTAGAGCAAAAGATGTTGGATTTCTATTATAATTTGGTTTTTCATAGCCATGGATGGTGTAAATGTGTAGTTTGCTCCAAATAATTTTCTTTTTTTCTAGCAGATAGTTTGTCACAGCTCCATCTACAACCTTCATTTCTCACAGCTCCTTTCATTACAGTGGTAGCTCCCACATACAGGGCCTCAATTGTGGAGGATGGGCCTGAGAAATCGGTAGTCGAACAATACAATTGTCGCCATTGTGCCCTATCTTTAGTCATAATCTCACTAATGCCTAAGTACATCTTATCTTTCCTTATAGTTTCATTCCAAGTTGTTATTGGTCTACCCCTGCCCCGTTTAGCATGTCTAGTGACTAAGCTCTCACAACGCCTAACAAGTGCCTCTAATGGTCTTCTTTGTATGTGTCCAAACCATCTTAGTCGAGCTTCTTGCATCTTCTCTGCAACTGGTGTCACTCTTGTCTTATGCCTGATACATTCATTCATAATTATATCCAGTCTCGTGTGTCCAAACATCCACCCAAGCATTCTCATCTCCACAACTCCCATTTTTTGCTCATGTACACAATTCATTACCCAACACTCAGAACCATAGAGCATCGTTGGTCTAATTACAGTACGCTAAAACGTCGTCAAGTTTGACGTGTACAGATACTTTAGTAAAGAGTGGTCCTACTTGGATTAACAATCCACTAAACTAGTAAGCAATTATACCCTTGTGATTGTGGTAGTCGAGTATGAAACTCATGGAAATATCCTCTCCAATGGCATTTGTAGTAGGAAACGGTTGGAGGGTACGGACAAGGGAGATCACATCATGCTATGTGCACGGGCAATTAAGGCAAGTAGAAACAAATTATTGCGCAGATCGTGTCCCGTTGCTCCAATATAAAACCTAAGTCATTGATTGGAGAAAATTGTACAAGAGGTGTACCTAAGATGCTTCGCTAAAGTGCATTTCTTTGAGTTGACACGGAACTAGTATGCTTACAATGGTGCCAAAATGATGGGAAGGTGGGAAAATATCTTCAGGGGCTGTAGACCAAGATGTCATAAAAAATATACTACAAACTTATGTAGATGCAGATGGAATATGACGTTCATTGTCTCATCGAATGGCATGGGTGTGTTGATCAAACCAAAAGACAACCAAAAACTCGAAGTAGGCATTGTGACTTCAAAGGAAATTTCAAAGAAACCTACTTCACAAAGAACCAATGAGCCTGGGCAGGTGGGAAAAATGTATCTTCCATGAGAGATTGTAGACCAAGATGACATAAAAATGCACTGCAAAACTTATGTAGATTCAAGTGAAAGATGGTGTTTGTTGTCTCCTCGAATGTCATGTGTGCATTGGTTAAACCAAAAGCATAACCAAGAATTCACAGTAGACATCATGACTCCAAAAGGCTGCCTTAGAGACCTCTTTCAAAAAGATGTCTCTAATGGAGATCCAATTTGAACAAAAATGAAGAACATTTCAATTCATCAAGTAGTTTGTGTGTATCATGGATTAGATATTTGTTCATGATGGTGGCATGATTCGTTTGCAATAATCTACACAGAATCATCAGATGTCGTGTTATGGGCTTCTCCCGTAACAGTGGTAGCATCGCCGGAGGATGGTCGGAGGCGGGGATGACGGCAACGAAAGATACAGTGGAGCCGGAACCGCGGCTGCCTAATTGAGATGTGCTTGAAAGGAGAGAGCTACCACAATTTCATTAAAGGGACAAGGAATAAATAATTTTTCGCTTAGATCATTCATAAAAACACGCATGTCTTTTAAATAGGCTTACAAGACACAAGACTTAAAACAACACGTGAAGCCCGTAACATCACTCATGCCATTCAAAATGACCATGATCACAAGCTCAAGGGAGATCGGAACAGGTGCCGATGTCACCCAACTCTCTCGTCATCAGAGTCATCGACGCCCAGATAAATGAGCTTCTTGTAGCGATGTCCACGGGTATAATGTTCATCACAATTAAAGCATAAACACTTTGCACGTTGATATGACATTTCAACATGAGATAGCCGACGGATAGTTGGGTTGCGGGTACCCTCGGGGTGTTCGCCTCGAGTCCCCGCGCCCAAAAGTATATAAATATTTTTATCCAACTGAAGTCGTCGATCGCACAATCAGGCTAAACTCATAGCACTCACCAAGTCTCGATGAGCCTTAAATTCGATGTCCAGTGGCATTCGTTCGTGAAGCCCGACTGTGAAGATTAGATGTTGGGAATATTGCCCTTCAATGTTCCCTGGATTTGAAGAGGCATCACCATCAATACTAAGAGCATAATTGTATTTGATGCATGCTCTAAGTTCAATGTGTGCAGGATGTTCTTTGTCACAATGATTAGACAGGTTGTTTAAGTGACAGTGACAGGTGGACAGAAGGAAGACTACTGGAAAAACAGAAATTTGCCTAAGTCCACAGGCGTTGAGTGAATGCAGTTCACTCAACACCAGATGTCAAGAAGCGCTGAGTAAAGCATGGGCAGTCAAAGCCTGACTGTTGACAGAGCAGAATTTTGGTTAAGTCCACAGGCGTTTAGTGAAGGCAGTTCACTCAACGTCATATAATAAGAGGCGTCGAGTAAAGCTCAGACAGAGCATTGACAAAGAAGAAATATGGCTACGTCCAGAAGCATCGAGTGAGGACAGCTCACTCGACGCCTGAAGAAAGAAGCGTCGAGTAAAGCTCAGACAGTCAAAGCTTCAGCATTGGCAAAGAAGAAATCTGACTAACACCAGAAGCGTTGAGTGAAGCCAGTTCACTCAACGTCAAGCTCAGAAAGCGTCGACAAAACAAGCTTCAGTCAAAGCCTCAAAAGATGTAGACAGAAAATCTATCTAAATCCAAATGCGTTGAGTGAGGACAGTTCACTCAACGCCAACTCAACAGAGAAATCAGCTAAGTCCAGAAGCGTTGAGTGAAGGCAGTTCACTCAACGCCTAAAGAAAAAAAAAAGCATCGACAGAACAGAGTGATGTCAAAGCTTAAGAAGTAGACAGAAATTTTGTCTAAGTACAGAAACGTTGATTGAAGGCAGTTCACTCAACGTCAGCTCAACAAGAAATTTTACTAAGTACAGAAGCGTTGAGTGAAGGCTGTTCACTCAACGCCTCAGCAAGATGGTAGGCTAAAGGGGAAACGTTGAGTGAAGACAACTCACTCAACGCCTCCATTCAGAAATATTGGCTAAGTCCAAATGCGTTGAGTGATGAAGGCTCGCTCAACGCACTCAACGCCTATCAACAGAAAGTTTGTCTAAGGACAAAAGCAATGAGTGAAGGTCGTTCACTCAACGCTTCCTCAATAGAGATATTGGCTAAATCCAAATTTGTCGAGTGATGACTAATCACTCAACGCCTAATGATACAGAAAATTGGCTAAATGTTTTTGCACTGAGTGGAAGTTATTCACTCAACGCCTGTGATGAATCTTCTGTTTTTGACTAAGTCCACAGGTGATGACGTCAGCAGAATTTCAAATTGTTGCGTGAAGTTTACAGTACACGACAAACGGTGCCACATGCCTACTGTATGACATTTACTGATAAAGCTAAGTTGCAGCCAACAACTATTGCTGGTCCCGAGACTCAAAGAGCCGTTGGACGGCAAAAGATAAAAAGCGACAGATCAGATAATAAAAAATTAACTTTTGGAAAAGCTCTGGACTTCGTCTTCTTCCTCTCGACATTGTTGCAGAGCCGGAAGAACAAGTTCAAACTTCTGATCTAAGAGTTCAACAAGTTAGCTGTTATGATTATCACCTTCAACAGCAAGTTCAGAGAAACGTCTCTGAGAAAAAAGAAGCAGCAAGGCCAAACCCTAGTTGCAGCTGATCTGGAAGTTGATCGAAGATAGTTGTTGACATTCTCACCTGCAACAGCAAGTTCAGAGATACTTCTCTGAGAAAGAAGTAGCAGCAAGGCAAGCCCTAGCTGCAACAACTTCACTATTCCAGCTGATCATTTCTGAAGAACAATTTCTGGAAGCTGTGAATAAGAAAGCTAAACTGAGTTTCCTCGGGACAAAAGGAAGAAGACACAGAGAACATTTCTCTGGGGTCAGATCATCATCAACTAACCTTTCATTTGCAGGATCTTAACAGATCTGAGTGTAAGCCTATTTTATAAAGGCTGAGGTAGGATCCCTGTTGCGGATCTGAGGTAGGGCAGTTTGCCTGAGGTAGGAGAGTCATTCTCTCTGAGTTGTAGGGCCTTTGTGCCTGAGTTGTAGGATCATTCTGTGAATCTGAGGTAGGGCCTTTGTGCCTGAGCTTTAGGAGAGTCGTTCTCTCTGAGTTGTAGGGCTATCCTCCTAGCCTGAGTGTAGGACTTGTGCTCAAGTCTGAGGTAGGTGATCTTTGGATTACTGAGCTGTAGGAGCAAAGCTTGCTCTGAGTTGTAGGGCCTTGTGCCTGAGGTAGGTTTTGGAAGAGACTGAGAGATCATGAGGGATCTATGTTGTAAGCTCTTAGGAGCCGAGCTTGGAGAAGTGGATTATCTAACATACTGTTAGAAAGGTGAGAAAGACAGTAGATGTACCCATAATCTGGGGAACCACTATAAATCTTGTGTGCGCTGTTGTTGATTGTCTTGAAAGCTAAGTAAAACTAAATCACAATACACTCAAAACAGGAAAAACATAAAAAGACCTAAAACCTATTCACCACCCCCCCCCCCCCCCCCTCTCTAGGTGTTAGCTATCCTTGAAACTAAAGACTTTCAAGTGGTATCAGAGAGATGTTACTCAAAAAAAACTTAACAGTCTGAGTTGATCTCTAAGGGTAGCTAAAAGAAGTGTACTTATGGGTTCAGGAGAGAATCATAAGGAGCTGGGTTCCATGAAGCTTCCAATCTGCAGGAAGGAGAGCTTTGAGATCTGGAAGGAGAGGGCCAGGCTTTTCATAGAAGCATCTAACCCAAGGATATTTATAACTGTTCAAGAGAAACCCTTCATCCCTATGAATATCTCAGTTCTGGATGCAACTGTCCAGACACCTAAGAAGTATTCAAAGATGACGAAGGATGAGGTCATCTTGGCTATAATGGACAAGAGGGCACTGAATATAATTGTTAGTGTCATTGATGACTCTACTTTCCAAAACCTTGTCCACTGCAGAACATCCAAGGAGATGTAGAACACTTTGGTGGTCTACATGGAAGGAACTGAGGAGGTCAGGGATGACAGGAAATCCATACTCAATCAAGAGTATGAGGTCTTCAGGCAGAACAAGAAAGATAGCATATCTGAATGCTATGAGAAATTCTTCAAAATAATGAATGAGCTGAGGACCTATAAGAGGGTCTTCATCCATTATGAGCTGAATGACAAGTTCCTCAGGTCTCTAACTAGAGACTGGGACGCAAAGATCTGTGTCATCAGAGAGGTGGCAAAGTTGGTTGATACTCCCCCTCACACACTATTTGGAAAGTTTCTCGCCTATGAGATGCAGCTATCTGCAAGGAAGGAGGAGGAGACCATCAGCAAATCTCAGGTCAAGGAAAAGACTGTGGCCTTCAAAGCTGAGAGCACCAAGAGGAGCAAGGAGAGGATTGCCTCTCCTCCATGGAGGCCTGTTGATTCAGACAGCACAGAGCCAAGCACATCAGACAGCAGCATATCTGATGAAGATTTTGCTGCCTTCTCTAAGAAGTTTCAGAAGATGATGAAGAGGAAGCAGTGGAGGAGCAGACCTTCCTCCTCCTCTCATCACAGGAAGGACCACTACAAGGCTGAGAAGAGATACTCCAAGGTAGACAAGTATGACTCTAAACCTAGTAAACAAATTTCTTCTAAAGTTATTTGTTTTTGCTGCAGCAAACCTGGGCATGTAATTGTTGACTGCTCAGTAAAGAGAAAAGAGTCTGGTGAGAAGAAGCATCACCATCACAAGGGCAAGAAGGAGAAGACCTTTATTGCAAAGAATGAGAAGAGTTGGAGTCAGTCTGACTCAGCATCTTCTGAGTATGAAGAAGAAGAAGTCTACATAGGACTATTTACTGTTGAAGAAGAGGAAGATTATTATGATGTTAGGATAGGCATCAGGGCCCCTCTGTCACATTCAGACAGTGGCTCGGAGGAGGCCTACATAGGACTATTTGCTGTTGAAGAAGAGGAAGATTATTATGATGTTAGGATAGGCATCAGGGCCCCTCTGTCACATTCAGACAGTGGCTCGGAGGAGGATGATGAGGATGAAGAAGCCAACAACTGTTATGGGTTGATGACCATGTCAGATGAAGAATCCAGCCAGGATCAATCTGGTCCAGAAAAGGTATACTCTCTATCTAGCTTCTCTTCTGACTTGGATTATGAGACTAGTCCAAATTCTGATGCATCATCATCCTGTGATGAAAATGGATCAGAATCTAAAGAAGATGTCAATCAATTGATTGACAAGTATGGTACCCTTCTGGATGCTTTGAAAAGGAGTAAGAAGTTAGTCAAGAAGCAAGCTGAGGAGATCACCTCCCTTCAGCTAGTTATTTCCCAGCAGGCTGAGACAACATCCTTACTGGATCAGAAGACAAGGGAAGTCAGCCAACTAAAGAACATTATAATCATTCAGATTGGTGTCATCAGATACAAGAACAGTCTCATTAGGGATCTTGAAGAGAAACTCCATAGAGAAAAGAATTGTGGCTAGTTACTCTAAGCCTAAGTTAGTGTTACCCTTGATAGACTCCTCCTCTTAAAAGGGAAAGAAGGGCTTGAGATTCAAGGGAAACACTAGAGTTGCTCATCCCAAAGGGAAAGGGAAAGTTCCAATTCAGCCTCTAGCATCACTGCCTCTCATCTCTTTCAAGAAAGTGATGTTAAGAAAGCATCTATGCTCACTGGATGAATGGAAGATCCACAAGTGTGAACAAAAATGTTCACAGCTATGGTGGAAGATATAGCAAGGGGATGAGTGCCTTTAAGGCTCCCCGTGAGGAAATTCAAATGACCCGTCATGGACCATTTGTATTTTGTGCACCAGCCCCTACTCTCAAAAATAAGGCAGTGGCCTTTTCTCAGGATCTCTCAGCACACACTCAGACCAAGGGCAAGCCAGACTTGGGCATTTCTGAGGCCATCAATAGTATGTCTTCTGCAAAGAAGACCACTGTTGGTAGATCTCAAGAAAAATCAAGCTCTTTTACTAGCAGACCCACCTTCAGTCAAATTGTGGTTTAAGAGAAATAAGAAAAAGGAAGCTGTTCTTCCTTCTGAACAGTTAGCTGCTACCAGACCTGCTCAGAAAAGAAGATATAATATTCATGAGTATTGGTGATGTGGCAAAGTGGGTCATTTTGTCTTAGATTGCTGGCACAATCCTACTATGCCCAGAGCAAGTGATAGTCTTCCTGTCAGAAAATCTGCAGGAAGACAATGTCTATTTCAGGCTAACCAGAACCTAGGACCCAATACAAATTGGGGTTCTAAGGTAAATTAAATTATGTTTTGCAGGATAGTCCAAGTGTCCATACCCCCATATGGTACTTGGACAGTGGATGTTCCAGGCACATGACTGGAACAAGGAGTTACTTGAAGGAGTACACTCCAGTGAAGGATGGATCCAAAGTAATCTTTAGCGGTTCAGACAGAGAAGTCACCAGAGGCTATAGTAAGATTACCAATGACATAGTCACCATCTCAAAAGTGGCTTATGTTGAAGGGTTGCAACATAACCTAATAAGCATAAGCCAACTCTCTGATCTTGGCTACGTCATTGTATTCCACAAGAATGAGTGTCAAATTAAGAGGTCAAGTGACCAAGAGGTCATCGTGACAGGCACTAGGAGTGAAAATGTTTATTGCCTAAACTTTCTATGTCTAAATAAAGACTCTCTTATATGTCTAGTTGCAAATGAGAAAGTCTCATACTGTGTACAATGACACAAGAGACTAGCTTATCTGAACTATAAGACCATTGATAAGCTCTTCAGTGAAGAGTTAGTAAGGAATAGTCCTAAGATGAAATGCACCAAGGAAGGTATTTGCTCTGTATGCCAAAATGGCAAGCAGACCAAAGCTTCCTTCAAGAGCATTGAGACCAAAGACTCTGTGGGGTGTTTATACCTCCTGCATATGGACTTGTTTGGTCCTATATCAGTTCATACTCTAGGTAGGAAAGTCTACACCCTTGTGCTTGTCGAAGACTTCTCAAGGTTTTCTTGGGTTTTCTTTCTTAAGAAGAAGTTTGAAACCCTTAATATCTTCAAGACTTTTGTCAAGCAAATTCAGAATTAATTGGACAGTACTGCGGTCAAAATCAAAAGTGACCATGAGACCAAATTTCAGTCTGAAAGCATGACAAGGTTCTGTGAAGAGCAAGAAATTCATCAAAAAATTTCTTCTCCAAGAACACCCCAGCAAAATGGGATTGCTGAGAGGAAGAATAGAACTCTCATAGAAGCTGGTAGAACTTTGCTAAGTGACACATCTCTCCCAGAATATTGTTGGGCTGAGACAGTAAATACTGCATGTCATGTCCTAAATAGAGAGCTCCTATCACCAAGAGCCACAAGAAGACTCCCTATGAGATCATGAAGAACAGAAAACCAAATCTGGCCTATCTCAGGATCTTTGGTAGCAAATGTTATGTGCTAAATAATGATAAGTCTTATATGACTAAGTTTGCTGTCAAATCCTATGATGAGATATTTGTTGGGTACAACAATCATAGCAAGGCTTATAGGATCTACAACTTGAAAAATCAAGTTGTAGAAGAATCTATACATGTAGTATTTGATGAATCTACTATGATTAACAATGAGCTACCTAGCTCCTCATCTAGACCTACAGGTATAGAGTTGATGATGGACAAGCTAACCATTAAGGAAGCTGCTCCAATAGTCCAAGATGAAGATGGAGTGTATATTCTAGAAGAAGTACAAGGCACACATGATATGGATGAAGATCAGCAAGATGCAACCACTGAAGCTCAAGATGCTGAAAGAAGATTGCCTCCAGCTGTCAGGCATCTAAGGGATCATCCCAGACACCAAATAATTGGTGATGTTAACCAAGAAGTTATAACAAGGAGCAGAAATCTCAACATAGTCTTGTATTCAAGCTTATTGTCACAAGTTAAGCCCAAAAGATTTAAATACAAACACGCATGTCAACAGGTGTCGACGTCACTCATGCCATTCAAAAGAGGCTTACAAGACACAAGACTTAAAATAACACGCGAAGCCCGTAACATCACTCATGTCATTCAAAATGACCATGACCAGGAGCTCAAGGGAGATCGGAACAGGTGTCGACGTCACCCAAGTCTCTCGTCATCAGAGTCATTGACGCCCAGATAAATGAGCTTCTTGTAGCGATGTCCACGGGTATAATGTTCATCATAATTAAAGCATAACCACTTTGCACGTTGATATGACATTTCAACACGAGATAGCCGACGGATAGTTGGGTTACGGGTACCGTCGGGGTGTTCGTCCTGAGTCCCCGCGCCCAAAAGTATATAAATATTTTGATCCAACTGAAGTCGTCGTTCGCATAATCAGGCTAAGCTCATAGCACTCACCAAGTCTCGATGAGCCCTAAATTCGATGTCCAGTCGCATTCGTTCATGAAGCCCGACTGTGAAAATTAGATGTTGGGAATATTGTCCTTCAATGTTCCCTGGATTTGAAGAGGCATCACCATCAATACTAAGAGCATAAATGTATTTGATGCATGCTCTAAGTTTAATGTGTGCAGGATGTTCTTTGTCATAATGAATAGACAGGTTGTCTAAGTGACAGTGACAGGTGGACACAAGGAAGACTGCTGGAAAGACAGAAATTTGTCTAAGTCCACAGGCGTTAAATGAAGGCAGTTCACTCAACGCCAGATGTCAAGAAGCGCTGAGTAAAGCATGGGCAGTCAAAGTCTGACTGTTGACAGGGCAGAATTTTGGTTAAGTCTACAGGCGTTTAGTGAAGGCAGTTCACTCAACGCCATATAACAAAAGGCGTCGAGTAAAGCTCAGACAGAGCATTGGCAAAGAAGAAATTTGGCTACGTCCAGAAGCGTCGAGTGAGGACAGCTCACTCGACGTCTGAAGAAAGAAGCGTCGAGTAAAGCTCAGAAAGTCAAAGCTTCAGCATTGACAAAGAAGAAATCTGGTTAAGACCAGAAGCGTTGAGTGAAGCCAGTTCACTCAACGTCAAGCTCAGAAAGCGTCGACAGAACAAGCTTCAGTCAAAGTCTCAGAAGATGTAGAGAGAAAATCTGTCTAAATCCAAATGCGTTGAGTGAGGACAGTTCACTCAACGTCAACTCAACAGAGAAATCAGCTAAGTCCAGAAACGTTGAGTGAAGGCAGTTCACTCAACGCCTAAAGAAAAAAGCGTCGACAGAACAAAGTAATGTCAAAGCTTAAGAAGAAGTAGACGAAAATTCTATCTAAGTACAGAAGCATTGATTGAAGGCAGTTCACTCAACGTCAGCTCAATAAGAAATTCTACTAAGTACAAAAGCGTTGAGTGAAGGTTGTTCACTCAACGCCTCAGCAAGATGGCAGGCTAAAGGGGAAAGCGTTGAGTAAAGACAATTCACTCAACGCCTCCATTCAGAAATATTAGCTAAGTACAAATGCGTTGAGTGATGAAGGCTCACTCAACGCACTCAACGCCTATCAACAGAAAGTTTGTCTAAGGATAAAAGCGTTGAGTGAATGTCGTTCACTCAACGCTTCCTCAACAGAGATATTGGCTAAGTCCAAATTCATCGAGTTATGACTAATTACTCGACGTCTAATGATACGGAAAATTGGCTAAGTGTTTTTGCACTGAGTGGAGGCTTTAGGGTTTAGGGTGATGACGTCGGCAGAATTTAAAATTGTTGCGGGAAGTCTACAGTACACTTCAAACGGCGCCACATGCCTACTGTACGACATTTACTGATAAAGTAAAGTTGCAGCCAACAACTATTCCTGGTCCCGAGACTCAAAGAACTGTTGGACGGCGGAAGACAAAAAGCGACAGATCAGATAATAGAAAATTAACTTTTGGAAAAGCTCTGGACTTCGTCTTCTTCCTCTCGACATTGTTGCAGAGCCGGAAGAACAAGTTCAAATTTCTGATCTAAGAGTTCAACAAATTAGCTATTATGATTATCACCTTCAACAGCAAGTTCAGAGAAACGTCTCTGAGAAAGAAGAAGCAGCAAGGTCAAACCCTAGCTGCAGCTGATCTGGAAGTTGATAGAAGATAGTTGTTGACATTCTCACCTGCAACAGCAAGTTCAGAGATACTTCTTTGAGAAAAAAATAGAAGCAAGGAAAGCCCTAGCTGCAACAACTTCACTGTTCCAGCTGATCATTTTTGAAGAACAATTTCTGGAATCTGTGAAGAAGAAAGCAGAACTGAGTTTCTTCAGGACAAAGGGAAGAAGACACAGAGAACATTTCTCTGGGGTCAGATCATCATCAACCAACCTTTCATTTGTAGGATCTTAACAGGTCTGAGTGTAAGCCTATTTTATAGAGGTTGAGGTAGGATCCCTGTTGTGGATCCGAGGTAGGGCAGTTTGCCTGAGGTAGGAAAGTCATTCTCTCTGAGTTGTATGGCCTTTGTGCCTGAGTTGTAAGATCCTTCTGTGGATCTAAGGTAGGGCTTTTGTGTCTGAGCTGTAGGAGAGTCATTCTCTCTGAGTTGTAGGGCTATCCTCCTAGCCTGAGTGTAGGACTTGTGCTCAAATCTGAAGTAGGTGATCTTTGGATCACTGAGCTGTAGGAGCAAAGCTTGCTCTGAGTTGTAGGGCCTTGTGCCTGAGGCAGGTCTTGGAGGAGACTGAGAGATCCTGAGGGATCTGTGTTGTAAGCTCTTAGGAGCCGAGTTTGGAGAAGTGTCTTATCTAACACATTGTTAGAAAGGTGGGAAGGACAGTGGATGTACCCATAATCTGGGGAACCACTATAAATCTTGTGTGTATTGTTGTTGATTGTCTTGAAAGCTAAGTAAAACTAAATCATAACACACCCAAAACAGGAAAAACATAAAAAGACATATAACCTATTCACCCCCCCCCCTCTAGGTGTTAGGCTGTTAGTTATCCTTAAAACTAAAGACTTTCATTAGACTTGCATCTTTGGGGTGATCATAGCGTGACAGATGAAGCTGAAATTGTTCCGAATAAGCGTCCACGGATTCTGGCTGTCATAATGTCGTGAGTGCGCCGAGAGGGTTGTTGCATATGGGAGGACCGAATCGCATGTTGCAGAGCTGCTTGAAGGCCTCCCATGTCAGTCCCAATTGTTCAACGTACAAACAAGTGAACCATAGTTGAGGTGAGTCGAGAAGTTGGAATGGTGCCAAACTAATTCATTCCACTGTCGACGTTTGGTTTCCAAAGAATTGTTTCCATCATGTGAGCCAACCCAAGAGATCCGTCTTCCCATCGTAAGTGGAAAACTCCAATTTAGTGTAACGGGGAAGGGCGTGAACTTCCTGTCATACACAAGGTGGTGGCACAGTGTGTAGCGGGGGGTAGTAAAGGCACCTGACAATTACTAGTCTGGTCCTCGATACTGTAAATAACATAGACGGCTGGTATGAGACCACTGAGCCATGTCTGAATGGTGGCAAGAGTTTCTTGGTGTCGAATGTCTGCGTCGGCTTGGTTCGTGACGAGTGTATGCATCAATGCAATAAGCTGGGCCATTTGGTTTGGAGAGTCCCCCATGTTATGAATTGAACGAGCGAAGGGGCGGGTGACTTCAAGTCCCCCGAAACTGTTGGAATATTTGAGTTATTGTGAAAGCTGCAACGCTTCCTTGTGATGATTCCAAAAAAAAATGATATTGGATTTAGGCGGCTGAAAGTAGGGCGGTCACAAAAAACCAAAACTGACTGAACCGAGCCGAAATTGGGACCAAACAGACCGGTTCAGTTTCGGTTTTGAAGGGCTAAAATCCTAACCAGTTTGGTTCGGTTTCAGTTTACACCTTCGAAACCAATGAAATCAAACTGACGAACCATGATTCAAATGTTTTGTGATTCGCGTCTTTATTGACTCGTGAGTCTTCTTCCAGCGAGTTTGTGGCTGCTCCCGTGATCCGTTAAAGGGGTGTGTTGAGTGTGTTAGTCCACCAAGAAGATGAGTATGATTCAATGAGGATTGAGTACCTTATATATCTTATCTTGATAGTTTTGTTGATGTCTCATTAACTTTATGCTTTTGTGATTGTATCTAGTTGTGATTAAGAAAATATAAACTAAATATTAATAGATAGGTTCGACACAAATAAAGTGATATAAATGATTGATTTATGTTAAATAAATGAGAATAAATAAACAAGAAATTTTATTGGATAATTAATCTAATACAATTAAAACATTTTGTCTACGTATAATAAGAGTTACTCAAACTATTATGCTATGAATGATAATGGAGTGAAGAACACAAAAACTGAAGTATGATAGATTGAATGATTAAGATGAAAAAGGGTGAGTTAGGTATATGAGACTACACACAAGGATGTCTCAATAGAATATACTTCAGGGCTGTAAATGATTCGGTTTTGCTTGTATTTATAGTGTAGTATATCGAAAAACTAAACCAATGTTTAAAAACTGAACTGATCAATTTTGGTTCAGTTTCGGCTTGGGGTGTGTAAAAAAAAGACTATCCGGTTTGGTTTCAGTTTAACCTAAAACTGAACATAACCGTTTATAGGTCTAGCTAAAAGGAAGGCCCCGGTTCCAATAATTGATTAATCAATTATGCGTTCAACAGAAAACGACAGAGAGGCGCATGCGGAAAAGGAAGGCATTGGGCTCAAAGGTTGATGCGGGGCAGGAGTCCACCTGCCCGCCACCCTGGAGTCCCACTAGGGGCCCCACCTGGAGTTAGCACCAGGCGGCTTTCATCAGGGTCGTGGCCCGTACACCCCAACTAGCTCTCCGTCATGGAGTCACCACCATGCGGCAGGTTGTTGAGACTGGGGCTCGACCCCCAGACCTCCTAGATAAGAGGCCTTCACCAGCGCTCTCATTACCAACTGAGTCGCAGATCAGTTGTCATAAAGATGTGGAATCTTGTTACGGATTCAAATGCTAGATCTAAACTAGCAATCCAAATTATGGAATAGGAAATTATTTCTAGCACCAATTTCTATTCCAAATTATGGAATAGTGAAATAGTAATGTTGGAATATTACAGCAGCCACCCCACCCACCAACCAACCCAACATGCATTAACTACCCAACAGGACTTTCAACTTTCTGAAGGGGATCGACGCTGGACTTTGGGTCATCATTCAGCAAGGTCTGCATTCGTGTATTCGCGTAGAAGGCGCTAATCGGATCGGCGATACGAGATCGCGAGCGCGTCCAGATCGTCATTTTACTATTTATCTGTATTTTTTTACTTATATTTAGTGTTTTAGGACACCGGGCGTAACAGTTAATCATAGTCGTTCACGTCGGGTGCCCAACTGCCCCCTCTCATTATAAATAGGAGCGGAGACTTTTATTTGTTTTCGTTGTTGAATTTGTGAGAGAATTCAGATCCGGCAATCATTCGCGATGCGATGCCGTGGAAATCAGGGTGTAACGTCCCGGTCTTGTTTCCTAAAATTATCCTTTTTGTTTCTTGTTTATTATCCCGTAAATCTCATCAATTATCCCACAATTTGCCCAATAAAACGCAAGGCCCCCACGATTTTCCCAATAAACCGCAAGGCCCCCACAATTTTCCAAACAAACTGCAAGGCCCCCACGATTTTCCCAATAAACTGCAAGGCCCACAGGATCTTCCACCTCCTTGCTATTCGATGTGTTCCAGGTCACTAGCCTAACCTCCTATAGATTCCATCGCAGAACCCACTACCAGTAATCCCTCTGTTCGCATGTTCATCTTCCCCTTCCTCAACGGAAGGAACGAAGCCTAGAGCCGCACTTCCTCCAACTGCCATAAACTTCTTTTGTGGATTTCTCGTCGTTCATCTCCGTTTTTCCTCATCTCAAGCCGCTAGTCCTATTCATCTTCTCCATCAGTCAGTCCTCTTCCATGTGACCACTCCAATCTAGTTTTCCCTATCCTCCACCAACAACAAACCCTAACTCGCACAAACCAGGCTGCCAATTCCAACCAGTCCCCTTTCTCCTTCATATTCAGCAACCAACAGTCTTTTCCCTTCCAAATCCAGTAGAACCGTCCTCTCCAGTCACGAAAACCCCTCGATTTCCCTCCATATCACAACCCAACAACCTTTTTACTCATTCCTCCTGTGGATCTGAAATTGTTTGTCATTAGAGTCACCGCATTCATCTCGTAGACCCACGCTTGCTGTCGTCACCGGATTCCTTGTGCTTGTGAGTATTTTGTATTGTATTGTTTTTTTCTTGTATTGAATATTGGATGGATATGTCATAATTGTTCGGGTAATGGAACTTGTCGTGCTATTGTTTATTTTTCTTATTTTCTTATAAGTTTATCATTGATGATGTTGTAGTGAAAAGCGCTCTTAGTAGGAGTGAGTGATTTTTCTTGATTACTTGAAATTAAAATTCAAGTTGTGTCAAATTTGCTATGCTTATAGAATCAACATTGCTAAGTTTTATTTTCGGATTAAATTAAGATTATGCATGCATCATTTTGGTTGAGATCGTGTGAATTGCATTGACGTCGGCACAACCACGTCACACGTCCCGTCCCGTGTCACATTCCGACATTAACTACCCATTCCCTTTAAGTGATCACTCCTGGATCTAGATGCTTTTGCTGCCTGCCATGTGGATTGGCAGTTGGGTGAATATGTTGTCTACGTTCTGCTCATGAGTGGTGTCTGTAACATACCAACACGAATCAATGTATTTTCACCAGATGACACAGCCATCACCTTCTCATAAAAACAATATATTGATTCAATTATAAAATCTATATAAAATGGAATAGGGGAAATATCTTTTTTACACCTAATAACAGCATAATAATGATGCAGAATATAAAGTTAGTAGAATAATTGATTAAAAGAACTCAATAAGGTTAAACTAATATAAATCTGAGTACCAACAAATGAGTTCATGCAAAAAAACATGCTAAAAATATATTTTGAAACTCCACGACTTCCAAATACTTCCGACATAATTTGGTGACTTTGGTCCTTACTGAATATAATTTGTGATAGCACTGGACTAATCCTTCTTTTTTATTCTGAAACAGGGAAGAAGAAACTCAGTGGTGATTCAGCGAAGTGGATATGAAGAACTTTATATGTTCAGCCCTGGTTCTGATCATGATTGGTATGGAAAATATGCGTTTGTCTGTGTGGGACCATGTGCATTGTTAAAACCAATATTACTTGGTCCTGGAGGAATCTGGAAGGGAGCTCAGTGCCTATATAATCCAAATATCTAATTTGTAATATATAGCATTGTTTTATGAGTTCATTAAATTTATCTCAATTATCTTCTTTGATAATTAACACCATCATAAGAGAGTTTTGTTATTTTTATTTTTCAGCCAAATGGTAGACGACTAAAACATTCCAAAAGACACCCATAGGAGTTTTAAAGTGACCATCCTTCACAATTTAGACACTATCTGTTTGATCATTATGTGAAGATTGCCACATGGGGTTTCAACTCGGTATCAATGAAAGCTCCGTCCCAACTAGGTGAAACCAACTTTGGGAATTCTAAACTCATTCCTATCTAGTGTTACATCAGATTATTGAAATTATTTTTGTCAGAAATAATTTTGCACTACTTTAATTTAAGTTATATGTGGTACACGCACTGTTAGGCTTTAGTTTTATTTTAAGTTATGCTTGTATGATTGTCACTCTTATATATTGAAGAGTGCCTCTTGTTTTCTAATTAATCGAACAAATCTCTCCTTTCAGCATGGTATCAGAGCCAGCGATACCCTATGCGCTATCCGCCTCCCTAGACTCCTCGATCCCGCGTCTCCTTTGATCGTTCAGCCACGTTGACCCCGGCGTTCGCTCGCACAGCCGCGTCGACCCCCTTGTTCGCTCGCACAGCCGCGTAGACCCCGTCGTTCGCTCGCCAGCCCGCGTCGACCCGCTTCAGCCCTTCTGCTCCACCCAGCCCGTCTATTCTTCTGGACGCCAGATCCCGTGGGGGATGTGCCTGTGAGGCTGATTCCGGGACTTCTGGCGTCTATTTCTTTTGCATGAGGGGATGACTACCTCTGTTCCCTTCTCTCCCTTCTTCGGCTCCCTTGCCGGGATCAACTGAGTACTTCTCTTTCTATGAGAAGTTTTTAGGGCTTTGCCCCTTTCTTCCCATTTGTGCTTCTTCCAGCGGTTTCTATCATCTGGTTAATATGGACGAGAGTGTTGAATCTCCAAATTTGTTCTCTGGTGTGTGCATTGAATCCTCACTGATGTCGGCATTGGGCTCCAACCGCGTTCTCCATGACCACGGAACTCCTCAAATTACCACCATGAAACTTGATGGCACCAATTACCATTCGTGGGATCGGTCTATCACTCTTTCTCTCAAAAACTGTCGCATGTTTGACTATGTTTCCGACACTACAACAGCCCCCCATTATGCCCCTGAATGGTCTCAATGGGAGTCCGAAAACTCCATGGTAATGTCGTGGCTTCTCAATTCTATACATGAGAGCATTGCTCGGAATTACCTGTTCCTGGATACAGCTGCAGATATTTGGAAAAGAGCTGAGGTTACCTATTCATGTCGGGAGAATACCGCTCAGATATTTCAACTTTGCCGGCAGATTTTCCTCTTGCGGCAAGGCGATCATTCTCCTTCCTCCTATTACCTAGAATTTACTCAGCTCTACCAAGAGTATGACCACTTTGATGCTCTCACTCTTGTCTCCCCTGAAGATGAGATTCTTGCTCGGGCTCGCGAAGAACGTAATCGGATCATTGAATTTCTCCATGATCTGCATCGGGACTTTGATTAAATTAGTGTTCAGATCCTTGATCGGACTACTCTTCCCTCCCTGTCGGAAGTTTCAGTCTTGTTCAGCAAGAATTCAATCATCGCCAGACTTTACATACTGACACTACCTCTAATGACACTGCTCTTGCCGCTCATGTTCGCCCCAGTGGGCGTCCTCCTCGTGACTTACTACCTAAGTCTGGGGAGAAGGATCATTTCCTCTGTGATTATTGCGGGAAGACCCGTCATACAAGGGACACTTGTTTCAAGCTCCGCGGCTTTCTACCGCTCATAGGGGGTCATGCTACTCGTGGTGGTCGTGGTTATGGTCGGGCCATCATCCTCTGTCCCGCTTTGCTCATCTCTCTGATGCTTCTGCTGCTGCATCTTCTCTGGCTGCCCCTTCTTATCTCTCCTCTGATGAAATTCTTGCCTTTTGTAGTCTGATGCATGGCCATCCCTTCGAGACTTCTACTTCATCCTCCTCCAATGCCCACCAGGGGCCCCCGGGTGCTCATTATGCTGCCAGCCCCCCCCCCCACCCACCCAGTGGATCATTGACAGCGGGGCAACCAATCATATGACAGGCACTGCTTCAGGTTTTGTATCCTACCATCCTTTGTCGGCTCTTGACAAAGTGAGTGTTGATGATGGCTCCTTTTCCTCTATTGTTGGTGAAGGAACCATTCCCGATTCTTCCCTCACTCTCTCGTATGTTCTTTATGTTCCTAAATTTACTCGAAATCTCCGTTATATCAGTTAATTAACTAACTTATTGCATTGTTCAATGAACTTTTTCCTTGCTTCTTGTGTCTTTTAGGATCTGACGACGGGGAAGGCGATTGGCTCTGATAAACTGTGTGATGGACTGTATCTATTTGACCCCTCCAGCTCGGCTCTTGCTCCTCTGTGGGCTCTTCATGTGGCTTTGTCTTCTACTTTGGATTCCTGGCACTGTCGCATTGGACATCCCTGTATCTCTGTTATGAAATTCTTGTGTCTTGCTATGTCGGCCTCTGTTTTTAATACTTTTAGTTGTGATGTATGTGAACTGGGTAAGCACAAGCAGACCTCTCTTCCTCGGGTGTCCCCTTTTTGTGTTACACCTTTGGAAATTATTCATTTTGATGTTTGGGGCGCTAGCCCGGCTGCTTCTATTTCTGGGTACAAATGATTTCACTTTTATCGACTATTTTTCTAGGTACATGGCTTTATTTCATGAAAAACAAATCTAATGTGTTTCCTTTATGGTTATCACTCAATTCAATGCCATTGTGAAAATATTGTGAAATGATCATGGCAGTGAATACATTGACTCTCACTTTGAATGTTACATGTGTGACTTGGGTATCATCCACCAAACTTCTTGTGTGTACACTCCTGCCCAGAATGGGGTCACCGAGCGCAAGAATCGGCACCTCATGGAGGTTGCTCGTTGTTTATTGCTTCAGATGCACTTACCCAAATACTATTGGGATGACGCGGTCCTCACGGATACGCATCTCATTAATCGTTTGCCAACTCGTCTCCTAAATCACAAGACACCGTTAGAAACTCTAAATATCCCTTCTAGTGAGCTCACCCCTCGTATCAATGGATGTGTGTTTTGTCCATATGCACCACAACTCCAAGCTTGATCCCCAGGTGCTTCGGTGTGTATTCATTGGATACTCGAACACTCAAAAAGGGTATAAGTGTTTTCATCATGTGACCCAAAAGACTTTTGTCACCATGGATGTCACTTTCCATGAATTCGAGCCCTATTACGGGAGCTCTCTTCAGGGGGATACTAGTAACATGGAAGTGAGCTCCTCTGCTATTCCTCTGCCTATATCTCCTCCATATCAGCCTACCGTCTCACATCCTACTAACCCACCTGTGGCCCTGCAGCCGCATGTGGTTCTACCGCCGCCTTTGCCTCCTCGTCCTACTTCTTTACAGGTTAATACTCGTCGGCGAAGGGGCACAAACGGTCAGCTCCTACGATCCGTCTACCGGTCCTCGAGTAACTGTGCTTCCACTCAACATCCCTTATCTCATTATGTGTCTTATGACTCATTGCTCTCCCGGCATAAAGCCTTTGTCACTTCTCTGTCCTTCATCTCCATACCCTCTTCGCGGCAGGAAGCTCTGAGGCATCAAAAGTGGAACGATGTTATGTGGGAAGAGATGATTGCCCTTGAATAATTAGACATGGGACCTTGTTGATCTCCCTCAAGGCAAGACCGTGGTTGGATGCAAGTGGATTTTTCGGTGAAACAAAACCCCCAAGGCCTTGTGGACCGTTGCAAGGCTAGGTCGGTGGCTAAAGGATACACCCAAACGGTCGGGATTGATTATCAGGAAATTTTTGCCCCTATTGCAAAGATGAATTCTATCTAGATTCTGCTCTCGTGTGTTGACTGCAAAGGGTGGAGTCTTAGTCAGTTGGACGTGAAGAATGTCTTCTTCCATGGAGATTTGGCAGAGGAAATTTATATGTCTCTACCTCCTGGTTTCACCTCTGAGGGATCTGCGGGAAAGGTATGCAGATTGAAGAAAGCTTTATATGGCCTAAAACAATTCTCAAGGGCTTGGTTTGGGAGGTTCCAACGAGCAATAGTGACATTTTGGTATAGTCAGAGTAATGTTGATCATACCCTAGTTGTAAAGCACAGACAAGGGAAATTGACGGTGTTGATAGTCTATGTGGATGACATTATCATAACTGGGTATGACATGAAAGAAATCAAAAACTTGAAGACAAGATTGGCTAGTGAATTTGAGGTAAAGAATCTTGGGAACCTCAAGTACTACCTTGACATTGAGATTGTCAGATCCAAACAAGGTATCTTTATCTCACGGAGGAAGTACATCCTTGATCTGCTGGAGACTACGGGGATGAGTGGGTGCAGACCTGCTGACACCCTCATTGAAGCAAACCATAGATTGGGAAGGGATAGTGGAGAACCTGTTATGGATATCAATAGCTTTCAATAGCTGGTGGGGAGACTCGTCTACTTATCTCATACTCACCTGGATATCTCTTATGTTGTTGGAGTTATCAGACAGTACATGCACGCTCCCAAATCGCACCACTTGGATGTTGTCCATCGGATTCTCAGATATCTCAAAACTTCACTGGGACGTGGCTTCTTACTCTCTCCGACTAAAGAATTATCCATTAAAGTTTTCACCGATGTTGATTGTGCAGGGTCAGTTGATGATCATAGATCCACGTCCGGGTATTGTACTTTTGTTGGGAGAAATTTGGTGACTTGGAGGAGCAAAAAAAACATGTGGTTGCCAGATCCAGTACTGAAATGGAATTTAGGGTTATGGCCCAGGAAATATGTGAAGGAATGTGGATTTGATCCCTTTTGCTTGAACTTGGGATTCGAAGTAATGGCCTCATTCGGCTATACGGTGATAACAAGGCCACAATTAGCATTGTTCATAATCCTGTTCAGTCTGACTACACTAAGCATGTTGAAATCGATCGTCATTTCATCAAGGACGACATAGTGAGGGGAGTTATTAGCACTCCATTTGTTCCCTCAGATCAATAGCTAGTTGATGTGCTCACAAAAGCTGTCTCATAGGTGTTTTGGTAATAATATGTCCAAGTTGGGTGTGACAGATCTCACAAGTTCAACTTGAGGGAGAGTGTTAGGCTTTAGTTTTATTTTATGTTATGCTTGTATGATTGTCACTCCTATATATTGAGGAGTGCCTCTTGTTTTCTAATTAATCAATCAAATCTCTCCTTTCAACACACTATAATTATTAAAGGCTAAAGGTGCAAAAAGTCATGGAGACCAGGCGCAAGAGTGCACCTGACAAAGGTAAGACACAATTGCATCTCTTTTTAAATAATCATCATCAAACATTATTTAATCTTCTTGATCAGATTCCTCATCCATTCTATTCATCAATCATTCATTATTTTCATTTATATCTCTTAAGAAATGAGACCAATGTGATCACTAACATCATATTAAAGTCTCAACGCTTGATTATGTTTCATAAACTCAAGTCATTCAAAGATGTTGAGCTATAGCAACATTTTTTCTTTCATTTTTTTGAAAATAAGATCCACATGAGAAATCTCGCACAGGCGAGCATTTTATACTCCAAAAGCCCCAAAAAAACACGCAAAGGTGCGGACCTCCAAGTCTGATGAGCCTTGAACCTTAGGCATGTCTTTGACAGTATAGGTAAATCCTTTAACCATGTACTATATCTACTCATCCTATCGGTGAATCTCCATCCATTCAGTGTGCATGCTTAAATAGCCTGGAACTATTTTCTACCCTCTTACTTCAATAATTCTCGTTCTACCATTTCTCTGATATGATAATTTATCACCCAAATAATGGCTAATGATAATATTATGAAATTAACTTTAGAAGAAAATTCCGTAGAGGCCCAAAGAAAGACCCATCATAGGCCCTCTTCTTCCTTATGTTTTACTCTTACATCTTGAATGTGGATCTTTCTCTTCCTTTCTCTTCTTATATAAGTGTACAAATATTTGTATTTATATTATTGAAAAAAAATTCATAAAGTTTTCAGTTATTTCCAAATATTCTTGGTGTTTCTCTACATGATATCAGAGTAGGTTCACGCTGAGTAAGCGTGTTGGGCGGTCCAGCATGAACCAAAAAAAAACTAAAAAAAAGCATGTCATGATTAGTCCCACATTGCCTGCCCAGTTGGTCCACTAACATTTATAATATGTCCCGCCTCTCCTATCTTTGACTCGGGTTTCGGAATGGAAAATGGGTGCGGTGGTTAATTTAACATGGTATCAGAGCGCTCTGGTCCTACGACTTATTTTCACATTGCGCTCACGGCGGTTAGACATCTTCTAACTGTAGTTCTCCCTGCTTCCTGCGGACTCCCTTGTTTTAATCGCATCCCTACTGCTTCTTGTGCTATCTGCGGCCTATCTAATTCTACCTGCAGCACATCTCCCTTCCCTCCCTTTCGTGGATCCACCCCTCCCTTCTTCCTTCTTTTATAGTTTCTCTTCTCTGTTCAGTGGGGCCCATTGATTTCCCTGCTCGCCGCGATTAGCTTGGGTCGTAACCGTGCGTCTTCTTCTCGCCGAGGTTTGCGTCCGTCGTTGTTGTTCGTCACAGTCTCATCTTCTCGCCGCGGGTCCTCTTCCTAGCCGCACACTCTATCTTTTGCTCGCGTTCCTTGCGACTTCTTCCTCGCCACTATGGGCTTTTCTGGTCGTCGCTACTTGCTCGCCGCGCTCATCTCCTCAGGTCGCTGACTGTCGCGCCTGTTCTGCTCCATCTGTTCGCAGAGTTGCCCCTTTCTGCACACGCGGTCTTGTTTAACCGCGCTTGCTTGCCGCCTATCCGCAAATTTTCTCAGCTCGCTAGACCGCCAGTATTGTTGCCAGTCCGTTGTTGTCCTGCGTTGTGTCCAGACCACCAGTATTGTGGCCAGACCGCCAGTTTGTTGTCAGACCGCCGATGTTGCAGCTGTCGCCCGATTTGTTGTCGTTGTTGTCTTGCTTGTGACCCGCAAGTTTTTTTCCCTATAGCCACCTCTGAGCTTTATGGCGTCTTTTGAAGGGTCTTCTCTTCCTGCTCGTGCGGCTATGCCAGTTCCTGAGATCTGTGACGAGTTGCGAATCACCGCCATTTCTCGTAGTGGGAAGAAGAATTTTGTCGAGTGGGTGCCCTCTGTCCGTCGGATTCTTCAGACGAAGGGTCTCTTGCATCATTTGACCAAGGACACTCCTGCTCCTACTGATGACTGGCTTCATGACGATGGTTGTGTTCAGACTTGACTCCTCAACTCCCTGTATGGAGAACCCTACCGTATGGTCATGTATCAAGAGACGGCCAAGGCAATGTGGGATGAGCTCCATTCCTTTTACTCCAGCAAGGACAGTCTCCAACACTTGTATGACATCATCATCAATCTTCAAACCCTTGACTCAACCAGTGTTGCTGACTTAACCTCCTTTTTTACGCATTCCAAGACTCTGGTTGAGGCTTGGATTCAGCATCAACGCCCTACTACTGATCTAGCTACTCAACGCACTTAAAAGGAAGTTGTAGGTATTGCCATGATGATGGCTCGCATTCCACCTCATCTTCACAGTGTTCGGGCTCAGATCCTCTCTTCCGCTACTATTCCCTCATTCTCTGATGTTTGCTTCATGTTGTTAAAGGTTACACTACCTCCTGAAGCTATCGGTCCTCCTTCACCGTCTCTTCTCCAGCACTCTGCTTCCCCCCCACCCCACCCCCCCCCACCCCTCCATCTACTCGAGGAGGTCGCTCAGGCTCCCGCGGGAGGGGTCGTGGTAGCCAGTCGAGGACTAAGTGTACCTACTGTGGTAAAGATGGACATCTTGAGGCAACTTGCTACCGCAAACATGGTCTGCCTCCTCGTCCTCATGCCTCTGTTGCTGCCAACACCTCTTCTGTCACTCGTGCTGATCTTGATGAAGTGCGCATCCAACTCCAGCAACTTCAAGGGTTGCTCAACCGCCCGCCTGCCTCCGTTGCCTCCATCTCTAATGAAGATATCGCTTGTATCTTCACTAGTCCACGCAGGATAGTGGACTTCGGTGCTACTCATCATATCACTTCGCTGAAACCACCTCAGTACTTGGCCTCTTCGCATCCCAAGTTTATCACAGTAGCCAATGATGACACCGCTCCTATCTCGGGTTCTGCTGATATACCTCGCAACCCTTCTATTTCTCTTTGCTCGGCCCTTCATGTCTCAGGCTCTCCGTTTAATTTACTTTCTGTTAGTTGACTCATTGTCAATCTTGATTGCTCTGTCACATTCACCTCTTCTTCTTTTATGATGCAGGATCGACGGATGCAGAGTATCATTGGTAAAGGACGATTGCACAACGAGCACTACCTTCTTGATGTTTCTCCTACCATTCTCTCATTTATCTCCTCTGCAGACTAGCATCAGCGTCTTGGGCATGCTCCTCTTCAGGTCCTCAAGAAGGCTCTTACTGATATTCCTCTTCCAGCATTTACTTGTGATTCATTTATTCTGGGAAAACAACATCGTTCATCTTTCCCTCCTCATTGTACTCAGAGCGCTGCTCCTTTTGATTTAATACATTTTGATATTTAGGTCCCGTGCAAAATAGTTAGTCTGTCTGGTCATCGCTACTTTATAAATTTTATTGATAATTATTTTTGTATGACATGATTATACTTACTTCATGATCGCTCTGAGCTTACACGTGTTTCGGGCTTTTATTCTTGAGACGCGCACACAATTTTTCTGCACAATTAAAATTGTCTGAACTGATAATGCTCGTGAATACATTAGTCATGTGTTTAGTAATTTCTGCTCTGAGTTTGAGATCATTTATTAGACTTCGTGTGCTTATACTCCCCAACAGAATGGTGTGGTTGATCACAAAAATAGACAACTTTTTGATGTTGCACG
Source organism: Platanthera zijinensis (assembly GCA_039513925.1). NCBI lineage: Eukaryota > Viridiplantae > Streptophyta > Magnoliopsida > Asparagales > Orchidaceae > Platanthera > Platanthera zijinensis. The sequence continues at coordinate 13,603,794 of CM077080.1, forward strand.
CTCGCTCATGTTTCAAATGAAGGTCCCCAAGGCTTACTGGCACTTTGTTGTTTCCACGAAGTGTTATCTCATCAACTGTCTACCCTCCTCCATCCTCAACTATGACACTCTGTTTAGTCTTCACTTCCCCTCCACACCGCTCTTCCCTCTCACGCCTCGGATATTCGGTTGTACCTGCTATATCTATATGTTTGGCCCTTCCACTGACAAGTTCGCCCCTCGGCAACCAAACATATGTTCGTTGGTTATTCCCGTACTCAGAAAGGGTATGTGTGCAACTCTCCCACCACCCGCGAGATGATTGTCTCTGCTAATGTTACTTTTCTGGAAGAACAAGCCTTTTGCTCTACTCCATCCCCCCCCCATCCACTACCGTTATTACCATGACATGTCATCCCAGTTACGTCTCCTCTCCCACCACTTCTTCCAAACCCGGTTACCGGTCCGCACAAGCCACCTCTTCTTCGTGTCTATACTCGTCATTCTCCTAGCTCCACTATCCCGCCGCAATCGCCCTCAACCTCTGGCACTATGCAGCCTGTTGATCCGACTCATGCCTCCACATCTCATCCCGTGGAGAATTATGTATCCTTGCATCGCCTATCCCTGACGCTTCAACACTTTGGTACTTTATTACCCTCCATCTCTGTACCTAACTCTATGCAAGAGACTCTCCAACATCCGGGCTGGCGGGTGGCCATGGAAGAAAAAATGATTGCCCTCTGGGCTAATCAAACATGGGATCTGATTTTTCTTCCTTCAGGACAGAGTTGTGTTGGATGTAAATGGATCTTTGTGATCAAGCATGCTCCTGATGGGACGATTGACCATCTCAAGAGCCTTCTTGTGGCTCGTGGGTTTTACTGAACAACAAGGCCTCGACTATGAGAAAACTTTCTCTTCGATGGCCAAGCTCAACACGGTTCGTGTCCTACTCTCCTTGGTTGTACATCGACAATGGCTTTTACATCAACTGGATATCAAGAATGTCTTTCTCAATGACGACCTACAAGAAACTGTTTACATGCAACAGCCTCCCAGGTTTGAGATCACAGGGGAGTCCCGAGTTTGTCACCTCAAGAAGTCGATTTATGGTCTCAAACAATGTCCTCGGGCATGGTTTGACAAATTCAGTAGGGTTGTCCGCGAAGTTGGATTTACTCAGGGCTCGGCAGATTTCTCTCTATTTACTCGTCATCAAACAACATACACTGTTCTCCTCTTGGTTTATGTTGATGACAACTTAATCACGGGACATGATTCAAAGGGAATACAAATGATCAAGCAGCACCTGAATTCTGTTTTTCAAACAAAATATTTGGGGAATCTTCGGTACTTCACTGGCCTAGAGATCGCAAGACATCCTGATGACCTTGTCTTATCTTAACGAAAGTACTGTCTCGACCTTTTTCAGGATGTTGGCTACTCTGGATGCAAACTGATTGATACTTCTATGAATGTTAATCACAAGTTTTGTGCTCATGCCTCTGACACTGATCTTCTCCTTCCAAATCCAGAATACTATCGACGTCTTGTTGGAAAATTGATTTATCTTACAGTTACAAGACCTGACATATTCATTGTTGTTGGGGTTGTCAGCCGATTTATGCATTCTCCTCGGATGTCTCACCTACAGGCTGTCGAACGCATCCTAAGATATTTGAAAACATCCCCTAGTCAAGGGCTGGTATACAAAACCTCTTCCTCTTCTACTCCAACGTTAGTTGCGTATTCGGATGCTGATTATGTTGGCTCCCTGGATGATAGGCGTTCCACCAGCGGATTCTGTATTTACTTCGACGGTCACCTTGTCACCTGGCGCGGCAAGAAACAATCTGTGGTTGCTCGCTCTTCGGCCGAAGCCGAGTATCGTTTGATGACATCCGTTGTATCTGAGCTCATATGGCTAGAAAGTCTCCTAAGAGATCTGGGAGTCAAACTTTCCTCACCACCTACTTTACTTTGTGACAGTCAAGTGACTATACACATAGCGAAGAATCATGTTTTTCATGAACAGGCGAAACACATTGAAGTTGACTGCAACTTCATTCGGGAAAAGTTCAAATGAAGAAGCTAGAGTTGAAACATGTTCCGGCTATTGATCTAGTTATTGATCTCCTCACAAAGGCCCAACCTCGTGTTCTATTTCATCAGTTCTTGTCCAAGCTGGGTGCTTACGACTTATACGCTCCATCTTGCAGGGCAGTGTTAGAAGAAAATCCTGTAAAGGCTCAAAGAAAGACCCATTTAGGTCTTCCTTACGTTTTAGTCCTACATCTTGAATGGGGATCTTTCTCTTCCTTTCTCTTCTTATATAAGTGTACAAATGCTTGTATTTATATTATTGAAAAAGAATTAATAAAGTTTTCAGTTATTTCCCAATATTTTGAGTGTTTCTCTACAACTTTAAATCTATGTAAAAGTTTCTTATAGAATACTAGTTTGTGTGTGTGTTTCAATTTTAACAAAGCAATTTTAAATTTAAAAAAAGTATCATCTTCTATGATTACTTCTGGAATGACTCCAGGAATCTAGCAAATCAACGTTTTAGACCCTCATGTGAGGACAGTGGAACTACAAGAAACCCTGAGAACTAAGGGAGAGATTCATAGGAGGGAGAAATAAGATGAAATAATAAAATATATAAAAGATGGAGGAATCCATGACAATTATATTAATTCATCATAATTTATCCCTATTACAAGTCATAGGTTCTATTTAGAAAATTAGGGTTACAACTTACAAGATAACTTCAATATATATTTAAAACCCGCAAATGGAACCAATAGGTTATGCAATATCAAGTGACACCTCAGTGCAATATAGGATGATAACTAGTTCAGCAAGACAGTAAGTCTTGGCATAACAAGTTCAACAATTCAAATTCCAAAGTACTTGACAACTTGAAACTTCAGTCGGGAGCATATATTCTTTATTCGTGGCCAAATTGGTCACCAAGTAACATCATACTACCCGCAGCAATTCGATACTGACATTAACTCGTCAACCCAAATGGCTGCTCACAATGCTGTGTTCTTCTCAAATTGATAGACCCATGATCATTCAATCCAAAAGACATTCAACCAATCGCACTAGATTCATTGGGAATGTATAGGAAATCTCGCTAAAAATTCCTCCTTACCTATTAAGTCAATGTGTACTACGAAACTGTAAAATTTTCTTGAGAAGTAAATCTCACTTATTGTATTCTAATTAATTTAGGGCGTTGTTACATGCACACCACTTTTGGCTATGTGCACACCAAACTCTTAAAATAAACAATACCACTACTTTTTTCCAATCCCACCCATATTAAACCTAAAGCGCGAGGAATTGACATGCTTTAAAAATGGGTCAAAACTCGCTACAAGTGCGCAAGGAATTGACATTAGAGATTACTAATAATGAGAGTTTGTATACTCAGATATATGGAGATGGCAGACGGTTAGAGTTAATCGAGTCTCTAAATTGTAATGAAACTCCAGCGCCGCTTGAAAAATGGATGTCCATGCCAGATATTGGACTAATAATTGCATCTTGCTATAATGTAGTGTTTATTCATTACTCAAAATATCAGTCATTCACATTCTTACCATTACATTATGCACCTCCAGAAATCCGGAAGATAATTTTTATTGGTTTTGTCAATGGTAATCATTTCATTCATTTGTCGATAAAAAAAAGGGTGTCCACTTCCACCTATATACTCTCCGTGATTAACGTATCATGAAGCAACTGCAGAAAATTGTTATTTACACAAACATATGGACGATGATGTATTAAATTTGGCCGATCCTTGAACAGGTGTTTATGAACTATTATTCGGCTCATTGCATTACTTAATATTCAATTTCTCTATCTAATTGTTATTTCGCTTGTATGAATCAAATAAATTTTGGGACTTGTGAGTGATTAGAATCACATGTGCACTATCATTCAAGAGGTATTAATATTCAGTTTTAAGTAACTTACAAATATTTTATTTATTTAAGACAACTAATATTCATATCTTTATGTTCGTGCAGGTCTACAAGAACTTAAAAAAGGACCATGCAAATTTTTAGTTATATCGGTGAAAATGATTTGAGATTTTTATTTTTTTATTTTGTTTGTTTTTTGTTGATTTGAAATGTAAAAAGGAAGAATCTTTTGTATTTGAAGTAATAAAAAACTCAAACTTTATTTTGGTGTTTATTTAACAATTTGACATGCAAATAAAATTTATGGTGTTTACTTGACATTTTGGCTTGCAAATAAAATTTATGGTGTTTACTTGATATTTTGGCTTGCAAATAAAATTTATGGTGTGTACATATCAATGGTGTGCACATAACCAAAAATGGTGTGCACGTAACAACGCCCTTAATTTATTATATTGTGAACCCCGCATCACATCTCTAAATATATCCACAAATCGAGCAAGGATGAAAATTTTCAGAATCCCCTAATCAGGCTTGTAAACTGATACGGGTCTTTGAATATTGTCGGAGGAGAGGCCGAAGATGGAGAAGATGGCGGTGGTGGAGGATACCGTGGAGCCGGAACCGCGGCTACCTAAGCGGGGTGGCTCGTTAGAGGAGAGAGCCACCAAGATCTCGCATTCAAAAGATGGGAACTAGAATTCTTTCTTGCTTAATTCATACTGTGAGAAAAACTAAATAACAAGATTTTGCATTCCTCAAAAAGTTAAATTACAAGAGTATGACTCTCTATTTATAGGGAGAAGGAAGAGGGGGAATATACAACAGACGATGTGGGACTAAAATACAATAGGCGGATAGGCGGTTAAAAAAATTTTAGACCACTTAGACCGAGCGGTTAGGCAGTCTGCCTGCTCCACATAAGTAACCGTCTATCTCTACATAGCCCGATGTCGCTGCACCGATCAGTAGTCCGCTCAACACAGGCAGATAGATGCATAAGACAGCCAAACTCCAGGCCAACTCCCTTGATCATCAGGCCGCAACACCTCCTGTATCCGCAGCTTCAGCTTTGTCTCTATCCGCAGCTTCAGCTACTCAGACCGCTCCTTCTATCCGCAGCGACTAGAACTCCTTGTCCGCCAAACCACAACAGGGTTGAATGATTCCCAGCTGGATAGAATACTGACCAGACCGCCATAGCAAACCGCCACTATCAATCCACCAGGCCGCCAAGGCAGTCCGTAAAACAGCGGAACCAGACCGCCGGGGCTAACCGCCACTATCAATCCACCAAGCCGCCAAGACAGTACGCAATACAGCGGAACCAGACCGCCAAGGCTAACCGCCAGACCGCAAAGCTATCAGACCGCCTGGATCAAGCTGCCAAACCGTCAGGTCGCCCGACCAAACCGCCAGACTGCCAAGATCCATAAAATCTAACACTCCCTCTCAAGTTTGAGCATATATGTCAATCATGCCCAGTTTGTCACAGACATCTGAAAGAAAGGCGGACACAGGTTTGGTAAAGACGTCTGCAAGCTCCTTGTCAGAGGTGATAAAAGGAGTACAGATCTAATTCTTCATAATCTCTTCTCTGACGAAGTGGCAATCAACTTCAATGTGTTTTGTTCTTTCATGAAAAACTGGATTCTTTGATATGTGTATAGCAGTCTGGTTATCACAGAACATGAGTAAAAGATTGTCATATATCTCCTCCAAGACAAACATAAGGGCACGCAATCATTTCAACTCGCAAGCAGTCGATGTCATGCTTCGGTACTCAGCTTAAGCGTTTGATCGTGACACAACTGACTGTTTCTTGCTCTTCCAGCTGACAAGGTTTACTCATATAAAGGTGCAAAAATCGAAAGTAGACTTTCTATCTTCTTTATTATCAGTATAGCTAGCATCAAAATATGTTTCTACCTTTAGATCATTATGTTTTCGAAATAATAACCCTTTCCCAGGAGATCTTTTCACATACTCCTGAATTTTTAAGACGGACCGAAGATGACATTCTCTAGGAACTTGCATAAACTGACTGGTCTTCCCTATAGCATAACAAATGTCAGGTCTAGTAACAGTCAGATAGATGAGCTTTCCCACGAGTCGTCTGTACATAGTGCTATCTGTACATAGTACTATCTGAAAGAAGAGGAGAATACTCCGTCCAAATTTTGGCATCACCAACGGTCATAGGCCAGCGAGCAGGTCTTGCCCCAAGAAGACCAATTTCTTTCAAAAGATCTAACGCATACTTCCGTTTTGAAAGCATCATAGAGTTGTGTTTCCGCAAAATTTCTATCCCAAGGAAATACTTATGATAGCTCATATCCTTTGTAACAAAATGTTGTCGAAGATGTCTCTTTGCTAGATCAATTAATTCTTTATCATCACTAGTAAGGAGAATATCATCCACATAGACAACAAGAACCACAAGCATTTTAGTATTCTTGCGAACAAAAAGAGAGAGATCAGCAGAGCTCCGAGTAAAGCCAACAAGAGAGACAACCTCGATGAACTTGTCGAACCAGGCCCGTGAGCTTTGCTTTAGATCATAAATTGTCTTTTGTAACTTGCATACCTGGGACTCCCCGTGAGCAACATACCCGGGAGGTTGCTCCATGTAAACCACCTCTTGTAAATCACCATACAGAAAGGCATTCTTCACGTATAATTAATACATCTCCCAACCTTTGTTAACCGCTACAGAGAACAGAACACGGATAATGCTGATGCGAGCCACTGGGGAGGTGTCAAAAAAGTCCACATCATATGTTTGAGTAAAGCCTTTGACAACAAGCCTAGCCTTATAGCGGTCAATAGTGTCATCCGGGTGAAACTTGATGACAAAGACCCGCCGGCAACCAGCCACATTCATACTTAGAGGAGTAGGGACAAGAGTCCAAGTACACCTTTTGGTTAAGACCTTCATTTCTTCATCTATGGCCGCTTTCCAATGCGGAATAGCAAGATCCTCCTGATAGTTAACCGAGATAGCATTTGCCGAGAGAGCAAGGGCAAATCTCCTTCTAGCTAAGGATAGACGAGCATAGGATACAACAACATGAATGGAATATTTAGTGCACGTTCTAACCCCCTTCCGTATTGCAATAGAAAGGTCAAGATCCGACCTGTCCTCTGTAGTAGATTCATCCGTCGGAGAGATTACTGGCCCGAGAACTGTCAGTAATGGCTCCAAAGGCAATGGAGAATCAGAAGACAGAGGCGAAGATGGGGGAACTGGTATGGGAAGAGGAGTCAACGACGTAGGAGGAACAGAAGCAGGTGAAGGAGTGTAAACAATAGGAAGAGACGGTGAAACATCAGACGGTGAGTAAGTAGAAGCTCGAGAAAAAAAGGCAAATCTTCAAAGAATGTAACATTGGCAGAAACAAACTGTTTCCTGAGCGGGGGTTTAAAGCACTGATACCCCTTTTGGGTCGGACAGTAGCCCAGAAAGACGCATTTTACTGAGCGTGGTGACAGCTTGTCACGACCAGGAGAAGGAGAATGCACAAACGCTATGCAACCAAAAACACAAAGAGGTAAAGAAAAAAGTGGAGCTCCTAAATGTAAAATAGAGAAAAGGGTATTGCCCTGAAGAACCGATAAGAGACTACAGTTGACGAGAAAGCAAGAAAAAAGCACAGCATGTCCCCAGTACGATCGGGGAACATTCATCTATGTGAACAAAGTGCGAGTAACATCCAGGAGATGTCGATTTTTGCGCTCAGCAACCCCATTTTGATGAGATGTGTGGGGACAACTAGTTTGATGAATGATGTCCGAATGCATGCAATAAACGGAAAACGGATGACTAAGATAGTCCCGAACATTATCAGTGTGAAGAACTTTAAGAGAAACGTCAAATTGAGTTTTATCTCATTATAAAAGGTCGTGAACACAGAAAAAAGTTCAGAACGTTCTCGTAAAAGATACAGCCAGGTACAACGAGAAAAATCATCAACAAAAGTAACAAAATATAAACTTCCCCTACCAACATCCCTAACAAGAGCAGGACCCCAAACATCTGAATGAACAAGTTCAAAAGTATGAGAAGAACTTCATCCTTGTCTTGCGGGAAAGGAAGAACGATGATGTTTGCCAAGTTTGTAGGCCTCACAGTTCAAAAATAAGTCTTCCTTAGGCAAATCCGGTAGGAGTTGGTAGATGAGACGAGGAGGAGGATGGTCAAGGCGAAGATGTCACTGCAAAAGAGAAGTGGAGAAAACTGAGACATTGTCAAGGAAGAAGAGCTCATTGTTTTTAGTCCCAGTAGCAATCTTCTCCTTGAAATGTGGATCCTAAAAGAACAAGTAGTAGAGGTAAAGGTAACTGTGCAGTCCAACTATTTACAAAGAGCAGGAATAGAGAGTAAATTGCATGGATAAAATGGGACGTAAAGTATGTCCTCAAGCCGCAGAGTCGGAGTGACACAGACTGTACCAATCCAGTAAACCGGAGATGGCTTTTCGTCCGCAACAAAAACGGGGGGAGACCGGTCATGCTTGCCCAAGCAAGAGAATAAACAAGGATCACCGGTCATATGATTAGTAGCTCCTGAATCAATCAACAACTTACCCTGAGAGACAACATTAGCACTGCATGAAGAAGAAGAGGCAAGAGATGTGGACTTCTTGGTGTTGTCTGCCGCAGACGGACGAAGATGAGGATATTTAGTCCAGCAACGATCAACAAGATGACCTGTCTTGTCACAATGAGAGCAGACATGATGAGACGCACCTCGCCCACCAATATGATCTCCACGGCCACTAGAATTACCAGAGCAAACCTGATGAGCAAAGGTGTCAGGAGGGGGTGGGGAGGCAAGCAAAGGGCGCTGAAGAAGAGTGGTAACAGCTGCAATACGGGCAGCAGTAGCATCAAGAGTGGGAGAATCAGCTTCGCCAAGAATTTGTTGTCGTATCATGTCATAAGAGTCTGAAAGGCGAAGAAGATAGCACACAATCAGAAGCTCCTGGAAGTGTTTGTGCTACTCAGCCAGATCAGCGGAGAACAGACGATATTGTAGAATTTCAGTGCCAAGAGCTTGCACCTCCTGATAGGCGGCAGTAGGAGTCAAAGTAAGGCGGGCAAACAGATCAGGATATAACGTGTATATACGCGAGGTCTGGGCGCCTTTTGAATACAGAGCAGCAAGATGCGTCCAAGTGGCTTTAACTGTCTCATCATGTCGCATAACAGGAAGGCAATCATCAGAGAGACTATTGGCAAGCCACGTCCTGACCAAGGCATCACTACCATCCCAATCATCAAAGACAGCAGATCCACGTGCTGGAGGGTCATCGGTGAGATGATGGTGTTTGCGTTGGGACCTCAGCAAGAACATAAACGAAACGCTCCAGTCTGGGTAATTCGAGCTGGTCAACTTGGAAGCAGTTCCAATATTGCTAAAAGGAATAGAAACAGCTGGGGCGGTTTGAGAAGAGGATGCGGATAGATCGGAAGAGTACTCGATTTCTGCCATGAAGAAGGTGGATAGAAAAGAGGTCGCGCGGTTAGACTGAAAACACAGCAGGCGAATAGAGAGAACAAACAGAAATCTGCAGAAATCGCAGAAGGCGGGCAGTTAAAAAACCGGAATCTGCGAGCAAAGAAGAACAAAGTGGGCGGTTAGAAAACCGGAAACCGCAAGGTTCACAGAAGTACAATCCGAGCGGTTAGAATACGAAAAACCGCAAGAATCGAGAGAGCTCTGATACCATGTGAGAAAAACTAAATAACAAGATTTTGCAAACCTCAAAAGGTTAAATTACAAGAGTATGACTCTATTTATAGGAAGAAAGAAGAGAGGGAATATACAAAAGACAATGTGAGACTAAAATACAATAGGCGGTTAAAAAATTTTCAGACAGCTAAGACCGAGCAGTTAGATAGTCTGCCTGCTCCACATAAGTAACCGTCTATCTCTACATAGCCCGTTGCCACTGCACCGATCAGCAGTCCGCTCAACACAGGCAGATAGATGCATAAGACCGCCAAACTCCAGGTCAGCTCCCTTGATCATCAGGCCACAACACCTGCATGTACCCGCAGCTTCAGCTTTTGCCTCTATCTGCAGCTTCAGCTACTCAGACCGCTCCTTCTATCCGTAGCGACTAGAACTCCTTGTCCGCCAAACCCACAACAGAGTTGAATGATTCTCAGCTGGCTAGAATACTGACCAGACCGCCAGAGCTAACCGCCATTATCAATCCACCAGGCCGCCAAGGCAGTCCGTAAAACAATGGAACCAGACCGCCAGGGCTAACTACCACTATCAATCCACCAGACCGCCAAGGCAGTCTGTAATACAGCGGAACCAGACCGTCAAGGCTAACCGTCAGACCGCAAAGCTACCAGACCGCCTGGATCAAGCCGCCTAACCGCCAGGTCGCCCGACCAAACCGCCAGACAACCAAGATCCATAAAATCTAACACATACAACACATCCAATGTCTTTATATAGGCTATAACATATAAAAAGACAAAACAATAATAATGACACCTAATACTAGACCCGGAGCTCGAGGCCTCTGCATAATGTTAGCAACTAGACACCTAGATAATAGAGATAATTATAATAATACACGGCCCATAACATCACTCCCTCCGTCCAAAAAGAGCTTGTCCCCAAGCTCAAGGGAGATCACGAGAAGGCAAGCGTCATCTGATGCCTTCCTCGTCCGAGTCCTCAACGTCTAGGTAGAAAAACTTTTTGCAAATGTGCCCGCAAATGTACTGCTCGTCGCAATTAAAACATAAACCTTAAACGCGGTGGTCCAACATCTCGGTCTGAGATAAGCGACGGACCAGCGGGGCAGGAAGACCCTTGAGACGTCCTTGTGGAGCGTCGATGTCGGTGGGCAAGTAGGCCTCCCGGGCCAACTGGAAGCGGCGATTGCATAGTCTGGTCAGACTCATAGTAGTCACTAAGTCTGGTGGGGCCTCAAAATCGACATCCATTTGTAGGCGAGCTTGAGTTCGGTTGTGAAGATGGAGACTTGCATTGCTAGGGAAGTGTGACGTGTGCCAGGAGAAGCTGAAACTGCTCCAAGTAATCATCCATTGTGCCCGTTTAACGGAGTGTCATAAGAGCACTGAGGGGGTTGCTGCGGATAGGAGGGCCGAAACATAGGTTGTAATACCACTTGAAGTCGTCTTATGTCAGGCCTAGTTAGTCAGTGAGAAGACGAGTGACCCAAAGCAGAGCTGAGTCGAGTAGGTGAAAAGAGGCGAGAGGAAGTCGATCAGCGACTGGAATTTGTTGGTGGCTGAAGAATTGCTCGCACCTAGTGAGTCAGGCCAGTGGATCGATTTTGTCGTCATAGGTGGGGAAGTCCAATATGGTGTAGCGCAACTGCATAGTCACGTCCTGTCATAGGAAGGCCGGCGGCTCGTGGCGGATAAGCGGCGGAGGTGCCTGACTGGTGCTAGCGTGATCCGTAGGTGGAGTGGTGATCACGTGAAGTGCGGCGATCAAGGTGAGGGGGTAATATCATCATGATGGCGTGCTTCAGCGTCCAAATGGCGTAATTCAGCGTCTCAAAAGCGGGACTCGATGGAAGTCCTGAAATTTTGGAGAGCCGCCAAGAAATCTGAAGTGTCGATCATCGTGCGGGCGGAAGTAGCACGTGAGAGAGAGCGGGTGATGGGACGACTAAAATCCTTTGAATCGGCTGATTGGGAGTTTTCGCGGGAGTCGCGTCGCCGCCCAATTATGTCACAAAAATAATGCTCCAAGTGTTCGTGTTCCCTTGTGTTGGAGGCAGCAGAATAAGTGGACACTGGATGGGTGAAAAAAAGAAAATGATGTTGCTGAACTTATAAGCCATGGCTGTCTTTTAATAAAATAAAATAAGAAGACTTCAATGCATTCTCTCTTCTTGTTAGGCGTGCGGGAAAAAAGTGCCGGAATTAATAATCGGCTGCTGAACCGGGTCTCCCGTAGGCGTGCGGAAGCAATAATGAGGGGAGCAGCGCTGTTGTGGGGCTCGAAAAAAAGGTCTGCCAAACCGTTTCTCATGGACGCGGGGGGCTCGAAAAAAATTTGAGAGGTTCTGATGAAGGCGTTGATGGGGGGCTCGAGGACGAGAGACAGAAAATTCAACAGAAGGCGCGACGAAGCGGACGAGCACAGGAAAATGCGGGATCGGGAGTGGCGGTCCCGGTTGCTGAATACCGAGGAGATCGACGATGAGGGATCATCGAAGGCTGGTGTCGGTGACGCTGCTAAGGAAGACAAAGCTGATCACGCAGAATCGAAGGCGACTGGGGTGGCTTGCAGTGTTCGGTGAGGCAGAGCCGGTTGCGGCAATGGCAGCAGTTGTCGTTTGTTTAAATCCCGAGAACAGCGACGTCGAACAATAGAGGTAGAGGATGGAATGAGTGCAGCGGGAGAGGAACGACAGCGGGATGCCAAACCGAGGAAGGATGAGCTCTGATACCAAGTTGATACTGGTCTTCGAATGTTGCCGGAGGAGAGGCCGGAGGTGGAGAAGATGGCAGTGGTGGAGGATACCGTGGAGCCGAAACCGCGGCTGTATAAGCGGGATTGCTCGTTAGAGGAGAGAGCCACCAAGATCTCGCATTCAAAAGATGGAAACGAGAATTCTTTCTTGCTTAATATATACAACACATCCAATGTCTTTATATAGGCTACAACATATAAAAGGACAAAATAATAATAACACCTAATACTAGACCCGGAGCTCGAAGCCCCTACATAATGATAACAACTAAACACCTAAATAATAGAGATAATTATAATAATACGCGGCCCATAACATAAACCTAGCTTCTTGATCCATTCCCCCTCGAGATCGCTATAAAATCTTGGAGAGGATATTATTTTCCTCTAATTCCATGTTGGTGTGTTCCATTGATGGATCTCACACACACACACACACACACACACACACACACACACACACACACACGGAGATATGTGTGTGTGTGTGTGTGTGTGTCTGAATTCTCATCCAAAACTAATTTGAGCCTTCCATGGAGATATAATTTCAAACAAAATATCATCCAAAGCATAATCTCTTAATTTAGATCAAAGTTGTTTTAAAATATATATATATATAATCAACATAAACACTAACATAATTCAAATTGTTAACTAAATAATAAATAAATATTTAGTTATAACAACAACACTTCTAATTTTGACGTATAACCCGACAAAATATTTCCGCATCTTCAAGGATCCATCCAAAATTGCAATTACAAGAAAAAATTTAGAAGCTTACAAGCAAAAAGTAGATTTTCGTGTCCTCTTTGTGAATGTCCATTATCAGTTGTTTATGTTGAGTGGTATCTGAATTGTTAAACCGAAACTATAAAAATCATCTTTAACAACCTTCATTTATATTACCTTATGTCTACAATCCTCATATATGGTCTTTCAACATTAATTATATTGTCGGCAAAAATAATACAGCAAGACACCTCATTTTGAATTTCTTTGTAAGCATCTACATATATGCTATGTTAAAAAATTAAATGTGCGATGGTTGTGGTCCTAAAATAGCACCGTCGAATGACTGAGTCATGCAATTCCAATATCACTTATCTAATGGAAGTATGGAACACATGTTTTTTTAAAGATATGCTAGCATAAAATAAAAATATATGTGGTGTATATAGATCAACAATTGTGCACATGGTTCATCTGTGCAGTGTGTGACGAAAATAGTTCTCAGCTGTTGCTCAAATAAAGGTCAGGTATTGCCATCATTGCATATAGTGCATGAGGGACCTCATGCACGGTCGCTTGTTACTATTATAAGAAAATAAGAACTCAATGATGATCCTTCACATAAACCTACTATGATTTAAAATATTTTGGTCGCTCCGCCACTAATTCTAATATTATTTAATGTTTCATCATACAGAACTCCAGTAACTTCCAACGACCCTTTGACACAAATAATTCTTTCTTAAAGCACATCAAGTCACTTCTCGTGATAGTAAATTATATGATTTTTCTAGATCAATAAAAACTTTCCATTTGCTCTCTAGATTTTTACACCAATTGTCTTAACACAAGATTCTTTTCCATATTCGATCTTTTTGACATGGAAGATAGATGGAGTTCAAAAAAATACAAAAGGTATGCAGCCATACATCCTATAAATTAAACAAAATTGTCAAATTCATTTACAGCCCAGCTAATATGCTCTTACCACCAGGACACAAATCAGGAGGGTAGATGAAGAGTATGTTGCGTGGATGAAGAGTATGGTTGCAACCAGCATGAGTAAAACGCAGTTTCAACTTACCCAGAAATAAACTAGATAATTAGATCATTTTTTAGAACATTTTCTCAAGATAATCACACCTGACAAGTTTGACAAAGACTATAGCAAAAATGACATACCTTAAAATTGATCATTGCTGCAGCCTGCATGTTGGGCAAAACCACTTTCCTTTAAACCGTGTCTCTGGTGTTAGGCCTACACAAGAATAATGGAACCATTCACCTCCTTCACACTGCCAATAAACACACAGATAAAACATCAATGAATGATCACAATCATGCAGACAATCTATAGTGACAAAAGTACAAGGAAAAGACAAGCATGGAGAATATGATTCAGTTTGAGGATATATAGAGTTGTGAAATACAATCTCAAGCTGATTAGCCACAAACTCGATGTTGGTTTGAGCTCTGAAAAAGGCACAACTAATTTGATTAGATGTGCTCTTATATAAGTTCCATATGCTGAGCGTTGAGAAGATATTAAAGCATAGTTTGAATCTATGTAGCACATGAACGGGGGCGGCGTACGGGATATGATATGAAATGGATAAGGGAAACGTGATTTTAAAAAAATAAGGATACAGGATACCTTTCTTTTTTATGTTAATTATTTAAATACATGTATTAATTAATATGAAAACAAGACAACTAACAAACTAAGTGTATATTTCTTAAATTATAAAGAAAAAATTTATAAAACTAAAACATAGACGAAAAATATGAAAAACAAGACTTCAAACTTATATTATGTATCATTTACATTTCATATTATGCTATAAGAAATGTAGAAAAGAGTCAAGAAGAAGGGGACTATAAAGACGGTGAAGTGAAATTATATGCAATGAAATGAAAAAAAATCAAATGGAGGTGCACATCACCAAATTTGATTTCACAATCAAAAAGATTAAAATCTTATGCAGTGTTGTTACACATGATTTCTGGAAGTGCACAATTGAAACATATTGATTCCGGTGCACTGGAGGAGCAGGTCTCGGCTTCACATAGCAGAAGCCGGTGGCTAGGAGCAAGCAGGAGTCGGAGGCGTCGAAGAGGAGTTGGGGAGCAGGAGAGTTCAAGGATGCGGTTAGGGCCTAGGACCAAGTAGGAAACGTTGGTGTAGAAAAGAAGTCGTCGGGGGGCGGGAGGTCGAGGATGTGGACAGGAGCAAGCATGAGTCATTGGTGTCGAAAAGGAGGAGTCGAGGAGCGGGAGGCATCAAGGATGCAGCTAGGAGCAAACAGGAGCGCCTGTGTCGAAGACTGGGAGTCAAGGAGGTGTTATATATGAAATACAATGTGTTTGTATCACTGTTATTATGTTTAACAGTATTGTGATGCCGTAATTTGTGATTATACGAGACTAATAAATATCAATGATATCTCTTTGGATATTGCCTAAATCCACTAACATTTGGATTTCATTATTTTAAGGCATAAATGTCATTTAGAGAGATTATTTAAAAATGTCCTTAAAACCATGGCATCTTTGAATAACACTAGATAATATTAATGTATGTAATAAAGCAAGGTGCGTTGGTATATATTTTATGTTGATGACATGGTTCTAATAGGCAACTCGGCGAGGCATCTACTAAGTTATGTGACAAGTTAGAGCAATTGAGATATTATTTAAAAGAGAGGAGGTTTTAAATTAGTTGAACAAAGACCAACTACCAATATTTTACAATTCTAGTGGGGTGAAAAAAATTATCAGCCTATCTTATTAGAATATAAACAGATACCTATGTGTAATAAGTTTAAGTGCATTTAGTCATTTACTAAAAAGAATGTGGATATAGATGATGGTAAAAATCACTAGAGTTAAGGTTAGGTAGTTAAAATAGACAGTCTCGGGAATACTATGCGATAAGAAAATACCTTAGAAGCTTATACGTAAATTTAATAAAAATTATTAATTCGCCGACAGTGTTGTATGGATATGAATGTTAGGCTGTATAAGGATCATTGATATCTACTTAAAATGTGGTAGAAATGGGAATATTATGGATGCATGAAGAAAACTAGAAAAAGATAGAATAATGAATGATTAAATTAGAGAAACAGTAGGAATGATATCTATAAAAGATAAGATTATTGAAAATACTGAGATGACTTGGGCATGTAAAATGGAAGTTAGAAAATTACCTGTTAGACAAGTAAATAGAGTAAGTGTCCGTTCGGCGTGCAGGAATTGGCATTCTGGAATTGGCATTGGTTTTCAAAATACCAATTCCGGTGTTCGGCGCGCAAGAATTATAATGGAATTGGTTTTCAATCCTAAAACCATGTATATTATCCTAAACCTAAAAACCCGGTCTATCAAAACCCTTACCCCGCATCCGGTTTTCCCAGGTTTTCATTCCGCCGCGCTTCCCGTGCTTCGTCGTTCCGCTTCATCTCGCGCGACGCAGCCCGACGATCCCGTGCTTCCGCCTTCCGCCTCATCCCGCCGACACAGCCCGACGATCGGTCGAGGTAGGTTTTCTGATCCCATGGTTTCATTATCCTCTTCTTCTTCGGCTCCCTATTCATATCTCCCCCCTTATTTTTCCCTGCAGGTCTCTCCGGCTCCACTGTACCGATTTCTTTTTGTTGTAAGAAGGTATACCTGAAATCTCTCTCACCTTCTTAGACAGTTTTTTTTTCTTTTTTTGGATGTGAAATTTCTCTATACCTGAAGCTAGGGTTTTTGATTTTGGAAGTTTGGTTAATGATAGTGATGTCCGACTGCTAGAGTAGGGTTTTTATTGGATTCTTTATGAAGGTTTGCATATGAAAGATGGATTTTTTTTTGCAACATTTAGGAGATCTTAGCGATTGATTGCTTTTGAAGTGTGCCTTAGGTAACAAAACAAGGCATCATTAGCCGGTACATGAATGAGCTATGGTTGTGATGTTTTTACATTTCCAATATGACCATGTATTTGTTGATTTTTTTTTTCGAAGGCAATTCAGCAAGTATGAAGAATGCTTGTGTATTCATGCTTATTGTATTTTTCTGGTATCATAGTTCGTCTCCTAGTGGGTGCTATCTACACTGTAAGACTAATATTTAAACCAAAGTAGATGGTTGTGCACATATGATAGTCCCACCCATATAAATCGTTCTGGTTTTATGAGCCTGTGGTCTCATATGATTTGAAAGTTATCTGCTGTACTGGCATATTTTCATAATTAAGGTTTGGTTTTAAAGAAACATTAGTTACAGCTGTCTGAAAAATAGTGCTTCTTTATTATTGACATTTTTTATGTTTGGTTATTCTATGAACGTGAAGAAACTTTTGGGGTTAGGTGCGTGTGGGGTGCAAGGGCATTCCCCTTCTAGTTTTCTGATAGATTTCCCCTTGTTGCAGGTATATTCCTCTTAGTCGAGTTCATGCTCCTCTAACATATGAAAATTCTACCGTTCTTGGGTGTTAATAAAACACATATTTTTATTCATCCCATAATTTTGTGAGTTATTGTTATAATGGAGAAGATCTCAGCAAAGGTTGGTGGTAGGACAGAGAGGTCCTACATGCATTGGACATCAGAAATGGATATTACTCTATCGAACGCACTGTTAGAACAACACAGTTTGGGTCATAAAACACCCAATGGGTGGAAGAGCGTGGCTTTGACTGCTGCCATTACTGCACTAAAAGATATTTGCGGCATAGAAACAAGCAAGGAGAAGTTAACAGCACGTCTAAAGACTTGGAACAAGTACTACGTCGAGGTTAGCGCAATGCTGGACACGTCAGGGTTTGGATGGGACTGGGAAAGGAACATGGTGAAGGTGGACAGTGAAGAGGTATGGGCAAATTATGTGAAGGTAAGTTATTTTCTTTTGATTGATACATTTGTAGAGACTGTGTAATTGAAATTTTATGAATGATAAATTATTCTTTGAATTGTATTATTGCAGGCCCATCCTTCAGTGAAACATTATAGAGATAAAGTTATTGTGAATTGGTCTGATTTGGCTGTGTTATGCGGAACTGATAGAGCAACTGGTAGTCATGCAGCGACCGCAACAGAGGCGGAAAAGGAGATAGATGCAGAGTCCATGGCAGAAAAAACTAGTACCCAGGAGCCATCTAGAGTGGATGGAGAAGGAAGCAGTAGAAGGAGGAGAAAGCGAGCTGGACAAAATGACTCGGTAGCAGTGGCCATTGAAAAATTGGCTGATTCTGTGCAAGGAGCGGTGGGGACCATGACTGCTAGTGATGTTGATGACATCTACGTCGCACTTACTCGGATGACTGATTTATCTTCTCAAGATTTCCTTAGGGCGATGGATATACTATGTCATGATAGTGTCAAGCGTGACATATTCAAGAGACTTCCGGACGAGTTGAAGGGCACCTGGCTGCGAATGCAATTTGTTCGCTAGTTTAGTGTTTTTGGTTTATGAGTCATTGACTTTTTATCTAGTTGTGTTGTTATTTCAGAACTTTTATTCTGTGTACGATGCTTTAAGATTATTAGTACTTTTAATTCAAGTATTTTTAGTACTTTGATGATATTGTGGACAATGATTAAATTTTAAAAAAATAAGTTTCTAAAATTTACAATTCCAGAAAACCAATTCCTTTGCGCAGCCGAACAACATTTAAGTATCAATGCCAATTCTGTTCACTGAAAACCTTTCTGCAGCCGAACAACAGAATTGGTTTTCTGCACAAAACCAATTCCTGCAGATATTGGTTTTCTGACCAAAGCCAATTCCAGAAAGCCAATACCTGCGCGCCGAACGGACCCTAAGTGTAGAAGGGTTAGATAGGAGAAGGGGTAAGCACATGATAGCAAAGATGAAGGTTGTTAAAGATTATTTGTGTGGTCTAGGTGTAACACTTCAAACAGCACTCAATGCGAACAAATAGAAAATGAGGATTCATAAGGTTGGACCTAGATAATTGGGATAATGTTAGTGATGGTGATGATGCAATAATATATGTGAACCAAACATGCTCAAAGTCTCAAACTAGACCCTGTAGGGAATTACTACAAACTAAGTATATGATTTTTGGCCAATGGTAAATTAAAATTTGCAATGAAGGACAGAGACTGCAATAATCAATCATAAGAAAAAGTCAAAATAAAGATTGCAAATGTTTCAGATTGAATTTCCTTACAGAAATTAAGAGATCGGTATAAATCAGAAAAAAAAATGGCGACAAAAGACAAAAAAATTGACTACAGATTTTGAGATAAAGAAAGAATTGTTGATCAAGTAAATCAACCTAATGATAGAAAGAAACGTACGTTTTCGTTATCACATGCAATCATGTCACCAAAAGAAACCTGCAAAATAAAATAAAAAACATGATAGATATATCTGTGAGAAAGAATTCAGATTTTAAGCTTAAAAAATATGGTAAAACCTGATGACAAACACAATATGTTGGCTCGTTAGGATCTATTGGTAGATCAACATCAGTAGCTGCAAGATAAGATTTCTTCTGACTTCCAGGAGGGGGCATCAGCTCAAGATCAGTGTCCCTCTCTCGATCCCAATCTCTTTCTCTGATCCTCTTTGATTGAGGTGTTAAATATCCCCCCTTTCTCTTCTCCTCCCTGCCAAACATAGGCAATGTTGGAAGAATTGCTGGTTCATCTTCTGGTATTTTCCCCTCTGAAAAAAATAGATTTTAAGTATAATAAATGTATAAAAATAAAATCTCAATAAGTTGTCAACAAAATGCCCATTTGGCATAAAAACTGAATACTGCAAGATTAACGATTATTCTAGGTACAACATAGATTTATTGTTTTAATATTCAGTTAAGGCTGGTAGTGATTCAATCAGCACGGCAGTGTTTCTTAATGATTAATTGGTATGACCTCACTTGGCAAATCAGAAAATAAACTTTGGACTTCAGTGAGACTATAATTAGGAATTGCATTTTTTTTAACTGTTGAGCCATTATACCTTGCTTTAAATCTTCTGCAAACTGGTTCAGGTCTTCATCCAGTCTTTTCACCTGACTCTCTATCTTCATAGTAAAGTAAGGAAAAAGTTAGGAGAAAATGGAAGCATGGTCAACAACAAAATCCACAAAGCACTTCAACATAGTATTAATTTTCCTTTAATTAAAAGATCAGGTCTTCAGTAACTAAAGCATACAATTCCTAGCAATTCACAAGTATACAAAGATGACTTGGCAAACCATGAATAAATATAATAGCTGAGATTATTTTAAAATGAACATACTAATACAGGCTGGTCAAGAAGATAAAAAACAAATAAGAAAATTACTTGAAAACAAACCCCATATGTTTTCCCAATGAAAACGTAAGCCCCGTGTAATCTTGTATATACAAATAAAAATGGCATAAATTTGAAATATACACATAAGATAACATCTAGTTTTGGATACAAAAAAGACAGTTTATTCAAATTAATTGGTATGATGTAGTAACCTGTAATTAGATACATAAGCCGTGTACAATTCTAAGATATAAAAATAAAAATGATATAGTTTGTTTGAATAAAACACATAAATCTAAGATATCTTTCAATTTTGGATTCAAAATAGAAAGTCAATTCAATTTAACTGGTATAATGTAGTAAGAAAATCACAATTAGTGTAAAAACAACTTAAACAAAACAACAATACCAACAAATAGAATAGTATACATTTAATCACCAGCTTTGATGCCAAATTGTTTGTTGAGAATGTCAACTATTCAAATTGCTTAAACTGAAAACAAAAAAGTATATATACACATAATAGCAAATAAATAACCATGTCTGGTTCAGTTGTCTAGTTGCTTTGAAAAGTGTCTTTAATCCAAATTGAAAAGAGGCCCTTACAAGATCATATGCTTGTTTTGCAAGAACCACCTTCTCTGTACAAAGGCTCAGGGCATTTTCTTGGTTAATCCCAACCTCCCTTTTAATCTTTTCCAGCCCTGCTTCATCATCTTCAAAACTTGATTTCTTTGAGCTTTGAGAATGCATTCCAACATAGTATTTAGTTTGATCTCTTGCCTGGCTAATAAAACCTGACGAGAAAGGTGAACACAATACTGGTGAGGACCATATAACAGGTAATCACATCACATTTGAAGAAATTACTAATATTAAATTTGATTTCTGGTCTCATAATATAAATCTAAAATAAAGTTTAAAATGAAACCATCATAACTTATGAAACTGGTAGCCATCCAATAGGTAGTACAAACCAAATGTCAGCAGTACAAGCTAAGAACAATGCTTTTCTAGAGATATTAAATAAAATCCAAGAGGTAGATACCTAAGATATCCTTTGGAGTGCTAGAAACTAGAAAATATATTTTAGGAAATAATAAGTATATAGATACCATCATTAGGTTGGGGCTCATTTGGTTGCTTGAAAAGAATAATTTTATTCTAACTCATTTTATGTGCAACTGAAATCATGATTTTTAACGAAGATTTGAGGAGATTTGTTGAGTTTGGATTCAATGTAATGGTCTAACTACATCAAACCAATAATGGGTTTAACAAGCTACACTGTTTTATAAAACATATTTTCTAATTCAAAGCAAACAAATTCCACTGACCGATGAGCATAACAGAGCAGAGCAAGCTTTTTCTTTTGATGACAAAGACAACCTATTTTTTGATTGAAAAATATTCAAGAAAGAAATAGTGAAATCACAACAATAACGATTGACTTTTCCTATAATTCATCACAGTGACTTGAATATGCCAATATTCTTAAATTTAGCTTTTTCCCAGTACTTCAGAAAATTTTGCATGCACTAAACAGTTCATGCACCACTGTACCAGGTATATATTACCCACAAATAGATTGAATTTTATTATCACCTTGAGCTCTTTCGTCGAGTTCTCTCATGGTGGAGAGAAGCCTTTGAAGCTCTGCAGCCAACGTACTCGAATCTTAAAGAACAAAAAAAAATGAATTTGAGAATAGCTGAAATCTTAAAAAATGATATTTCAAACAAAGTGCATAGAAGCATTCCTTACACTCCAAATAATCGTCAACAAAAACACCTGTTCTTGCAATTGCCATCTTTTTTGTCTTAGGGTTTGCTGCCCTTCCTCTACTCTAGGGAGAGAAATTGTTCGCCTTTACTTCGTAACAATTAGGGGAATTGCTGGAATTCCTGGTATTATTTTCTAGTTGGAAAAAAATATTAGATAATTACATCAAGAGTACAATTTTCCTCTATGCTAGGAAACTCATTTTGGTGTAGTCCGACAATTTGGGAGTATAACAAACAATTGTTTGGGTTTTTTGAATCAGCCAAAGAAAAGTATCAACATATGCTCGTTCAATCTTTATAACATAAGACCATTTTGTTCACCACTTCCTAAACGGTGTCATAAAAGGAATAGTTCTATGCCCGTCACCTCTATTGGAAATAACACACTACACCGTACTCTCACTTTCTCCTCTGGTACTAAAGATGAATTTGAATACTAATTTGGGAATAAAAATTTGGAAAATATCATTTTGGAGTCCATGGTGTTGAAGCCGGGAAAATCTCGGTTCCAAATGTTTGGACCTAAGTGTAGTCTAAGGTTACTGATCTCGCGGTTTAAACTCACGGATCCAATGACAAGAGAGGGGGCAAGAGAACTGGATGTCTATAAACACGACCCGAGTGCTACAGCGAGGAGGTCCCGCCATGTACCTGGAAGCTTGGAAGATTTTCCCCTCCAAAACTAAAGGGCTGAGCAAAGTATGCGTAAGACACGAACTTGGCGAGTATGGGACTTGGGGGTCTCAACGTGTCATTACAGGTACCCTGGGGTCCTATTTATAAACAAACCCTGGGGGTATGTATGCGAGAATACTCCTAAGATCTTTGGATACTCGCCCATACTGGCAATTTAGAGGGTCACTCGCTCATACTCGTGAGTTACAAGGGTTAATCGCCCATAGTAGCGTGTTACATGGTTTAGTCACCCATATTAACGAGTTACAAGGGCTACTCGCGAGTTACAACGGTTGGTCACCCATACTTGCAAGTACTCGTCACTATTCTCTTCCCTGAGGATGGCAAGTACTCTACTAAGGTTTGTGAATAGTTGTCAAGCTGTCGAGCTGAATTATTTGCAAATAGTCGTCTCATTAGGCACTTCTGATCTCAACGAATTACGGGTTATACACATGGCCACAAAGCTCAATATGGCATAATTTTTTCCAATTCAAATGTATAGGAGTGATTGAAGCTGAATTTGAAAATCATTTTCATTCCAGTTAATTATCATCATTAAGGTGTAAACTATGTCCTCGTGTGATCGATCAACGGGTTCATTCTCATAAATCATCAAAAAGCATCGCAATGAGGTAATGTAGGGTTAGGTTAACCTAAAACACCACAATGAGGGAGAAGAAACTGAAGAGCCCGTAAATATTTCACCGGCGAAGGTTACAGGGACAAATTGCTCCGTAGAAACTCCAGTTCACTTACTCCTTCAGTCGGCTTCTTCCTTGTTTAGATCTTGGTCTCCCAACAGCTCGTCTGTCTCCCTTCCTCCAATTCCATGCTCATCGGCTTCAAGCTCACCCCGGCTCCCCTCACAGCGTCAATGTCTCGCTGTGTCGTATTCAGATGCTCACCGAAATAGGAGAAGGAAACAGAGCAGTGAGAACTGAGAAGAACGAAGCATCAATGGCGGATAGCAACGAAGAAATGTGCGAGGAACCCTCGCGTCGGTCTCGCGAGTCGGGGAAATTGTGTACGGTTATTCTGTTTGGTACGGATGACGGTATGCGTACCTAGGGAAGTGCGGGAGCATCCCGACCGTAGCTTAGGTCCGGAGTATTTTAAGGTCACAGCTTTTGTTTGGACCATATTAAGAACGTTTTAAGATATGGTAGAATTGGAGAAATCCGGTCGTATTTCTGTGTGGAATGATTTGTGCCGTTAATTAATAGTCTCGTCATCAACTCCTATGGCCGAATGGCCCGAATCTTTCCGTGCACCTTAAAAATTTGGTACGGACCGTATTTTCCAGCTTATGATTTTTTATACTTTTTAATTCACATTTTTTTTTGATATTTCGACGGTGAAACATCTTTTCTCGTGTTTTTCTGTTTGGGGCGCAGAAATTGACTTTGGATTCCAGAAAATCAATTCAGTTGTTCGGCGTGCAGGAAATGAACCGGCATTGGCTTTGAAATTAAAACCCAGCGGTTTTCAATTCCCGTGAATGTAAAGGGACGAAAACATATCTCCCGACTCAGGTTTTCCTATTTTCATTCTTTTCACCTCTTCATCGTTTCCGCCTCTGATTCTTTTCTACCGACGCTCACGGCCATCGAATCGCCCGCCAATCTTCAACCAACCATCAGGTATTTTCGTCTTATTCTTTCTATTTCTTGTGCATCCTCTTCTTCTTTCTATTTCCTTTCTTACTCTTGTCATTCCTGCGCCTTTCAGATCTAAAACTGCCGAAGTCATGTGCACTCCGGTTGTTTCAGATCTGTTTTTAATTCCTTACTTTCATAATTTTTTCAGGTTTGTTTCAAGATTGATTATCTTCCTCGTCCACAAGGAGGTTTTCCTTCTTCATCTCAGGTAAGATCATGGCTGAAGTTAGAGTTGTTTAAGATCAAAATTTTTCATAGCTAGGATTATTAGCACTGTTTTTTCAGATTTTAGCTTTCATGAAGATAGATTTTTTAGTTATTTATACACATTTCAGATATAAAATTATACAATGCCTAGATTTCAGATCTAACATTATACATTGCTTTTTTGTTGTTGTATGTAACAGCTATACATATTTTTGAGATCTAACATTATACATTGCTTATTAGCCTATACCGATTTTTTCATTCACCTTGAAGAGTTTGTATGTATTTACAAGTTCATTACCTTAATTACTGAAATTTCTATTTTATTTACCTTCGATTTGTAGATCTAGGCCAGTCATGGACATGGAGTTGCAAAAAAACGTAAGATGGATATTATAATCAAGTCAGTCGTTGTTGCGGCTTATGACACAGTTGTGATGGTTATGGACTCCATTTCCAGAAACCTGGTTGATGTTGTAGATAAAGACGTTCTACGTAAGCAACTTAAGCATGGGTAAAACTTAGTCGGGTATATGATGGATATGAGGCACACTGCTTAAGCAACTTACGCATGGGTAAAGCACCTTTCAATGAGCTTTGTGATATTCTCTGTGCAAAAAGGTTTGTCTGTGATACACAGTTTGTATTCACTAAAGAATCTGTTGCATTATTTCAACACATTTTGGCTCATAACACAAAGTTTCGCCTTGCTTGTGGGACGTTTATCCGCTCGACTGATACAATTAGCAGACACTTCAACATTGTGTTGCAAGCGGTATTAAGGCTATCAAACGATTACATCAGATTGCCTGAAAACAGACAACAACACAAATCTAGATGGTTCGCATATAGTATTAGTGCGTTAGACGGTACACATATTAACGTAACTGTTCATATTGAAGATCAAGACAGATATCTTAACCGTAAACAGGTAATCACAACAAATGTGCTCGGTATATGTGATAGTAACATGAAATTCTTATATGTATTACCTGGTCATGAGGGCTCAACATCTGACTCTCGCGTATTACGCGATGCATTGGAGCGACAAAACCTCTTTGAAGTGTCAAATGGTAAAAAACAAAAAAATTCACAAACTGAAATAATATGCAAATGTATAGTAATTACTCATTTTTATTGTATAGGCAAGTACTATCTAGTTGATGCTAGTTACACAAATGGTCAAAGATTTCTTGCCTCATATCGGTCGACATGTTACTACTTAAAAGAATGGTCAAATCATGTTAACAAACTAACAAATTATAAGGAATTATTTAACTTACGTCATGCTAAAGAAAGAAACGTTATAGAAATGACTTTTGGATTGTTGAAGAAACAATGAGATATTCTACGTCAACCATCATTTTTCAATATTAAAATGCAGGTATGATTTGCATGTTTAAGGTTTAATAGTCTATACAATATCTAATTTCATATTTTTGAGCAGGTGCAGATCATAAATGTTTGTTGCATATGTTGGAGCTTGAGGAGACCGAGCGGTTTTATATATAACCGCAACGGTTTGCTTCTCTCAGTGGTCTGGCGGTTTGGCTCAGTGGTTTGATGGTGAACCTCAGCTAGCGGACAGGAGGATAACAGCAGTGGCAGTCTGAGGGATAGTCGCAGCAGCAGCCTGGGTGTTAGCTGCATCAGGGGTCTGGCAGAAAGCCGCAGCAGCGGTCTGGTGATTATCCGCAGCAGCGGTCTGGAGGTTAGCCGCAGCGGTCTGGATGCAGCCGCAACAATAGAGTGGATGTTAGCCGCATCGGTCTGGAGGAAGCTGCAGCAACAGACTGATGGTTATTCGCAACTGCGGTATGGTGGTAACCCGCGGTTGCGGTCTGGTATCTTTCCACAGTAGCAGTCTGATGGTTAGCCGCAACTGCGGTCTGGTGGCAACCCGCAGTTGCGGTCTGGCGGCCTGCACCGACGGTCTTCACTGGCAAGGTGGCGGTTTCCCTTAATAGTCGTTGGGTGTACAGTTATTCTTTGTATAGTGTGCGGTTTGACATTGCCAAACCGCATAGGTCGTGCGGATTGTATTTAGTCTCACATCGTTTGTTGTATTCTCTCATCTCTCCCGTTTTCTATAAATAAGGGGACATACCTATGTAATAATTATCTTTTTGGAGCAATAAAATTTGTCTTTATTTAGCTCTTTTTCACATGGTATCAAAGATAATCGGTCTTTTGCTCCAATTCGCGCGGCTTCTTTTCTGTCCGCGTGATTTCCCCCTCTGCCCTCCCTTGCTTATTCTGTTCACACGCCTTTTATCCTATTTGCGCGGCTACTATCCTATTCGAGCGGTTTGCTTTGCGGATAGTTCTGTTCATGCGGTTATCTTTGCCTTGTTGAGTTCGTACGGGTTGTTTTCTCTACCCGTGCAGTTTCTCTTTGTTCTCTATGGACACTCCTACTCTATCCTCTTCTTCCACTATCTCTGCCCTTTCTTCTCTTTCTACTTCTTCTTTCTCTGCTTCTGGTAATTTGGGTGTTGCTTCAAAGCTTACATGTCTCAATTACCCTAACTGGAGTGTGTCCTTCATTTTCTATTGCATTTTCAGCGCGAGCGTAATCATTTGACTGATGATCCCCCTCCTTCTAGCTCTGTTGTTTTTGATGATTGGGATACTTCTGATGTCTTGGTGCGTACTTGGTTGGCAAATAGTTTGTCTAATGAGTGTCTTCCTGTCATCCGACATGATTTCACGTTCAAGACTGTCTGGAATCATTTTGCCGCTTTATATTCCAAGAGAACCCAAACTTCGCGCATTTATACTCTGTATGCCGATCATTTTGCTCGACCAGTCATGACTCTTCCTTCTACCTATCAGGAGGTTCAGGCTCTTGGTGATAAAATTCTTCAGCATAGACCTTTTTCTGCTTATCTAGCAGAACAACACAAGCATTTTCAGGAGCTTCTTCTTGTTTGTTATCTTCTTCGCCTACTGGACTCTTATGATATGATCCGTCAGCAAATTCTTGAAGAGACGGACACTCTGACTCTGGATGCTACTGCTGCCAGAATTTTCATTATTACTACTCTTCTTCAGCTTCCTTTGCTTCCCTCTCCTTCTCTGTCTCCTGACCTTGTTGCTCATATGGCTCATCATGACACCTCTGGTGGCCGTGGTGGCTGTATTGGTGGCTGTGGTGGTGGTCGTGGTTATTCTAAGCATCTTTGTTCTCATTGTGGTCGACTTGGTCACTTGGTTAATCGTTGTTGGACCAAACATCCTCATCTTCATCCAACGTTAGTTGATTCCTCCAAGTAATCTACTTCTTCTCTAGCTACTTCGGGTGCTGCTCAGTTGGCGACAACTGGTAGGTGACTCATTGATTCTGGTGCTACTAATCATATGACGGACAATTCTCGTCTTTTCTCTTATCTTGACAAGAGCACCCGGTTACGTCTGGTTCTTATTGCAGATGGTTCTTCATCTCCAGTTTGTGGTTCTGGCACCGTGCATGTTACTCGCTCTCTTCAGCTATAGGACTGTAACATCCACATCCGTCATATGGCATATAGCAGAAGGTCCAGCTGGAACCCGACGCCATATACCACGGACAGTCGGAAGGGTTACATAAGAATATCAAAAATCAACTACAACTACTCGCCTTAACTCAGAGCATTCTAGCGGAAGCTTTTAAACAGTTTGAAAGAACTCATAATTGAATAACAACTAACATGAATGTCCACTTACCACCATAGGAATGAAATAACAAATACACTGAAAGTACTTGATCTTATGGCCTTACAAGAGTTCACTTAACAAAATAATGTTTTACATACATCGGCTCGCAGGCCGGCCACACATGACAAAAGTAAAACAACAATTCGCTTTGGCCTTCGAGGGCCAGCTCAGCAGCATGGGCTTCAGCCCGCTATTTGGTATCTGGCTCCGCAGTACCTGCAAAGCAACATTCCACCACACAGTGGCAAACAAAGCAACGGTCAGCTAAAACTGACCAAATTATAACGACCCCGCCCCTTACTCGAGACGGCGGTGCTCCTTCCCTGCATTTCATTAGCCCAGCTAAACAACAAAGTGCAAACATACTTCGCCACAGGTGTAGGCTCGCACGGTCAAACACCTTGTGCACTCAGAGCACATTTTCGGTGAATCCGGTCAATTCTGTGGCTTCACCACCATCCACGGGATGGCAACATCGTGAGCATTTTAGTCTTTCTGATCACCGTCTAAGACTCCCGACTATGCTAACGGCTAGTTCCACTTTTGGGCCTCTAGCACCGAACCGCATAGCCCAGGTCCGCTTCCACTTGCCCGTTGCTCACTCCGCTTAATCACTTTAAGACGTACGCGCGGGCCAAGCTTCTCTCGGATCCTAATACATTCTCAATCATCACATAACCCAGTTATGTACAAGGCTGGCTCCCCAGCCGCCAAGTTAGCAGAACTACATTTCCGCTCAGTTTTTCGGGTGCGCCTTAGAGTTAATCCCCAAGGATCTCTGCTGCAATTTACCGTGTAGAAACCCGAAAAACACATAGCACGGAGTCTTCTCCGGCAATCCATATAATATGCAACATCACCGATCCATACCAACACGTCCGGGTAGGCTTCACACACAATACATATGTCCGTACTTCGATTCCGGACTCTATATGCAACACAAGGGGGACTATTCACATCTACCCTAAGGAACACCACACACTCACCGCACACTCGCGAGAGCGGGTTTCCCATGCAGAAAGAAAGAGAGCTTCACATGCTCAAGTAGAGAATCATTACCCTTGAAGTTCGCTTTTGCGCCATGGAAATCTATTCGGATGGAAAGCTTCGCAAGGGACTTTCCTCCACAGATCCGGTCTTGGTTCTCGACTCGGTGCTCTGATGCTCCGCCGGCGGCCGGATTCCTCCTCTTCCTTCCTCAACCGGTCTCTCCTCTCTCTAACTCCTTAGAAAGAGAATGCTTAAGAGATAATGAGAAATTAATCCTCTATTCCCGGCCTTATTAAAGCAGGAACACATCTGGGTCATCAGATCTTGTTTAAAGAAAACGAACGGCTCGGATTCGCCTGAAATCTCTCAATCCTAGGCCGAACACGGCCTTGCACACGGCCGTGTTCAAGGCCGTGTGCCCCGATCCAGGCACGATTGTCGAGCATAGAAGAAGACACAGGTTGAGACACGCCCGTGCCTCAACCTGACACTCCCGTGTCGGGTCCCGACACGCCCGTGACCTTGGGGCGTGTCACAGATAACCGCCACGCCAACCATCACGTCGCTTGGTGGACACGGGCAAGGACATGCTCGTGTGAAATGGGACACGCCCGTGTCGATCAGTACACGCCCGCATAACCCGGTCGTGCACTCCTGGCAACACACTCGAGGTTTTCAACCTGAGAAGGACACGGGTGGTGACACGGGTAAGGACACGCCTGTATCACCCCTGACACGCCCGTGTCGATACTGTTCCAAAACCGTGTTTCCTGCCGTGTTGTTTACTGGACACAACCCGACCAACACAAAAGGACACAGCCTTGGACACCCCCGTGTCCCAGGCCGTGTGCCCCTATTTAGGCACCAAAAATTCCTTAGGACGCGACCGGTTCGTTTACGATTTTCGGGGTGTTACAAGGACACTCTTTATGTCCCGAATATTCCGTGCAAACTTCTTTTTGTTACCGCTCTTTGCAAACAGTTGAAATATGAAGCTATTTTTACTGCTTCTACTTGTACTTTTCAGATTCCTCATTCCAAATGATTATTATTGGGACTGAGAGCGGCGTCTTGTTCTATCTTGATACTGCTTCTACTTTTTCTACATCTTCTTCTCTACTTTAGTGATATCTTCGTCTTGGTCATCCTCCTCCTCGGATTCTTTATCATCTTATGCCGGATTTACCTCGTGGCGACTATTCTCGTGATTGTGAAGCTTATCAGTTTGGCAAGCATCACCGATCTACTTTTCCTGCTAAGCATGGACGCAATTCTTCTCGTCTGTTTAACCTGGTTCATTCGGATATTTGGGGTCCTGCTCCCTTTCCAACTATTGGAATGGATAGTTTGTATTTTGTTACATTCATAGATGATTTTTCTCGTTCTACGTGGTTGTATTTGTTACGAGAACGCTCTGAGTTTTTCTCTATTTTTTCTGCATTTTATAATGAAGTTCGTACACAGTTTAATATCCCTATAAAAACTCTTCACACTGATAATGCTAAGGAATATCTTAGTCATCAGTTTATTTCGTTTTGTTTGGATCATGACATTATCCATCAAAATACTTACTCTTACACTTTACAACATAATGGTGTTGTTGAACATAAAAATCATCATCTTCTGGATATGACTCGTAGTCTTCTCACTCATATGCATGTTCTCCGGTCTTATTGGGGTCATGCGGTTCTTCTTTCTTGTTTTCTCATTAATCGAGTTCCGTCTTCGATTCTCGATGGCAAGACTCCTTTTTCTATTCTATATCCTGATGGGACACTATTTCCGTTACCTCCCAGTGTCTTTGGATGCACTGCGTTTGTCCATTCTCCTGCTTCTGGACGTGACAAACTCTTTCCTCATTCTATCAAGTGCGTCCTTTTTTTGGGTTATTGTCCGACACAGAAAAGATATCGCTGTTTTGATCCCGTTCTTCGGAGATATTATGTGTCAGCGGATGTCACTTTCTTTGAGGATGATCCATTCTTTTCTTCTCTTTTCTTCTTTCTTCTTCTAACGGCTCTTCTTCTTTTCCCAATGTATTGGCACCTCTTTCGAAGCCTGCCCTACTTTCTTCTCCTCCAATTTCTGATTATTCTATTTCTGACTGTTCTATTGTCCCTGATTTTTCTCCTGAGCCGCTGCCACCAACTCCCGGGCCAGCTGTCTCTTCTTTGAATGAGGTTGATACCGTAGGCAGGTCGGATCTGGAACTTCCGATTGCTCTTTGGAAAGGTATTCACTTCTGCACCCAACATCTTCTTTAGGTTGTGGTCTCTTATGCTCAGCTCTCTCCTTTGTCTAGAAGCTTTGCTCTTGCTCTCTCGGCAAATGCTTTTCCAACCTCGTATCAAGATGCTCTTGTTATTCCTCATTGGAAGACTGCTATGGATGAAGAGATGCATACTTTTACTGAATGAGGTACTTGGACTCTTGTTTCCTACTCCTCTAGGAGCTGATGTTGTTGGCTGTCACTGGGTCTTTGTCATTAAGTTTCTCCCTAATGGTTCTTTTGATCGTTACAAGGCACGACTTGTTGCCAAAAGTTTTACGCAGACCTATGGTGTGGATTTCTTTAATACTTTTTCTTTTGTGGTTGGGATTACTACAATCTGTGTGCTTTTTTTAGTGGATGTCAAAAGAGACTGGAAATGTCTCAGTTGGATGTGAAGAATGTCCTTCTTTATGGTGATTTATAGAAAATTGTCTATATGGAGCAACCTCCTGGGTATGTTGCTCAGGGGGAGTCTCAGGTTTGTAAACTGCGAAAGGCGATCTACAGTCTTAAGCAAATTCTCAGAGCCTGGTTTGACAAGTTCAATGAAGCTATTTATTTGGTTGGGTTTGCTCGAAGTGATGAAGATCACTCGTTATTCATTCGCAAGATGTCGACTGGTCGTGTTGTCCATGTAGTGTATATGGATGATATTCTTCTTACAGGGGATGATAGAGAATGTGTGGATATGACAAAGAAGCATCTCCTTCAGCATTTTGTAACTAAAGATATGAGATCTCCAAAATATTTCTTGGGGATTGAAATATCTAGGAAACCATAGTCTATTGTTCTTTCACAACAAAAGTATGCATTGGACCTCTTAAAAGAGACATGTCTCCTTGGGGCCGGGCTAAATCTGCTCGATCTCCGATGTCTGTTGGAGATGGAAAGTGTTGGAGTGAAGACTCACCTCTTCTTGAAGATGTCACCACGTACAGATGGCTTGTGGGGAAACTCATTTATCTGATAGTCACAAAACCGGATATTGGTTATGCAGTGGAAAGAGTGAGTCAGTTTATGCAAGCTCCTAAGGAGTGTCATCTTCAGTCGACAATGAAGATTCTAGAGTATGTGAAAGGTGCTTCATGAAATGGACTTCTATTTCAAAAAAGGGGACATTTAAAGGTTGAGACATACTTTAATATCAGCTATGCAGATGATAAGGAAGATAAGAAGTCCACGTCTGGGTTCTGTATTTTTGTTGGAGGGAATTTGTTCAGCTTGGAGAGCAAGAAACAAGTTGTTGTCTCTAGGTTAAGTGCAGAAGCCGAGTATAGGAGCATGACTCTAATTACTTATGAGCTGAAGTGGTTACGGACACTTATGCTTGATTTTAGAGAGGTTTATGATCATCCTCTGTCAATGTTCTGTGACAACAAGAAGGTCATATATATTTCGAGAAATCCTGTCTTTTATGAAAGGACGAAGCATATCGAGGTTGATTGTCACTTCATTAGAGAGGAGATTTTGAAGAATCAGATCTACACTCCATTTGTTATCTCAGAGAGAGAATTAGTCGATTTCTTCACCAAACCAGTTACTCCTTCTGGAGAGGTTTGTAATAAGCTGAACATGGTAGATATATATGCTCCAGCTTGAGGGGGAGTGTTGGAGCTTGAGAAGACCAGGCTGTTTTATATTTAACCACAGCGGTCTGCTTCTCTCAGAAGTCTGGTGGTTTGGCTCAGTGGTCTGATGGTGAACCTCAGCTAACGGTTAGGAGGATTGTAGCAGTGGAGGTCTGAGGGATAGTCGCAGCAACGACATGGCTATTAGCCGCAATAGCAGTCTGGTATAAAGCCGCGACAGCGGTCTGGTGATTAACCGCAACAACGGTCTGGAGGTTAGCCGCAACGGTCTGGATGCAGCCGCAACAATAGAGTGGATGTTAGCCGCAATAGTCTGGAGGAAGCCGCAATAACAGGCTGATGGTTAACCGCAACTACGGTATGGTGGCAACCCACGGTTGCGGTCTGGTGTTTTGTCGCAACAGCTGTCTAAGGGTTAGCTGCAACTGCAGTCTGGTGGCAACTCGTAGTTGCGGTCTGGCGGCCTGCACAGGCGGTCTTCCCTGGCAAGGTGGCGGTTTTCCTTAGTAGTCGATTGGTGTACAGTTATTCTTTGTATAGTGTGCAGTTTGACATTGTCAAACCGTATAGGCCGCGCAGATTGTATTTAGTCCCACATCGTTTGTTGTATTTTCTCATCTCCCTCATTTTCTACAAATAAGGGGACATACCTATGTAATAATTATCTTTTTAGAGCAATAAAATTTGCC
The DNA here is from genome assembly GCA_039513925.1 of Platanthera zijinensis. Lineage (NCBI taxonomy): Eukaryota > Viridiplantae > Streptophyta > Magnoliopsida > Asparagales > Orchidaceae > Platanthera > Platanthera zijinensis. Next base: position 13,637,742 of record CM077080.1, read on the forward strand.
TTTATTTTGCTCTTTTTCACAGCATACTATATAATTTTCTAGTGGAGAAGAGACTAGAGAGCGATGCACAAATGTTGGACGAGATTGACTCCGAGTTATTAGTGCAAGATGTATCGGAAGAATTCTATGATTACGTAGATGTTATTAGCCCAATCCAAGCCATGCAACAATGGACAAATTTTGGAGATACTCTAGTTATAAATATGTTCAATGAATATCAAAATATGCTTTAAAAGCATGTCATGTGTAATTTGTGTGTTTACTATGAGTTACAGTATTAATAGATTGTGTTTGTGTTTATCCGTATGGATTGGAATTTATTTAACTTTTTGCTATCTCGATTGATCAATTTTATATACTAATATGCACTCATGATCATGTATATGACTTTTTTCTCGTAATATTGTTTGCACGCATTTATGGCCGCCCTAAATAGACTTGGTAATATTGTTTATTTAATTTTTCAACAAATATCATGGATAAGAGATCACGATAGGTGAGTGGTAGGACTGAACAATGTTGATGACATATGTCGCACTGTCTCAGATGACAGATTTACACCAGCGTGATTTTCTCAAGGCGATAGATATACTGTGTCATGATAATGTCAAACGTGACATATTCATGAGGCTACTTGAAGACATGAAGGGAACATGATTGCGAATGCAGTTTGAACGCTAGATTCAAGTCTTTTTTTATGGACGATGAACTTATCTCCATTTCATATTATGTTTCTGTTTTTTTTTATTATGAACAATGTTTATGCGGTATAATTTATTTATTATGTTTCTGTCTTTTTTATGCGGTAGTACTTTAATTTGCTTCTTTAATTTAAAACTGTATACATTTTAAATTTTTTGATTTCAGAAAACCAATTTCATTGTGCAGTCGAACAACTTATACATATAAATTTTAATTATGTTCATTGAATTACAACATGCAGCAAAACACCAGATTGGTTTTCTGCACAAAACCAATTCTTGCAGATATTGGTTTTCTGACAAAACTAATTCCAGAAAGTCAATACATATGTGCCGAACGAATCATAAAAGAAATTCTTCTCTTTTTTGAAAAAGCACGTTTTTTTTTACTTTTTTAAACCATTTTATGACTATGTCAAAGCAAATCATGCCAAAAAATGACTTTTTCACATCATTAAAATAAATTCGCAAGCAACATAAAAAGGCTCCAAAGTCCAAACTCATAAGAGACACAGAGGCAACATGTATTCATACAAACATTTTATTTTTATCGCATCCTTTAAATTTATTTTTACAATCATTCAAAAAAGACGACATATGTTCGACAAAAGTGAAGATTAATCTCAAAAATATATATCAATCATCTTTGTTTCAAACCTTCAAATATCTCCAAATGTCCTCCAAATTTATAAACCTGCAATTAAAAAAATCTGTGAAAAGATAAACATATTATACAAGTTTAATAAAGATAATAAAAAAAATTTATCATTTTTGCGGTCAACTCAACTCTTCTTGTAGATCAGACTAAATTGAACCATCTTGGCCTGTGAGCGGTCGAGCGCTTAATCAGCCACAGAAAATAGAAAGTTGAGAAGATAATTTTTTAATGTGGAAAACTCGTCAATTGGGTGAAAAACAACGTGGTCGGATCTATACCGACCAAACTTCCACTATTTGTTGTCTTGTTACAAGGCTTTTAAGGGAAGCGAAGGCAACAGACTTCTTCTCGTTACAATTATGAGAAAGAGAGTACTGAGCTCGGAAGGTGACAGACCACCTCTCACAGAGCTAATTTTTTTTCTGCTACAATAGGGACTTTCACACACTAGATGTTTTGGATACTTTGAATGTCTTAGAGTCCTTGACTGACGCTTGAAGGAGGGAGTAGCTTATTTAACATGTCTTGCTCCTAATATTTTGCGGTTTGTCTCTTGTTGTGTTTAGAGGAGCCTAAGACGTTGGTCTAGTCAGCTGCCGGTACACTTGTTCCTGAATTGAGAGTATTGAGTGCTTATAGCAATCCTAAGAATGATGCATCTGCAGGCGGAATTGGAGCAGTCTTGAGATCAGAGTGCACGACGACGCACTTGGAGTGGTGGACGTACGGGAGGATGTTCGCTAAGAAGAATGTGCGCACGACGGAACGTGCGCACAGAGGGACGTGTGCGGGAGGAATCGCCTGCAAGGAGGAACGTGCGCACGAAGGAGCACACACGTAGTGGTGAAGAGACTCGCGCAAGGAGGAACGCGCATGAGGAGGAATGTGCGCACAGAGGGGCGTGCACACGTTGACGGGGAGACGCGCAAACGAGTTACGACACACGCTCGGACATCACCGTCCATCCCACGTGACGCAATCAACACCCCCCCCCCCCCTCGCCACGTGCCCCCTGCCCCGATACCATGTAAAGCATCCCTAAAACCACACGGTTAGGGGTGGAGTGGTCACCCACTTATACACCCAGGATCAAGGAGCACGCTAGACGGTGTGAGACTAAACCACCCCTTTTAACGAGTTACGACACACGCTCGGACATCACCGTCCATTCCACGTGGCGCACTCAATATACCATAGGTTCAAGGTTCCGCCAAATTAACGATTTCATCAATTTGTTCTTTGGAATCACCCACTCTAACTCGTGAAACATAAGTCAAGTCTCACCCTTCTGCATCTGAAGCATGATACCTCATCCACATAGATATCACCGGTTGTAGACTTGTAGTGGGCAATCCTCTCTCATCAGCAATTGTATGAAATGATTGTCATTAACAAATTCAATAAAGATTGTCTTTTGATTTAATGGAGAAGCTGATTGTACAGATTGGAATGTAAAAAAGATCAAATGAAATCACTTAATTTAGCCATTCAATACTAAAAAACACTTGCATTAGAAACAAACACTTGCATTAGCAATAACCTAGCTTCATGTGAAGAGTTTCTTGAAATGCACTCACCGGATGCAAAATCCCAACACAAACACCTACAAAATAAGAATACAAGACAATTACAACTTACTCTCAAATTAAGCATAAATGAAGAAGAACATGCATTCCTACAACTACAAAGAACTAATTGGAAATAAATAAGAAGAAAATGTAATACCTAAAATATAAAGGAATGCTACAATCTGAACATAAGTAGAAATTTCCTGTAGCAAAATCTCATCAAAACAATATTCTGCTACAATCTGAACAAATCACTGGACTGAATAAATCAAGGGTTGCAAATCTGAAAAATGTGTTGCAAATGTGCTGTTACAGTCAATACCTGAAACAATGACCATTCCTTCAGAAATGACAACCAACAATAGGGGAAACGACGACCCTCGTCTAGGAACAACGAGCTACCTCTAAAAAATACCGGCAAAATCTGATCAGAAATGGTGAAAAAATGGGAAACTACGAACTCCTCCACCATACAACGAAAAAATGGGATCAGAAACGACGAACCTTACTTGAAACAGAAACGACAACCTCCTCCAGAAATGGCGACCCTCCTCTAGAAACAATGACCATTCCTTCAGATGCCCGATGGCCTTCTTCCTTCCTCCTTCGGCAAATCTAGGCATTAATGGAGGGCGGAGAGCAAAAGTACAAAAGATAAGAGCAGCGTGAGGGAGAGAGTAGTCGAAAGACAGAACGCGTGAAGGGAGAATGGAGCGACCTTCCTCCACCTCCTACCTCCTTCCTCCTTTTAGGGCGTGCCATCGGCAGGGGGCGACAACGAATTGACACTCGGCAGGGAGTGGCAGCGAATCGACAGGGGGCGGAAGCGAACATTAAAAAGTTTGGTGTGTTTGATGCATTAAGATTTTAAGTTTTTTTAGGTGTTTTTTTGGTGTGGCAATAGCCAACATTGATGTGCTTTTAACATCAAGCATAGCTTATTAATGGTGCAATAAAAAAAAAATTATTGCATATAAATTGTTGATTAAATTCCTCAAAAAATCAACTTATGCAGCAATCACTAAAAATGGCGATGCACAAAGCTGTTGAAATCTCTCAAGAAGCTCAGCAAGATAGTTTAAACATCAAATTAATATCTTTAGAACTATCCAGACCACAACTTGACCAAGCGAAAACCATGAAGTAAACTCAATCAACCAGGCAAAGACAGAGATGAGCAAATCATATATTTATCAATCTTCTTTACAGGGCGAGGTATACGTGGCGAGACATGATTTCGCCAGTACAACGGAAAACAGAAAAAATACAAAAAAACAATTCGGGCGAACAGAAACTGGAGACCGCTGAGACCGCCTATCCGCAGAAGTCGCAGAAACCGCCCGAACTGCTGCTGAAGCCAAACTGAACTACGGAGTCCGCCGAGACCGCGAGGTCGCGCGGATACACCGTTATTCGTTGAACTACTTCTGCCTGCTGCCGAACTGGAGAACAAACCACCTTATCCGCCGAGGCAGGCAGACAGGTTATTGAACTTGGAATAAAATTGAAGTAGAGAAAAGTGGCTAGCTGCAACTATAGCCCGTTGAAACCGCCGATTGAAACCGCAACTCCACTGCTTCCTGACCGCAGTCAGAACCAGACTTCTGGCTTCACAGAGCGAGCTGCACAACCTGCAAACAACAACCAATTAAAATTTTTCAACTCAGTCCGCATGGACAAGAATATCGAGACCGCAACTTTTAATCTGTGCTCAACTTACTGTTCACTCAGTTGCAAATGAAGTGTCAGGGGTCCTATTTATAGAAGCGGGTAAGAGTGTGATCACCGCCCTATGAGATAGAGTAACCGTCCCTTGATTGCACCTCGCACAACCAGTCCGCCGAGTCGCATTATCCATATCAACAATGCCGGACTCGCGATCAGCCTGCCAAACACCAAGCGCGAGAACAGCGAACACGAAGACAGATCGCCAGCTCCAAGGACAGTCCGCCACAAGAATGCAGCTCACCCACCGCAACTCCAGAGACCAAAGGCAAGAGCCATTGCCGATCTCGCGGACTCCAACAAAACTCAATTCGCGCAGTCCGCGAACTCCAACCTGCACAGCAGCTGACAGCAACCAACTGCCTTACTCACAACCAGTTCGCGCAGTCCGCGGATTCCAATCCGCACAGCAGCCTCCAGAACACTTCACAGGTCGCCAAAACCAGACCGCCAGACTGCTTCATCAGTCTGCGCGGTCAGTCCGCACAGGCCGCCCTGACTGCCTGATCACTCACTTCCACTTCACAAATTTCAACACTCCCCCTTGAAGTGAGAAGTGGTGATTAAGCCCAGTAGACCCCGTAGCCGCTGAAAAGGCCCCTCCGACAATGGCTTAGTAAAGATGTCAGCAAAGTTATCTTCACTCTGAACATGCTCGACCATAAGAGATCCCTCCAACACCTTCTCCCGAATGAAATGGTGGTCGATCTCAATATGCTTAGTTCTTGCGTGACATACTGGATTGTTCACCAGTTTGAGAGCACTGTAATTGTCACCTCGGAGTAGAGTAGGACCTTGCACTTCTTTATGAATGTCTTTTACAAGTCTCCTCAGCCACATAGCTTCCCGAGCAACCAAGGCCGAAGCCTTGTATTCCGCTTCCGTAGTAGAAACTGACACTGAGTCATGCTTCTTACTGCACCAAGAGATACCGGCTGATCCACAAGTGAAAATGTAACCTGATGTCGACCTTCGATCATCCGAGTCGCCACCATAGTCAGCATCCGTGTATCCTATCAGAGAGAAATTCATGTTCCTTTTATAAAGGAGTCCTATATCAGAAGTCACTTTGACATACTTTAAGATATTCTTTGCCACCATCAGATCAGTCTTCCTTGGCTCCGCCATATACCGACTTACTCGGCCAACAACATAAGCTATGTCTGGCCTTGTAATCGTCAAATAGATCAAGCTCCCTACCAGAGCTCGGAACACCAAAGGATCAGGAAGAATCCTTCCCTCATCTCGTCAAAGCTTCAAGCCACAATCCAGAGGAGTAGAGCAACTCTTTCCCCTTTCCATGTCGAATCGTTTCACAATTTGATCCGCATAACCTTTCTAAGAAACAAGAATCCCGCTCTCCTTCCTCTCCACTTCGAGACCGAGAAAGTGATGAAGCTCCCCCAAGTCTTTCATCTCGAAGCGAATAGCAAGCTTAGCCCTGAGCCTAACAACCTCCTCCTCTGAATTCCTTGGGATGATCATGTCATCAATGTAACGACCCCATCCGTTAAATGACGTATAATAGAAGGTCCGGCCGGGGCCCCACACTATATGCCACAAACAGACGGTGAGGTCACAGGATAATACCAAACCAAACGAGTCCTAACTCAGAGCATTCTAGCGGAAGCTTATTAAGTGCAAGAACTCATAACAATGAATGTCCACTAATATAAATATCTCATTTATATAAAAGACCAGGAATGTTTACAAGACCACACCGCACCCGGCCTTAAGGCCTTACACGTTGCTCTTTACAATACATATAATTTCATACATCGGCACGCAGACCGGCCACACATGAAATCCAACACTTCGCACGGCCTTCAAGGGCCTACCAGCAGCATGGGCTTTTGCCCGCTCAATCCATCAGCCCGCAACACCTGCATATGGACGTCCACCCCATGGGTGATAAACAAAGCAACGGTCAGCATTCAGCTGACCAATTATAACGACCCCACCCCTTACCCGGGGCAGTGGTTCCTTCCCTGCATGTATAGCAATATCAACATATATATAACATACACACAACATCACAAACGCCGGCCTCAATGCCAGGCGCTCCGTGCACTCAGGGCACCTTTTATGGTTTGTACTTGGTAGGCGGGCATAAGCCTCCAAACCCCTGTTGAAGACCTCACGCACCCGTCTCACTCAGAGGTACGCACCACCCCAAAACCCGTGAGCACTACCAGTCGACCTACCCATGTAGTGTAACAAGCCTAGGGAATTCGCCCTGTTGCTTTGCTACCAATCGACCGCTCATCCGATCTTAACATCGCCACTTGGTGGAGTGGGCATAAGCCTCCAAACCCCTGTTGAAGACCTCCCGCGCCCACCCACTCAGAGGTGTCCGCACTCCATCATCCAGCTCTTAACAAGCATGCAACCAAAGGAGCTATGCAAAGCATCCTGTACACCAAACACATCGTCCTCACCATCTCCGCAGGCTAAACGATGAATACACGGAGTCTTCTCCGGTTCGCAATATAAACATCACCAATCCCGACATACGTCTGGATGGGCTTCACACAGCATGCCTATGCCGTACTACAGACTTCCGGCTCTAGATGCAGACTCAACTGCTGGAATCACTTACGCGTTTCCATCTCTTGATGGAGGATCCCATGCATATGCAAAACAAAGGGCTTCACCTGCCCAAGGAAGAAAGATCGTTACCCTTGACGATCGCTTCGGCGCCATAGAAGAACTAGCCGGATGGAAATCACCGCAGCGGCCTTGCCTCCGCAACGCTGCACTCGGCTCTCTATTCGGCTCGACGAAGCTCCACCGGCGGCCGGAAAGCTCCTCCTCCTCCACCTCCAAGCTCTCCTCTCTTTCTTCTCTTTAGAAAGAGAAAGGCTAAGTGGAAATGAGATTTCATCTCAATCCACGGCCTTAAAGAGGCTGGAAAAGCTTTGGACCACACGATCCAAATAGAAGGAAACGAACGGCCGAGATCTGCCCAAAAACCTAATTTTTGGCTGACACGGCCTGTGACACGCCCGTGTCACAGGCCGTGTACCCTTAAGCGGCACACGCGGTTTCGAACCGACTGAACAACACGGGTATCGACACGCCCGTGTCGACCCTGACACGCCCGTGTCATTCTTGAGACACGCCCGTGTCTCCTGCTACACGGCACTCACCGACTTCCAAAACCAGTACACGGGTCAAAACACGGCAGCTGACACGCCCGTGTTCAGCCTGACACGCCCGTGTTCAAGGCCGTGTTCAAGGCCGTGTACGGCTCTGACTTGAATAGGCCAATTTCGAAATTTAATTCGGACACGCCCTGGGACACGCCCGTGTCCCAGGCCGTGTACCTCCGACACGCCCTGGGACACGCCCGTGTCCCAGGCCGTGTCTAACAGCCTCCAACCCAAAGTTGTTTAAAAACATATTTTGAGATTCTGGGGTGTTACAACCCTCACCTCCTTATAGAAATTTCGTCCCGAAATTTAGCGCAACGCACAAGTATCAACACAACCACGCTGTTGCGATACAAACCAAAACGATCCAGGTTTAGAGTTCAGAGGCCACAGCTTGTCTCGCCCCATGGAATCGTACCACCACAACTGTTTGTCACAAACAGAAATACATACATACATACAATAGACAACAAAATAAAGTGCACACTCCACTTTATTTCGGCTTCTCCGCATCTCGCAGAATCCGTTTAGCGTCCTCCATTAAGTCTAAAGCACGGATTTGCTGTTCTGCTTGATTTGAGCTTTGCGGCTCCTGCATCTCAAGAGTGTAAATTCGCGGTTGCGCCCGCGATGCAGACGACTCTGCCACTGCTTTACCCTTCTCGTCATAGGACGCACCTGTCTTTCTTTCACCCCTTGACGCACCATTCTAGCAAAATCGCGCGATATGCCCTGGCTTCCCACAAATGAAACATGTACGCGGGTCAACCCGTTCTTGCCCAAACGTTGCTCCTGACGGAATATCGGAAGAAGTTTGGTCAGCAGGCCTGAACCGCTTCTTATCACGTTTCCTAAAATCTGATTGCTCTGATGGCGGAACTTTAAAGTCGGACTTTTCCACCACTAAGTTCTTCTTTTCCCGTACCCGCTTCAAATCCTTCTCTAGCGCACTAGCGGTATGCACCAATGCTTGGAATCCTTGGTTCACTGAACTCGGGAGAGCCAACCTCAGCTCATCACGCAGCCCTTCATAGAACCGATTTGTCTTCCGCGCCTGGTCCGCAAACGTTGACCCCGCATAACGACCGAGCTTGGTAAACTCATGCAGGTAATCGTCCACGGTCTTATCACCCTGTACCAGACGTTGAAATTCATTTTCCATTGCAATTCTCTGCGCCATTGGCAAGTATTTCGCCCAAAATAATCTAGAGAATTTGTCCATCGATATGTCGCCCAGATCTCTACCGCCCAACTGGTGCAACTCGATCTCATCCCACCAAAGCCTCGCCTCTCCTTCCAGGAGGAAAGTGGCTAACGGGACTTTCTGCTCCTCACTAATCCTGAGCGCAGCCAGGATTCTTTTCACTCTAGAGAGCCAATCCTCGGCCTCTGTTGGAGACGTTGTCCCGACAAACGTAGGCGGATTAAATTCCATAAAGTGCTTCAGTTGCTCGTCCGCTGCTTGCACAGCAACCGGAACCTCAACGTGCTCTTGCCTCGCACCAACCTCAACATGCTCTTGCCTCGCACCAACCTGCACTGGCGCCACAGCGGGCCTCGCTTGCCCAAAAGGTTGTGCCTGAAGCATAGCAAAGATCACCTCCGCAACTAAGCGCACCGTTTCCGCAGAAGGGGGAGGTGTAGGCACCTCAGGTGGTGCCGCACTCTCAACCGAACGCTGGGGCTCCGACTGCCCAGCTCCACTCCTCGTCACCTATAGGTGAACATGATAGCATTACTTTCCATGGTAATACGGCAAACTCACCGAATAGACACACACACACATTCCTAGTGGACATTCCAGAGTTCATTAGCATTATAGCAGGTCGCACAAACACGTGCTCGCCACCCCACAAAAGAATTCGACCACGAATTCGAAAGAGGAAGACCGATAACCTGGCTCTGATACCAAATTGTAACGACCCCATCCGTTAAATGACGTATAGTAGAAGGTCCGGCCGGGGCCCCACACTATATGCCACAAACAGACGGTGAGGTCACAGGATAATACCAAACCAAACGAGTCCTAACTCAGAGCATTCTAGCGGAAGCTTATTAAGTGCAAGAACTCATAACAATGAATGTCCACTAATATAAATATCTCATTTATATAAAAGACCAGGAATGTTTACAAGACCACACCGCACCCGGCCTTAAGGCCTTACACGTTGCTCTTTACAATACATATAATTTCATACATCGGCACGCAGGCCGGCCACACATGAAATCCAACACTTCGCACGGCCTTCAAGGGCCTACCAGCAGCATGGGCTTTTGCCCGCTCAATCCATCAGCCCGCAACACCTGCATATGGACGTCCACCCCATGGGTGATAAACAAAGCAACGGTCAGCATTCAGCTGACCAATTATAACGACCCCACCCCTTACCCGGGGCAGTGGTTCCTTCCCTGCATGTATAGCAATATCAACATATATATAACATACACACAACATCACAAACGCCGGCCTCAATGCCAGGCGCTCCGTGCACTCAGGGCACCTTTTATGATTTGTACTTGGTAGGCGGGCATAAGCCTCCAAACCCCTGTTGAAGATCTCACGCACCCGTCTCACTCAGAGGTACGCACCACCCCAAAACCCGTGAGCACTACCAGTCGACCTACCCACGTAGTGTAACAAGCCTAGGGAATTCGCCCTGCTGCTTTGCTACCAATCGACCGCTCATCCGATCTTAACATCGCCACTTGGTGGAGTGGGCATAAGCCTCCAAACCCCTGTTGAAGACCTCCCGCGCCCACCCACTCAGAGGTGTCCGCACTCCATCATCCAACTCTTAACAAGCATGCAACCAAAGGAGCTATGCAAAGTATCCTATACACCAAACACATCGTCCTCACCATCTCCGCAGGCTAAACGATGAATACACGGAGTCTTCTCCGGTTCGCAATATAAACATCACCAATCCCGACATACGTCTGGATGGGCTTCACACAGCATGCCTATGCCGTACTACAGACTTCCGGCTCTAGATGCAGACTCAACTGCTGGAATCACTTACGCGTTTCCATCTCTTGATGGAGGATCCCATGCATATGCAAAACAAAGGGCTTCACCTGCCCAAGGAAGAAAGATCGTTACCCTTGACGATCGCTTCGGCGCCATAGAAGAACTAGCCGGATGGAAATCACCGCAGCGGCCTTGCCTCCGCAACGCTGCACTCGGCTCTCTATTCGGCTTGACGAAGCTCCACCGGCGGCCGGAAAGCTCCTCCTCCTCCACCTCCAAGCTCTCCTCTCTTTCTTCTCTTTAGAAAGAGAAAGGCTAAGTGGAAATGAGATTTCATCTCAATCCACGGCCTTAAAGAGGCTGGAAAAGCTTTGGACCACACGATCCAAATAGAAGGAAACGAACGGCCGAGATCTGCCCAAAAACCTAATTTTTGGCTGACACGGCCTGTGACACGCCCGTGTCACAGGCCGTGTACCCTTAAGCGGCACACGCGGTTTCGAACCGACTGAACAACACGGGTATCGACACGCCCGTGTCGACCCTGACACGCCCGTGTCATTCTTGAGACACGCCCGTGTCTCCTGCTACACGGCACTCACCGACTTCCAAAACCAGTACACGGGTCAAAACACGGCAGCTGACACGCCCGTGTTCAGCCTGACACGCCCGTGTTCAAGGCCGTGTTCAAGGCCGTGTACGGCTCTGACTTGAATAGGCCAATTTCGAAATTTAATTCGGACACGCCCTGGGACACGCCCGTGTCCCAGGCCGTGTACCTCCGACACGCCCTGGGACACGCCCGTGTCCCAGGCCGTGTCTAACAGCCTCCAACCCAAAGTTGTTTAAAAACATATTTTGAGATTCTGGGGTGTTACAATCAACATACAGCAGGACCAAGACTTGAAGCTCCCCATTCTTCTTGAAGAACAAGCTAGAATCTGAGTTAGAAGCAAGGTATCCGCAGTATTGGAGGTATTCTACTATCTTCCCATACCAATATCTCAGAGCCTGCTTCAAACCATAAAGAGCTTTCCTGAGCTTGCAGACATAGTCCGGATGTTCTTCTGATACAAATCCAAGTGGTTGATCCATGAAAATGTCCTTGTCAATCTTCCCGTAAAGAAAAACATTCTTCACGTCAAGCTGTCACATCTTCCACCCTCGGCAAGCAGCCAATGCAATCACAACCCGAACAGAAGTCATCTTCGCAATCGGACTAAATGTCTCTTCATAGTCTTCTCCATACTATTGTGAGAATACTCGAGCAACAAAATGAGCCTTGTATCTTTCGATGCTCCCATCAGCCTTCTTCTTCAACTTAAACACCCACTTGCAACTTACAAGAGTGATGTCATAGACCCTGGGCACAAGGTCCCATGTTTCATTCTTATTGAGAGCATCTATCTCCTCTCTCATGACATCTTCCCACTCTTTGACTCCAGTGGCAACATTGAAACTGGAAGGCACTCGTTCATCTAGAGGGCCTGAAAAGAAATAGAAGACAAAACTCATTGTATTCCCTTCACAGTATCTAACTGGTGGCTTGATAGTCCTCTTTGTTCTCCGAAGGGGCTGCTCCTTGCTCACCACCTCCACTGCTTCTTAGGGCTCAGCTCTATCTCCGGGCAAACTTTGAGCAATGCTCCCTCTGCTTCCTGAACCAGAAGCTTCTGCCTCAGAGCTTGAAGCAATAGGAGCTGCTGGTGAAACAGCAAGCTCCTCCTGAAAAACTTAAGCAACCACCTCCTGCACTTCATCAATCTTGCTTTCTGGTAACTCAACCAAGCTCCCTCCATACGACATCAGTTCATCAAAGACCACGTCTCTTGATATAACAAACTTCTTCGTCGCAAGATCCATGCACTTCAATCCCTTCTTCTGCTCATCGTAGCCCACAAAGACAAACTTCTTACCTTTGCATCAAGCTTTGTTTTTAAAGCATCCAGGACATGCACATAGTAAGTTGAACCAAACACCCGAAGGTGTTCCACGCTTTGCTTCTACTTGAACATAATCTCGAAAGGAGACTTCATGTTGATCGGACTGAGAGGCATCTGATTGATGACATAAGTTGTACAAGACATTCCCTCCGCCCAAAAGGACCTTAGGATACTCTTGGCATGAAACCAACATTTGCAGGTCTCCATCAGATGATAGATCTTCCTTTCTACAACTCCATTTTGTTGTGGAGTATGAGCACAAGTAAGCTCTCTCTAGATCCCGTGCTTCCTACAAAAATTAGAAAACTCAAAGGAGATAAATTTTCCGCCGTTGTCAGTTTTAAACTTCTTGACCGCAGGTTAAGCCGACCCTCTACCAGCTCCTTGAACTCCACAAACAATTTGAAAGCTTCTGACTTCTCCTTCAAAAAATATACCCAAGTATACCTTGAGTAGTCATCAATCAACACGAGCATGTACCTGCTGCCACCAAGACTAGCAGTGACCATTGGCCCCATCAAATCACCATCGATAACCTTCAATAGTGCTTTACTTCTTGTCTGCGACTTATCAAACGGAAGGCGATGAGCCTTTCCATAATGACATCCTACGCAAACATGGCCATCACCGAAGGATGATAGCTTAGGCAAGCCTTTCACAAGGCTTCTGCTTGCCATAGCTTTCAGCTTATCCATCCCTACATGACCCAACCTCTCATGCCAAATATCAGCGCTATCGTTTGCCCTCATCCGATCAATATAGGAACTTGTTGCAAGAACAAATAAGTCCTTTACTCTCCTCCCGACGTGAGCAACATCAGTTTTAACCACTGATACGTTGCTGAGAAACTTTACTTCTGTTTTATCAAACAGAACCTGATATCCTGCATCTACTGCGTTGGTTACCGAGAAGAGATTCTTTTTCATGCCCGGTACGTGATAGACACTCCTTAATGTGAGTGGACCCTGATCACTACCCACAGACACTACACCCTCCTTCTCAATAGTATGAATAGTATTATCAGCAGTAATGATAGCTTCGTTACATGAGCAAGTTCGCAGCGAGGAAAACTTAGATTTGTCTCCGGTGAGGTGATGACCACACCCGGAGTCCACGATCCAATCATCTTGAAAGTCAATGGCGGACAAAACACGGACACAAGTGCCCGTCATAAAGGCTTCTCCCCATCCATCTTCCTCAGCATTAGAACCAGCTTCCTCCTTGCTTGCAACATGCCCAGGCTGCAGCTTCATTTTGCAATCTCTCTTGAAGTGACTTGACTGATGACACCTGTAGCACTTCAAATTCTTCTTCCAGTCCTTCTTAAGAGCAACGCTCCTCTCTTGCTGATAAGAAGTTGAAGACTCATTTTCAGCATCAGTCTTCTTCTTCCTTTCCCATTTCTTCTTCTTCTTCCCAGTGAACAAAGCTTCACTGCCACCATCAGAAATAGTAACTCCAGCCATCTGCCTGGCCAAACTTTCTTGCGAAGCAAGCAGGTTCTCAAGTTCCAGCAAAGGTGGCTGAGTTGCCCAGCCTTGAACTGAAGTTATAAAGGCCACATACTCCTTCCGCAAGCCGCGAATTATGTGTCTTTTCAGCTTAACCTCAGAGATAAACTCATTAGGATCAAGTGCTGATAGCTCAACACATAAGCTCTTCATTTTCAAGAAGAACTTTGAGATGGAGAGGTCTCCTTAGTTGCTTTAGCCAACTCATTCTCCAGGAACTGTAGCCTAACTACATTCTTCCTGTTGAACAACCCATCAAGGGAAGTCCAAATTTCAGCAGCAGATTCACATCCAATGATGTGATCAAACAGCTCCGGTGAGACAGCCCGTTTGAGAGTAAACTCATCCTTTGCATTAGTCTTCCTCCAAACTCTCACCTGCTCAGCAGTTCCAAACTCAACTGTAATTTCCACCCGGTCATCACCACTGACGACCTCCCACAGCTCCTCGCCCAGAAGATAACTTTTCATGCACGACTTCCACTTCTTGAAGTTAGTCGGCGTCAAAAGCTCAATTCTTAGACCCCTTGCATAACCTCCGTCCATTGCAGTAAATCTGATTAAGTTCCCAGAAGCACAAAGCACAAACAAATGTTGATTACCTCTCAAACAACTGAACCTCCCTCTGATACCATGTTGAAATATCTCAAGAAGTTCAGCAAGATAGTCTAAACATCAAATTAATATCTTCAGAACTATCCAGATCACAACTTGACCAAGCGGAAACCGGCCAGGAAGTAAACTCAATCAATCAGATGTAAAGACAGAGACAAGCAGATCATATATTTATCAATTTTCTTTACAGGACGAGGTATACGTGGCGAGACATGATTTCGCCAGTACAACGGAAAACAGAAAAAATACAAAAAATAATTCGGGCGAACAGAAACTGGACACCGCCTGTCCGCAGAAGTCGCAGAAACCGCCCGAACTGCTGCTGAAGCCGAACTGAACTACGGAGTCCGCCGAGACCGCGAGGTCACGCAGACACACCGTTATTCGTTGAACTACTTCTGCCTACTGCCGAACTGGAGAACAAACCACCTTATCCGCTGAGGCCGGCAGACAAGTTATTGAACTTTGAATAAAACTGAAGTAGAGAAAACTGGCTAGCCGCAACTATAGTCCGCTGAAACCGCCGATTGAAACCGCAACTCCACTGCTTCCTGACCGCAGTCAGAACCAGACTTCTGGCTTCACAGAGCGAGCTGCACAACCTGCAAATAGCAACTAATTAAAACTTCTCAACTCAGCCCGCGCGGACAAGAATATCGAGACCGGAACTTTTAATCCGTGCTCAACTTACTGTTCACTCAGTTGCAAATGAAGTGTTAGGGGGTCATATTTATAGGAGCAGGTAAGAGTGTGATCACCTCCCTATGAGATAGAGTAACCGTCCCTTGATTGCAGCTCGCACAGACAGTCCGCCGAGTCCGCATTGTCCGTATCAACAATGCCAGACTCGCGATCAGCCCGCCAAACACCAAGTGCGAGAACGGCGAACACGAAGACAGATCGCCAGCTCCAAGGACAGTCCGCCACAAGAATGTGGCTCACCCACCGCAACTCTAGAGACCAAAGGCAAGGGTCATTGCCGATCTCGCGGACTCCAACAAAACTCAGTCCGCGGACTCCAACCTGCACAGCAGCCGACATCAACCAACTCCCGGACTCACAACCAGTCCGCGCAGTCCGCGGATTCCAATCCGCACAGCAGCCTCCAGAACACTTCACAGGTCGCCAAAACCAGACCGCCAGACTGCTTCTTCAGTCCGCGCGGTCAGTCCGCCCAGACCGCCCCGACTGTCTGATCACCCACTTCCACTTCACAAATTTCAACAATAGCATCCACCCAATGGGATTTTTTTAGGTACGCCACCCGTATACGGGTGGCTTTTAAAACAAATGAATTTAAGCCTATTTAGGCTTTGTTTGTTTCCGCTGGAGGAGACGGGGCGGGAGGAGACGACCCGGCGGGAGGAAACGGAGGCGGGAGGCGGCGGATCCAAAAGGAAGCGTTTTCGCCGTTTTCCTTGGCGCGGCGAGTCCAGACGCGGCAAACGCCGCCGTGCGGCATTTGGTTACCCGCCGTGCGGCGGCGTTTGCCGCAAATGGTGGGTCCAAACGCCGCGCCAAACAGGGCCTTATAATGTTTTAAACCCAAATAAATTGCATATTTAGTTTAAGATCTTATTTGTCTATAAAAAATATATATATTTCAAAATCATCCAGTCAAACATCGGGCATTTGACTGAAAATCGTTTTTGTTATAAATAATTATTTTGCAGGTCATGTGATGCCTAATTGAATGGCTAATAAATCACACGCGCCAGATGAAAATATGCATAGCGGACGAAAAAATTGCTCCACACAATGAGGGTCTGGGGAAAAGTCCCACCGCACAGGTGAAATATCAGCAAATTATGAACAATCATGTTAGTAATCATTAATTATAAAAAAAAATTATAAATATTATAAGACTTAAAGAGTTTTTTATACTTTATAGGATCCATTTTGCGGTCCAGATTTGTTGAGAACTTGGAGAAGGATCCAACGGGTTCACTAATGCCCATCCTTTTATATTTTTTTAAATAAAAAAATTTGGTATCTTGGATTCTTTTGAGGAAAGACTTGTTCATTAAATGAACAAATGGATCCCCTGATGAAATGAAGAGGATCAGGATCCCAAACCAACTCCTTGTACTTGTTCATTTAATTATCAATGCTCTTGTAAATTGCATTCAAGCAAAACAATGTTGGCATTCCATTTAAGTAAATGACATATTTGCATCGACTTTGATTGAATTTGAATCCTCTCAATGTTTTGTTTTGGGCGAGATATTGTTGCGGCGGTATGAGACTGAAGATGAATACTTCGCCTTCCGTGATATTTTCTCGTGGCTTCGGACCATGTTAATGTTCGAATGATTCGTAGTATCGGTTCCCCTAAGTGCACAAGTTTACAAGTATTTCTTGAGTATTTTACAGGGTCGCTCATCCACAACTCTTCTTAGGGTTAGCACCATTTAAAAAGGGCAATGTTAATAGCACCCCTAAAGTCGATATTAGCAGCCATTTCAATGTGTTATTTTGACTTTTTTAGGATGCTATTAGCCAATAGAGGAGTGCTATTAACATTGCCCTTTAAAAATAGTGGATCTATGTTAAGAAGGACAAGGCTACACATTGTTTTCCATTAAATATTAGTTTCATATTTTTTCAATTTAATATTAGAGTGTTGACAACAAAATAGTCATGGTCATCAATATTAGTAAATCATGATGATGTCATGTTCTTATACATATAATAAAACAAATTATTGGTCTCATTTATCTGTAATAATAATAGAGGGGAAAAAGGCACCTGCCCTTCGTGTTTTTTTACTATAAAATAAGAGAATTTAGGCTCATTTGGCACAATTTTTTTGCTTTGGTGAGTTTGGACAAAAATATCTTTTGTTGAGGCCAAAAAGTGTCCTCGATAAAATTCAGACTAAGCAGGGGACGAGAAGGCTGAGAGCAGTCGTTACTTCACAGTCGAGCGGGGGAGTGGAGAAGATTGGCACGGGCGGCCATACCACATTTGTCGGCATCGACAAACGCCGCGTATTGCAGACAATGCTATTACTTCAATGAAGGTTACAAAAGAATGTCTGCACTACCTAGGGAGCTTGCAATATCCTGAGGCTCTAGATCCAAGGTCAAGATGAGTTTTTATTAGCTCAGGACCGATTCGAATCAGAATGGTTGTCTCAAATACTAGTGGGGGCTGTCTGAACGGACAGTTCTAGAAGAATACGAGCTTCTCAAGTTACAAGAGAGTCGGATAGGGGATGAGAGGTTTTATGTTGTGCAAACAACAAAAGGAGACAGATTGCGGACACTGGAAGAGTGCTCGCACTGGCCACTATTTTATGACTTCATTCTTGACAAGTTGCTGCAGGCTGTAGGGTCCAGGAGCAACATGGACAAAAATGTCACAACATAAAATGCATGTTTGGCAAGACAATGGTTATGATTGCCTCCAAAAAAATAAGGGTCCTGCTATTAGCAAATCCATTTTCGATGTTAGCAAACAATTACTACTAGCAAATCATAAAATTTGAAAATGACTATTTGAAAATCAATTCGTTACTAAAAAATCACTAATTTTTTTTTAAAAAAACTCCCAAAAATAAATATTTGTACTATACTATATCATTTGACATATAAATTGAGTTGCATGTGTCTCAAAATATATTTGATTTCTAATTCTTATAAGAGTGTGTTGTATATACGAGTTAAGTGTATATAAGAATATACGCGTCTTTTTGAACTGCGTCTTATACGTGCATTTTCATGAGAAGTGTTCAACATAAAAGTTGTAGATCTCGACGAGATTTACAACTTTCATGTTGAACATTTTTTGATTTAAAGCCGTTTAGACCCCCCGATTTAGCCTCCCAAAAAAGTCATGCCGAACATATGTACGAACGCCCGGGTTCGGCGTGACTTTTTTCGGGGGTCAAATCAGGGGTTTAAACGGCTTCAAATCAAAAAGTATTCAACATAAAAGTTGTAGATCTTGCTTTCATGTTGAACACTTCTCATGAAAATGCACGTATAGGACGCAGTTCAACCAAATTTTCTCGCGAGCGGCCGAGCGAAGGGAAATAGGGTTTGCTAGAAGCCATTTCAATTAACATAAATATTAATATTTTGAATATTTTTTAATTTGCTAGAAGCAAAATATAATTTGCTTATAACAGTACCCAAAAATAAACTAGATGAGATCACATGTTCACGAACAATTGTTCATAACCATGGTGTTCACTACACCAAATAAAGCCTTACAATTGAATTAGCATTGTGTTTTAAAGTTAAGATGAGTTTGAAGATGTCTTCATTTGATAATATATGATTATATATTTAAATTTATTGTCCTTGTACTAAAATGGTTTCAATGGTAAAAGCAAGATAAAAGACAAAATGACCATTTTATCCTAGGTGTGTAAGAAAGGAAAATTGCATAGAAAAAAAATGCTCATCTAAATATAAGTTTGTAGAATATTCTCATACCGTCGCCCTCTTGGAAAATTGAAAGAAAAAATTTTAATGACTTTTACTCAAATAACCTTCTCCTAGAATTAGATCATGTTTGGGGCCTTAAATTTATCATGACAACAATACCACAAAAAGCGACTGCAAAGTGCGCACCGTTTTTGTATCATAGCTTCGGCGAGTTTGGACAAAAAGTTGTAGTCATTGAATATATGTTTGGAACAGCGGTTATAACCGTCGTCAAGAAAAAAATTAGTTTTGAACATAAAAGTAATTAAATTCCTTATGTGAGACCTGAAGTTCACAAACTACGATTCATAATCACTACATTCATGAACGGCACCGCCGTGCCAAATCCGTCCAAAACAAGTTGTGAATAGAATTAGCTAAACATAAAGCTGTTTTGACCAATAATTCATTTATATAATCATATTGTTTAATTGAAAGTTGTTTTTTAAAATATATAGAGCTTGGTCAATTTGACACACTATCTTAATACTTTTTCATAGTCAAATGTCCCATTTGGGAGGGGTTTTTTTCCTTTTCATTTTCTGGAAAATAACACTGTCCATAATATTGTGTTTGTTTTAGTGACGGATGACTTTCTAAAAAAGTAAAATAATTCTTTTTAAATGAGCTGTGTTTTTTACTGATAGAGAAAACAAACACACTATTATGAAAAGTGACGTTTTCAGAAAAAGAAAAAGAAAAAGAAAAAAAAGCCCTCCCAAACGGGATATAAATCTAAGCAGACCTTTACTAAAATGTCCTTAGCATAACATGCATCATCTTTGCTAGAAAAAAAGGAAGTTCTTTCTTGTTTCTATAGCAGCCCCCATGCGAGGTTGGAGGAATTATGATTTTACACGTCACCTTTATACTTTTATTAGAGGTGCGTAGTGACACATAATCAGGAGCGGAACTAAGAATTTTTAAAAATAGTGAGGTAAAATGTCACTAAACCATTGTATTTCTCTAGCAAAAAAAATCTGAACATGTTGATCTTATTAGAACTGCTTTTCCCTCATTTTGCAAAATTACTAGTATTTTCAAAGTTTACTGATCAATTTCATTGCCATCACAAGAGAAAATCAAATCAGCCGTCCATTTTACCAAATTCTTAGGGGTGGGCCCATACCCACCTTGATTGGCAACTCTGTCCATAAAATATATATAGTTTTATAAAAACAATGTATTTTAATGTTGTGCATTGTCTAGTGTCTAGTACAAAAATAAAATGAGAAGCCTCCAATATAACATTAAAAAAAGAGAAAAATGTATTCTATGCTGTAAATATAGCCAATGGGTCTTAAAAGTCAAAGAAGTTTTTTCAAACCGTGCCGGTCTGAAATTGAGGCTCAGTTTGGGAGTGCGGCGTGCCGTCGGTGCGGGAGCAAACGTCGCCGGAAGACGGAAAAACTTATGCGGGGATGCATGAGCGTTGACATTAATTTGCAGCTGATTCGTGTGCAAAAAGCTCCAAAGCGATCTGTCAAAGATCCCGTGCCCTTCCCAGTTCCCACCAGTCGCAGACGGCAGCGAGTTTGCTCCCTCGCCGGAGCCCCGATGTCAACTCATCAAACAAACCGTGAGTGAATTGATTTCTTAAAAGTCAAACTTGAGCTCCAATAAATTGGCTTCCTTTGGATCCAATGTACTCAAACAGACATACAAGTGGAACTGTGGAGCATACTTGGTTCACATACGCAGTGTCACCCGTCAGCAAAATTGGGGTTTTATAATCCCCAAAAGACTCTCCCTTTTTTTCTCAAATTTTGTTGTAAATCATGAAGTGAAAGCGGTGGACTGGACGATCTGTCCGCGTGGCCTGTGCCGACAGGACTGGCGGCTTGCCAGGACGGCAATGGTGCTGCAGTCGGCCTGTGCTCTGGCGGCCTGGGCGGTTTGTTCTTGCGGACTGTGCGGACAGAGGAGGCGACTTGTCAGGTCGGGTTGTGTTCAGCCGGCAGTTGGTTCCCAGAAAGTAACCGGGTGGATAGAATTGCTATCCGCGGAGCTCGTCAAGACTGGCGAGGTGCAGACTCGGTTGAAATTCGCGGAGTCCGGGTTGCGGACAGGAGCAGAGCTCGGGAGATCAGCATGGCGTGTGCCTTGGTCTAGCTCTGGTGGAAACCTCGGAGTTCGCCGGTTAGAGCGGACTGGTGCCGGTGTTCGCCGGGTTGTGCGGGATGGCTTAGTCCGGGAGATCGCGCGGTCTGCGCGGATTGATGCCTCTGTCCGCCGAGTTCGACAATTGTCAGCCTTGTGTGCTTTGGCTGCGGGCTCGGGTATGCGGACTAGAGTACTGTCCGCTAGCGCGTGCGGACTGGAGTTGTTCGCAGGTGGGCGGATGGGGCGGATCTCGTAGAGTTCGCCTGTATGGCGATCAAGTCTGGCTGGGCCTTGGCGACAAGGCGGATTAGCTTGATGTCCGGCCTTGGTGGTGCAATCCAGGAGGACTGGATATCTCGCATAGTCGTGGCGGCCTGGTTGTGTATCCGCGACTTGGCGGATACACTTGATGCTTGCCGCGAGATATGGCGGTTATCCTATCAGCTAGGGCGGTGATCACACACCTCTCCGCGCCTATAAATAGGACCCTTTGTCACATCAATCATAACCCAACTGAACAGTAAGTGAACTCGCGGATAGTTGCTGCAGTTAAGATTTTGTATTCGCGCGGTTTGAGGAGGTTAACAGGTTTGTGTTGTGCAGGTTGTGCAGGTAGCGCTGGAAATCAAGGAACTTGGTTCTAACTGTGGTCAGGGACAGTGCGGACTCTGCGGATAGCAACCAACGGTTAACATCAGGTTACGGTTTGCAACTAGGCAGTCTCTCTTCTACAACTAGTTTTCCAGTTCTATAAGTTGTTCGCATCTGACGGCTTGGTTCAGTTCGGCAGCAGCTCACGCTATTTGGCGGCTAGCAACCGTGCGGTTAGGCGGCTTGCAGATCGGCGGTTAGAGTTCAACATTGGAATAACGGGCACTCCGCGCGGCTAGATTGCGGTTTGGCAAACTGTCGGTTTGAGCGGACTCCATAGCGGTTAGCAGCAGAGTCGACGGTTACTCTTGGAGTCTGCGCGGCTTGTTTTCTCTGCCTTGTAATTTGCTTCCATCGGGTACATCGGCGAATCATGTTTCATCATGCATACGTCGTCTTGTAAAGATTTTATGATAGTACAAGTTTCTTGTTCTTCTATTTGAATTTGGTTATTTGGACCCAGATATGTTGAGTGTTCCTGCATCTAGTTTTCCATTTTTCGCTATTACAAATTTTTACATGGTATCAGAGGGAACAAAGGCCTGAGTAGCGGATTATCCGGCAGTTTGCTTCATTGCTTCTGGGAGTCTAAGTAACCAAAGTTAATGCAATGGAAGGTGGTATGACAAGAGGTCTTAGAATTGAGCTGCTTACATTGACTAACTTCAAGAAGTGGAAGTCATGTATGGAAAGTTATCTTCTAGGCGAGGACCTTTGGGAGGTCGTCAATGGTGAAGAAAGGAAAGAGGTGGTTATTGATGCTGGCAATGTTGGAGCGGTGAGAGCTTGGAGGAAGACCAACGCGAAAACTGAGTTTACTCTCAAGCGGGCTATCTCATCGGAACTCTTCGACCACATCATCGGATGTCGATCTGCTGCGAAGATTTGGACTTCCCTTGATGGGTTGTTCAACAGGAAGAATGTAGCTCGGCTACAGTTCCTGGAGAATTAGTTGGCGGGAGACACTCAAGGAAATTTGTCCATCTCATTGTTCTTCCTGAAGATGAAGAACTTATGCGCTGAGATTTCAACATTGGACCCTGATGAGCCTATTTCGGAGACGAAGCTGAAGAGACACATAATCCACGGTTTGCGGAAGGAATATGTGGTCTTTGTCACTTCCGTTCAGGGCTGGGCCAATCAACCGTCTTTGCTGGAGCTGAAGAACCTACTTGCTTCGTAGGAGAGCTTAGCAAGCCAGATGGCTAGAGTCACTGTCTCTGGAGGATATGGTGAGGCGCTCTTCTCAGGAAAGAAAAGGAGATGGGACAAGAAGAATAAGTCAGTTGCTAGTGATGAACCTTCTACTTCATATCAGCAAGAGGAGAGGTATGCTCCTAGGCTTGATGGGAAGCGGAAGGAAGGGCCAATGTGCTATAAATACAACCAGCCTGACCACTTCAAGAAGGACTACAAGGTTATCTTTCAGTCGGCGAACGTCACTCATATAAGGAGAAGGGATGAGAACTTGGGTGTGGCTTCAACAAGTTCTTATGTTGATCAGATGAGGGCCAATGATAGTGCAGCTATTTGGCATGAAAGAGTGGGACATATCAGGATGAACAAGTTGAAAGCAATGACAGAAAGGAGCCTTGTGAAAGGCTTTCCTTGGTTGTCATCATTCGACTACGATCATGTTTGCGTGGGATGTCAACACGGTGAGACTTATCACTTCATGTTTGATAAGTCGCAGGTAGGGTGTTCTCAACCATTGGAGTGCATCCATGGTGAGCTGTGAGACTGACCGTCATCGCCAGTTTTGGAGGCAGCAAGTATATGTTGGTTTTGATTGATGACTAGACGAGGTACACTTGGGTGTACTCTATAAAGGAGAAGTCGGACGCGTTCTATTTGTTCGTGGAGTTCAAGAAGCTTGTGGTGGGCCGGCTTGGCCTGCGAATCAAGAAGTTGAGAATGGGCAACGGAGGTGAATTTGATTCAACCGTGTTTTCTAACTTTTGCAGGAAGCACGAAATCCGGAGAGAGTTTTCTTGTGGGCATACTTCACAACAAAGTTGAGTAGCAGATCGGAAGATCCGTCATGTGACGGAGACCTGCAAGTGTTGGCTTCATGGCAAAAATATTCCTAAGGCCTTTTGGGCGGAAGGGATGGCCTGCGCGGCGTATGTCATCAATCGGATGCCTCTGAGTCCGATCAACATGAAGTCTCTGGTTGAGCTGATGTTCAAGGATAAACCCAACATGGAACACCTTCGGGTGTTCGGGTCGACCTGTTATGTATACGTCCCGGATGTTTACAGGACAAAGCTGGATGTGAAGACGAGGAAGCTTGTCTTCGTGGGCTATGATGAACAGAAGAAAGGATGGAAGTGTATGAATCCTACAATGAAAAAGTTCATCGTGTCCAGAGACGTTGTCTTCGATGAACTGACTGTACAACCCCATATTCGCGGAGTGGGGTCCCCAAGCAAGCGCAAGGTGTAATCCAGAGAATGGTCCGGGACAAGTGAGCCCAAAGGCTAAGGGGCAGGGGGCGGGTGCGGCGGGAGGCCGACACCCGCCCCAGCCCTATTCCCAGGGGGGTGCGGCGGGAGGTCGGCACCCGCCCCGGCCCTGTTCTCAGGGGGCGGGTGCGGCGAGAGGTCGACACCCACCCCAGCCTTCTTTATAGGGGGGCGGGTGCGGCAGGAGGCCGACACCCGTCCTGGCCCTATTCTTAGAGGGCAGGTACGGTGGGAGGCTGGTACCCACCCGACCCTATTTTTAGGGGGCGGGTGCAACGGGAGGCCGGTACCCGCCCTGGCCCTGTTCTCAGAGGGCGGGTGCGGCGGGAGGCCGACACCCGCCCTTGCTCTGTTCTCAGGGGGCGGGTGCGGCGGGAGGCCGGCACCCTCCCCTGCCCTGTTCTCAGGGGGCGGGGGCGGCGGGAGGCCGGCACCCGCCCCGACCCTGTTCTCAGGGGGCAGGGGCGGCGCGAGGCCGACCCCCGCCCCGGCCCTGTTCTTAGGGGGGCGGGTGCGGCGGGAGGCCGACACCCGCCCCAACCCTGTTTTTAGGGGGGGCGGGTGCGGCGGGAGATCGACACCCGACCCGGCCTTGTTCTTAGGAGGGCGGGTGCGGCGGGAGGCTGGCACCCGCCCCGACCCTGTTTTTAGGGGGCGGGTGCGGCGGGAGGCCGCCACCCACCCCGAACCTATTTTTAGGGGGCGGGTGCGGCGGGAGGTCGGCACCCTCCCCGACCCTTTTCTTAGGGGGCGGGTGCGGAGGGAGGCCGACACCCCCCCCCCCCGGCCTTGTTCTTAGGGGGCGGGTGCAGCGGGTGGTCGGCACCCGCCCCGACCCTATTTTTAGGGGGTGGGTGCGGCGGGAGGTCAGCACTCGCCCCAACCCTTTTTTTAGGGGGCAGGTGCGGAGGGAGGCCGACACCCGCCCCGACCCTTCTTCAGGGGGCGGGTGCGGCGGGAGGCTGGCACCCGCCCCTGCACTCTTTTAGGGGGCGAGTGCGGCGGGAGTTAGGCACCTGCCCCGACCCTTTTTCAGGGGGTGGGTGCGGCGGGAGGCCAGCACCCGCCCCGACCCCAGTAAATCAGGGGCGGGTGCGGTTGGAGGCCGGCTTGAGCAGCTCGCCCGGCTTGAGCAGCTCACCCCGCTTGAGGGTCTCGCCCGGCTTGAGGGTCTGCTATTTTGCCCCTGGTGGGCTTCAAAAAGCTATTCAAAATATGGGTGTTACAAGTTTATCGGTGGTGTATATGGGTGTTAGGGCAGGATTGCATTGAGAGAGATCAAACTTGTTGTGAAGAGTCGTGGTATACTGCTTTTGAGATATGGAAATGTTGTCTGGCACTTGTTTGATCTTCATTCCTAGGAAAAATTTCAGATGACCAAGATCGGTCATTGCATAGGTGCTCATCATTTTAGTCTTGAGTGAGTTGATTGTAGAAATGTCTGGTCTTGTGATTATTAAGTCATCGACGTACATGCCGACGATTGGCGTGGCTTTGTCTTCTTTCTTTAGGTAGAGAGATGACTCACTCTTACTTGGCTCACTCTTGCCCTGGGAGCCTGTTTGAGTCCGTAGAGGTCTTTGTGAAGGCGAAAAACCTTCTGCTCCTACCCTTTTTTAGCAAAATCAGGCAGCTGAGAGACATAAATTTCGTCTTTTATTTTCCCATTTAGGAAAGCTGATTTTACGTCTAACTGGAAAATTGGGTAGAGATTTTGTGTTGCTATTGCGAGGATTAATTGAATTGCGTTCAGCCTGGCCATAGGTGCGTAGGTCTCTTCATAATCTTCCTCTACACACTGGGAGTATCCTTTGACCACAATTCTAGATTTGTACTTAAAGACTTCTCCTTCGTTTTGCTTTGCTTTATAAACCCACTTCAGCTCTATGACTTTTCTATTTGGCGGCCTGGGCACCTGGGACCATGTATTGTTTTCTTCAATGACATGCATTTCATTCTCCATTGCTTGCTGCCAGTGTTTGTGTTTTATGGCTTCTGCAAAACTAAGAGGGTTAATGACAAGTAAAGCAAATTCGTTGTGGCTATACATATCTCTGATTGATCGAAATTTGCGGGGCGGTGATGAATTCAAATCAGAATCCTCTTCAACAGTGAGAGGGAAGTTGCCCTGGAAGGAAATTGGAGATAATTCAATCTCAGCCGATGACTGAGAGTGCTCAGTTAAGTGATCAGATTCTAAGCCTCAATCCCAGAGGCTTTCTTCATCGAATGTTACGTCTCTGGATAACTGAGTTTCTTTGTGATGGGGTCCAAGAGATGGTAAGCCTTGCAGGATTCACTATAGACCAACAAAATGCATTTCTTTGTTATTAGTCACGGCAGTTTTCCGTGGCTAAAAGTCCAAAACCGTGGCTAATAACTATTAGCCACAACCTACACACGACAAATGGACGTGGACAATGCGAGCGTGACTAATAGTATTAGCCACGCTGAATCCGTGGCTAATAAGTTATTAGTCACGGTTCAATTGTTGTGGCTAAAAGTTCCTCATTTGCCACGGTTCAATTGTCGTGGCTAAAGGGTCTGTAATAAACCTAACATAAAAAATATTCGACCGCCGCCGACCGCCGCCGCCGCCCGGCCGCCGCCGCCGCCGCCCGCCCGCCGCCCCGTGGCTAGTTGCTTCTTATTTGTCCCTCTTCTCTCTGTTCTTAAGAGCATAGGCTATGGAGCCAAATACTCTCAAGTTGACAATAGTTTGTTTATGTTGAAATAGTTCCTGATAGGGAGTAAACGTCTGGAGATCTTTTGTGGGCACACGATTGAGTATGTAGACGGCTGTGGAGGTGGCTTCTGCCCACAAGAATTTGGGCAGGATTTGTGTAGCATCATTGTTCTTGCAATCTCAACGATTGTGTGATTTCCCCTCTCCACAACTCCATTTTATTATGGAGAAGCTGGAGCAGTGAGTTCATGCAAGGCGCCTTCTTGCTTGCAGAAGTTTATGAATTCAGTAGGCAAGAACTCATCTCCTCTGTGAACAGAAGCCTTTGATCTTTTAGTCAAACTGGTTTTCAACCAGGTGTTTGAATTATTTAAATTGTTGGAAGGAGTTTGATTTCATTTGCAAGTGATAAACTCACATGAAATAGCTGGAGTCATCCGTTATAAGCATGTAATAGAGCTACTTCCTCCTAATGATGGTGTGACTGTCAGGCCCCAGAGGTCGATATGAAGAAGGTCCAATGGAAATGAGGCCCTCCTTTGAGCAACCTGAGGGAATGGAAAGCGATGTGATTTACCGCGAGCATATGAGTCATAGTGTTGAGTGATGAGCTCATTTTTTGGTAAGCCCTCAACCCAGCTACTCTTTTCTTTGCATCATTTTTAATGTACGGATAATTTAGGTGTCCTAACCTTTGGTGCCAGAGTGCAATCCGAGTTAGTGACATACCTGACGCCTGACATGAGTTTGCACTGACACTGGATGGTTTCAGAATAAGAGAGAAGATGTTGTTGGCATTCCTTTTTGTTGAAGCAACAACAAGACTTGAATGTTTGTCAATAATGTGACATGTGTATTGATCGAAGATCACTTTAAATCCTCTTGAGAGTAATTTCCCAACACTAAGGAGATTTTGTGTTAATGTAGGTATGAATTGTCATCAGACCGCTGAGGATAAACCTTGGACCCGAGCTCAACAACTTCACAAACCCGCTGTGGCCTGACAATATGAATCAACAGCCCGATGCGGCTACTCGCTAGAATACTGGCTGGTCAGGCTGCGATAAACTGGCTAGACAGGCCGCGACGGCTTGTTCGGCTAACCGCCCGAATAGAGTTTCAACACTCCCCCTCAAGCTGGAGCATATATATCAACCATGCACAGCTTGCTACAAACCTCTGTGAACGAAGTAACCGGTTTCGTGAAGTAATCTGTCAGCTCTCTATCAGAAGTAACAAAACGAGTGCATATCTGATTCTTCAGAATCTCTTCTCTAATAAAATGACAGTCAACCTCGATATGCTTCGTCCTCTCATGAAAGACTGGATTCTTCGAAATGTATATAACTGCTTTATTGTCACAAAACATCAGTAGAGGATGATCATAAAACTCTCCCAGATCTAGTAAGAGAGTTCGAAGGCACTTTAGCTCACAAGCAGTCAAAGCCATGCTTCTATATTTGGCTTCTGCACTCGATTTGGCAACCACAACCTGCTTCTTGCTTTCCAACTGACTAGATTTCCTCCAACAAAAGTATA